>CM031628.1:12088365-12251813 GCA_018398815.1 Conus ventricosus | reverse complement strand
AATGTAGTGTCCATATACATGTAGTGTCAAATGTAGAGTGTCTACGGCAGCGTGGATCAACATGCAAGCTCTCAGAACATGAAAATCTCCAGCCTTTAATACTGAAGTGCGAAGAATAATAAAGATGTTTTTGACAGCTGATTGTTCACCAGTACAACTATCTTGAGGAGTTCATCAATTACAATAAAAACGACAACAGAAACAACAAAACGACAACTAATAAAAAAAAAGAGAAAAAAAAAAGAAATCATCAATGTTTTGACCATACACCGTCTTCGGAACTGATGACATCACACACACACACACACACACACACACACACACACACACACACACACACAACACACACACACACGCGCGCGCGCGCGCGCACAAACACGCGCGCACACGCACGCACGCACGCACGCACGCACGCACGCGCGCGCGCACACACACACACACACACACACACACACACACACACACACACACACACACAGCTGTACATGAATAAAACCACACTTCGGAAATCCGATCCATCCATTGTGCCCATAGATCTTTAACGAAACCACATCTGTCAACATGACTATCTTCATTATCCTTGGATCAGCTGAATGATCTTCAATGTAACCACATCTGTCAACATGACTATCTTCATTATCCTTGGATCAGCTGAATGATCTTGAATGTAACCACATCTGTCAACATGACTATCTTCATTATCCTTGGATTTCCCCGAAGATGGAGTATGGCTGCCTTAATGGCGGGATAGAAAAGGGTCATACACACAAAACTCCACTGCCTGGCTATACAGGGAGTGTCCGCAGGAGTATCAGCCTGCGTACGCAGAAAGAAAGAAAGAAAGAAAAGAAAAATCCTTGGATCAGCTGAATGATCTTGAATGTAACCACATCTGTCAACATGACTATCTTCATTATCCTTGGATCAGCTGAATGATCTTGAATGTAACCACATCTGTCAACATGACTATCTTCATTATCCTTGGATCAGCTGAATGATCTTCAATGTAACCACATCTGTCAACATGACCATCTTCATTATCCTTGGATCAGCTGAATGAGGATAGGGCCCAATGCTCTTCTTGGAAGATAGTCTAGGACAGGACAAGACTGACCCCCTCCTCAACCCATCCCCAATTCCATTTACTTTCCCTCCCCCCTCCCCCAACACACACACACACACACACACACACACACACACACACACACCACACACACACACACACACACACTCACAAGCGCGCACGCACGCACGCACGCACGCACACACACACATACACACACGCGCGCGCGAGCGCGCATGCACGCACGCACGCACGCACATACACACACACACACACACACACACACACACACACACACACACACACACACACACACACACACATACACACGTTATGGATATACCCAACCCCAATGTCGGATTGTTATCATAATATGCTGGGTCAGCCTTCATGGGCACTGTCGTTGGACGGAACTGGTGGCGCCATCTGGAGGGGAACAACGCTTCCTCAAGCAGACTCCGCGACTAAGCAACTTTCATCGTCAGTAGAGCGCATTGTTGGTTGGATTAGAACAGGCACCACTGAACACCACCGCACTGATTCGACCGTAGTGCGGCGTCTCCCCTGGTGGGTTGCCTCATGACGGTTTTCGACATGACTGTTCCCTGGGGGTGTCCAGCGCCAGGGCTGAGACAGACAAGCAGTGGCAAGGCTGTGACAGGGGAGCCGGATTATTAATTTGTAAACCTCCCCTTGTTCCTACTGTAAAGAAACGGACAAGGGGAGATCGGGTTCGGGAGAAAGTTGGACTAGGTTCATCTAATCAAGACAAAAGAGTCAGGCCCAGTGAAAATTTTCTTTCTTTTAATTTGGTCTATAGCTTTTTCTTCATAAAAAAGGGCTGGTGACAATGCCCAACAAAAGGAAAAGAAAAAAGTACAAGTAAAGGGAAAAAAAAAGGAAAGTAAAGGTAGAAGTAACGACAAAGGGGAAAAGAAAAAGGAAAAGGACTCTAGCAACCGTGGCCTGTCAATGAAAATGCAAACGAACGTTAACCACAAATGCATCTTACACCATTGCATAGCTCACATACATCCGAATCATTTCATAAGTTCTTCCACGTGACAGAAAAACATCATTTAGCAAAATTACGAAGCTAGGTCAGTCTCAGGGATAAGGTATTCCCCATTCTGACTGCGAGCCAGAGCATATCATTCAGGAGACACATAATCAGGAATGCGCTATACTATGGTATTCGGAATCATAGGTCCAACCACTATAGCTCTTTTAGTCCTTTGCATTGGATTTGCACAGAGGTTACCAACAATGATAACCTATCCAAACAAGAACTAACCGAGTGACACAACAACCACTCTGAAACCAGGGTGAACCTACCCTCAAGACACGGTTCGAACCCTGTGCTGCCCTAAGTCAGAACAGCAACTGCCAATTATGTGGGATTCACATCCCTAACACAATTATTCCACCTCATTCCATGTGTTCCATCATAACTGCTCATCCTTCGCTTCTATAATTAAGCAACATGGGACAACAGACTTCATCCCCAAATTACAAACAGTCCAAGGAATCGACTGTGAACATAATCAAGCGCAACACTTCGACTCATGAAATGAAAAACATGAAACAGCAACAACAAAATATGCCAGTTTCAGTCGGCATTAAAGGCAAACAGCCTACATAGGCAACAAGCCTGTAACCTTCATCACGCATAAAGGGAGACAGATACATAGAGCCGGTATGGCAACATGTTCTTTCAAAAAAGAAATATACTTAGTAGAGAGAGAGAGAGAGAGAGAGAGAGAGAGATGGCTTATCGCTCCGGTCAAAAAGCAATGCAAATCATCTTTTACCATAGCCCATAAGTCAATAACACATCACAATATGGTTTCACCGGCCATCATTTAACGACTCCTGTCTCAACTGCTCAATTATAAAATTCTACAAACACCACTAATAGTCTGTCTACTACATCACTACATTATTTGCTTATTCACTTATTACTTAACAATTTACAATAAACATAATACTGATAAGGACTCCATAACTTCTGTATTTTATCTCATTTATTTATATTTTTATTGTCACAGAACTGAATCCTTAACTGAATTTCTATCCTGCAATTAAGTAGGTCTTTCCTTCAATTGTGAACTCGACTTCTAAAACAATTTCAAAATCTTAGTGCTCAATAAGACCTATAGAAAACCCAAAGGTCAAGAACACAAAGCATGGAACAATCAAATCTCATTTCATGATAACAATGCGCACATAGCAAAACACAAAGTACATAGTACTTAGATGCACGGCCAGAATACAGAAATGGAAAAAATGCATCAACTTACATTTCTGGTGCCGTCAGAACACCATCACCACATTTCACAGACTAAGGTGTCGTCCTCTCCGTTTGAGATTTGGGCCTGACTGAATAACTCCGTAACTTCAAGAGCACCCACGCTTCCCCTAGCGTCACCTAGGGACGCCATCTGTCAGATCCCTACGCCTCATGAAATATTATAAGGGTCTTACATGTTTAACTGCAACTATTAACTACAAACTTCATATCACCTACATGTCCCTTAACCTAAGCATACAACATCTTCTCAAACATTGCGTGATCCTAAGTTTCACCAGTTTGAAATAAGAAAATAATTATCAGAACTATTTCCTTAAAATCTCCAGGATGACCAACAACCTAAATTGTAAGCCCATCCCACAACTACTGGTCTTCCTCTTACATAATGGGGCTGGCACCCCCACAAACTTTCCCCGGTCTCTTCCCCGGTCTACTCGAGAGTATTCCCTCTTTGGCATTTCCGGCCCTTCGCCGGTCAGTGCCTACAAAGGGATTCCTCCTTAGATCGACACACCACTGGGCGAACTCATCGGGGTCATCAGACTACCTCCCTTGGTTAATCTAAACATCAACCATGACACTCCTCAGTGGAAGCACACAAGAATCTCTGTCTCCTTAGATCGCCACACAACTGGGCGAACTCATCGGGGGTCATCAGACTACCTCCCTCGGTTAATCTAAACATCAGCCATGGCACATCCTCAGTGGAAGCACACATGAATCTCTGGTACACCATAGGTGGTGTACAAATTATATTATTATTATTATTAATAATAATATATCATTATTATTATGAGTACTTATATAGCGCCTATCCTCGGCTAGAGACCAAGCTCTAAGCGCTTTACAATCCACACTCGTACACACAGCGGGCTGCCTACCTGGGTAGTGCCGACTAAAGAGCTGCCAACTGGCGCTTCATTCAGTCGTTTTCCCGTGTCATTCGGTCAATGTCGTTCAATAGTGTTCATTCAATTTCCTTACTTCCTTCATTCTTTCCATTTCTCATGCAGACTGCATGCTATGTGTAACGTGTCATCCATACCAACGGCCAAACTGGCCTACTCTTCTGAACGTTGGTGATGGGATTTTACATGTGTGCAAGATGTTATGCGTGCGTTCACACACGGAACCTCGTTTATAGTTTCATTCGAAGGACTGTATGGGAAATGGAGTCAGAACCAATGTTAACTCCGAGGGAAAAATCCCTCTGTAACCGAAACGGCCCGGCGGAGATTCGAACCCGCAACCCCAGGATTACCAAGATTGCGAGTCCGACGCTCTACCAACTGAGCGAAGGGCCAATGCCAATAAAGTGGCACGAAAGAAGCGACAGGATGGCAACAGAAATGATCATTATGATGTTCAATGTGGAATTGACGAGTCTCGAGCTGTGTCAACATGGTGAGGGTGTTCAGCCCTCTCTCACTCTGTCTGAACCTTATACATTATTACCAGTGAGGGTTGGCACACACTATCTTGTGGGAATCAGCTACATCATTCTTTTCTCCAGGTTGGCTGGGCCTGCAGGAGAGAGGGCGGTGGGGTCGGGGGCTATTCTGGGTCAAGTCTGTAATGACTCTCCATTGAGAAAACTGGCGTTGGGGTCTGAAGAATACAAAAAGAGTAAGTTAAAAAAAAAATGGCCCCGAAGAATAACAATGAAAAATTCCGACAAAAAGGGGGGGGGTTTGTAGGGGAAATGGGGGCGACCCCGGGGCCCTCCCCCCAAAAGGGCCCCCCCTACCGCCTCAAAACGAACACTAACGGGGTCGTTTTGGGTTTTAAACCCCCCCTCCCCCTCAACTCCCACCCCCCCTTTTTCTAGTATCGGTGCTTCGCCCTTTTTGTCCCCCTTGGGGTTTCTTTTTTGCCCACCCCGGGGGAATCATTTTTGCCCGCTCCGTCCCCCGGGTCTCTCCCTTTGTGGCACTCCCCCCCTGGTCCCTTCCCTTGGGGCACTCACCCCCCCTGGTCTCGGGGCTTGTGGAAACCTCACTTCCCCGGTCCCGGGCCTTGGGGCCCCACCCCCCCTGCCTTTCTGGCTTGGGGCACCCCACCCCCCCGGGTTCCCCTCCCTTGGGGCGCCACCCCCCCGGGCCCCGCCTTGGGGGCCCCTAAATTCCCCGGGCCCTCTGCCTTGTGGAAAATAAAAAACCCCCGGGGCTCTGCCTTTGGCACTCATTTTCCCCCTGGTCTCTCCCTTGGGGACTCACTCCCTGGTCTTTTGCTTTGGGGCACTAAATTCCCATGGCCCTCTCCCTTTTGTGGCACTCACTCCCGGGGCCTGCTTGTGCACTCTTTCCATGTCTCTGCCTTGTGGCACTAAAATTCCAGGGTTCCCCTTCCCCCTTTTTTGGCACTCACCCCCTTCCCCCGCCTTGGGCACTCACTCCCGGGGTCCTCCCTTTGGGCACCCTTTTCCCTGGCCCTCTGCCTTGTGGCCTCACGCCTGGTCTCTGCCTTGGGGCCCTCGCACCCGGGCCCCTCTGGTTTGGGGCATTCACACCGGGGTCTCTGCCTTGGGGCATTTCACCCCCGGCCCTCTCCCTTGGGCCCTCTTTCCCTTTGGTCTCTCCCTTTGGAAACTCCCCATCCCTGGCCCTCTGCCTTTTTGGCACTCACCCCTGGTCCCTCCCTTGGGGAAACTCATTCCCGGGTCTTTTCCCCTTGTGGCACTCACCCCCTGGCTCGCCTTGTGGCACACAATTCCCTGTTCTCTCCCTTGGGGCACTCACACCCGGGTCTCTGGTTTTGGGCCCACTCATTCCTTTGGCCCTCTCCCTTTGTGGCACCACTCCCGGGCCCCTGCCTTGTGGCACCCCAAACACCCGGGTTTCCTCCCCTTGGGGCGTTTCAGGGTTCCCTGGCTCTCCCTTTTGGGCACCACTCCCTGGTCTCTGCCTTTTGGCACTCACTCCCCGGTCTCTGCCTTGTGGCGCTCACTCCCTGGTCTCTCCCTTTGTGGCACTCACACCCCGGTCTCTCCCTTGGGGCCCACTCATTTCCCCAGGCCCTCTGCCTTGTGGCACCCACTCCTGGCCCTCTGCCTGTGGCCTCACTCCCCTGGTCTCGGGCTTGGGAAACCACACCCCCTGCTCTGCCTTGGGGCACCTTTCCCCCATGGTCTTTTGATTTGTGGCACTCATTTCCCTGGTCTCTCCCCTTTGGCACTCTTTCCCAAAGGGCCCTCTGCCTTGTGGAAACCTTTCCGGGGCCCCTGCCTTGTGGCACTCCCCTCGGGGTCCTCCCTTTGGGCACTCACTCTCGGGTCTCTGCCTTGGGGCACTTTTCCCTGGTCCTGCCTTGTGGCACTCACTCTCTGGTCCCCTCCCTTTGTGGAAACTCCCCTTCTGGCCCCCGGGCCTTGTGGTTCCCCTTCCATGGTCTCTTGCCTTGGGGGCACTCACTCCCTGGTTCGGGCTTGTGGCACTCACTCCCTGGTCTCTCCCTTGGCACCCCTTCCCCTTTGGTTTTTCTGCCTTTGGCCCCTCATTTTCCCGGGCCCTCTCCCTTTGTGGCACTCTTTCCCAAAGGTCCTGGCGGGCCCGCCCCTCTCGGGCCCTCTGCCTTGGGGCCCTCACTCCCCGGGGTCCTCGGGCTCGTGGCCCCTCACTCTCTGGTCCTGGCTCGTGGGGGCTCATTTTCGGGTTCTCGGGCCTCGGGGCGCTAAAATCTCTGGCCCTCTGGCTCGGGGCGCTCACTCCCTGGTCTTTTTTCCCCTTTGGGGAAACTCACACCCGGGGGTCTCTCCCTCGTGGCACCATTTCCCTGGTCTCGGGCTTTGGGCACTCTTCCCCATGGTCTCTCCCTTGGGGCACTCACCCCGGTCCCCGGGCCTTGGCACTCACCCCCCTGGTCTCTGCCTTGTGAAACCTTTCCAAATGGTCTCTGGTTTGGGGTTTGCTCACTCTCGGTCTCTCCCTTTGGGGCACTCACTCCCCGGGTCCGGGCTCGGGGGCCCCTCACTCCCCTGGTCTCGGGCTCGTGGCGCCACCTCGGGTCCCCGGCTCTTTCCTGACTCTCGGGGCTCGGGCCCTCGGGGGCGCTCACCTCTGGTCTCTGGCTCGGCGCGACTCCCGGTCTCGGCCCCGTGGCGCTCACCCCCTCTTTTCTCTGGCTCGTGGCGCCCCCCCTCGGGCCCTCTGGCTCTGGCGCTCACCCCCCTGGTCTCTTGCTCGGGGGGGCCCCTCCCCTTTCGCTGGTCCTGGCTCGGGGCGCTCACTCAGCTCCCAGCCACCCCTTTCTCCCCCTCCCCCGCCCCTCCCCTGCCCTCTACACTCGCTGCACCCCCTTCAGTTTGGGACGTCAGCGGGGCAGGACGATCCCCCATTTCCCGTCACTAGGGGTAATAAATCGATTGGTCACCGAGCGGCTTTTTAACCCCCCTTCTTTTAACCTTTTGTCCCCACGGGTTGGAGATCGTGGGGGAGTTTGGGTCGGGTTGTTGACATTCCAAGTTCGAGCAAGACTTACTGTTACAGACCCTTTTCATTTACAAAGAGACAGGCACATTGGCCCCGCGTTTCAGAACCCCCCATCAAAAGAGTTTAGGGAAAACTGACCACTGGTTACCCGACCGTTTCAGACCTTTACAACACAAAAGTCGGTCCCCATTGGCCACTGCTTACAGACCTTTTCATCACAAAGATTCCCGACAAAAATTTTTCCACGGCTTACAGACCTTTACATTTAAAAAGAGTCGGTCACATTGGCCCCTTCTTTTACAGACCTTTTTCCCCCACAAAATTCCCGACACATTGGGCCCCGGCTTACAGACCTTTTCATCAAAAAAAAGCGGGTCACATTGGGGGCCCCTGCTACAGACCTTTACCTCACAAAAAGGGCAGGCCCATTGAAACCCCTGCTACAGACCTTTAAAATCCCCAAAAAGTCAGACCAATTTCCCCCGCCCTTTCAGACCTTTAAAAACACAAAAAGCAGCACGGTTCCACTGCTTACAAACCTTTTCATCACAAAGATTTAGGCACTTTTTGGCCCAAAATGCTTACAAAAACCTACACACAAAAAACGGCCCGTTGGCCCCCTGGTTTTCCGACTTTCCTCACAAAGAGCGGTCACAGTCCCACCCGCTTACAGACCTTTTAAAATTTACAAAGAGTCAGCCCGTTGGGCCCCTGCAAAAGACGTCAAAGGACGGGAAATACTTTTGGTTTTGGGGGAAAATTCATTTCTTTCCCCCAACCCCTTTTAAAGTGGGGGTGTTGGGCCCGTGACATCTTCACTACAAATTGGGCCCGGGGGTTGACCAGTTTTTTTTTTTTTGTTTTTCCTGGCCGCAAAATCCGTCATTTTGCTCCCCCCCCAATATTTTTTCTTCTTTTTTTTTTTTTAAAAAACTTTTTTTTTCATTTTAAACGTTTTTTTCACGTGGTTTTAACAGCTGTCCCGGTGACACAGCTGAGCTGTTTTGTTACAGGGTTTCCCTCCCTTTTTTAGGCGAGTGGGGGTGGCCTCGCTTAAAGAACTTTTGGGGTCCCCAAAAAAAAAAATTTTCTATCTCTGGGGAGCCCGGAGCCTTCCTGTTGGATCCACTTCGACGTGGGGTTTCGTGGGAAAAACTTTCCCCTTCGGGGGGGAAGGAAAAAAAATTCCCCTTGCCACCTCTGGGGTCCCTATCCCCCCCCAGCTGGAGGGAAACACCTTAGGGCATCCCTGACCTGGGAAGCCACTTCATTGGGGAAACCCTCACGGGGTTTTGGCTCCATCCTTCATCGGAAAGGGGGGACGGACCGTTCTCTTTCCTCGCCCCCCCGCCCTTTGGGAACTATATGGGCTGGGCTTGGGCAGTGTCTTGTTTTTTGGGTTTTCTAAAACCCCTCAAGGGTTTCGGTTTTTCTTCGCCTTAAAAATCTGTTGGCTGGCCCCACCTTTTTTTTTTTTGAAAAAGCCCAAAGAGGGGGGGGGTTTCCCGTTTGGGGAAATGGTATCGGGAAATTTCAAATTTTGGGGGGAATTGTAGGAACCATTTTCTTTAATTGCGTTTTTGGGCCCTTTTGGCTTTGGTATTCTTTTTCTTTGGACTAAGTTTAAAAAATCTTAAAAACCCCTTTTAGTCAACAGAAGCGTTTTTGTTGTTTCTTTTATACAGGTCGAGTCAATGCCTTTAATTGCTTAAAAAAATGTGATGTGGGCCCAAGGATATCGTAAGTGTTAATTTTTTTTTTCCTTGTTGTTTTTGAAAGGGAAAATTTCGGATCGTGGAAAGGGAAGAGCGTTCGAAAAGGCTCAAAACTTAAAACCCCGGATGCGGAATTTTCCCGGGCCCTAACGCCCCGCATTTGGGTTTCCCTTCCCTTTTGTCCTTGTCCTATATGTTTGTGGGGACAACGTATGGAAAGGATTTTAGTTGGTTTTTTTTTATTGAATTGACTAAGGAAGTTACCTTAATACGGGAAGTCATTTGATACAGGGTGCAAGGAATGCCATGAGTACCGGGTTTAAAAAACAAAAAGGGAAAAAATGAAAGAAGTTATTATAGTTTTTTTACCCTTTTTAAAGGACAGTGACATAGTTGAAACCTTTTTAAAAGGGCCCGTGACCCTTTACAACTGACGAAATGGGCCCAACCCACAAGTTTCCCCACCTTTACAAAGAAAGATAAAAAAATTCTCATCTGGAGACGGGTTCCCCCGCCGTAGGGGGGGAAAAAAATTTTCCCCTTTGTTTTCCGGCAGCTCCGGCTTGGGGCCCGGCTGAAAAGGGCCATCCTCCCGGGCCCCCCGGGAACGCCCTCCGGGGAACCAGGGAAACCCGTCCCGCACTGAGGACGGGTTTAAGGTGGGCCTCACCCTTCCCCCTGGGGCAACCCCTTTACCTCGGACTTTAAGAAAACCCTTCCCCCTGCCGCAATGAGGACCGGGTTTAAAGGGGGTCCTCACCCTTCACTTTAGACAAACTTTGCCTCGACTAGAAGCCACCCCCCGCGGGGTTCGCCCCCTTTTGGGGGATCCCCTCCCACGGGAACCTCTGCGGGCACGATAAGAAGTTTAAATCTTAATTTTTGTGTGGTGTGGGTGTGGGGGTTGGGGGTGTGGTGTGTGGCCTGAAGCCGTCAAACCCAATTTTTTTTTTTTTCTTATTGTTTTGTTTAACCCAGGGCAGGGCCTGTTTGAAATTTTTTTATTGTTTTTTATACTGTCTTTCTTCTGTTATTTGAAAGTCTTTGTAAACGGTTTATGGTTAGGTTGGGGCGGAACGGGGTCCCCCCGGATATTGGGGGGTTTTGGGGTCTATTTTAAATTTAAATTTGTCCCCCTAGGCAGTTGTTCTGAAAGGGTTTTTTTTTCTTCATGCCCCATTGCCCTTTTTTTTCTTTCTTTTCTTTTCCCCTTCGGCCCCGTTTTTCCTCTTCTTGTTATGGGCCCATACCCCATTTTGGATGCAAGGGGAGTGAAAGGTTTAAGTGAAGTAAAAAAATTTTGGAATCCCCCCTTTCCCCCCTTGTGGGCCCCGGTGGTGTTAGGGATTTAGTGGTTCCCCCCGTTTTTTTTTGCCACTGCCCCATTTCCTTTTAAGAACCCCCCCCTGCAGGTGTACTCACACGGGGCACAACCTTTAAAATCACAAAAAATCAGGCCATTGGGCCGAGGGCTGTTTCATTGGTGGGCTTTCCTTTTCCAAGGGGAGTGTACATTGTGTGGGCTGCTTTTACAGGGGGAAAAATGTCCCTTGTTGTGGGGGCTGTGACAGGGGCCCCGTACATTGTGTGTGGGGGTTCTTGACAGGGGGACTGTACCTTGTTGTGGGCTGCTGTCCCGGGGCCCCTGAAATTGTTGGGCTGCTTGGGGACAGGGGCCTGGGGACATTGTTTTGTGGGCTTTGTGACAGGGGGGCTGTCCCTGGGGGGGCGGGTGGACAGGGGGACTTGTCACTGTGTGGGCTGCTGTGACAGGGGCAAATGTACAATTTTGGGCGCTTTGGGCAGGGGCACTGGTTCCCTTGTGGGGCTGCGTACAGGGCCACTGAAAAAAGTGTGTGGGCTGCTGTGACAGGGCACGGGACATTGTGTGGGGGCTGCTGTGCCCGGGGCACTGTACATTTGTGTGTGGGGTCTGTGACAGGGGGACTTTCAAAAATTTTGGAGGGCTGCCGGGGACCCGGGGCACTGTCCTTGTGTGTGGGGCTGCCCTTTACAAGGGGGGAACTTTTGGCCCCGTGGGGCTGCGTAACAGGGGCCCTGAACAAATTTTGTGGGAGGCGCTGTGACAGGGGACTGTTTCAAATTTTGGGGCTGCTGGACAGGGGGACTTTCATTGTGGCCCGCGGGGAAAAGGTTTACTGTGATTGTGTTGGGGTTTTCTGTGACAGGGCACTGTACCCTTTTTGTGGGCTGCTGTGACAGGGCACTGTGCATTTGTGTGTGGGGGCTGTTTCAGGGGCAACCCCTACATTGTGTTGGGGGTGCAGGACAGGGGGGACTGTACAAATTTTGTGGGCTGCTGGAAAAGGGGGACAAACTTTTCATTGTGGGGCTGCGTGACAGGGGCACTGTGCATTGGTGGGGGCCCCCGCTGGGACAGGGGCACTGTACATTGTGTGGGGTGCGTGACAGGGGGACTGTAAAATTGTGTGGGCTGCTGTGACAGGGCATTGTACTTTGTGTGGGGGTGGGTGTGACAGGGGGAAATGTACGTTGTGTGGGGGCTGCTGGAAGGGGGACTGTACATTGTGTGTGGGCTTCCCTGAACGGGGGGGGGGGGGGGGAGTCAAATTTTGTGGGCAGTTAACCCGGGGGCCCGTAAAATTTTGGGGGGGCTCTATGACCGGGGGACTGTACATTGGTTTGGACGCTGTGAAAAGGGGCCCCTGTACTTGTAGTGGGGGTGCTTTTACAGGGGGGAATGACATTGTGGTTCTGCATTGACAGGGGGACTGTGCATTGTGTGTTGGGGTCCCGTACAGGGGCACTGTAAAATTGTGGTGGGGGCCTTACAGGGGGAAATGTCTTTGGTGGGTTGCTTTTGACAGGGCCCCGTTTCATTGTGTGGGGTTTCGTACCGGGGCACTGAAAAATTTTGTGGACCCCCTGTGACAGGGCCCCTGTACTTTTTGTGTGGGGTGGTGACAGGGGCACTGTACATTGTTGGGGGGTCTGTGACAGGGGCACTGTACATTGTTTGTGGGCCCGCAAAGACAGGGGGACTGTACCCTTGTTTTTGTGCTCTAGACAGGGGGGAAATGGCATTGTGTTGGGCTGCTATACAAGGGGACTGTACATTTTTGTGGGGCTGCTGTGACAGGGGCACAAAAATTTGTGTGTGCTGCTGTGACAGGGGCACTGTACATTGTGGGGTTTGGGGTGCTCTGACAGGGGCAAATGTTATTGTGTGGGCTGCTGTGACAAGGGCACTGTACATTGTGTTTGGGGTGCTGTGACAGGGGCACTTTACATTGTGTGTGGGCGCTGGAACCGGGGGGCCCCGAAAAATGTGTGTGGGTTGCTGTGAACCCGGGAAATGTAAAATTGTGTTGGCTGCTGTGACAGGGGGCCCCTGTTTCATTGTGTGTGGGTGCTTTGACAGGGCCCAAATGTAATTGTGTGTGGCGTTGTTACAGGGGCACGTAAATTTTTGTGGGTGCTACTGTACAAGGGGGCCCCTTTTACATTGTGTGGGGCTTCGTTACAAGGGGTCCAATGGCATTGTGTTGGGGGCTGTACAGGGGCAAATGTACATTTTTTGGGGTGCGTGACCGGGGGACTGTTCATTGTTTGGGGCTCTGTGACAGGGGACCCGTACAAAGGTGGGCTGCTGTGACAAGGGGGACTGTACATTGTTGGGTTGGGTGTGACAGGGGGATGTAAAAATTTGGGGGTGGGCTCCTGGACAGGGGGAAATGTGCATTTGGGGCGCGTGACAGGGCCCCTGAAAATTGTTTTTTTGCCCGTACAAGGGGGGCTGTACATTGTGTGGGGGCTGCTTTTACTGGGGCACTGTGCATTGTTTTTGGGGGGCCCGCTGTGACAGGGCAAATTTGTAATTTTGTTGGGGTTTCTGTGACGGGGGACTGTAAAATTGTGTGTGGGCGCTGTAAAAGGGCACTTTTACATTGGGGGGGGGGGGGGGGGGGGGGGGGGGGGGGGGGGGGGGGGGGGGGGTTTTGACAGGGGCATGACATTGTGGGTGGCTGGTTTGACAGGGGCAGGTTGGGGAAACAAATTGGTGTGGGGCTGGGTTTTACAGGGGCAAAAGTACATTGTGTGGGCTGCTTTGACAAGGGGACTGCACATTGTAAGTGGGCTGCTTTGGAAAAGGGCACTGTACCTTTTGTGATCTGCGTGACAGGGGCCAAATGTACATTGTATGTTTGGGGGGCTGTGACAGGGGCACTTTTACATTTTGTGGGCTTTCTTTTTACAGGGGCAACTGTACCCCCGGGTTTTGGGTGCTGTTACAGGGCACTGTTTCTTGTGTGTGGGGTGCTGTTTACAGGGGCACGAAAATTTTTTTTGGTTGGGGTCTTTTGACAGGGGGCCCCTGTACATTTTTTTTTTGGGGACTGGACAGGGGGACTGTACATTGTGTGGACTGCTGTGACAAGGGGGGCCCCGTAAAAATTGGGGGGGCGCTGTGACAGGGGGCAAATGTACCTTGTGGGGGGCTCTTGACAGGGGCCCCTTAAAAATTTTGTTGCGCGCTTTACAAAGGTTTACTTGCAAATTTTGTGTTGGGGTTTTTTTTGAAAAAGGGGACGTACATTGTGTGTGGGGTGCTGGACAGGGGCACTGTGCATTGGGTTTGGGGGTGCTGTTTACAGGGGGACTGTTAACCCCTTTGTGTGGGCGCATGACAGGGGCACTGTACATTGTGGTTTTGGGGTGCTGTGGGCAGGGGCACTAAACGTAAATGTTTGGGCCTGTGTACAGGGGGACGTGCATTTTTTGTGGGCTGCTGTGACAGGGGCACCCGTAAAAATTTTTGGGCTTCGTGACGGGGGACTGTAAAATTTTTTGGGGGTGCTTTTTAGGGGGATTTTAAAAAATGGTGGGCTGGGTGTGACAGGGGGACTGTACGTTGGGGGCTGCTGGGGACAGGGGCCCTGTACATTGTGTGTGGGCTCTTGACAGGGGCACTAGCATTGTGTGGGGGGCTGCTGGGGACAGGGGAAAAGTACATTGGTGGGCGCTTGACAGGGGGGCACTGTAAAAAAATTTTGGGGTTTTGGGCGCGTGACAGGGGCCCCTGTACATTTTAGTGGGGGCTTTGACAAGGGGCCCCTGTACATTGGTGTTTGCTTTGACAGGGGCACTGTCAATTTTGGGGGGGCTTTCTGGACAAGGGGGGACTGACAATTTTTTTTGGGGGCTGTTACAGGGGCACTGGGCATTGTTGTGGGTTTTCTGTGACCGGGGCCCCGTACAATTTTGTGGGCTGCTGTGACAGGGCCAAAGAAAAATTGGGGTGGCTGCTGGACAAGGGGCACTGGTACAATTTTTGTTGGGGGCTGTGGGCGGGGCCTTTACAAAGGGGGGGCCCGCTGTGACAGGGGCACTGGGACAAAAGTGTGTGGGCCCGCTATGACAGGGCCTTTTAAAAATTTGGGGTGGGCTGCTATTACAGGGGGACTGTACATTTTTGGGGGGGGGCTTTTGACAAGGGCAAAAGTAAAATTGGATTGGGGGTTTCTTTTCCCGGGGCAAATGTACAATTTTTGTTGGGGGTCTGTTACAGGGCACGACATTGTTGTGGGGCCCGGGTCTGACAGGGGCACGGAAAATAGGTTTTGTGGGCCTGTACCCCGGGCCCCCTGAAAATTGGGGTGGTGGTTTGCTGTGGACAGGGGCAAATGTACATTGTTTGGGGCTGCCCGTGACAGGGGCAATGTACATTGTGTGTGGGTGCTGTGCCCGGGCCGAAAATTGTGTTGGCTGCAGACAGGCCAATGTACATTGTGGGGGGCTGGGTTTTACAGGGCCCCCTGAAAATTGGTTTTTGGGCTGTTTGACAGGGGCAACGTACGTTGGGTTTGGGTAATGTGACAGGGCACGTAAATTTTTGGGTGGGCTGCTGTGACAGGGCCCTGTGCATTGGGGTGGGGGCCCGTGGCCCCGGGGCCCCTGTACATTGTGGGGGGCTGCTTTTGACAAGGGCACTGGGGCAATTTTTGTGGGGCTGCTGTGACAGGGCCAAAAGTACATTGTGTTTGGGGTTTCTGTTACAGGGGGGACTGTACATTGTGTGGGGGTTTCTGTGACAGGGGACTGTACCTTGGGGTGTTGGGGTCCGTGACAGGGGCACGTGCATTTTGGGGCTGCTTTTACAGGGGAAAAGTCCCTTGGTTTTTTCTGTTACAGGGGCACTGTACATTGTGGTGGGGTGCTTTGACTGGGGCAACAGTGCATTTGTGGTGGGTTCTTTGACAGGGGGACTTTTTTATTGGGGTGGGGGCCTTGACAGGGGCACGAAAATTGTGTGTGGGGGCCGTGACCCGGGCCCGAAAATTTGTGTTGGGTGCTGTACCCGGGGCATGTAACATTTTTGTTGTGGGCCCGGTTTTACAGGGGCCCCTGTACATTGTTGTGGCTGCTTTGACCCGGGCAAAAGGGAAATTTTTTGTGGGCTGGGTTTTTAAAAGGGGCACGTACATTGTTTTGGGGCTGCCCTTTTTACAAGGGGAAATGCACATTAAAGGGGGCTGCGGGAAGGGGGGCCCGAAAATTTTGTGAAACTGCGTGACAGGGGGAAATGAAAAATTGAAAGTGGGCGCTGTAAAAGGGGCCCCTTTTCCATTTGTGTGGGCTGCTTTTAAAGGGGGACTGTAATTGGGGTTGGGGGTTTCCCGTGACAGGGGCCCCGTCCCTTTTGTTTGGGGTGCTGTTTACAGGGCACTGTACATTGTGTGTGGGGGCTGTGGGCAGGGGGACTGTACTTTTGTGGGGAGGTTTGGGCAGGGGACGTCCAATTTTTTTATGCCCAGTGACAGGGGCACCGAAAAATGTTTTTGGGGCTGTGACAGGACACTGTACCTTGTGTGGGCTGCTGGAAAAGGGGCACTGTACATTGTGTGGCTGCTGTGACCCGGGGGGCAGTACATTGGGGGTGGGCCGCGTGACAGGGGGGCGGAAAATTGGGGTGGGCTGCTGTGACAGGGGGACTGAAAATTGTGGTTTTGGACTGCTGTGAAAGGGGGACTGTACATTGTGTGGGCTGCGTGGCAGGGGGACTTTACATTGGTTTGGACCCGCTGTGACAGGGGGACTTTACAAAAAAGGGGGAAATGGGCCTGCAGGGGGACTGTACAAATTTTGGGGGGGCTTTCCGGGCAGGGGGACTGGGACATTTTGGGGCCCGCTTTACAGGGCAAATGTGCATTGTGTGGGCTGCGGACAGGGGCAAGGTGGTTGTTTTAGGGGGCCCCCGTGAACAGGGGCACCGTGCATTTTTGTGGGGGTGGGCTTTCTGTACAGGCACGGGGACAAAAGGGGTTTTGGGCCTGCTGGAAAAGGGGGACTGTAAAATTGTGTGGGCTTTCTGTGACAGGGGGACTGTCATTGGTGTGCTGCGTGACAGGGCCACGTACATTGTGTGTGGGCGCTTGACCCGGGCACGAAAATTGGGGGTGGGGTGCTGGGGAAAAGGGGCACCGTACAATTTTGTGTGGGGGGCCGGACAAGGGGCACTGTACATTGTGTGGGGTTCCCGTGACAAGGGGCCCCTGTGGGCCTTTTTGGGGCTGCTTTAAAAGGGGGACGGCAAAAGGGGGCCCTTTTTGACAGGGGCTGTACCTTGTGTTGGGGTACTTTGACAGGGGCACTGGGGGGCCCTTTTGTGTGGGCGCTGTGACAGGGGGACGAAAAAATTTTGGGGGTCTTTTACAGGGGGACGTACATTTTGTGGGGTGCGTGACCCGGGGCACGTAAAAATTTTGGGGGGCCCCGCTTTGACAGGGGCAAATGAAACCTTGTTTGGCGGCTGTGACAAAGGGGGACTGAAAGTTGTGTGGCTGCTGTGAAAAGGGACGTACATTGGTTGGGGGCTTTGACAGGGGCAATGTACATTTGTTGGAGGCTGCTGTACTTTTTTGGGGACTGTACGTTTGGTGGGCTTCTGTACAGGGGCCTGTAAAAATTGTGTGGGCCCGCTGTGAAGGGCCCTGTAAAAAATTTGTGTGGGGTCCCGGGACAGGGGGGACTGTAAAATTGATGGGCGCTGGGGACAGGGGCACGTACATTTGTGTTGGGTGCTGGGGACAGGGGCCCCTGTACTTTTTGTGTTGGCTGCGTGACAGGCCCCCCCTGTACATTGTGTTGGAGGGAGCTGTGACAGGGGACGTACATTGTGTGTGGGCTGCTTGTTACCGGGGACTGTGCGCTGTGGGGCTGCAAGACAGGGGGAACTTACATTGTGTGTTTTGGGGCTGTGACAGGGCCACAGTACATGTTGTGAGGGTGCTTTTGGGCAGGCGCACTGTCCCTTTTGTGGTGGGGTTCTGTGAACAAGGGGAATTGTGCCCCCGGGGGGGCTGCTATGACAAGGGGATTTACATTTTGTGTTGGCTGCTGTGACAGGGGTACTGGCATTTTGTTGGGGTGCTGGGCAAGGGGAAATGTGCATTGTGTGGGGCTGCGTGCCCGGGGGATGTGCATTGGTGTGGCTGCTGTGACAGGGGCACTGTGGGAAATTTTGTGTGGGCTGCTGTGAAAGGTGCACTGTGCAATTTTGTGTGGGCTGCTCTGAAAAGGGGCACGTACATTTTGTGGGGTTTCTGTTCAGGGGACTGTAAATTGGTGGGGTGGTGGTTTAAAGGGCACTGTAAAATTGTGTGGGCTGCGTGACAGGGCCACTGTTTCAATTTTGGGTTTTTGGCGCTGTTCAGGGGGACGTACATTGTGTGTGGGTGCTGTGACAGGGGGACTTTGCCCGTGGGGGCTGCGTGGGCAGGGGCCCCTGTACTTGTGTGGGGCGCAGACAGGGGGGAACTGACCTTGTTGGGCTGCGTGACAGGGACACTTTAAAAATTGGGGGAGGCTGTTTGTGACAGGGGCAAATGTAAATTGTGGTGGAGGCGCTTTTGCAGGGGGAAGTCTTGTGTTTTGGGGGCGGACCGGGGGAAATGTACATTGGTTTTTGGGGTTTCGTACAGGGGGGAAAAGACCCTTTGTGTGGACCTGTGAAAAGGGGACTGTCCCCGGGGGGCTGCGTGAAAAGGGGCACTTTACATTGTTGGCGCTGTGACAGGGGCACTGTACATTGTGTTAAATGCCGTTTACAGGGGGGCTGTACTTTTTTGGGCTGGGGTTACCGGGGCACGTACATTTTGTGGGCTCTGTGACAGGGGCACGTGCATTGGTTTGGCTGCTGTGACAAAGGGGGACCCGTGCATTGTTTTTGGGGGGCCCCTGTGACAAGGGGACGTTTCATTGTGTGGGTGGGCCGCGGGGACCGGGCACTGTACATTTGGGCTGCTGGACAAGGGGGGACTGTACATTGGGGGCTGCTGTGACAGGGGGACTGTCATTGTGTGTGCTGCTGTGACAGGGCCACTGTACAAATTTTTGTTTTGGGGTGCTGTGACAGGGGCAAATTAAAAATTGGGGTGTGGGGTTCTGTGGGGCAGGGGCAACTGTACAAATTTTGTGTTTGGGTGCCGTGACAAGGGGACTGTTTCTTTTTGTTTGGGGTTTTCGGACCAAAGGGGCCCTGTGCCCGTGGGGGGTGCTGGACAGGGGCACGTGCATTGTGGGGGCTTCTTGACAGGGGACGTAAAATTTTGTGTGGGCTCCCTTTTACAGGGGCACTTTTTGCAAATTTTGGTGGGGGCGTGAAGGGGCACTGTTTTATTGTGGGGCTGCTTTTACAGGGGCACTGTACATTGTTGGGGGGGGTGTTTACAGGGGCCCCTGTACATTGTGGTTTTTTTTTTGGGAATTTTTTTACCCGGACAATTTTACATTGTGTGGGCGGGTGTGACAGGGGGACTGTAAAGTTGTGTGGGCCGGGTGTGGGCAAGGGCACTTTTACATTGTTTTTTTGGGGTGCTTTGCCCGGGGCAAGAAAATTTTGTGGGGGAGGCGCTGGACTTGGGGACTGTACCCTTGTGTGGGCTGCTGGACAGGGGGAATGTACATTGTGTGGGCTGGGTGTGACAAGGGGCCCCTTTACATTGGGGTGGGGCAGCTGTACCCGGGGGGACGGGCCAAATTTTTGGGCTGCTGGACAGGGGCACTGTACCAATTTGGTTTTTGGGGTCTGTGCCGGGGCAAAAGTACATTTTTTGTTGGCTGCGTGACAGGGCCCCCTGTACAAATTTTTGTGGACTGCTGGAAAAGGGGCACTGTACCCCGTGTGTGGGCGCTGTGACAGGGGGAAATGTGGGGCCCGTGGGGGCTGCTATGAAAAGGGGCCTCTGTAAATTTTTTGTTGGGTGCGGGGACAGGGGCCCCCAGTACATTGTGTGGGGGCTGCTGGACAGCCAAATGTACATTGTGTGTGGGGGGGGTGGAAAAGGGGGATTGTGCCCTGTGGGGGGTTTTTATGACAGGGGAATTTTTCATTTGTGTTGGCGCGTACAGGGGTACTTGTGCATTGTGTGGGGGTGCCGTGACAAAGGGGACCCGTGGCCCTTTGGGTGGGCTGCTGGACCCGGGCCCCAGTGCATTGGGTGGGCTGCTGGACGGGGGACTGGGGCCTTGTGTGTGGGGGCCCGGGAAAGGTTTCCCCGCCCCCCCCCAATTTTGGGGGGGGCTTTCTCTGACAGGGGGAAATGTTTCATTTTGGGGGCTGCTGTACAGGGGGAAATGTATATTGTTGGGTGCTGGACAGGGGGGACGTAAAATTGTGGGCTGCTGTGACAGGGCCACTGTACATTGTTTTTGGGGGGCTGCTGGACAGGGCACTGTTCCCTTGTGTGTGGGGTTTCGTGGACAGGGCAAATTTTGCCCTGTGTGGGGGTGCTGGACGGGCCCCTGTACAAATTTTTTGTGGGGGCTGGACAGGGGGGACGTACATTGTGTGGGGTGCTGTACATGGGCACTGTACATTTGTGTTGGGGGGCAGTTGTGACAGGGGCCCCAGTACAATTTTGTGTTTGGGGGCCGCTGGACAGGGGCAAATGTGCATTGTTTGTGGGCTGCAGTGACAGGGGCACTGTACATTGGGGTTGCCGCTTTTGACAGGGGCAAATGTACAATTTTTTGGGGCTGCTGGACAGGGGCACTGGGGGCCCTGTGGGGGCTGCTGTGATAGGGGCACTGTACATTGGTGTATTTCGCTGTGACAGGGGCACGTACATTGTGTGTGGGTTTTCTGGGGACAGTGGCACTGTACATTTTTGTGTCTGCTGTACAGGGGGAATTTACTTTTTGTGTGGGGTGCTTTTGACCGGGGCACGGGCCCTGTGGGGGGTGCTGTGACCGGGGCCCCGTACCTTGTGTGTGGCTGCTGTGACAGGGGGGAAATGTACATTGTGTTGGGCTCTGTTGACAATGGGACTGTAAAAATTTGTGGGCGCCCGTGACAGGGGGCCCCGAAAAATTTTGGGGGGCGCGTGACAGGGCACTGTTCCCTGTGGGGGGGCTGTGACAGGCACTGTACATTGTTGTGGGCTGCGTGACAGGGGGAAAGGGACTTGTGTAGCTGCCCTTTTGGGAGGCGCAAATGACAAATTTTTGGGGGTCTGGGACAGGGGCAGTTTTAAAATTGTGTGGGCGCTTTTGAAAGGGGGAAAGTACCTTTGTGTTTGGGGTGATGTACAGGGGGCCCGTACATTGTGGGACGCTGTGACAGGGGGACTGACATTGTGTGGGTGCTGTTACCGGGGGACCCGAAAATTGGGGTTTTGGGGCTGCTTTACCCCGGGGGACTTTTGCCTTGGGGTGTGGGCTGCTGTGACAGGGGCCCCTGTGGGAAATTTTGGGGCTGCTGTTTCATGGGGACTGTTTCCTTGTGGTGGGGCTGCTGTGGACAAGGGGAAATGTGCATTGTGGGTGGGCTGCTGGAAAAGGGGGCGTCCCTTTTGGGGGTGGGCCTTCTGGGCAGGGCCCCCTGTACCCTTTTTGGGGCTGCTTGACAGGGGGACCTTTGCATTTTTTGGGCTGCTTTTACAGGGGGGCTGTACATTGTTTGGGGCTGGCGTGACAGGGCCACTGAAAATTGTAAAGTGGGCTGGGGGTGACAGGGGGCCCCGTGCAATTTTGTGGGGCTTTCTGGGACAAAGGGGGCCCCTGTACATTTGTGCGGGCCCGCGGACTGGGCACTGTACAATTTTTGTGGGGGGGCCGTACAGGGCCACTGTACAAATTTTTTGGGGGCTGCTGTGACAGGGACCCCTGTACATTGGTTGGGGCTCTGGGACAGGGGGACGTAAAATTGGGGGCTGCGTGAAGGGCCACTGGGGGCATTGTGGTTTGGCTGCTGTGACCCGGGCCCCTTTACAAAAGTTTTGTGGGGGGCTGTGACCGGGGGGCTGGCATTGTGTGGGCTGCGTCCCGGGGCACGTCCCTTGTGTGGGGGGCTGTGACAGGGCACCTACAAAAGGGGTGGGCGCGTTACAGGCACTGTAACATTGGTGGGCTCCGTGACCCGGGGCCCTTTAACCCTTTTGGGGTGGGCTTCCCGTTACCGGGGGCCCCCCTGACATTGGGCTGGGGGCGTGCTGTGACAGGGCCCCAAACCCCCCGTACATTGTGTTTTTGGCGCTTTTACAGGGCAAATGGCCCTGTGGGGCTGCCCGTGACCCGGGGCCCCTGTAAAATTTTTTTTTGGGCTGCTGTGGGGCAGGGGGGCTGTGCCTTTGGTGGGCCCGCTGTCCCGCGGACTGTACAAAGTTGTGGGTTTTGGGGTGTGACAGGGGGACTTTACAATTGGGGGGTGTGGAGGCTTTGTGACAGGGGCCCCCTGGGACATTTTTTGGGGGGGCTGCTAAAACAGGGGCACTGTGCCCTTTTGGGGGGGTTCCCGTGACAGGGGCACTGTACATTTTTGTGGGGCTGCGTACAGGGCCACTGAAAAATTGTGGTGGGCTGCTGTGACAGCGGGGACTGTACAATTTGGTTTGGGGTTTTTTTTGACAGGGGGACTGTAAATTGTGTGTGGAGGGTCCCGAGACAGGCCCCCTGTGCTTGTGTTTGGGGTCTGGACAGGGCCACTGAACAAAATTTTTGGGGGCTTTCTGGGGCAAAGGGGGACTGTACAAAAGTTGGGGGGTGTGACAGGTGCACTGTGCAATTTTGTGTGGGCTTTCGTGACAGGGGAAATGTGGGATTTTGGTGGGGTGCTGTGACAGGGCACTGTGGGAATTGGGGTGGGCTGCTGTGACCGGGGGACTGTCCCTTGTGTGGGCCCGCTGTGACAGGTTTCACTGTGCATTGTTTTTTGGGGTGCTGTGGGGCAGGTTTATGGCAATTTTGTGTGGGCTGCTTTTGACAGGTCACTGTCATTGGGTGTGGGCTGCTGGGACAGGGGCACGTGCATTTGGTTGGGGTGCTGTGGCCGGGGCAAAGTGTCCGTGGGGCTGCTGTGACACACGTACATTGGGGTTTTTCGCTAAGAGAGTGGGGAAATTTTACATTGTGTGGGCTGCTGTGACAGGGGGAAATGTACATTGTTTGTGGGCTGCTTTGGGCAGGGGCACTGTACATTTTTGGAAGGGGGCGGACAGGGGCCCCTGTTCAAATTGGGGGGGCTGCTGTGACAGGGGGACTGAAAATTGTGGTTTTGCTGTGACAGGGGGACTTACATTATTGAGTGGCCTGTGACCCGGGGCCCCTGTTAAAATTGTGTGTCTGCGTGACAGGGACAATGTGCGTTTGTGTGGGCTGCTGGACCGGGGCACGTACATTTTGTGGGGGCTGCCGGACCCGGGCACTGTGCATTGTGGGGTGGGCTGCTGTGACAGGGGGACTGACTTTTGTGGGCTCGTGACAGGGGCCCCTGTGCATTGTGTGGGGGCCCGCGTGACAGGGGACTTTACTGTGGGGCTGCGTGACAGGGGCCCGTGGGGAATTTTTGGGGGCTTTCGTGACAGGGGGGCTTAAAATTGGTTTTGGGGCTTGCTGTGACAGGGGGACTGTACATTGTTTGGGGCTGCGTGACAGGGGGACTGTAAAATTGGTGTGGGCTGCTGTGGGCCAAAGGGGCCCTTTACATTTTGTGGGGCGTGAAAAGGGGGACTGTGCATTAGTTGGGCCCGTGTGACAGGGACACTGTACCTTGGTGGGTTTTTGTTGACAAAAGGGGGACATTTACCGGGGAAAAGACCTAAGGCTTTTCGCCCAGAAGATTTGCAGTAAAAACTTGTGTTTAACTCCCGAAATTCCTTTCAACCCTTTTCCCCGCGGAAAAAAAAAAACCCTCAGGAAAATTTAAAAGCTTTAAAGCCCCTCCTCCTCCCTGTGTTATAGAAATAAAAAAGTAAAAAAATAAAATATTTGTAGAATATATATATAAAGTAGTAGTATTTGTTTTTGTGTTGTTGTTGTTGGTTTTTTGTCGTTGTTCTTTTTTTTTGTTTTTTTTTTTGCAAAATTTACATCTATTTACAAAAAAGTTTTGATATTAGACAAAAGTGTGTGGGGTGTGTGTGTGTGTGTGTGTGTGAGGTGTGTGTGTGTGTTTTGGGTTGGGGTTTTGTGTGTGTTTTTGGGGTGTGTGTGTGTGTGGTGTGTTTTTTGGTGGGGTGCTGTTTTGTGTGTGCGTGTGCGTGTGTGTTGTGTGGGGGCGAAGCGCCCATTCACGCACACAAATCTTCACCAACAAGTAAAAATCATCTTTAACCCCCGTTTTTCCCGAACACCCCACAGGTCCTCACATCAACCCTTGTATTTTCCCTGGGGTTTGGAATTTCCGACACCTCTCCTTAGGTTCAAACCCGGGGTGGCAAATTTGGGAGGCAAACTAAAAAGAGACAACCCTTTTTTTAAATCTCCATCATCTATAGTTACCTGGCTCCAACATTTTTTTGCAAAATCACCAACCTTTTCCCCCGTCCTTTTAGCGTCCATGCTTGGCGCTGAAATTCGAACGATCCCAGTTGGGGGAGACGTTGTTTTGTTTTCGTCGTACCCGGCTGAAAGACCCAGGAACATCCGAACCTTTAAAATCCTTTTAAACATTTGTACAAATTCACAGCTTGGGGGTGAAACATGAACGGGGGGGACCGTTTTTGAAATTACCCCCGCCACATGGGCAGCCACACTCCGACTCGGGAGATTTGGAGACTGATAATGTTATGCAAGATTGTCACAACTGAAGACAATCCCCGCGTAACTATGCAGAACATAACAACATTTTGATGTAGTCTTGGTGTTCTAGCCTATGTCAATTGTCCTGACACAGCCTTAAACCAAGGTGTTCTAGCCTATGTCAATGGTCTGACACAGCCTTAAGCCAAGGTGTTCTAGCCTATGTCAATGGCCTGACACAGCCTTAAGCCAAGGTGTTCTAGCCTATGTCAATGGGTCTGACACAGCCTTAAGCCAAGGTGTTCTAGCCTAGGTCAATGGGTCTGACGCAGCCTTAAGCCAAGGTGTTCTAGCCTATGTCAATGGGCCTGACACAGCCTTAAGGGCCCAAGGTGTTCTAGCCTATGTCAGTTGGCCTGTCACAGCCTTAAGCCAAGTGTTTCTAGCCTATGTCAATGGGCCTGACACAGCCTTAAGCCAAGGTGTTCTAGCCTATGTCAGCTAGCCTGACACAGCCTTAAGCCAAGGTGTTCTAGCCTATGTCAATGGGCCTGACACAGCCTTAAGCCAGGTGTTCTAGCCTATGTCAGCTAGCCTGACACAGCCTTAAGCCAAGGTGTTCTAGCCTATGTCAATGGGTCTGACACAGCCTTAAGCCAAGGTGTTCTAGCCTATGTCAGCTAGCCTGACACATCCTTAAGCCAAGGTGTTCTAGCGTATGTCAATGAGCCTGACACAGCCTTACGCCAAGGTGTTCTAGCCTATGTCAGCTAGCCTGACACAGCCGTAAGCCAAGGCGGGAACGGAGGAGACGAGACACATGCACTCTTTCCTGACGACAGCTACGATAGCTCTCCACTCGCCACCGTCCCCTGACTATGCGAAGTGCTGCCTGTTCATACCCAGACTGCACACACTCGTGCGACGCATCCAGACTGATTGTACGTTTTTTTACTCCGTGTCTTATAGCTCCTCACCTGTGTCTTGTAAGGTAATGCATGTGTTGCACAACGCCATTACATAAACTTCAGAGCCACTGTTAATTCTAAAGATCTCAGTTCACCTGTTGGGAGTTCATCCATTGGTGCTAATTAGTGATGTTGTTACGGCGTTGAATGGGCTCACGACTGCGTTGAAAACGAAGTGTGTGTGTGTGTGTGTGTGTGCGCGCGGCGCGCGCGTGCATGTGTGTGTGTGTGTGTGTGAGCGCACGCGCGTGCGTGTATGTCACTGTGCCATGTCTGGAGGTGCGCTCTTCTTTGTGTGTGTGTGGGGCGTGCGTATGTGTGTGTGAATGCGTGCTCGCGCGCATGTGTGTGTGTGTGTATGTGTGTGTCTATGCGCGCGCGCGTGTATGTGTGTGTGTGTGACTTTCCTAACCTATAGAATGGGTGTGCTCGTGTCTGTCTATAAGAGACCGTGTTTATGTGCGAGATGACGAAAAGGAGAGAAGGGTGTGTGTGTGTGGGGGGGGGGAGGGGGGGGGGGGGGGGGGGGGGGGGGGGGGGGGGGGGGGGGGGGCGGGCGTCTTGCAGGCGAGTGCCGGTGCTAATGAAGGGGCCTAATGAGGTAGAAAGGGGGGGGGGGGAGGCAGAGTGTGGTGTGGAGGGGGGCCCTCTTTGCAGGCTGGCCCCGCTGTGACGTCACACGGCACTGAACCGATCTCCTGAAGTCGTCTGGCGGAACATGTCACGTGGTTATGAGCCCTGGCTGCACCTGCACAGAACAGGGGGGGGGGGGGGGGGGGGAGGGGGGGGGGGGGGGGGCAGGGAGGGTGACGGCGGGAGGGAGAGGGAGAGGGGGAAGGAGAGCTAGAGTGAGACAGAAAGAGAGCGCACAGAAAGCGAGACATCGGAGAAAAACAAGAAACAGAAACAAATACAAAATTGTATTCAGTCAGTGGTTGAGATCTTAGGCAAAGAGAGAGAGAGAAGAGAGAGAGAGAGAGAGAGAGAGAGAGAGGAGAGAGAAGACAGACAGACAGAAGACAGCGAGCCTGAGAGAGACAGATATAGTTACAGAGAGAGGAGAGAAAGAAGGAGAGAGAGAAGAGAGAGAGAGAGAGAGAGAGAGAATAGTCAGACAGTGAGACAGACAGAGAGAGAGAGAGAGTGTGACAGAGACAGACAGATAACGAGAAACTGACAAAGAGAGAAGGGAGGTGGTGGTGGAGGGTGAGGGGTCGGAGGAGAGAAGATGAAGGGAAGAAGAGAATTGTCGGTGAGGAGAAGGAGGAGACCAAAAAAGGAGAGGGAGGGAGAATAAAGGTGAAGAAGGCTGGCACTGATTCCAACTGAATCCTATCTATCCATGACAGCATTCTCCATCTCCACAGCCAGACCTGGCCTTAGTGTAGACAGCAGTCCCCAACAGCTGTGTTCTCACGCAACATCGATCCGCCCTTCAGATAAAACAATGACGCTGGTAACACTGCTGAGGAACTGCGTTCTTTAGGGCAGTGACTATTTTCTCGTTTTATCGCAGGGATATGATTTCTCCATTTTCCTGGGGTAAAAGAAACACTTATCTCCCCCCCCACCCCCCCCCCCCCCCCCCCCCCCCCCCCCCCCCCCCCCCATCTTGCGCTGAAGTGAATGAAGATGAGTGATTGCTCGTCATTTTCATTGTCCTGAGTGTTGTTTATCTTGCCTGAAGAAGACCTAAGCGGTCGAAAACGCGTCGTGTTTTGTCTTGTGACTCGTTTGTCCTACGCTTTCTTGGCGGTTCGCTATTAATTACATTTAAGATTTGTTTAGATTTCCGCCTGCAGTCGCTTCACTTGTAACAAGATCTGACTTATTACTACTCCTGTTGTATGTAATTATCACAACCGTTGTCCCCATTTTCGCGAGGAACGCTGTGATCCTCCTTTAAGGAAAACGGCGACATTAAGAACATCAAGCATGATCCTGGGGAACGCACCTGTGTGTGTGTGTGATTTTGAACGAGATGTTGACAACAAAGAAAACAACAACAACAAAGAAGCGAAAGAAGGAAGACTGCCGACTCCTGTACTACGTAAGCAGGGAGACTACAGGGAACCAGTTGCGTCACCCTCTCACAACTCCTGCAAGATTTATCTCCCTTGGTACGAAAATTTCGTAACCGCCATCCCTCACCCTCTCCCCATACTCACACACATACACAGGGAGTGGGGGGTGAGAATAAAGAAGAAGGATCTGTGTTCATCCAGCTCCTATGACTATAATCAATAATCTCTGAAACACTTGATAAACCACCTCTGTGTGTGTGTGTGTGTGTGTGTGTGTGTGTGCGTGCGTGCGTGCGTGCGCACGCGCATGCATGCATGTGTTCACATCGCTTACATGAATGCAGTTCAGTTTCATTGTTTAAAACTGATAGCACACTTTCAATGTTCAAACATTTTTTTTTGTAAGTACATTTGAGTAACTGTTCTTATTTTTGACCCAAGAAAACTATGTTGAAGGAAGATGGAATATGACAGGCAGCCAGCCTTGTGAAAGTACGTTCACTTTATTTTTCCCTGGTGGTGATGTTCAAAATAACACAAGATTTACTCGGGGAAATTAAACATTTTCAAGAGTTACATATACTGTTCCACAACACAAACACAAGTTTTGTGTTTAAATGTGGTTCTGGCATGTAGAAAGTTAAATGTCGTTCTGGCATGTAGAAAGTTAATTTTGTGTTTAAGATAAGGTTCTGGCATACAGAAAGTTAAGTTTTTGTTGGAATGTAGTTCTGGCATGTAGATGGTTACGGTTTTGTTTAACTGACAAATAGAAAGTTAAGTTTTTGTTTTAAATGTTGATCTGGCATGTAGAAAGTTAACACCTTGTTTAAATGTAGTTCTGGTATGTAAAAAAAATGAATGGCATGTAGAAAATCAGTTTTTTGTTTCAATGTAGCTCTGGCATGTAGAAAATAAGTTGCAAGACAAGAAATCTGTAGCCACATGACTGCCTCACAGTCTGGACAGGAGTGTACACTCATGCACACACAATTCACTGGGAAATGATTGGTATCTTGCTAATAAACATAAACACAAGAATTGTTGCATTTCTTTCCCCTCTTCCCCCCCCCCCCACCCCCCACCCCCATTTTTTAAAGAGCAGGATACTTATTCATGCAACAGAAAAAAAGTGTGGAGAGTTGGAGTGTAATGCAGCAGATATAGTCAATGTTTTTGAGTTTCCATCTTTCATTGAAAGAATATATATGTTGAAGAGTGCAAGTTCAATAACAAACAAATTAACAAACAAGACACGCACACATACACAAAACAAAAACATGACAACACACACACACACACACACACACACACACACACACACACACACAAGGCATAGATATACAATGGGCATACACACACACTGAACAGTCAGGCACACTATAATACATGCACATAATAACACTCCATGTTTACACATACATGCATGTGCGCACACATGCGCGCTCACACACACACACACACACACACACTCGCTCACTCACAGAAAACAATATGCTGGCAGTATACATGATTTTAATCATCCTGGCTTTGCAAAACCAGGAAACAGCAGTCGAGAAATGTTTAGACATCATAACTCTGATCTTTCAAAATCGAGGAAAAAAAATCAAATCAAACCGTTCTCCACATTTATAACTGTTCAGAAAGCCACACAAACCGTGCATTTTTTTTTCATCAGTGGAACACAAACACAATCAGGTAAAAACATGTTTGGATAGAAAATAATGCAACATTAAAACATTACCATCGTCATCATAACTGTTCCTATCATAATGATCATTACCATGGCCACCACTTCTAGAATCAGACACGCAACGTGTGCTGACACATCCATAAATTATCTGGGTCTCTTGGAATGAATTTGGGATCAGCTTTTTTTTCTTCTTTCTGGCATGGAAAATCAAATTACAACTGAAACCGGGACAAATATATCGGTTAGACCTCCCCCCCTCCCACACTCCAGCGCAACAGTACTAATACATATTTACAACAGAGAAAGTTCACATTGATAAAAATACAAAATAAATAAACCTGACCGCTGGATGGCATGAATATGAACACATCTGTCAAAATACTTTCCTCTTTTGTAGTATGATCTGCACCAAACTGCTGTTCAGTGTCGAAAGTTGAGTGCATGGTTTTTGTGTTCAGTGTCAAGAGCTGAGTGCATGATTTCTTTATTGTCGAGTGTCAAGAGCTGAGTGCTTGGTTTGTGTTGTGTTGAGTGTCACCGGCTGTGTACACGGTTTCTTTTGCGTCCACAACAGACGATCTGTGATCACTGAAGCACCTTGTCTTCCTTCTTATCATGAACAGGCAAACCATAAATAACAATGCACCTGCAAACCTTCCATCCAAACAACATCAGACTGGCTTTCTCCCACACACACATACACACACGCATCATCTCCGTAGGCTGCGTTCAACATTCAAAAACATACAATATCCATCACTATATCTCATAGAATTTTTTTTTTCTAAACAGGATGAAATTATTATTTTAAAAAAAGCCCGCAAACAAAGCAGGTGAAACAATAACAACAAAACAATGCTTAAACTATGAAAAATTCCACTTTCATGATGAAAGGAATAACTGAAATACAAACACAAGATGGGCGTTCACGGTACTTCTGCAAGTCGCACGCTGCCAGACAAGTCCTCCTCTTCCTCCCATCCTCGGCACACCACAGCACAATGCTTGCATCCTCATGAACTCTTTCTGCCTTCTGTGACAGCACAATGCCTGCATCCTCATGAACTCTTTCTGCCTTCTGTGACAGCACAATGCCTGCATCCTCATGAACTCTTTCTGCCTTCTGTGACAGCACAATGCCTGCATCCTCATGAACTCTTTCTGCCTTCTGTGACAGCACAATGCCTGCATCCTCATGAACTCTTTCTGCCTTCTGTGACAGCACAATGCTTGCATCCTCATGACCTCCTGTTGTGTCTGATGGCCTCTTTCTGCCTTCTGTGACACCTGGATGTTTGTATGTGACTTAATGAGTGTTACAGCTGGATGTTTGTATATGACTTAATGAGTGTTACAACTGGATGTTTGTATATGACTTAATGAGTGTTACAACTGGATGTTTGTATGTGACTTAATGAGTGTTACAACTGGATGTTTGTATGTGACTTAATGAGTGTTACAACTGGATGTTTGTATGTGACTTAATGAGTGTTACAGCTGGATGTTTGTATATGACTTAATGAGTGTTACAGCTGGATGTTTGTATGTGACTTAATGAGTGTTACAACTGGATGTTTGTCTGTGACTCGATGTCCGTATGTTACTAGGTGTTGTTTACACGTAACTGGACATTAAAAACTGGGTGTCCTTATACCTAACATGTCTGTATATAATTGGATGGTTGTACGGGGATGTTTGCATGTAAACATCTGTGTATAACTGGATACTTGTACAAAACTGAATGTTTATTACGTATAAGTGGGTGTTTGTATGTAACTCAATGTTTATAAACTTGACATTTCTATATAACTGAATAATCATGCATGTGTGTATGTATATCTATATCTATCTATATATCTCTAAGTATATATGTATGTATGTATGTGTGTGTGTGTGTGTGTGTGTGTGTGTGTGTGTGTGTGTGTGTGTGTGTGTGTGTGTGTAATAATAATAACGATTATTCATGGCGCTTAATCTTACATAATAAGCCTTAAGCACTTACAAATACAGAAAAGGTTAAAGAAAACATAAATGAAACCAATATGAAGATGAAATTGCAATAAGTACCATACACCTACACACAAGGGTGCATACTCACACACCCAAGCACACACACACACACACACACACACACACTCAACACGCGATCACACACACACCGTCTCTCTCTCTATATAGACTTTGTTTGCACGTAACTTGGTATTAGTGTCTAATTGGGTGTTACTTTATACCTGGATAATTGTCACTGGATGATTGCATAACTGGATGGTTGTACATGAGCCAGATGTTGGTATATAGCTGGTTGTTTGTTTACATGTTTTGCTTCATTCCATATTACACATTAAGTAGTAAAGGCCGACGTTGTAGATTTTTTTTCTTTACAAAGGTCAAACCGCTAAAATAAAATAGAAAATACCTTTATTTATAGGAAAGAGTCTCTCTTTTACAACATTTTGATTTTCAAGTACATTTTCTCTAAGAAGACTCGTTTTCTTCAGAAATTTTTTCTTGGGAGAAGTGGAGGGAGGAGGTCAGGAGGGGGGGGGGGGGGGATGGGGGGGAAGAGGGTGGAGGGGCGGAACAAGGGGTGGGGAGGGGTGGCTGGAAGCCTGAGTGTAAGGATGTATGGGAGGGGAGAGTGGGGAGGTAACAGGAATGACCGGGTGACACTGCTTTGAAACAAGTCTTTTGACTTAAAAAAAAAAAGTGAATGAATAAGTAAACTGTGCAGCTAAGAAACATTGAAACACTTCGCACATGCATGCAAACATTTACTTACAAACGTACATGTGTGTGTGTGTGTGTGTGTGTGTGTGTGTGTGTGTGTGTGCGTGTATGCAGGCGTGTCCAAATGTACTGGTAAATCTAGAGAACAGAAGTTTTCACAAAAACTGATTCCTACTAGGATACACCACCCCACACTGCTTCAAAAAACAGCAGACAGATCCTTTGGATCTCCTCTGTGTTAATCACATCTACATTCTGAAACAGTAGAACTTAAAGACAGTCCACATATGCACACATACACACACATGCACAGAGAGAGAGACAGAGAGAGAGAGAGAGAGAGAGAGAGAGAGAGAGAGAGAGGAGAGAGAGAGAGAGAGACAGACAGACAGAGACAGAAAGAGAGGCACTATTCATACATCCTTACAGACCAGGCACATTTTAATGAAAAGGCGTAACTGTGTACAACATTACAACAAAAGCTCCAAGACCTGCACTTTTTTACTTCAATGACGCTAGTCGCCTGAAACACAAACCGTTCCTGCACGTATCACTGACCAACATGTGTTTCTTCCCGTCTCATCCTGCATCATCTCGGTGGCATTACTCTCAAACTCCTCACCCATGGCCCTCCCCCGTACACAGATCTGTTTGTTGCAGTCCCTGGGCAGCACCCCACAGGCACCAGCGGTCAGTGCTAGGTCATCATGAGGCAGGAGACACCGCGTCCACAGCTTTATTTTTCCGTCCCATTCGAGACACTTAGTTAAAGGGCCGAACAAACAAGGCTTACACATTTCTGACCCAACATTTTTGTTGTTGTAGTCCAAGCATAGTCATGTATCAAACTTGTGTACTAGTTAACTAGGGAAAATTAAGTTCCCAGAAAGTGATGACGTCATTTTTGCACAATTGTGTGTGTGTGTTGTCATTGTTTGAATATCGCCTGATCGCTTGTGTACAAGCTTTCATGCCGTATCTACATTATCTACAGGAAAATAAACCTAGTCGAGTTTGGTATTAAAAGAATTGTCAGGAATTTGCCTATTCAGTCATCTCAAAAGGACAGATATATTACATTTTTCATGACAACCACTAATTATCAAACTAACAGCCCCACTTGTAATGGCCACTCAGCAATGCCGAACACATTGTTGCCAGACCGGCTTTACACAGATGACATTCAGTTCGCGAGTACAGCACGGTTAGCTGGCTGGTGGGGAGCAGCCTGCAGAAAACACCCCTTTCCCTGACCTGCATTCACAGCTTGGCCTCTGCAGCTGTGGGCGAGCTGTAAACTCCCCTTCCTCTCAAAACTAAGTGGCTAGCTCTGAACAGCTGTGGTCGTGCTGAGTCACTGCAGCTGTGTGCAGCGGTGCCTGCTTGTACACAACATAGGCAGGACATCTGCTGACCACAGTAACGGCTTACCTGCAGAAACAGTGCACGCGAGCCTGCCTCTCCGGAGGGTGCGACTACGTTTGTTCAACAACACTCCCCTAAACTAATTTTAAATGTAATTAATAGTAAACCGCCAAGAAAACGTAGACAAACGAATCACAAGACAAAACACGAAGCGTTCCGACCTCTTAGGTCTTCTTCAGGCAAAATACAAACCACTCAGGGCAACGAAAATGAACGAGCAATCGCTTATTTTGTGGTTTCATTCAACGCCCATCTTGCGCTGACATGAATGAAGATAAGTGATTGCTGGTTCATTTTCGTTGTCCTGAGTGTTTTGTATCTTGCCTGAAGAAGACCTAAGAGGTCGGAACGCTTCATGTTTTGTCTTATGATTCATTGTCTATGTTTTCTTGGCGGTTCGCTATTAATTACATTTGAAATTTGATTCAATTTCCGCCTGCAGTCGTCTCACTCTGCCACTAGATCCCCTACACTAGTTAGCTGACAGCGATGACACACTCTCGTCACAGCACAGACGGGGAGAGGGCATCTCCACTGACGTCGCTGTGTCACCGGGGCGTGAAGGGCCACAGAGCTGGAGACTGTTTTTCTGCCACGATCAGTGAGGATGAGGTGATGAAGATGAAGGCTTCCATCCTGATCCGAACACAGACTATCGGTCTTACTCTGGGCTTCCCTTCATAATACGGAGAGTACTCTGCAGGAAAATCTACCTACTCTGATGCCGCTCTACCTGGATGACGCTTGGACTTGGAGGACTAGTCCTGACCTGATACCACACACACACACACACATACACACACACACATACACACACACACACGCACATGTAAACACACAACACACACACACACACACACACACACACACATACACACACACACAATACACACACACATACACACACACACACACACACATACACACACACACACACACACACACACAGACGACCACTCACATTCCCTTCTGTATGTCGTCTCAAAGTGGCATGCATGAACACAGATGCATATCACAGCATAGCTGCCAAATTTTCTGGAGTCTAGACAGTGAGCCAGGGAAAGAAGGAGGCAGGTTGGCTTGAACTGAAACCATTCAAACACCTGACTGCCTCAGCTGACGAATGTTGGCTTATATGGAACGTGCATTGCCTGACCACTGCAAGTCACCACTGACTCACAGCAATCATTTGGACTTATTCTGAAATGGCTATTCACCCTTTTCAAAAATTAACTCTAAGCACTAACATTTCCCCCCCTTTTTTTCTTTAATTCCATGCATTTTTTTCCCCTGACAATCTAGGATTTTAGGAATGAGTTTGAAAACTAACGAATTCCTGAAAAATCCCTAAAAAAAAAATCCCTGAAAAATCCCACAGCCAAGTCACAGCCAGTGTCAGGGCAAGAGGCTTCCAAAACCTGCAGATCTTCATCACTGTGAAGACAAAAATAATCTGTGGTGCAGACAATCTCTACAATGGTGAGGGATACTGATGCTGATGACCACAAGGAGTCTCTAATGCAGCTGTTAACTATGTCATTGTCCCATGATGTGACTTCAGTTTATGTCTGAACTCAAAAGCTGCTGCAGTCCTTTTTTTATTTTTGGTTATACAGATCCATTTTTCTTTTATTACTAAACCAATAACACTGTGTTGTTTTTCCTCCACCACATCTCTGATTTTCCTCCACAAAAGGGCACAGAAAAACACTTTTTACCGAGGCAAAAAATAGTGCCATCATCATCATCATCATCCTGTCCCAAAACTCACCATGAACAACACACACACACACACACACACACACACACACACACACACACACACACACTCACACGAATAAAATGCTCACAGATTACTAGAGTGTCCTTACAAAAATAACTGGATCATAACTATCATTCTTTTAGTTTATAAAAGAATTTCACATTCTCTTGCCTTCTAACCACGCCTTAACCACAGAATGTCTCACAAAATATCGACATGTGGCTATGAGCAAACTGAAGTCTTTCAAAACCCACCACCTACAGGAACGGTATTTCACTGGTTTCATGGGCACAGATTCCCAAGCCACTCAAACATCTGCACTACTAAAACAAACCTAAAGTCCTCTTATGTTAGCTTTTAAATGCCAACGCCACGTGACCTGCTTTAAAAAATTTTTTTTTTTTTTTTACTGTGATTCCTGCTATCAGTATGTGAGTGCAACAGCAAATGACAATATATACAGCATGGTAAGAATGCTTGCTCAGGTAAATCATGACAATTTAAACAAGAAAAAGGGGAAGGGGAAGGGGTGGGAGCACTAACTCAAAAGTGAATACATTCATAAAAATAAGAAAAAGGAAAAAAAAAAGCGAGATCACATAATCTGCTTTAGAACTACAACTATGAGAAAACATTTGCATTTTAAGATTAATGCTGATGTTATTCGACATCTTTTGCACTTTAAAGATGAATGCTCATGTTATTGGACAACATCTACGTTTTAAGATGAATGCTCAAGTTATTGGACGACATTTGCATTTTAAGATGAATCCTCGTGTTATTGGACAACATTTGCATTTTAAGATGAATGCTCATGTTATTGGACAACATTTCCGTTTTAAGATGAACGCTTAAGTTATTGGGACAACATTTGCAGTTTAAGATGAATCCTTGTGTTATTGGACAGCATTTGCATTTTAAGATAAATGCTCTTGTTATTGGACAATATTTGTGTTTTAAAATGAACACTCATGTTATTGGACAACATATGCATTTAAGATGAATACTCACACTATTGAACAACAATTGCAGACGAATGCTGATTTTAATGGACAACATTTGCGTTTTGAGATGATAAACTGTGGTGTCATTTGAATGGATAGATTCTGAAGTATGTTTATTTTTCGTTTTAAACCATAGAAACACAGCAGCGGTCCTTATATTCACTGAGCAGTGTAACTTAAGAGCATATCATTCACTGGCACCTATGCACAGTCAGAAAGATCAATCAATCCCCTACATTGTTTTACAGAAATAAATCAGCAGATCGATACTGATTTCAAGGGCACACTACCACATTCGACCAACCTTCAGAGAACTAATATATAACCCCTGATATATAGACCCTGAAATTCCTTTTGATGAATTTTTTGCAGCTTCATAAAAAAAAAAGCGAATACATTCGGACACTACAAATCCTGTTAAGAAGGGTGCTTGTGCACATTTTTGTCCCAACAGGACACAGAAGAACAAGCTAATGCAATGACACAACAAGCAGGTCAAGTCAAATATAACTACCTGTGCCTCTCCCTTAGAGCTTGTTCGAATCCTTATATTTTGAGGCTATAATTTGACTCTAACACTCCATCCCCCCCACCCCATCCCCTCCAAAGAAAAAGGCTAGTGCAGAATCAGAACATTCCTATGTCAAAGAAGGCGGAGAACAGAAAGAGGGTCCCCTTGGAGTGCCTACCGGTGAAGAGTGCTAGGAGTAGGAATGACACACAGGAAATACGCCGGCCTGCCACTGCCAACAGCAGTACTGGCATCTTAGAAAAAAACAAGTCAGTGGCCACGCATGTGATGCCACCATTTCCCACTAATTCTCAAAATGATTTCAATGCCCTAAAACGTTCTCCTTCTTCACTAATTTGTAAAAGTACAGAAGAATTTACTTATCGTATTACTCTGTTTCCTTTTTTTACTCATTTCTAAAAGTGCAGAAGAATTTACTTATCGCGTTACTTTGTTTCCTTTTTCACTAATTTCTAAAAGTACAGAACAATTCACTTATCACGTTACTTTTGTTTGATACAAAAATCAGATTTTGTATCATGTACTGCTTTGCACGAGTTAATTTCAAGTAATTGATGCGAGGTGAGGGATGGGTTGGGGGTTGACATCGTGAGGCAATGAAACTACTGTACAGTAATGCAAGGTTTGAATGGTGATTGGTCTGGAAAATAATAATTCTAAGTCTAAACACAAAAGCCATACACATTTACATTCTTGCAGAACATTTGTTTTTGCTATGACAGCAGTCAAATCTTACTTGCATTCGATTACATTGTGATCTTAAAACCGGTCGAAATAAGTGTTGATAAAGTTGTAAATAATCTGTTTAAGACCTCAACTAATCAAAACACAATCTTCACTGGTTAATTCAAACATGATGAAAATTTGAGCTGTTAAAAGAGACATTTTATCAGCTCCTGATATCCAAATGAACGGCCCAAATATGCCCTGCAGGGAACGACACAGCCAGTTGCAATGTCACTGCTGAAAAGGTTAAGACATTTATTTGCATCCCACTCTGAGCAAAACCTAAACTTCCAACTTACTGCTAGTTCTACTGATTCTTACTTATGTAAATATGCACATATCAGATGTGGCTTTGCAAGTACTTGATACTTTTATTTTTCTTTTCAAACAAGTGTCTAATATCATCTGGCGATGAAAAGACATTAAATAAACCACTGAACTGAACTGAACTGAACTGCTAGTTCCAGAGCTGCCAACCTGCTCATGCGGCTTACAGTAGCATTTCACAATTTTCACAGTAGCATTTCCAATTTGACAGTAGCAACTTAATTTTGCGCGCGTTCTAAAAAGAAATCGGGCCTATAACCAGTTTTACGGACCACATTAAAGCTACAGTACTCTTAGTATATCTATAAATGTTATTATACAGAGATGAAGCAGAGGAAGAGGGCAAATTGTAAAAAAAAAAATCTATGTGCTACAGTAAAACCGAAAGCGGAAATGCAGTTCCGACAGACCGATAGAGACGTTACTTAGCGCTGTCCAAACAAAACGAAAGTATATTCGAATTTTTTTGTTTCGCCGTAGCAATTTAATGATCGTAGTAGCGTCGTAGCAAGCATTCTCTTGGCGTAGCAAACTACGGCGATATCGTAGCAGTTGGCAGCTATGTAGTTCTACTTGCATTCATATCTATTATTTAGCACAAACATACCTGCATGGGAAGAGAGCAACTGTTCATATGCCCTTTGATAGAACGAGAGGCTTTCTAAAACTTGAAACATCCTTCCAGTTACTACAACATCCTCCCTCCCACAGTGAGTATACCATGAAACTTGGCAACCAATCAGAAATAAGTAAACCCAGCAATCGACCAATGACTCTCCGTGTGTTAATAAATACCGTTCTCTTACATTCAGAACCCAGGAACATGATCATACAAACAGACCAGCGGAACGCATTTCACTTTCTTTCTTAATACTGGGATATTGCCATGGTACCCTTGGTACATACTTTGAGCGTGGAATGATGACTATTGAACAGAAAACCAACAAAGTACCGAGGAGAAGGCTAGTCAAGTAGAGCAAATCAAGAAGCTGGCCCAAGTACCCTGGTTTTCACTGAAATAAATCTCTACAATGAAAAGTGCAGGGAGCTTCCTCATTTCAGCTCTAAAACAAGAAATTCAATTCCCTATAAATAGCACACAGACACACGCCCCCCCCCCCCCCCACCACCACCACCACCCCAACTACACACACACACACATGCCCACTACACACACACATACACACACTCACAAAACCACATATTCCCAAACATGCAATTCAAAAAGAAAAATCTTGTTCCATATTCAGAACTCACAAGAGAAAATTGCTAAGAAGCAGTGAACCGACTGAAGAGTCGCCACCCTTTACAGCAGTGCATGGGAGTCTGATGTCTTCGACCCTTCCAGTTTTGTTCTATGAGTCAGGCGTCTTCCTTACAGCAATCACCAGCAGGTGTCCTAAACCACTCTGTTTACATTCTTCATCTTGGTAACACTAGGCAGTGGTGACATGATTTCCCTGTATTTACCGCCCCCAGACTTAAAAAAAGAAAAAGAGAAAACTTTAGTTATAAAAGTAACAGCGCCAAACAAATAAAAGAAGTAATGATAACCATAAGGGGCAAAAAACAAACTGCAGAATGAACAGCTAGTGTTCACTCTGGACTGTGCATACAGCGTTCACATTGTGGACCGTGCATACAGCGTTCACATTGTGGACCGTGCATACATCGTTCACATTGTGGACCGTGCATACAGCGTTCACATTGTGGACCGTGCATACAGCGTTCACATTGTGGACCGTGCATACAGCGTTCACATTCTAGTGTTCATTCTGGACTGTGCATACAGCGTTCACATTGTGGACCATGCATACAGCGTTCACACTGTGGACCGTGCATACAGCATTCACATTCTAGTGTTCACTCTGGAACATGCATACAGCGTTCACATTGTGGACCGTGCATACATCGTTCACATTGTGGACCGTGCATACATCGTTCACATTGTGGACCGTGCATACAGCGTTCACATTGTGGACCATGCATACAGCGTTCACATTGTGGACCGTGCATACAGCGTTCACATTGTGGACCGTGCATACAGCGTTCACATTGTGGACCGTGCATACAGCGTTCACACTGTGGACCGTGCATACAGCGTTCACATTGTGGACCGTGCATACAGCATTCACATTGTGGACCATGCATACAGCGTTCACATTGTGGACCGTGCATACAGCGTTCACATTGTGGACCGTGCATACAGCGTTCACATTGTGGACCGTGCATACAGCGTTCACATTGTGGACCGTGCATACAGCGTTCACATTGTGGACCATGCACACAGCGTTCACATTGTGGACCGTGCACACAGCGTTCACATTGTAGTGTTCACTTTGGACCGTGCATACAACGTTCACATTGTGGACCGTGCATACATCGTTCACATTGTGGACCGTGCATACAGCGTTCACATTGTGGACCGTGCACACAGCGTTCACATTGAAGTGTTCACTCTGGACCGTGCATAGAGCGTTCACATTGTGGACTGTGCATACATCGTTCACATTGTGGACCGTGCATACAGCGTTCACATTGAAGTGTTAACTCTGGACCGTGCATACAACGTTCACATTGTGGACCGTGCATACAGCGTTCACATTGTGGACCGTGCATACAACGTTGACATTGTGGACCGTGCATACAGCATTCACATTGTGGACCGTGCATACAACGTTCACATTGTGGACCGTGCATACAACGTTCACATTGTGGACCGTGCATACAGCGTTCACATTGTGGACCGTGCATACAGCGTTCACATTGTGGACAGTGCATACAGCGTTCACATTGTGGACCGTGCATACAACGTTCACATTGTGGACCGTGCATACAGCGTTCACATTGTGGACCGTGCATACAACGTTCACATTGTGGACCGTGCATACAGCGTTCACATTGTGGACCGTGCATACAGCGTTCACATTGTGGACCGTGCATACAGCGTTCACATTCTAGTGTTCTCTCTGGACCGTGCATACAACATTCACATTCTAGTCAGTGTTTTATATCAACAACAACAAAACAAAGCTAGCATGTTTTGAATTCTACACAAGGAAAAAAACCCACAAGATTTTTCTTTGATAATAAAGGCAGGTGAAGGGGCCACCACGGCAGGCAGACCGTGGATAGCAGCGACGCAGGCTAAGAGGAAGACGACAGTCAGAGAGTGGTGGAAAAGCCGAAGTGACAAGCACACAATATTTCTTGTAGTGGGGACACCATGTAACAAATGTGATTGCCCACGAAAGACTGTGTCAGAAGCTACCTTGAATCATATTTCACCCACACAAAGAAAAAGAAAATCGATGTGAATGATGACATCAGACGTGATGACTTTACTCTGCCTCTCCTGTGCCATGGCGACATCTGGTCACATACTCGTTAAATTGGAAAACGCCTTTCCACATTCTTTATGTAACATTCTCCCTGATGTGGCCCTTTGCGGTCGGCTGGGCTATAAGCAACATTATCTTATGTAACATTCTGTCTTTGACTTTCAAAATTCATGACAGAAGTCTTTTGTGGTCATACTACTGCAGACTCTAGAATACTTCTCAAAATCTGAAATACAACCCTTGCTGCTAAAATGTCTTATTATCTATCAAATTATTTCATAGACTTTTACATTGTTAGATTGAAGACCGGAATAATGATACAGCAGGATTCAATCAACTGCAATACACAATAAATAACAAATATATTCATTAAATACTATGAAATGCATGCAATGCATGCATATAACACACACACACACACACACACACACACACACACACACACACACACACTCAATTTTGAATCATCTTCCCTATGCTAAAAAGAGTGCATATAAACTAACAAAAATAACCACGATATGAAATTTCTTACCAAGTCAGATGATTGTAACCCATTTATTGGTACGTCCACTGTTGTACCATTTGTAAATCAATTCGATGTAAAATGAAAATCAGATGTCGAATAAACTAACCAGCACGATGCAAAACCATATACTATATAAGGAGTTCGTCAGCTGATGCTAGACTATAATATAAGAGTCAAACTATTCTCAAGATGCTTTGCCGCCTAAAACTGGAGGAAAAAAAAAAAACAACCTCTGTCAGAGGATCTAGGATTGATGCTGAAATATTGCAAACTTCTGAAAAAACAACAACAGAAACCAATAAAACTTCCTCAGAAAAAAACCGAGTGAATCTGTTCAGTTCTGCACTTTTTCCTACAACTTGCAGGCAATGTTCTAGCAAAGACGTACAAGAACAACACGCAGCGATGACCAGTGACGACGATCAAAACGGAATGATGGCTTCCAGAGTTTGCAATCAGGCAGGAAGCTTCACGTTCGCTCCCAAGAGGCACCAGAAAAAATTTTTCAAGACGGTAATTCCCCTGACGGAAGGATAGCTAGCCCAGGTCAGTAAGTGTTGAGGCAAGCTGTGTCATTTTAGGTCGAAAGAGACACAAAGGATGACCAAAGTACAAAACACAGGAAAGGGGGGGGGGGGGGGGGTGTGTGTGTGTGTGTGTGTGTGTAGGGGCAAAGTGGGTGAAAGCACAGTGTAGAGGGTCAACCACATCAGAAATGAAAACTAAACTCCTCACATGCAGTCGGACTTATCCTTCTCCCACCTGTCAGTCAAACACAAGTCAGAAGGATCGCTCGTCACACACGATTCCATTGGCAGTCACAAACAAGTCTCAAGGATCACTCGTCACACACGATTCCATGGGCAGTCACAAACAAGTCTCAAGGATCACTCGTCAGACACGATTCCATGGGCAGTCACAAACAAGTCTCAAGGATCACTCGTCACACACGATTCCATGGGCAGTCACAAACAAGTCTCAAGGATCACTCGTCACACACGATTCCATGGGCAGTCACAAACAAGTCTCAAGGATCACTCGTCACACACGATTCCATGGGCAGTCACAACAAGTCCGATGGATCACTCGTCACACATGATTCCATGGGCAGTCACAAACAAGTCAGAAGTATCACTCATCACTCATGATTCCATGGGCAGTCACAAACAAGTCAGAAGGATCGCTCGTCACACACGATTCCATGGGCAGTCACAAACAAGTCTCAAGGATCACTCGTCACACACGATTCCATGGGCAGTCACAAACAAGTCTGATGGATCACTCGTCACACACGATTCCATGGGCAGTCACAAACAAGTCGGATGGATCACTCATCACTCATGATTCCATGGGCAGTCACAAACAAGTCTCAAGGATCACTCGTCACACACGATTCCATGGGCAGTCACAAACAAGTCGGATGGATCATTCATCACTCATGAATCCATGGGCCTTGAACAGTCCACAGCAAAGCACATCTTTAAAATCTACATGGGGAAAAGGACACACACTTCACAGGATAACCCTAAAAACAAAAAAGTGCATTTATCCCCATACGTAAATGTGTCCACAAGCAAGCACATGCAGATGTGTAAACTGCAAACACACCACTCACACACCGTACATTTTACATACACATGCATGTATGTTTCGTACACATATTTTACATACACACACTCACACATACACACATGCACATATTACACACTCATACACACACACACACATTTACAAAAACTGATACCCAGATGCATATATTACACACACACACACACACACACTCACACACACAGACACACACACATACACACACACACACACACTCACAGACACACACACACACACACACACACACAAACACACACACACAGCTATCCAGCGTCAGGCCAGCCCTCAGTTATTGACACAGGCCAGCAGGTGGTTGCAGAGTGCAGCGTAGTGCGTGTGGTCCCCAGACAACTTCCGCACGTGCAGTCCCGGGGGGATCTCACCCTCCCGTCACACACCTCCACCTCCATCTCCAAGTCCGCCTGCTGGAGCCGAAACCGCTTCTCCAACCGCTCGTACGCCACCGAGGGGCACACGGTGTCCAACGCGTCTTTAATGGCCGCCACCACATCGTCCACAGTCCTGGGCCCCGACGCCGGCCCCAACTCCAACAGTCGAGACATGCTGCCGTCCACCCCGCCCAGGTTTACTTCCCCAACACTGGGGAAGGGGACGGGGAAGGAGGGGAACGGCTGGGCGGGGAGGGGGTGGGGTGGGTGAAGAGCTGGGGGGCGTGCTGGAAAAGGCTGGAATCGGAATGGCAGGAGGGGGGCCGGTCCATGACCCCGCTGGGGAAGTAACTGTTGTGGGGGGACGGGGGCGAGGACACCGACTCCCGCAGGTCCAGGGGGGCGGGCTGGTGCAGCGGGGAGGAAGGCTGGGAGAAGAACCCTGGGAAGGGGGGGGCCCCGTCCACCGGGCCCAGACCCAGCGGGGAGGCCCGCGACGTGGGGGAGGAGGGGGACGAGGACACCGACGACGTGAAGGGGGGCACGTGATGCAAGGCTCCTGGAACACTGCCCCGCGTCACACCCACCACCACCACCACCACCACAACCACCACCGCCGCCGTGCGCAAAGTCTGAGAGAGGAGCGGCGCTGGCCAGCTGGGCATTGTAGGAGCTGTCCCTCATCTCCTGGAAGGCATCGTGGCGCCGCCAACGAGAGTGAGGCCTGTGGGGGAAGGCTTGGGACGAGGAGAAGGTCGCGGAGTGACCTTTGCTGTGACCGGAAAGAACCACCGTTCCGACTAAGGACGGCTGGGGAGGGTTGGTTCCAGGGATAGATGGAGCTGAAGTCAGCATGGGGGCTGTCCCCGTTGGACAGGGGGCTGTAGATGGAGGGTGGAATGGAGGCCAGGTTGGTGTTGATCAGTCCGAAACCTTGCAGGAAGGAAAAGGGGTAGGAGCTGATCCCACCCGCCAACGATATCCCCGCCAAAGAGCAAGGGACACCACCCCCACCACCCCTTCCTAACGGAGAGTCACTGCGGCGAGACGTGGTGGAGGAGGCGGGGGAGGAGGGGGGGACGCCGGCGTGAGTGCTGTCATCCTGCGGGCCGGTGTCCAGGTCAGTGACGTGCCCCTGTGTGTCGGTGATGCTGATCTGCGGCGTACCGGAGTACGCCGCCCTCTGTCGGAGGTCCTGGAAAGGCAAAGTCATGGGAGGAGTTCTGGGCCCTGCCCCGCCCTCTGACCCCTGAACCTCCCCATGACCCTCCTCCACATCCACCATCTCCGTGTCCTCAGTCTCCGGGGGGTCAGCAGAATCGGCAGAATCCTCGCGGATAGACGACAGGTTCTGGAACGTCGGGGGCGGGGACGATCGTTGTAAGCTGGCGGGGGCCGCGAATGCAGCAGATGGGACAGCCCCGGCGGAGACTCCGAGCGCTGGATGGGGGAGGGGTGGGGCGGGAGGGGCATGTGGGGCGGGGAGGGGCTCACTGAGGAGGAGGGGGAGGTGGAGGTTGGGGAGTGGTGGTGGTGGTGGTGGTGGTGGTGAAGGGGGGGAAGGGAGTGGATGAGCTGCAAGCGCTGCAGGCGCTGCTGTAGAAGTGCGGACTCGCTGGCTGATGCGGCAAGCCCCCCCTCACTCCCCCCACCCCCGCCGCCGCCGCCCACCCCGCTGCGGGCGCCATAGCCGGGGGAGGAGGGCTGCGGGGGCGACGGGACGGGGGACACCGGTACACCCCCACCCTGCAACAGCACAGAGCACAGGGTCAGCGCCAGCATGAACAGCGTGTCTACACTCCACACCAACAGCTGCTCATCTCATCAACACCTTCTCTTTTCAGGTCTTTTCTGAGCTGCTTAGGAGTAGAGTTGGTCAGAGTGGAATGAAAATATACCGATAGCAAAACAGTATAATACAACAGATTGCACCAAAGAGAGAGAGAGAGAGAGAGAGAGAGAGAGAGAGAGAGAGAGAGAGAGAGAGAGAGAGAGAGAGAGAGAGGTGTATAAGCGGTTGGAGGGGGGAGGAGGGGGGATAGAGACAGATCTCAGAGACACGTTTCTGCAATACAGTCTATGGCCGCTGAAAGTGCCCCATTGGATAGCAGTCTTGATAGTTTGATTCTACTTCCCTTTCATCCTCTTTCCCTTAAGACTTCACTCTCTCTCTCTCTTTCACCCTCCTTGCCTTTAGACTTCACTCTCTCTCTCTCTCTTCCACCCTCCTTGCCTTTAGACTTCACTCTCTCTCTTTCACCCTCCTTGCCTTTAGACTTCACTCTCTCCCTTTCACCCTCCTTGCCTTTAGACTTCACCCTCTCTCTTTCACCCTCCTTGCCTTTAGACTTCACTCTCTCTCTCTCTTTCACCCTCCTTGCCTTCAGACTTCACTCTCTCTTTCACCCTCCTTGCCTTTAGACTTTCACTCTCTCTCTTTCACCCTCCTTGCCTTTAGACTTCACTCTCTCTCTCTTTCACCCTCCTTGCCTTTAGACTTCACCCTCTCTCTTTCACCCTCCTTGCCTTTAGACTTCACTCTCTCTCTCTTTCACCCTCCTTGCCTTTAGACTTCACCCTCTCTCTTTCACCCTCCTTGCCTTTAGACTTCACCCTCTCTCTTTCACCCTCCTTGCCTTTAGACTTCACCCTCTCTCTTTCACCCTCCTTGCCTTTAGACTTCACTCTCTCTCTCCCTTTCACCCTCTGTCCTCCTGGGTTTTTTTCCCCCACTCCCTATCACCCTCCTTCTTTACCCCCCCCCCCCCCCCCTCTTCCACCTTCTTGCTCTCGTCACTTCTCCCTCTCCTTATCTCACCTTCACCTTCTTGCTAATAGCCCAGCTGACTATAGTAGGCCAGATCTAGCGCTGGAACCACTGTGCTGAATCCATTTGGGAGGGGGTGGGGGGCCTTTTTCTTTGGACACATGCATTTAAGTGATAACAAGACAAACTTCAAGACATTCTGAAGGAGGAGCACCTTGACCGATGAATCAGGTGTGGCCAGCAGAAGGACGGGAGGACCCTACAGCAAATCACACTTCATTTACAAACTTTTCAGACCCACACCAACTAATCTCCAAACTCAAAAATATACATCGAAGACTGCTCATAAAGTCATACCAACTGTTAAACTAAAGCTTGTAAAAAAAAAAAATCTTACCTTTGTTTCAGAGTAAGGGATATCTATTCCGATCGATAAATTACAGTAGAATTCCCTCATCATGATACTGTAACTGCTAAGGTCCAGGGGACGTCATCAAATTGAAATGACCGCGAGAATACTGTCCGATTTAAAACAAACAAACAAAAAATCAACAAAAGACTAAAAACAAAAACTAAAAAGGGAGGAAGGGGACGTTGGGGGGGGGGGGGGGGGGGGGGGGGGGGGATGATAGCAGATGCTTCCATAATCTCTGCTCTCAATGAAGAGTTAAGTATTGAGAGACCTAACTTCTTCCAGTGTCAGCGTTTTGGGGGCGACACCCATTTCCTTGCCTTCACTGCTTCACCTTCAGTGTTCCAGGGAAGAAACAGGTAACCGCTGACAGCTGGGTGGACCAGATGGCATGTTCAAACACAGGTGTGTGTCTCATCATCATGCCTGACACTGTGCAACCTGGGTTTTTTTTTTGAATGAGTGGTCCACATCACCCCACTCCTTCCCTCCCTTCTAGACATCTCTAAGCTTCATATTTATTGTATATACAGTATTTTCTACATTCATAGTATATTAGTCTGATTCTCCAAATTCATAATATACTGACTTCATTTTTCTTCCCGAGATGGAGTATGGCTGCCTTAATGGCGGGATAAAAAGGGTCATACACACAAACTCCATGCTGGCTATACAGGGAGTGTCCGCAGGAGTATCAGCCTGGTACGCAGAAGAAAAAAAAAAGAACTTCCATAAAAAACGCGAAAATTTGAAAGGCTATTTTTTGGGTGAAAAGGGGTGAATATACAATATTGAACCATTGTGGCAAGTATGAAGTTGTTTGGGTCCAAGACTCACGTGCAGTGAAAACATTGTGTGAGCAACACATCATTCCCGGCATTGGAGGGTCAACAAAAATGGCAAACTGGTTGCTGCATGTGAGGCACGTGCACACCATGCAGAGCAAAGTTAACCAGCGACAAGTACGCAGGCATGCAGCCTTTATAAAGCCGCGCTACAAGGTTCAGGTAACGACTTGCCGTCTGAGCGCTACAGAGATGCCAAGACTACGAGCAGAGGAACGCAATCATGCCCTAGGCCATCTGGAGGCTGGTGTGGATGCCAGGCAGGTCGCCAACATCTTTAACGTCCACATCTCAACCATCTATCGTCTGCAGCACCGCATGCGAGTCACTGGTACCACTGATGATCGTCCCCGGCCAGGCCGTCCTTGGGTCACCACACAAAGAGAGGATCGCCATCTTGTTCGAACCCATCTGAGGGACAGGCGGCAAACAGCCGCTAACACTGCTCGACAGGTGCCTGGGAATCTCCAGCAACGAATCAGCCTCAACACTGTGCGGCGGCATCTTCAGGAGAACGGGCTGGCATGTAGGCGTCCTCACAGAGGTCCGGTACTGACACCAAGACACCGGCAGGACAGGCTGCAGTGGGCACAAGCCCGAATCAACTGGTGCAGGCAGCAGTGGGGACGCATACTGTTCTCAGATGAGAGCCGTTTTTGTATTGACATGGCTGACGGTCGTGTCAGAATATGGCGTCGACCTGGTGAACGCTATGCTGACTCCTGTGTGGTAGAGCGGAACCCCTGGGGAGGCCCGAACATTATGATATGGGGTGCAATTGGCATTAACCACGCCATAGGACCAGTCATCTTTCAGAACATTGGTCCTGGTCGCAGACAGGGTGTCAATGCACAGCGCTACATCAACCAGGTGCTCAGACCCCATGTCGATCCTTTTTTTGCGCAACACCCAAACTGGACATTCCAACAGGACAATGCAAGACCACACACCGCCAGGGCCACCCAGCAATTTCTTCAGCATAACAACGTCAATGTGCTGCTCTGGCCAGCCCTCAGTCCGATTTAAACCCAATAGAACAGTTTTGGGATGAACTTGGCAGACGGTTGGACCTCCTGCGTCCACGACCAGCAACAGCGGCTCAACTTCACCAGGCCATCGTCCATGTGTGGGCTGGTGTGCCAAGGGGACGCATCAACCACCTGGTCCACTCAATGAGCCGCAGGTGTCAAGCAGTTGTCAACGCAAATGGTGGCCACACACGGTATTAGGACTTCAAGCTGGTTTTCCACACAAAAGACATATTGCTGATGACATTTTCACACATTACCGGTGTAATGAATCAAATCACGTTGAATTCTCGCTTCCACTCTGTACAATTGTGACCAACAAAATTCACCCCAACCTTCAGCTTGTTTTGTTTTCGCGTTTTTTATGGAAGTCAGTATATATACAGTCTTATTCTCCATATTCATAGTATATACAAACTGATTCTCCAAACAGCCCTTTACATCTATGTTTCCAATCAAGTGACAGACGGATGTAGACTACCCAGTAGTACAAGGGCAACCGAGTCGTTAGGGTGGACCAAGTAAGGACACAGGGCGAATGGAGATATACAGCAAAGAGCTGAATGTGAGAGAAACCAGCCAGAATAAGCTTTTTCATCTGCTGATAGCTAGGTAGTACATGATAAACAACAGCCTCACAGAAGACTACAGTTTGGTTAGCCACTGCACTGGGTATCGTCTCTGGGCAGTTTGAACTTAAACTTTACGTGTATTACCAGCTGACTGCTTCCTTACTTCTTACCATTTTTATCATTATACCCGATACATGCCATTACACTGCCACCCCATTGTTATCATTATACCCGATACATGCCATTACACTGACACCGTATTTTTAACCACAGTTATCTTTGAAGTGCACTGTCAACACCAAATTTTCACATGTCTGAACATTTTCCGCTCACTACAAGCAAACAGAAACAACTCAACAGCAGTGTCTCACTTAACAGTTTCAATTCTCTACAGAGTCAATATTGAGAGAGAGAGAGAGAGAGAGAGAGAGAGAGAGAGAGAGAGAGAGAGAGAGAGAGAGAGAGAGAGAGAGAGAGAGAGAGAGAGACAGACAGACAAACAGACACAGACACAGAGAAAAAGAAGACTGACAGACAAAGACAATGTGAGAGACAGAGACAGAAACAGAGGAAGGGAGGAGAGAGACAGGAGTCATGCAAGGGGAAACTGACAGTGAGAGAGAGACATTGAAATTGGTCTTTCGCTTCACAATACCAAGGGTAAGAATTAAAAAATTAAAAAAAATTTAAACAATTGGCCATTATTCATCCTTGCTGCTGCTACTCTATAACCATCAGTTGCCTCCGACAGACAGACAGACAGACAGAGAGAGAGAGAGAGGCAGGCAGATAGACAGACAGGCTGACAGACAGAAGGCATAAAACGCAAAGACAGACCAACCCATAAAGACGGACCAACCAACATAAAGAAAAGAAGTCACTGTCAAAAACCATATAAATCAGATCAAAAACACAAGGCAACAACGAGTAAAAACCATATAAATCAGATCAAAAACACAAGGCAACAACGAGTAAAAACCATATAAATCAGATCAAAAACACAAGGCAACAACGAGTAAAAACCATATAAATCAGATCAAAAACACAAGGCAACAACGAGTAAAAACCATATAAATCAGATCAAAAACACAAGGCAACAACGAGTAAAAACCATATAAATCAGATCAAAAACACAAGGCAAACACCAAGTAAAAAGCATATAAATCAGAACAAAACACAAGGCAAACACCAAGTAAAAAGCATATAAATCAGAACAAAACACAAAGCAACAACAAATTTCATAACTTCACAACATCCACCGTAGATCGTAATTTGGATGACACAGTAGAGAGAGGAACAACTACAACAACAACATGCACATCCACCCACCCCCCATACAAAATATCCAAATGATCGCAGACGTATGCACATACAACCATGTACAATGTACACATCCTGTAAATGTGTTGAACAGGCTGCTCATCTGAACCAGTTACCAATTAGCACAGGCATGCAAATATAGTTTCTGTCTCTGTTTAAACATGTGCATGCATGCATGCATGCACCTGCACACATGCCATCCTAACATCTCCGCCTTCCCAACACTCTGTACTCTTCCACATACATACATACACACACATTCTGACACATGCTTCCACAAACTTCAACACACATACTGTTTCTTTTTGAAATGTAATATCACTGATATTACTCACTGATATGTGAACACACACATACACACACACACACACACACACACGCGCGCGCGCGCGCGCGCGCACACACACAGAGTCAAGAATCTAAATCGTTGTGCAATTTTCATGACATGTACAATGAAAATTAAACCAATATTTCATTAAATCTGGTATAACTGACTTCTAAATTTACTTACTGCATTCAACGCACAATATCATTTTTGACATGCTTTAATGCAAGAATTGATAAAACTGTTGTTCATAACTTTCACATGATGACAATTTTTTCATTCAATATTTCAGGAGTGAAACTGTTATTGATAGTACTTAAACTATTTCAGCAAAAGCAGTCAAAAGCACTACGGAAGATCTAAAATAATAACTTTCTAAGAAAAAAAAAGATATATAGAAGCACACCGACTTAGTTCATAACTTCACAATTCATTCCTTTCCATGGTTTCAAAAGCTGGGGGAAAATGATATTATCACTGCTTCATCTATGGATATGTCCATAAAACACTATTTCTAAGGGCTAAAATCAAGTCACAATTAAGAATAATACAACTGGGACAGAAAGAAATGTTTAAGCAAATTTTTCTGGAAATCCTACCATAGAAATAAAACCCTGATTTTGCTATACACAAAAAGACATAGAGAGCATCAAAAGATTGTTACATCATTGCAAAATATTACCATTACTTTACTGCATGAGTTCAGAACAGATTAAAAAAAAAGTGAATTTCTGATTATCTGTTTAAATGTCTTAAACCTCACAAAACAAATTTTGGCCTACCTAATGCAAATAAAAAGAAAACAAATAGATAAAAGTAACTGAGAATATTGTATGCTCCGTGAAAAAAAAAAGTCCTTAATTTAAAAAAAAGAAAAGAAAAGAAAAGATGAGACTATAAAGAGAAAGGTAACACCAAAACATCACTGAAAGCTTGCAGCACATAATTTCACAACTGCTGAAATATTCATCCTTTATTCACCTACTGTTAGTGGGCAGAGTGTCAGTTTAGTCCAAATAACTTAATAAGTAACAAAGACAGCAAATAAACACAGACAATGATATGTAAAAGAAAGTAAAGTCCAACTTCAACATGAGAATATTATGGACCAATTGGCGTATTGAAAGAAACAAAACAGAAAATAACAGTAAACGAGTACCCCATGAAAGTTCCTTATGAAAAGATATAAAACAATAATATCATAGAACAAACATTGTGACACCAAATAATTACAAAATGTTTGTAATGCACAACCTCACAGAAAATTTTACTAAAATATTCATTATCCTTTGTTTATGTATTTTTGGCAGGCGCCATATCAGTTTAGTCCAAACATGTAACAAAATGAGCAATTAAACACAGAAAACAATGTGTACGAGAATTTCTTAAGTTCAACTTCTATGTGGCAATTTATCAACCCAAAATACCTTGAACAGGGTTCTTTGCTCATGTCTTCGCACTCTGACATTGGTTGTTTGGCAGTTCAAAATTTACGTCATTTTAGTGATAAAGTTTGAGGGGATCGTGATTACAGCTGCCCGTTGTCTTCTTTTAACATGTAACATCAGGGGAAAAATTTGACTGCTGAAAATTGCTTTCATACATAAAGTCGTTGATGTGAACATTGTGGGGGTTTTTAACAAATGATGCCTACCGTCTTTGTTAATATGTATTTTTGGAGAAAAATTACCCCCTGAAAAAATAGTTTTTTCAAATAAAAATGTGAAGGTAAATCATCGCATAAAGTAATGAACTTGCTATATTTGGTAGGGAAATTTGACGTCAGTCGTTAAGGTTTTTTTTTAAAAAAAAGAGAAATTTAATAAATTATACATATAATAAAAAAAAACTGAAACAAGTAGGTTTTTTCTAAAAAAACTACATTCTGATTTAGAAATTCCAGAAATGTTTACATAATAATGTAGAAAAAATTTTTGTATGAAGTTTTTGTAAAAAAAAACAGATAAAAATAATCACAAAAGGTATAAGTTCATACCACTTTTCCCCTTTCATTAAAAACAAATTGAAAAAAACAATTTTAAATTCAACAAATTTTAATGTGTTAACAAAAAATAAAAGCATTTTCAAAAAAGTAACAATAAAAATTTTTTAAAAAAACAAACAAAAAACCCTTTCACGTTCATAAAAAATTAACATGTAAAATAAATTGTTTGTAATGTAACTCCTGGGAGATGGTCTTTAAATTTCCCAGCCCTCCACACTAATACTCAAAGAATGAAGGTAACCCCTTTTTTTTCTCACTCAAAAGTAAATGGGGAAATGTTTGAGTTCGTTTTGTAACCTTCTCAAATAAACTGACTGTAGCTGTTTTTCACTAATGAGATCATGAAAATCTGTTGTTCCAAATTTTTTAACACCTGCGCCAAAAACCCCGGGACTTCATGTGGATTCGGTGCGTTCAAAACTTCATAAAACCCTACAAGGGCATCAAACTGATACTGTTGCACCAAGTTTAATTTTCTCCAACTTTCTCTGGCAAAGTCAAAGATTACCAAGGAAGCAACACTTGAACACTCGTAAATAAGAACTGATATTTCCAGCAACATAAGCAAGGTCAAATATTTTTCTTGCATTACTACTGATGGTCACTTACATCTTTAACCTCATATTTTCGGTAGGCAAATGAAATTTTCTGCTGAATGAGCATGACAGACTAAAGTATTCTTTAAAAACACTTGAATTAACTGTACAAAAATGCGAGATAAAGCTACTTCCTTTCATGTTTTGAGTTACTTTTATCTGAAATATTTTTCAATGACATGTTCATGCTGTACAAGTTTTTCCATTGCTGGCCATTAACAACACAATGTTATTTTTTGGCTGATGCTGACTCAGGATTATAGATGAGCCTGATCGAAGTAATGGGCAGATTTTCACCTTTTCACGCCATTTCAGATTTCATTTTTCACCTTTTCATGCCATTTCAGATTTCATTTTCACCTTTTCATGCCATTTCAGATTTCATTTTCACCTCTTCATACCATTTCAGATTTCATTTTCACCTCTTCATGCCATTTCAGATTTGAAACTACATACGTTACAATGAAACACAAAACACATTAATGTGTTCACACTTGCATCAATTTAACCTCTTTACATAGAGACATGAAAAGAGACAGCAGGATCAGTTGTGTGGCTATAACCAGCAGTGAGAGAACGCAAGAAGAGACAGAGAGGTGAAGGGAGGGAGGGAGGGAGGAAGGAAGAGTGAGTGAGTGAGAGAGAGAATGTGTGTGTGTGTGTGTGTGTGTGTGTGTGTGTGTGTGTGTGTGTGTGTGTGTGTGTGTGTGTGTGTGTGTGGTGCGTGCGTGCGTGCGTGAGAGAGAGAGAGAGAGAGAGAGAGAGAGAGAGAGAGAGAGAGAGAGAGAGAGAGAGAGAGAGAGAGACAGACAGACAGACAGACAGAGAGGCAGAGGATTTAAGACTGACATGACTGAAACAGACACAAACGTGCCACCTTTGACAAAGCACAAACCCTTCTTTATCCTCAAGGTCAGGTAGAAACCCATGTATGTCAATACACTAAACACCTCTGGATAATAAATGGAATAGAGAAAAACAGACAAGGAGGAGGGAGGGAGGGGCAAGGAGGAAGGGGGAGGGTAGGGAATGCAGAAGACGGATACCATCACCATTTAACTTCAATACACACATGATGCTGGGTATATTGCTAGACTATAATACTTGGGAAATAATATGTGGTCAAGCAACAAAGATAGAACACCCACCAAAACACACACACACACACACACACACACACACACACACACACACACACACACACACACCACCTTGCTCCAGGTGTAGAAACACACATTTTCAACAACCACTTCCTTCAAATGAATTTCATGGTTGTGGGAAATCATGACAGAAAAGGATTTGTGACGGATACATCTAATACTCCAAAAACAAACAATACAATTTTTTTTTTTACTGGATGAGCAAAGGTTTATGCATTGCCTTCTTTTAGTTTGAGGGAAAAGGAGGGAATATGTGCATAGATGTGTTAGGTGAATACAAAACAAGGGGGTAAGACACATACTGAACTATCAGTGCAAATAAAGATTCAAAACAAATCCATTTTACCTGCAACAAATCTTTGTTCATTAATACTTCTTGTGTTCATAATCATTCATGTGATGAATATCTGGGCAGCAGCCAAGTACTGATCATTACAAGAATCTAGACATCCAAACCTAATAACACTACAGCAGACCGCCTGCATCTTCCCCCCCCCCCCCCCACCCCCCCTCTCCCTCCCATGATTGTGAAAATTTCATTTTAAAAAGGTCTTAAAAGGGAGGCGGGGGAAAAGAAAGTTATCACACACTTGACCAAAAATATGGACTGGACACACGGAATGTCATGACAGTGATGACAGTTTGTTGTTGTTGTTGTTGTTTTTAAATGAAAGCACCACAGCTCGGAGCTTTGGTGATTCTCTTCTTCAGACTGCAGTCCCACCTCTCTTTACAACCTTCATTCTTTCTTCAAAAATTAGAATTTTTCTTTCCCTTGAAGATGTCCATGACACTGTGAACATAACTGGTAGCCATCGGCCAGAAAAGCTGCCTGGTTATGCGGGGAGACACTTAGCACCGTGGAGTGACAAAATTCTCTGCTCGACATTGGGCAGAAAACGATGCACTCAACCACACAGATGAATGATTTTTCTTACGTTTCACTGACCCATCCCCCTCCAGATGTTTGTGTCATGGTCATAGAAGTCAGTAAAGATGAAGCTGGTGGTGCATTGAAAGAATAACAGACAGACCATGGAAAAACTGACAGTGGATGGAGGAGGACTGCCAAACAGGGGATTGCTGGAGGAGAGTAATACAGTGCACTATAGTCATAAATCCTTCTTTTGCCACAAATGTGGTAACTCCCAGTAGGCTGAAGACTATCTAGCCAAACAAGCCACACATGTCCTCAAGCGCAGTGTTTGTGGGACAGAAATAAAAGACCGGTGTGCTGATGCGCCTGTTTGACATACGTGTTGTACAGATCATAACTTGCAGGACCGAAGTGGGGCTTCTATTTATATTGCTATAACAATGAGCAAAGGTAAACCTTCCTCATCTACAGAATTAAGAGCCTTTCTCTCTCTCCCAAATACATATCAGAGAGTGTCCACATCAAGTTTTGCAGAGGTTTGAATACATGAAACAATGTCATTCTGGGTTTGTCACTGAATCAAATGAAGGTAGCAACATGAAATCAGCCTGGATAAACTTTGTTATTAATTTGTTTTAGTCAATACCTTGCTTACAGGTCTTGGAGACCCAGGGCACACTTGGTGCGAAGAGATTTAGGTATTCCATTATAGCTAAATTACTGGAATCACACATTGTTCTTCTGGCAAAGTACAGCCCTGATGTGGCCCTTTGCGGTCGGCTGGGCTATAAGCAACATTATCTTATCTTCTGGCAAAGCACACTAAAAAATGGACTTCTTCTAGGTTAATCCTTAACAACAAAACTGCAAACTTGTATAGCCTCCAACTTTCCTTAACCAGAAAAAAACGCTAAATAGAACAGCTCAATGTCCTCTAGAATTAAGTACACATGAACCTGAAATCGAGAGTGAGCTTTACTATTAACAGCTCAATGTCCCCTAGAATTAAGTACAAATGAACCTGATCAAGAGGGAGCTTTATTGCAGAACATTTTTTTTTTCTGCAATATGTAAATTTTTCAACTATCAGCAGCCGCAATGGCCAAGAAGTTTTCTCTCTCTCTGTGGTTGGTTTCTTTCAACTGGTTATTGTGTTTTGTTTAGTGACTGGCCCAGCATACTGCAATGATGGTTTTTCACGGACTAAGCTTTCGGCCTCTCACAACCACAAACCAAATGTCCTTTCCAGTCTGAGGGAAATATGAGAAAAAAAGTCTGAGGGAAATATGAGAAAAAAACAAACACCTTCTTGTCATCATGACAGCAGACAATGCTGATGTGATCCCCACTGCTGACCTCGTCATGTACCACCCACTGCTGACCTGACGCTTTCTTCATCGTCACATTTCATCCAGCATGAACAATGCTTCACTCAGCCCATCACTGTGAAAGTGCATGCTGTGCATATGTGCCTCGTGGATGATATGGATTACTGGGGATGTGAAAAGGTCTGGGGGGAAAGGATTACCGCGGCCCTGGTTCATGGGCATCATGGTTCATGTTCCTCACTGGGAACAAAATACAGTGCAGCCGGATCAGTTTGACGACCACAACAAAACTTAAAAAAACAAAGCAAAAAACACCAGCCCCAGGAAAGGAATGTGTAAACTGCTATTTATTTACACACTCTTACATTGTCACTGTTGATTTCAATGGAAAGCATCAGAATGGTTTTGTTTGTTTGTTTGTTTGAAACAGAAAAGCACATTTATGTGTTTCTGCATAGTTTTCACGTCCCTGGGTTACACAACGCTTTGAAGGGCTCGTCTGATCTGTGTATACACATGAAGACAGTTCAGCCCTGGCAGTCCATGGACTTCAATGGAAACAACGCCATGTGTCAGAGGCTTGCGCATTGGGACAGGCAGCAGTCATGAGACAGCACGTTTAAAGATGACTGTCTACCATGATATCTGCCCTACAACATAAAACATTTTTCTTAACTGAACTCTGACCCCTGTGTGTTGTCAGTTGTGAGCATTCTATCTGTGCACAAAATCAAATTAAAAAGAAAAGAAAAAAAGGGTGGTTAACCGATGAAATGGCCAATAACTTGACTCGCAACAGTCATGAAAGAGCATATCAAATATGTCTATTTACTCAAAAAAAAGTTACAAAAACATCTTTTTAAAAAAAAGCAATTTTGAATACACAAGTTTTGTTTTGTTTAAGGAGTGACCAAAAATGAACCAAGGCAGAACAAACGGTATAGCTTTGTAAGCAAGAGAGAGACACAGAGAGAGAGAGTGTGTGTGTGTGTGTGTGTGTGTGTGTGTGTGTGTGTGTGTGTGTGTGCGTGTGTGTGTGTGTGTGTGTGTTTGTGTGTGTTTGTGTGCGTGTGTGTGTGTACCAAAAAACAAAAACAAAAAACAAAACAAAAAGGCAATGCACACTGCAGTAGCGTAGCCAAAGCAAAAGCCAGCCAACTTCCCACAAACAGATGTGGTGGATACAAAGCGAAGCGCATCATCCGATGAAACGACGAGCCCATCATGTTTTCTGAGCTAACATCCTCAAGCACTGGTGGCAACTTTCCACACTGTTGTGGAAATCAAGAATGAAGGGATGGGAAGTTAGGGGTAGGATGGGGGTGAAGAATACATGGTGCCCTGAAGCCATAGCAAAAGGGAATCAGCTTTATAATTTAACATACACAACAATACTGGTGAAAATGTTATCCTACCAGAAATATAAACACAATAACTCAGCCTGAATATACATGTCAAAAGATGTTGTTCCCACAAAGCTGAAATTCACATATTTTCGTTTTTTTCTTTTCCCCCTTCCCCAACAAAATGTATGTGAAGACCCTATCAACTCTGCCTGCCTCCCCCTTCCCCAACAAAATGTATGTGAAGACCCTATCAACTCTGCCTGTCTCCACCTTCCCCAACAAAATGTATGTGAAGACCCTATCAACTCTGTCTCCACCTTCCCCAACAAAATGTATGTGAAGACCCTATCAACTCTGTCTCCACCTTCCCCAACAAAATGTATGTGAAGACCCTATCAACTCTGTCTGTCTCCACCTTCCCCAACAAAATGTATGTGAAGACCCTATCAACTCTGCCTGTCTCCACCTTCCCCAACAAAATGTATGTGAAGACCCTATCAACTCTGTCTCCACCTTCCCCAACAAAATGTATGTGAAGACCCTATCAACTCTGTCTCCACCTTCCCCAACAAAATGTATGTGAAGACCCTATCAACTCTGTCTGTCTCCACCTTCCCCAACAAAATGTATGTGAAGACCCTATCAACTCTGCCCTGTCTCCACCTTCCCCAACAAAATGTATGTGAAGACCCTATCAACTCTGCCTGTCTCCACCTTCCCCAACAAAATGTATGTGAAGACCCTATCAACTCTGTCTGTCTCCACCTTCCCCAACAAAATGTATGTGAAGACCCTATCAACTCTGTCTGTCTCCACCTTCCCCAACAAAATGTATGTGAAGACCCTATCAACTCTGTCTCCACCTTCCCCAACAAAATGTATGTGAAGACCCTATCAACTCTGCCTGTCTCCACCTTCCCCAACAAAATGTATGTGAAGACCCTATCAACTCTGTCTCCACCTTCCCCAACAAAATGTATGTGAAGACCCTATCAACTCTGCCTGTCTCCACCTTCCCCAACAAAATGTATGTGAAGACCCTATCAACTCTGCCTGTCTCCACCTTCCCCAACAAAATGTATGTGAAGACCCTATCAACTCTGTCTGTCTCCACCTTCCCCAACAAAATGTATGTGAAGACCCTATCAACTCTGTCTCCACCTTCCCCAACAAAATGTATGTGAAGACCCTATCAACTCTGTCTCCACCTTCCCAACAAAATGTATGTGAAGACCCTATCAACTCTGTCTCCACCTTCCCCAACAAAATGTATGTGAAGACCCTATCAACTCTGTCTGTCTCCACCTTCCCAACAAAATGTATGTGAAGACCCTATCAACTCTGTCTGTCTCCACCTTCCCCAACAAAATGTATGTGAAGACCCTATCAACTCTGTCTGTCTCCACCTTCCCCAACAAAATGTATGTGAAGACCTATCAACTCTGTCTCCACCTTCCCCAACAAAATGTATGTGAAGACCCTATCAACTCTGCCTGTCTCCACCTTCCCCAACAAAATGTATGTGAAGACCCTATCAACTCTGCCTGTCTCCACCTTCCCCAACAAAATGTATGTGAAGACCCTATCAACTCTGCCTGTCTCCACCTTCCCCAACAAAATGTATGTGAAGACCCTATCAACTCTGCCTGTCTCCACCTTCCCCAACAAAATGTATGTGAAGACCCTATCAACTCTGCCTGTCTCCACCTTCCCCAACAAAATGTATGTGAAGACCCTATCAACTCTGCCTGTCTCCACCTTCCCCAACAAAATGTATGTGAAGACCCTATCAACTCTGCCTGTCTCCACCTTCCCAACAAAATGTATGTGAAGACCCTATCAACTCTGCCTGTCTCCACCTTCCCCAACAAAATGTATGTGAAGACCCTATCAACTCTGTCTCCACCTTCCCAACAAAATGTATGTGAAGACCCTATCAACTCTGTCTCCACCTTCCCCAACAAAATGTATGTGAAGACCCTATCAACTCTGTCTGTCTCCACCTTCCCCAACAAAATGTATGTGAAGACCCTATCAACTCTGTCTGTCTCCACCTTCCCCAACAAAATGTATGTGAAGACCCTATCAACTCTGCCTCCACCTTCCCCAACAAAATGTATGTGAAGACCCTATCAACTCTGCCCGTCTCCACCTTCCCAACAAATGTATGTGAAGACCCTATCAACTCTGCCTGTCTCCACCTTCCCAACAAAATGTATGTGAAGACCTATCAACTCTGCCCGTCTCCACCTTCCCCAACAAAATGTATGTGAAGACCCTATCAACTCTGTCTGTCTCCACCTTCTCATTTCTCTTGCACAGGAAAACATTCAATCTACTCCTGCTATGTACAGCAAGTAGCTTTCTGTTTAACACAAAAGCGATATGTTTATTTCTACAGTGGGTAATTAAGTAATCAGTCATAAATAAGTAGAGAGCTTTAATGGTCACCATTTGCTACAAGATTCTGATTTCGGCCAACAATAATTCTTGGCATGGATGGAGATCAATTTTTCTCTCTTTCTAAAAAAAAAAAAGTACATCCGTAACTTTTTTCCTCGTCCGACCGAGTGAGCATTGTCTGCAGTATTGAAAAAGGAAATACTCCAGATTTTATCTACTATAACATACAGATCAAATCTGTTTTGCTTGATTTATGGGCTGAGGTCAATGTATTCCAAATTCTGCGTTAAGATGTTTCGAAGAATAGTTCCACATGCTGTTGATTTTGCAGATCATGCACAAACAGGCCACAGAAATATGTCATGATTCCAGAATTCTTTTGAAAAACCCTGAATATTTTCATAACGAGCAGAAGCCACCTGACGGTTGAACAAATCTGTCTCTAGACAGTCCATGCATTTTGACTGGCAACTCTACATCCTGGTTCTTGAACTTTCTACAATACTCCGCGCACTTTGACTGGCAACACTACATCCTGGTTCTTGAACTTTCTACAATACTCCGCGCACTTTGACTGGCAACACTACATCCTGGTTCTTGAACTTTCTACAATACTCCGCGCACTTTGACTGGCAACACTCCATCCTGGTTCTTGAACTTTCTACAATACTCCATGCACTTTGACTGGCAACACTACATCCTGGTTCTTGAACTTTCTACAATACTCCGCGCACTTTGATGACCTTTGCTACGCCAGGATTCTACAGCATTCCGTTTCATACAGTACAAATGACTAGGATTTTGATGGTTTGAGAGTAAATGATTTAGCTAACTGTACACCACTGGTCCATCTCTATGTCAACCACTGAGTGTTAACTGTACACCACTGGTCCATCTCTATGTCAATCACTGAGTGTTAACTGTACACCACTGGTCCATCTCCATGTCAACCACTGAGTGTACACCACCGGTCCATCTCTATGTCAATCACTGAGTGTTAACTGTACCCCACTGGTCCATCTCTATGTCAACCACTGAGTGTTAACTGTACACCACCGGTCCATCTCTATGTCAATCACTGAGTGTTAACTGTACACCACCGGTCCATCTCTATGTCAATCACTGAGTGTTAACTGTACACCACCGGTCCATCTCTATGTCAACCACTGAGTGTTAACTGTACACCACCGGTCCATCTCTATGTCAATCACTGAGTGTTAACTGTACACCACCGGTCCATCTCTATGTCAACCACTGAGTTTTTTTGTTTTTTTTTTTGCTGTCCCAACCTCTGCGCCACCTCAGAGGCAGTGCACCCACGCCGCTTATTCCGACACCCCGCCCACAGTCACAGCCCGGTCGGCCCCGCCACCGGCAATCCACAGGAAGCAGTCAATGTGACGTCGTCAAGAGGCAACCCACCGGAGGAGACACTGCACTGCTGCCGAGTCACTTCGGTGGTGTTCAGTGGCGCCTGTTCTGATCTAACATACGCAGTACACCACCTACTAAGCCCCTACTGACGACAATAATTGCTTAGTCGCGGAGCCGGCGTGAGTGAGCTCTCCCTCTGGAGGGCGCCACCACGTCCGTCCAACGACAGCCCCCATGGACTCGCCGATACCGGTGACCCCGACGGAACCAAACCAAGGTCACAGAAGTGGAGAGGACATAGAAATTGAGGTCACCATGAGAGCAGGGCATGAAGGGCCACAGAATTTGAGACTTTTTTTTTTTAATGCTGATCAATGAGAATGAGGATGATTAAGATGATGCTACGGATTTCCATTTAGGTCTGAGACTACATGACAGGGCTGTACTCTACGCTTCCTTTCATAATATATCCCGGCGTCAACCAGGCCCGAGAGATACAGGCACCTGCAGTGTTGGTCAGGAAATTTGAGCAACACTCTCAGAAACGCATCCATTAAGTGGATGAAACTCGACTGTGTGGTCCCAGTCTTCCCAACTGAGTCCGCAGCAAACTCAACTCTGGGTAGGAGCCGGTCGGGGCAGAAAAACCCACATGACTTCTGATGGGATTCGAACCCACGACCTCCCAGCCGGGAGTCCGCGACGCTAACCACTTTGCCACGGCGGCTGGTAACCACTGAGTGTTAACTGTACACCACTGGTCCATCACTATGACAACCACTGAGTGTTAACTGTACACCACTGGTCCATCTCTATGTCAACCACTGAGTGTTAACTGTACACCACCGGTCCATCACTATGACAACCACTGAGTGTTAACTGTACACCACCGGTCCGTCTCTATGTCAACCACTGAGTGTTAACTGTACATCACTGGTCCATCACTATGACAACCACTGAGTGTTAACTGTACACCAATGGTCCGTCTCTATGACAACCACTGCAAGTGCTAACTCAACACCACTGGTCCGTCCCTATGACTACCACTGTGAATGTTAATTGTACACCACTGGTCCGTCACTATGACAACCACTGCAAGTGCTAACTCAACACCACTGGTCCGTCCCTATGACTACCACTGTGAATGTTAATTGTACACCACTGGTCCGTCACTATGACAACCACTGCAAGTGCTAACTGTACACCGACAGCTGGTCCCTCACTATGTGATGAACTGTGAATGCTAACCAATCACAATAATGCTTCCACACAAGGAAGACAAAATGGGGGGAAAAAAAAAAAACCCACTTTTCATGTCGTAGCATTTCAATTCTCACTTTTACATGGGTTATCTGCTCTTCCGAGGCCTTTCTCTTCTTTCTGTTATTGAAACCGGTAATCAGGAAAGCCCAAACAAACAAACAAAAAATACTCAATAAATTTTTTTTTTAAAGGATTTAATGAACAAATAAAATGTTTTAAAATTGTTATCACTCGTTATACTAAAAAAAAAAAAATGTATATGTCTGTACACAATGTACTAATCCGCGGGGGAATGTGGGCAGGGTAAGGCTACGTAGCGAGGGATACAAGGGCTCAAAAAAACAAAAAACAAAATGTTGCTACAAACAGACCCTCATGGAGAGGTGGTGGAGGTTGTGGTGGTGGTGGGCAAGAAATACCCGTTGCTGAACAGCGAAGAAGGACAGACGAAAGTAGGAAGCTGCAAATACACCATCAGTATCCACTACAGCATTCGCCACACACAAACATCCACAGCAGCAACAGCAGGCAGAACAACACACACAAATAAATAAAACACACGAGTAAATCACAAACAAAATAAATGTATGAAAAGAGAATGTGCACGCAACATAAAGAATAAGAGAATACATAGCAAGGCATGTGGACGAGACATAGCAGCTTCAGCAGCTCATTTTCTTAACTTTCAAAATAAACTGCATAGAAAAATAAAGAAATAAACCTGAGATGGGTCACATCCTACAATCCCCCCCCCCCTCCCCATTCTCCCTCCAGAGGGGCCGCTGTGCAGTAAAAGCCTTTTGGATGAGACCATAAACTGCTGAACGCAGCATGCATTTACACATGCTAAAGAATCAAAGCCTTTACAGAAACTTAACTGGTGAACTAAATCATGCATTTCTGAAGCTCTAAAGCCAGTCCATTTTTTTGTCTTTGTCAAGCAAAATGATGGACATGAAAAGAAATATTCAAACTCCTTTTTTTTCTTTTGAAGAGACGTTCTAAAGACTTGGGTGCAGACAAAGAACCTTTCTTCAACAGCGTGCCAACATCGCAACAACGGTAACAAATGAACACATGCAAACATGCAGTAGCACCAAAAAAAATATACAGAGAAAAAGATTAAATATGGGCACCACACAACAATAAAACAGTTTGAGAAATGTTTGTCAAACCAGTATTGTTCAACAACAACAAAAACTTAACGTACTTCAACTAAAAAAAAAACAACCACCAAAATCAACATCAGAAAGACCGATAGAAGAAGAGTGAGACAGACAGAGAAAGCACTGGTTAGTACATCTGTTATGAAAGGAACAAGCTTATCTTCTTCTACAAGAATGCTTGCCACCTAGACTCTCCTTTCCGTAACTCGACACTCACTCACTCACACATGCACACACACATACACATACACACACACACACGCGCACACACAGACACAGACACACACACACACATACACACGCACACGCACACACACACACACACACACACACGCACACACACACACACATACACACACATTTTTTCCACCTCTTACAAATGGCCCACCCTCCCTCCTCTGCCTCCAGACATAATCTGGATCCACAGTATCAACCACCTCATGACCTCATCCTGTCTGCATTTTCTCCCGGCATCACTGACAGAACTGACCACTTTGATTGACAGTCTGCCAACAGTTCGATTCACACATACACACACAACCATGGGTCTGGTCACCAGTACTGAACACCCCCCCCCACCCCCCCCCACCCCCCACATACATTCACAGACGACGCACAGACAGAACCTGGTACGACACGGGTGAATCAGTGCATGTGGGGGAAGGGGGGGGGGGGGGGGGGGGGGGGGCAACAGGAGGAGAGGAGCGAGAGGGTGGGCAACGTGAGGTGTAGCAGAGAGGAGTGGAGAAGTCCACGGACACTTCACAGGAGGCAGATTTCATGTCTGCCTGTACACATCGACTCACAGGACAGCATGCAACATCCACACACACACACACACAGAGAAGATCCACCTGTAAAGCACACATACCGAAATCTTAAAACCACACCTGCACTCCTCCATCATCACCACAGAGACTCTGCACCACAACACAGACGACGGAACTCTGTCGCATCAGACAACACACACCGTCAGCCAAGGGAAAACGGTCAGGGAGGGAGAGAGAGAAAGAGACAGAGAGGCGGGTAGAGAAGGCGGGGGGTAACAGTGGGGGGGGGATAAAATGGACGAAAGAGGCCATGTTGAAATGCCAACCGGGATCATAGGTAGAATAGAAAGGAGAGAGGTAGGCCCAGGGCGAAACGTGTACAGCCTGAAAAAAGCAACAACAGAGTCAGACTACACAGTCCCAGCTACACTAACTAACAAAAAAAAAAAAAAAAAAAAAGAAAGTGACACACATATCGGCACTAACTAAAAACATGACATGGTAAATAAACAAGAAGTACACACACAGTTTTCTAATGAATAGAAAGACATACATACAAACAGTTCAGTCATCAAATAAAATCAAATAACTCTCACTAAACATTTCGAGATTCAAAACAGCAATAAAAAAAAAACAGTAAGCAACTACCTCACTAAGTGTCTCGTTTTTTCTGAACCACACTGCGTCTTTATTCTGCTATTTCCTTTTCAGATATCCAGTCTTTTTCTCCTGGGGTCAGGCTGACTGGAGGGGTGGGATGGAGGAGGAGCACCAGCACATAGTCCTGGGTAAAGGGGCAAGACACTACCAACGAACTTCAGAGAATGGCAATCAAACATGGTATGAAAGTATCACCAGGCGACACAAACTACTCTCCAAGTGTGCCTCTGAGCAGCTTCATACAGACAAAACTGTAGCTGATTGAACAATACACAACAGACTGCAGCAGACCTATCCACCAACAGACTGCAGCAGACCTATCCACCAACAACAGACTGCAGCACACCTATCCACCAACAACAGACTGCAGCACACCTATCCACCAACAGACTGCAGCACACCTATTCACCAACAGACTGCAGCACACCTATCCACCAACAGACTGCAGCACACCTATCGACCACCAACAGACTGCAGCACACCTATCCACCAACAGACTGCAGCACACCTATCCACCACCAACAGACTGCAGCACACCTATCCACCACCAACAGACTGCAGCACACCTATCCACCAACAGACTGCAGCACACCTATCCACCACCAACAGACTGCAGCACACCTATCCACCACCAACAGACTGCAGCACACCTATCCACCAACAACAGACTGCAGCACACATATCCACCAACAGACTGCAGCAGACCTATCCATCAACAGACTGCAGCACACCTATCCACCAACAACAGACTGCAGCACACCTATCCTAAAACAGACTGCAGCACACCTATCCACCAACAGACTGCAGCACACCTATCCACCAACAACAGACTGCAGCACACCTATCCACCAACAGACTGCAGCACACCTATCCACCAACAGACTGCAGCACACCTATCCACCACCAACAGACTGCAGCACACCTATCCACCACCAACAGACTGCAGCACACCTATCCACCAATAACAGACTGCAGCACACCTATCCTAAAACAGACTGCAGCACACCTATCCACCAACAGACTGCAGCACACCTATCCACCACCAACAGACTGCAGCACACCTATCCACCAACAGACTGCAGCAGACCTATCCACCACCAACAGACTGAAGCACACCTATCCACCAACAACAGACTGCAGCACACCCATCCACCAACAGACTGCAGCACACCTATCCACCAACAACAGACTGCAGCACACCTATCCACCAACAACAGACTGCAGCAGACCTATCCACCAACAACAGACTGCACCCACACCCATCCACCAACAGACTGCAGCACACCTATCCACCAACAACAGACTGCAGCAAACCTATCCACCAACAACAGACTGCAGCAGACCTATCCACCAACAACAGACTGCAGCAGGCCTATCCACCAACAACAGACTGCAGCAAACCTATCCACCAACAACAGACTGCAGCAGACCTATCCACCAACAACAGACTGCAGCACACCTATCCACCACCAACAGACTGCAGCACACCTATCCACCAACAACAGACTGCAGCACACCTATCCACCAACAACAGACTGCAGCACACCCATCCACCACCAACAGACTGCAGCACACCTATCCACCACCAACAGACTGCAGCAGACCTATCCACCAACAACAGACTGCAGCACACCTATCCACCACCAACAGACTGCAGCACACCAATCCACCACCAACAGACTGCAGCACACCTATTCACCAACAGACTGCAGCACACCTATCCACCAACAGACTGCAGCACACCTATCCACCACCAACAGACTGCAGCACACCTATCCACCACCAACAGACTGCAGCACACCTGTCCACCACCAACAGACTGCAGCACACCTATCCACCAACAGACTGCAGCACACCTATCCAACAACAGACTGCAGCAGACCTATCCACCAACAGACTGCAGCACACCTATCCACCAACAACAGACTGCAGCAGACCTATCCACCAACAACAGACTGCAGCAGACCGATCCACCAACAACAGACTGCAGCACACCTATCCACCAACAACAGACTGCAGCAGGCCTATCCACCGACAACAGACTGCAGCAAACCTATCCACCAACAACAGACTGCAGCAGACGTATCCACCAACAACAGACTGCAGCACACCTATCCACCACCAACAGACTGCAGCACACCTATCCACCAACAACAGACTGCAGCACACCTATCCACCAACAACAGACTGCAGCAGGCCTATCCACCAACAGACTGCAGCACACCTATCCACCAACAGACTGCAGCACACCTATCCACCAACAACAGACTGCAGCACACCTATCCACCAACAACAGACTGCAGCACACCTATCCATCAACAACAGACTGCAGCACACCTATCCACCAACAGACTGCAGCACACCTATCCACCAACATCAGACTGCAGCACACCTATCCACCAACAACAGACTACAGCACACCTATCCACCAACAACAGACTGCAGCACACCTATCCACCACAACAGACTGCAGCACACCTATCCACCAACAACAGACTACAGCACACCTATCCACCAACAACAGACTGCAGCACACCTATCCACCAACAACAGACTGCAGCACACCTATCCACCAACAGACTGCAGCAGACCTATCCATCAACAACAGACTGCAGCACACCTATCCACCAACAACAGACTGCAGCACACCTATCCACCAACAGACTGCAGCAGACCTATCCATCAACAACAGACTGCAGCACACCTATCCACCAACAACAGACTGCAGCACACCTATCCTAAAACAGACTGCAGCACACCTATCCACCACCAACAGACTGTAGCACACCTATCCACCAACAACAGACTGCAGCACACCTATCCACCAACAGACTGCAGCAGACCTATCCACCAACAGACTGCAGCACACCTATCCACCAACAACAGACTGCAGCAGACCTATCCACCAACAACAGACTGCAGCACACCTATCCACCAACAACAGACTGCAGCACACCTATCCACCAACAACAGACTGCAGCACACCTATCCACCAACAACAGACTGCAGCACACCTATCCACCAACAACAGACTGCAGCAGACCTATCCACCAACAACAGACTGCAGCACACCTATCCACCAACAACAGACTGCAGCAGACCTATCCACCAACAACAGACTGCAGCACACCTATCCACCAACAACAGACTGCAGCAGGCCTATCCACCAACAGACTGCAGCACACCTATCCACCAACAACAGACTGCAGTAGACCTATCCACCAACAGACTGCAGCACACCTATCCACCAACAACAGACTGCAGTAAACCTATCCACCAACAACAGACTGCAGCAGGCCTATCCACCAACAGACTGCAGCATACCTATCCACCAACAACAGACTGCAGCAGGCCTATCCACCAACAGACTGCAGCACACCTATCCACCACCAACAGACTGCAGCACATCTATCCACCAACAGATGGTATGACGGTACTGACTAAAATGGAAGGAATGTTTCCAGAGAAGTTCTATTCCGCACCATGACAACCACTTCCACATGGCTTTCAGGACATGCCAGTGCAGAGATGGCACTTCCAATATCTACGAGAAAAACTGAAACATAGGGAAGCTATGAGGTCAAACCACTACTCCCCATCTTCTTAAACAAAAAAAAAAACTTGCCATGAGACCTTCGAACATAAAGGTTTTCCTCTGTCTGCACTAGTAGACTGACGGACCAAGAAGTCATAGATCTGTCATACAGCTGATGACACTACTCAACTATTCCAGTCTTTCAACTCTTATTCCCAGCCCCTTCCCCTTCCATATCCCATTCGCCCTCTCCCCCCCAAAAAAAAAACATGCAACCTGCAGCATAGCAACATGCATACATGCGCATCCATGACATAACTATCTAGAAGAAAATTACAATACACATTCCAAGAGAAATGGCAAGATTAAGGAACGCAGTATCCATCGCTAATGCAGTTAAGCAGGCATGCGTGCGAGCGCGGATGGCGTCTGTGCAGACTGCATTACATGTGTCAGCTACTTGTGTCAAAGAAACATCCCTATGTTGTATGGCTAAGGAACGGGAAAGACAGACTGACATGTGACAACTAGTAGAAAAAGTAGACCTAGAGACAGTATGGACAGTAGAAAAACAGAGACATTCATCAAGAGACAGGCATCTGCATTAATTAAAACAAACAGAGAGAGATATCAGTAAATCAGTGTATGACTTTTGTAAGGGCCAGAAAGGGGAAAAAAACTTACCAACATTTTCTACACATGAACACAGGAAGGGTAAGTAATGCTTCCTCTTTCCCTGCACAAACCCTGAACTGGCAGCAACCCTCCCAAATGAAAACCATTCACAAAGAACATGTAAAAAATACATGGAACAAGAAGAAAAACCTTCTTACACATTTATGAAGTCAAAGAAGACCTACAAAAACGCTTAGAAGAACTACACACAACCACATATACACACACAGACGCAGAGCACTACTTTAACTCATAGAAACTAGAACTGTGATACAAAAAATTGAGAAGAAGAAACACAAGAGTAATCACGCAAAAAAAAAGGCTCTGGAAAGAATGGAGTCTGGGCGTGAAGCTGTGGAGGGGGGGGGGGGGGGGGGGGGGGGAGGAGGGAGGAGGAGGGAAGGGGGAGGTTACCTGGAGGGAGGTCTGAAGTCGATGCAAGGCGTGCTGTTGCTGGAGCTCCGCCTGCCGCTCCATCGCCAGAGGGGTCACCTGCATCTGTTGGTGTGCACACACACGTGCGGGCACACAAACACACCCACAGGTGCCCAAACATACCCACAACACACACATGTACCCCAATACCCCCCCCCCCCCCCCCCCCCCCCCACACCCCCCCACACACACACACACACACAGGCACACAAGAACTCACACACACACAGCACACATATTCCATACACACCCACACACAACACACACCAGACAAACCCACAACACACGCATGTGCAGGAGCACAAATCAAGCAATCACACGCACGCACGCACACGCACACACACACACAGAGTCAACAATTCATGGTAATCTGAGAAATGCCCACATTACTATCTGTGAGAAATGCTCATATTACTATCTGTGAGAAATGCCCATATTATTGTGAGAAATGCCCATATTACTATCTGTGAGAAATGCCCATATCATTGTGAGAAATGCTCATATTACTATCTGCGAGAAATGCCCATATCATTGTGAGAAATGCCCATTTTACCATCTGTGAGAAATGCCCACATCTGAACAAGCTGTCAGACAGACAGTCCAGAAATTACATATGCACAGACCAGAATTACAAAAAAACAAAACAAAAAACCATTATCAGTACATGTGGTGTCCGACACCTGTGCCTGTAACTGTTTCCAGCTGAAAGACATAATGAGTACAACTAGTGAATAACCAGCAATACAAACCAATAAAAATCAATACTAACAAAGTACATACACACACAGTGATGCACACACATGTGCAGAGGCTGACACACGTGCCGACCCTGACCAGGAGAAATGTGAAGTACTCACATGGCACCAAGCATTTCTAGCCCCACTAGCCAGATCTTTCCAAATGGACCCCCCCCCCCCAAACACACACACACACAAACAAAACAAAACTGAATCACATTATTATCCTTGAATGGTTTGTAAACATTACCTACCGTTCGGGTATTTTCACTAATTCATAGTCCTCTCTTTCTCACAGTCAAATACCAACCTCAACACAAACTTATGATTTCATCTTTTAATCATTAAATCAACTTTTAACCAGTCATTATTCAGCCATGTTTGCAGACCCACATGTTACAAACTAAATCAACAAATTTCTTCACACATGCCCTCTCTTTTGGCTTCTTCAGTCACAACATCCTTGACCATTTCTGTCCGTCTCCTTACTTTAATTATCCATCCCACACAAGTTTCTCTGATGTTTTAACTTAGTCTGGTAGGTGTTTCTTTTTTTTTCTTCTTTTTTTTTAGAATTCTGTACATTCAGTGTTTTGAAGATAACAACAAGCTGAACTCCATCAAGCTAGATTGTGGTAGCTGATAAAAAAACAAAATTTCAAAAAATTTTCAAGTAGCAGCAAGTCACAGTTAATCCTATGAATAATGTAAACATCACAGACTCATTTGAAAAATTATTGATAAACCCTGAAATTAGATCTCAGACTCAAGTCAGTCTGTCTCTGATTTGTCTGCGAGTTGGTCTATTTGTTCGCGCGCACACACACACACACACACACACACACCCTCCCCCGTTTTTTTCTGATCCGCCTAATCAATACACCACAACCCACTCCAATACCACACCCTCGTCACTGACCTGCAACTCCTGATGCTCCTGTTGCAGCTGCTTCAGACTGCTCTGACTGCTGTGCCGAGGTGACCCCCCGCCACCCCCGCCGCCACCACCCCCACCACTGCCCAGCATGGCGGCAGTGGCCGCAGCGTTGCCCCCGGCGATGGTCTGGTTGTAGAGCTTCTCCAGGTGGGCCTGGTGCTGCTTGCTGTGGAGCAGAGCCTGCAGGCCGTCACTGGCCCGCCGCACGGGGGAGTAGCGCTCGGAAGGCAGGTGGAGGGAATGCAGGTCCTTGAAGGAGTCCCGAGCTGACAGACAAACCCAGGTCACCCCTGTTTGTTACTGTGCGTCAGCGCGTTTGTGTTTGACTCTTTTCAAGACCGAAAAGGCTGTGCCAGTCTAGAATGAAAGTTGATTTGTGTTTGTTCGTTTGGGATTGGGCATCATAAGCAGAATTCGTTTGGAGTTGAGGGCATGTATTCACTTCATCAAGGGAGCATGGGTTATCCTACTTGTTCTTTAATTACTGTTTAAACTGTTCCCTACCTCATTTAATATTTTGTTTGTAACAAACAAGCCGGACGCAGGTCAACAGTCCAGGCATTCCTGTGTGTTCTTTTGATATATTGCGCCTTTCTTTTCCTCCGTTTCTCAGTGACATACAAAATCCTTTTTGTCTTTCTTTCTTTGTTTTTTCTTTTTTTTTTGCCGTTGTCTTCCATGTGCCCTTTGCAGCGTTGTACTGCCGTCTGACCAGTCCATACACAGCCACAACCAGACTCTTCATGTTGTAGTCCCATCACAAGCACTTTACAGGGAGCTATCAATATCAAGTCTTCATGTGCCCGCCACCAGAGGACATTCTGTAACACATTGTTTTTAAATCCATTTTTCTTCCTCAGAAGTCAATAAAGTCTGTCAATACCTACTGATACACAGTGAGCGATCAACGCATGCATACACACACACACACACACACACACACACACACAATCAGTCCACAAACCTGGTGTTCTTTCTGTAGGGGACAGAAGACCACTTGTGCGACGATTACGGATAGGCTGCAGCGACAGTTTTTGCTGCAGTTCCTCAGGTATCTCGTGAATTGGATTGGCCATGGCAAGGGTATGGCGTTTGCCATAGCCCCGGCTTGTTAGATATCTACCAAATGCAAGCAGACAATTAGAAGATGAAAACCTATATACACATGCAAAATTGCACATACACACACACATACGAACATAAATGACGTAGATATATTCATCTATAAATGATGCAGACAGTGTAAGATTGCATATACACAGATATGTACATTACAGGTTCCATCATAACCTTAAGTTCTTCTGTTCTTTCCACTAGTGCTATCAGGAGTGACAGGCACAAACATTATTTTCCGATTCCCAAAAAGCTTGTTCCAAAATGTGATTTCTTTTTTCTTCTGTTTTTTTCAAAAGAAATAATTATTTTTATTGATCTGACTTACAATTGTTAGGGGATAAACACCGTTTCAGAATGGTCTTTCTGTTGCAGGACATGATGTGACTTTGAATAGCGTCTAAACGTCGTTTCAGTGTGTACGTCTTTCCATTCGTATCTTGCTGGCAGCCCTGATGAGGACTCTATGGCTGGCTGGGATACATATGACATGACTGGACTGGAACACACATGGGGAACTTGTGTGTGTGTGTCTGTGTGTGTGGCATGTGTGTGTGTGTGGTGTATGTGTGTGTGTGTGGTGTGTGTGTGGCGTGTGTGTGTGTGTGTTTGTGTGGCGTGTGTGTGTGTGTGTTTGTGGTGTGTGTGTGTGTGTGTGTGTGTGTGTGTGTGTGTGTGTGTGTGTGTGTGTGTGTATGTGTGTGTGTGTGGTGTGTGTGCATGTGTGTGTGTGTTCCTCCCCTTTCCAATTCTAGCATCCATTAATTATAGGGAATCAGCAGTGTCTTCAAAAAGGAAAAAAATGTAAAATGCATACATCTAATATATTCTCCCTTATACATACAAACACACACACACATGCATGCAGTAACTCACACACACACACACACACACACACACACACACACACACACACTCCCATACACATGCACACACACACACACACATACCCACGCACACACACACACACACGCACACACACACTCCCATACACATGCACACACACACACACACACACACACACACACACACACACACACACACACACACACACACTCCCATACACATGCACACACACACACACACACACACACACACACACAACCACACACACACACACACACACACACACACACACACACACACCTATGGACGGCATCAGGGTCAGGCTCCTGGTCAGAACTGCAATCCTCCACCTCTTCCACCGTGATGGAGTTGTGCAGGGATGGCGTCGGCAACGGGATCCCCGTTGGTGACAGGTTGGACTGAAAAACACCATGAACGTCATCACTAATCAATATATACAGGTGGGACTGAAAAACACCATGAACGTCGTCACTAATCAATATTCCAGGTGGGACAACAACAAAAAAAAACAACAAGAAATTTGTCACTAATCAACATATACAGGTGAGACTGAAAAACACCTTGAAATTTGCCTTCAATAAATACATAACTCATCATCTGCATGATCATCATAAAATGCTCCAAATTTTCATCCGCACAGTCTCATGCTAAACGTACACAGCTCCTGTTGAACACTGTGAACACCATGTTGTCATCTGTATATTCTGATGTAGCTACATGGTCAGACACTTCCACTTGCTTATCTACTGGCTTAGAGCTGAAAACAAAATGTACAAATCACCCCAAAGTTATGAGAACTAGATCACAAGATGCATGTGGCCAAACTGATTGGGCAAACGGGCTTTTTCCCCACACTCACCTGTCCAGACAAATGTCTTCTCCCAACTTTGAATGGAACAATGCCGTATCATCAGGTCCCTCAAAAAAACAAACTGGGAGTGCACAATACCAACTTCCCTTCAATCCCCAGACAAGTTAGCCAGAGTGATCACCCTTCATGTGTTCACAACACTGTGCTATGCTAGAGCTAGCTCAGTTTTCTCCCTTCCTTTGGTGGAGGAACACGCTGATTTTGGTTCTTCCATTTTCCGGAGTTCGTTTTCATTTGTAATTCACCCCCCAAACAACTGTTTACATCGGCCTACCTTGGAGGATGACTTTCTCATTCTTTCGCTTCTCAGCAGTAAATTTCAGCTAAAAATTCCCGAAAGTTGTGCTTTCATCACAGCTTCGTTGCCACGGCAACTGTCCACCCCATCCTTCGCCTTGGCATTTCCCCGATCAGCCCTGCTACTCTGATGGCTTCTCAGGTCTCCCCAGCATGTTGGATGTGGCCTTCTACCAACAATTCACATCAGACCTGCGTCTCTCCTACCAACCGTTCTCTGTTCAAGCCTTGCAGCTCCTGTGAAAAATGACCCGTGTGCTCTACCTGGCTCCGTGTGTGATTTCCACATTCGTGTCAATTTCCACGATGGTCGGCCAGTTCTGGCAGAAGAGTCGGCCACCTCTCTCTGCCACAGCCGTTCCTGATTCCAATTCAGTCCCGGGGGCAGTGCAGACAGGCCAGCACATTCCCCCATTCCGTTCCATGCTCGCAATCTCAGATCGCCTCGCATCTGAAGAGGTGCAGCTAGGCATTTATAACCTCAGCAGGTATCCTGAGTGTGCGAACCGCCAATGTTGCATGCACTAGGAATGTTGCCAGATGGGCTATTGTCTAAGACGGGTTCCCGCTGCAAAAGGGCCAGCCTCCAGAGATCACGGCTGGAAGCACTGGATGCTCTCTGACCATCACGAGGAAGGTTTGTTGTGTGAGAATATGGGAGAACATGTCTTGAGTGGTCCAGGACAGGTTTTTTGGATGATGACGACGGGAGAACATGTCTTGAGTGGTCCAGGACAGGTTTTTTGGATGATGACGACGACTATGATGTTGGTGATGTTACTATTTCTAAATCAGAATCTACACTCACTCAACCACTGTTAATAATGATTGGTCAGTGATTAATGGCACTCTCCCCACTTTATATTTTGACCAGACTCCTCCAATCTCGCAGGGAGGTCATGTGAAGTTGAATATATTTTGAAAGACTCCATTTCAGCTGAAGATGTGTCGTTCAAGAAAGTTCTTAAGTTTCTGGATGCAGGGGGGAAAGTTGGGAATCCTGAAAATAAGGAAAATGTATGCCGGGGGTCCAGGGGGCCGCAGAGGCCCCCTGGCGGGGTCAAGGGGCAGCGCCCCCTTGGGGTTCAGGGGGCGCAAAGCTGAAGCAAATTTTAAAATTGTACTACCATTTGGAGCAATTTCATGCTATTTCCAGCTAAAAAATACCAATAATATGAGTACCAATTATTTTAGGTAAAAGGTTAACTTCACTTGACCATACAGTAAGTCTTAAGATTTCCATAATTTCATCAATCTCAACTTTTGGCGGGGTCAAGGGGCAGCGCCCCCTTGGGGTTCAGGGGGCGCAAAGCTGAAGCAAATTTTAAAATTGTACTACCATTTGGAGCAATTTCATGCTATTTCCAGCTAAAAAATACCAATAATATGAGTACCAATTATTTTAGGTAAAAGGTTAACTTCACTTGACCATACAGTAAGTCTTAAGATTTCCATAATTTCGATGCTGCATTATTAACACAAATAAACCCTTACACTCGAGTCAACAGTCATGTGTGCACACACTGATCCAACATGGATGACATAACCAATATTCACTTAAATTTTAATCCTCACACAGCCTATAAATGTGATTCCACAGAGTTGACTGATTAATTTGATTTCTCTGTAGAATAAAATTTACAAGATGTATAAGGATTGAGACATGTGAATCACTTTCTCCTCCCTTTTCATGCTCATACAAAACTTTCAGCAATATACAAATAACCTTTCTATTAGTATTACCAAATCATTTATTCATAAAAATATGACAAAATTAATATAAAAATAAAATTTAAAAAAAATAAAAATTAATGCTTGGAATGGTCCAAAAGCAGCCTTTTTCCAGTGCTGCTGTATTTGATAACCTTCCCGCACGCGACGCAAAAACACTCTCCGGGCCTTTCCGTTTTCCGACACCACACACGATGTTCCTCCCCTTTGCCGATTTCGCCGTCTTTGTTTGGGCCTCTCTCGTCCAGCCAATTCCACCTCCATTTGTTTTTTACGCCGCTATCCACTTCACTGGCTCGCTTGTCGCCTTCATTTATGTAAGGCATCGCGATTTTTCCGCGAAAGCATCCAACACATAGAAGAAACAGGCGAAGGAACACGTGTGGTGGTCACAGGCACTGGCGAAAACAAAACGGAAACCAACTTCCGGTCGGTTGATCGGATAATACGGAACGGCGCGAAGTCGAAACTTTGATTCGGTAGTGGAGTTGCTGGTCGGAAAACGGAACGGAATAAAAAAAATTTTTCGAAATTAAGGAAATTCCGATTTGTAAATTTCCAAAATAAGGATTTTCCGATTTCCGAGCGGTAACTTTCCCCCCTGTGGATGCATTCAACCAGTTACAGATGTCTCATGGTATGCCCTTTACCCTGAACAACTACTGATTGGTTGCCTCACGGGTGTGCCCTTTACCCTGAACAACTATTGACTGGTTGTCTCATGTTGTGCCCTTTATCCTGAACAACTATTGATTGGTTGTCTCATGGTATGCCCTTTATCCTGAACAACTATTCATTGGTTGTCTCATGGTATGCCCTTTATCCTGAACAACTATTGATTGGTTGTCTCATGGTATGCCCTTTATCTGGAACAACTATTGATTGGTTGTCTCACGGTATGCCCTTTATCCTGAACAACTATTGATTGGTTGTCTCATGGTATGCCCTTTATCCTGAACAACTATTGATTGGTTGTCTCATGGTATGTCCTTTATTCTGAACAACTATTGATTGGTTGTCTCGTGGTATGCCCTTTATCCTGAACAACTATTGATTGGTTGTCTCGTGGTATGCCCTTTATCCTGAACAACTATTGATTGGTTGTCTCGTGGTACGCCCTTTATCCTGAACAACTACTGATTGGTTGTCTCGTGGTATGCCCTTTATCCTGAACAACTATTGACTGGTCTCACGGTATGCCCTTTATCCTGAACAACTATTGACTGGTTGTCTCACGGTATGCCCTTTATCCTGAACAACTATTGATTGGTTGTCTCATGGTATGCCCTTTATCCTGAACAACTATTGACTGGTTGTCTCACGGTACGCCCTTTATCCTGAACAACTATTGATTGGTTGTCTCACGGTATGCCCTTTATCCTGAACAACTATTGATTGGTTGTCTCATGGTATGCCCTTTATCCTGAACAACTATTGATTGGTTGTCTCATGGTATGTCCTTTATTCTGAACAACTATTGATTGGTTGTCTCGTGGTATGCCCTTTATCCTGAACAACTATTGATTGGTTGTCTCACGGTATGCCCTTTATCCTGAACAACTATTGATTGGTTGTCTCGTGGTACGCCCTTTATCCTGAACAACTACTGATTGGTTGTCTCGTGGTATGCCCTTTATCCTGAACAACTATTGACTGGTTGTCTCACGGTATGCCCTTTATCCTGAACAACTATTGACTGGTTGTCTCACGGTATGCCCTTTATCCTGAACAACTATTGATTGGTTGTCTCATGGTATGCCCTTTATCCTGAACAACTATTGATTGGTTGTCTCGTGGTATGCCCTTTATCCTGAACAACTATTGATTGGTTGTCTCGTGGTATGCCCTTTATCCTGAACAACTATTGATTGGTTGTCTCGCGGTGTGCCTTTTATCCCGAACAATTCCTCTACTCGGCTGTCTCATTGTATGCCTTTTATCGCAAGCAAATGTCCGTGGAACTTTGGTCCTTGCTTCATCTTTTCTGGTCTCTTCTCAAGAAGTAGAACACTTTGCGAGGACATTTTACTAAAGATTTGGTTACTAGCAACACCACAAATTTCATTTTTGAATGAGTAGCAACACTACTTATTTGACTACTGTTAATCTCTCTTTGCTCAGTTCACTAACTGCTCGACAATGAGACGGAAGATATGGTACCCTTTGGGAATTCCTGCAGCGATGACATCAATCTCAACTCACCATGGACACGAGTCTACTGCACCCAACTTACAGCTTCTGCTTACTTCATCAGATCTGTATCTCCCTGAGTGTCTATTCTGATCATGCAGTAAAAAAATAAAAATAAAAAAAAAGACGAAGAAGAAGAAGAAAAGAGAGAAAATTAGGACCACTTTGATGCAAGCTCCTGTTCAGGGGCCTTCATCATTTGGGAGTTTCCCTTCTTGAGGTTTGGAAGAGATTTTGCTAGGCTCTCTCTCTCTCTCTCTCCTCTTGCTTCTTTCGGCCCTTTCTTCCTCAGTAAGAGGCAATCTTGTCTAATATCTATGTTCTGTCTGTGATATGAAGAAACTTGAAGATTTCCTTTATGATCCCCCACCCCCCCTTTGACGTTGCCCACAGTCTGGTCCAGGTTTCTTTCAGAATGAAGTTCTCATGGAGGAGGTAAATTCTAACGTAAAATGGAGACCATTTATCGACCTCAGAAGACTAAACTTAATAATAATAATAATAATAAGGAACATTTAGTGCGCTTAATCTTAAACAAAAGCCCTAAGCGCTTACAGCAATAAGCCCTAACACACACACAGACACACACACACAAACACACACACGCACACACACACACACACACGCACACACACACACACACACACACACACACACACGCACACACCCACACACCAGCGAAGGAGCAGAAAAATTATGTTTTGAAGAGAGTAGTTTTGAGGGAGGACTTAAAAGAACTTAAAAACTTTTGTACTTCCCTACGAAAAAAAAAAAGCCCTTCCATGATTCCCAGAGATCTGGCTGTAAGTCTCATCATCTCCGACTCCCCCTTCCATGTACCAGTTCTCCTGGCTTCACAAACATACCTCCGTGTCGCTTTTCTTGGATGAGTCTTTTCCTTCACAGCCCTTCCTTCAGCCCACCTCTCTGCCCTTCAGCATTCAACAGGGTGGTGGACAGCGTCATGGCAACCTCAGATCAGGACCAACTTCACATCACTGGATTGTTTGGCTGTCCTGCTCCAAGAATCGGAATCCAGAGATTCTTCCCAGAGACCTTTCAATTCTCAAGCAAACTCTTTTCTTCACTGGGTTTTCTGGTGAATCTGGGAAAGGCAGTCTCAATCTGGGAAAGCAGTCTCAATGCTGGAGGACTCACCTGGTTGAGGTGCAGGGTCTCGCTACTGGAGGACTCACCTGGATGAGGTGCAGGGTCTCACTGCTGGAGGACTCAGCTGGATGAGGTGCAGGGTCTCACTGCTGGAGGACTCACCTGGTTGAGGTGCAGGGTCTCACTGCTGGAGGACTCACCTGGTTGAGGTGCAGGGTCTCACTGCTGGAGGACTCACCTGGTTGAGGTGCAGGGTCTCACTGCTGGAGGACTCACCTGGTTGAGGTGCAGGGTTTCAATGCTGGAAGGCTGCGACTCTTGCATGACTCGCTGGAAGTGGTGCGAGAACAGCTGGATGTTGGCACCACCATCAGACGCTCGCCGACCCAGGTGAGACTCTGCAAGGGACACAACTTGATTTACGGCTGTTAGGGAGCTACGCTCCAAATGACGATCAATGCAAGAACGACACACACCACCATCCTCACTGCCATCCTCATCAACACTGCAGGTCAAGTTACTCTTGATGTCTTGGCTTTGAGTGACTGAAATTAACAGTAATCCTCATGATGATCACAATGAGCACCATCACTTCAATGTACGCATTGAAAACTATTCTTCTCAACTTACTCATAACTCTGGGAGATTACAGAAAGTTTATGTTCCAGATATGCATATGCACCAATATTGTGACACCCATGTAAACTCAAATAAATGCTCTTGTCATCATCGAGTAGGATGTAGAAGTTAAAATCTTCCTAATTACACACACACACACACACACACACACACACACACACAAAGTGCTTGCCACTTCTTAAGAACTTAGTCAACACTCCCCTAATGCATACACAATATCTGTAGTTTTTTTTCTAAAGCATGGAATATGCTGGAATGGCACAGTTTACAACCCTCACACACCACACGAAACACCTACATCACCACCCATACCAACCTTGAGCCAGCGCAGTGGGCAGCTGCAACAAGTTAGGATCGTACACCCCCATGAACGGATACTGTGGTGGCAGTGACGCTGCCGCCACCGCTGTACCGGAAGCAGTGGAAGTGGTCGCCGTGGCAACCGGAATGTGCTGAGGCAAATTGGTCTCTGGGAGTGGCCCGAACGGCGTGAGGCGGAAGTGGGGGTGGTGCGGGTTGGCAATGAGCGGCTGGTGGTGGGCGAGTTTGGCTCGCACGTCCTCCGGCGACTCGTGACGGGCGTCGCCGACCCCCACCGTGTGGCGCCGCATGGCCAGGTAACGTGCCAGCGCCTCAGGTGACGGCTCCTCGTCAGAGTCCGACTGGTTGCTGTCCTCTACTGGTTGGCTCTGCAATGGACATGCACAGACAGGGGCTTCTTGAAATCCGATGTCATTCAACACATTAAAATGATACATGGATATGAAAAGAATATGCTACAAAAGAGGCTTCTTGAAATCTGATTTAATTCAATAAATTAACATGACACATGAATGTGTGAAGAATACACAGGGTTTGCTCTTGCTCGATTTTGATCTCTCTTGAATTCTTTTATTTCCTCAGCCATAAGACTCCGGCATTTTCCATTTCATTTATTGTTTATTATCCATTTTTTTCCCCACTCACACTGCCTTCGCTGGATTACATGGATTCGTCTAATTGTGATGATAATAACTCTGAATTACAAGTAGTATATCTAGGTTCTAGACTACATAGTTTCTCTGTGTTAGAGAATACCTCTGAATTACAAGTAGTATATCTAGGTTCTAGACTACATAGTATCTCTGTGTTAGAGAATACCTCTGAATTACAAGTAGTATATCTAGGTTCTAGACTACATAGTATCTCTGTGTTAGAGAATACCTCTAGGTTCTAGACTACATAGTATCTCTGTAGATTTAATAAGTAATTATTTCTGTAGACTTAATAAGTAAGTTGTGGAGGAAGTTGTGGAAGAACATGAGTAACAAACCACATCCTTCCACTAATCATACAACATCTATGAGGAAAATATCACCAAGTCTCAAACATTTATGGATTTGCTGGACCTTTCACGGAGAGAAGATCTCTCTCTCTCCAGGGGAAAATGTTCTTTCTGGTTTTGTGTGTTTTGCTTGTTTTGTTTTGTTTTTTGTTTTGTTTTTGTTTTTGTTTTTGTTTTGGGTTTTGTTTTGTTTTGGGTTTTGTTTTGTTTTGTTTTTTGTTTTGTTTTGTTTTGTTTTTGTTTTGTTTTGTTTTTGGTTTTGTTTTGTTTTTGTTTTGTTTTTGTTTTTGTTTTGTTTTTGTTTTTGTTTTGTTTTTGTTTTTCTTACTTCTCTGTTCACTGTCCCCTTCTATTTCATTGCCACATTATTTCTCATTCTTAAATTCAAGTCGAAATGAACTGAAACTACTGAAATAAAGCTTACACAAACATAGAACACCAAACATTACAGTACAGGCTGCACCTATCCTTCAAACCCCGATGTTAAAACACTTCTGAAAAGTCTTCTTTGACCCATTACAGTCTGCTATGAAAGCAAACAAAGGGAGTTCAGCCAAGGAGAAAAAAAAAGAGATCACCACCTCAATCTTGCCGATTAATCTGATAACTCTTTGTTTTCGTGGTAAATGTCGTTTATGGTGATGGTGCTCCTTCTCCCCCCCCCCCCACCCCCCCCCCTCCCCAAAGGCGTAGCATTAAAAAAGATTGCAGCACAAATTCTAATGTGTACGGGTCATCTGCTTGAGTAGCCAATGATTTCTCAGAAATTTTCCCCGACTGACTGAAGTTGTACTCTGAAGTTCAGCCACACAGCATGCATCAACATGCACTGTAGCCTAGTCGATCTTCTGACACGCACCAGACAAGTCCACGTTTGAAGAGTTCGTCAAGCTCTACCCATTTTCAGCAATCTTTTTACATGATTTTCACCAATTCATTGTTTGCTCTCAAAATCTTGTTTTGTCAAATTCCTCATCTTCAATTTTTTTTCTTCTTTGGTTCCCACATAGAAAGACCGTCTTGACTGCATCTGGATTGACAGGATCAGGATTGACAGGATCTGGATTGACAGGATCTGGATCGACAGGATCTGGATCGACAGTAACTGGATTGACAGGATCTGGATTGACAGGATCTGGATTGACAGGATCTCATTTTGGCAATATGAGACTCTTTCGCACCTTTCAGACTGAAGAATTTGGGTAATCACTACAGTATCTTTAAGATTTTACAACAAAATTCAACTAGATGACAGTTACTCTCATCCACAAATTTCTTTCCAGAGTAATCTTTTTGTATTTCATACACGCATCTACAATTAAAATATTTTCATGATGAACAAAAGAGATCAATTTTTTTCCAAAATATCTATACACCTTCCAATGCAGCCTAACAAAATCTCACCAAACTGGAGACTGCACAAACATAATAATACTGATCCATGGACAAAGTTTTCAAGATTTTTCTCTCGCAGATTTCCAAATTAATTCTGAAGACTTGCACTTCTGTGTGTGTATACACGTGTGTGTGTGTGTGTGTGTGTGTGCGTGTGCGTGTGCGTGTGCGCGCGCGCGTGTGTGTGTATGTGTATGTGTGTGTGTGTATATGTGTGTGTGTGTGTGTGTGTATGTGAGTGTGCACGCGCATGCTAGCATAACTGTCTCTGTGCAAGCCCATGGAAATGAATGCACACACCTGAAATTGAGAAGAAAACGAAACCACCAAGGGAGAAAAAAGTCAGTGCGGAGGAAACAAAGACGACAAGTCTCACCAAGGCCTGGGCATGTGTGTACTGAACCTTGGCCATGGCCGACAGGTGGGCGGCCATGATAGGGTCGTGAATCTCCACCGGCACCTCCACGTGTTCCACTGCAACACCACCATGTCACTTCAGGTAAAACACCACCATGTCACTTCAGGTAAAACAGCACCATGTCACTTCAGGTAAAACACCACCATGTCACTTCAGGTAAACCACCACCATGTCACTTCAGGTAAAACAGCACCATGTCACTTCAGGTAAAAACACCACCATGTCACTTCAGGTAAAACACCACCATGTCACTTCAGGTAAAACACACCATGTCACTTCAGGTAAAACACATGTCACTTCAGGTAAACCACCACCATGTCACTTCAGGTAAAACACATGTCACTTCAGGTAAAACACCACCATGTCACTTCAGGTAAAACACACCATGTCACTTCAGGTAAAACACATGTCACTTCAGGTAAAACACCACCATGTCACTTCAGGTAAAACACCACCATGTCACTTCAGGTAAAACACACCATGTCACTTCATGTAAAACACACCATGTCACTTCAGGTAAAACACATGTCACTTCAGGTAAAACACATGTCACTTCAGGTAAAACACCACCATGTCACTTCAGGTAAAACACATGTCACTTCAGGTAAAACACATGTCACTTCAGGTAAAACACACCATGTCACTTCAGGTAAAACACATGTCACTTCAGGTAAAACACACCATGTCACTTCAGGTAAAACACCCCCATGTCACTTCAGGTAAACCACCACCATGTCACTTCAGGTAAAACACCACCATGTCACTTCAGGTAAAACACACCATGTCACTTCAGGTAAAACACATGTCACTTCAGGTAAAACACCACCATGTCACTTCAGGTAAAACACCACCATGTCACTTCAGGTAAAACACCACCATGTCACTTCAGGTAAAACACACCATGTCACTTCAGGTAAAACACCACCATATCACTTCAGGTAAAACACCACCATGTCACTTCAGGTAAAACACACCATGTCACTTCAGGTAAAACACACATGTCACTTCAGGTAAAACACCACCATGTCACTTCAGGTAAAACACCACCATGTCACTTCAGGTAAAGCACACCATGTCACTTCAGGTAAAGCACCACCATGTCACTTCAGGTAAAACACCACCATGTCACTTCAGGTAAAACACCACCATGTCACTTCAGGTAAAACACCACCATGTCACTTCAGGTAAAACACATGTCACTTCAGGTAAAACACACCATGTCACTTCAGGTAAAACACATGTCACTTCAGGTAAAACACACCATGTCACTTCAGGTAAAACACACCATGTCACTTCAGGTAAAACACATGTCACTTCAGGTAAACCACCACCATGTCACTTCAGGTAAAACACCACCATGTCACTTCAGGTAAAACACACCATGTCACTTCAGGTAAAACACACCATGTCACTTCAGGTAAAACACATGTCACTTCAGGTAAAACACACCATGTCACTTCAGGTAAAACACATGTCACTTCAGGTAAACCACCACCATGTCACTTCAGGTAAAACACTACCATGTCACTTCAGGTAAACACACATGTCACATTCGAACTCAGGTATTAAAACACACATGTCACTTCAGGTAAAACACACATGTCACTTCAGGTAAAACACATGTCACTTCAGGTAAAACACACCATGTCACTTCAGGTAAACACACATGTCACTTCAGGTAAACACACCATGTCACTTCAGGTAAAACACCACCATGTCACTTCAGGTAAAACACACCATGTCACTTCAGGTAAAACACACCACATGTCACTTCAGGTAAAACACCACCATGTCATTCAGTAAAACACGTCACTTCAGGTAAAACACCACCATGTCACTTCAGGTAAAACACCACCATGTCACTTCAGGTAAAACACCACCATGTCACTTCACGTAAAACCCCATACCACCCTCATCAATGGACAATGGTACATATGACTCAATGCGCCATGCATAACATAAATGAATAAGAATGTAACTAGTTTACAAAAGAAAAAAACATATGGACTGTTTCATGAACTGGAGGACTTAGTAAATCCAGGATAGGACATGGGAGCACAGTCAGAGTTCTTGTTGATAATGAAAAAAAAAAGGTGAGCAATGGATGGGAGAGGAGAGAAGACCAAAACAATGGGTATGGTAAAGCCAATGTCAATTCTCAGTGTGTCACCATAAAGACACCCACCACACATAAATACAAAACACAAAGAGTCCGTTTCAAGCTTTCCACCAGTTTGAGAACTGACAGAACTTATACTGAACTAAGACTTGCAAAAAGGTAATGACAATGAAACCTTGCCAATCCTTGCTGAAAAAGAAAAAACCAACAGCTTCTGAAGAAGACAACAAACCAAATATTTCATTTCAGTGGTTTACACACACACACACACACACACACACACACACACACACACACACACAAAATCAACTTATCTGTTACTAATGAAAACAACTTTAGAGCTGGCTTGAAATGCCTAAAGACCTCTCAGCACAAGATTCACCAACACTTAAGTCTGTATATGGTGAAGTCAGCACAAAGACTCACCAATGTCTGTATATGGGGGAGCCGCACAAAGACTCATCATTGCACATATATGGGGAAATCAGCACAAAGACTCACCAATGTCTGTATTTGGGGGATTCAGCACAAAGACTCACCAATGTCTGTATATGGGGGAGTCAGCACAAAGACTTACCAATGTCTGTATATGGGGGAGTCAGTACAAAGACTCACCAATGTCTGTATATGGGGGAGACAGTACAAAGACTCACCAATGTCTGTATATGGGGGAGTCAGTACAAAGACTTACCAATGTCTGTATATGGGGGAGCCGCACAGACTCACCAATGTCTGTATATGGGGGAGCCGCACAAAGACTCATCATTGCCCATATATGGGGAAATCAGCACAAAGACTCACCAATGTCTGTATATGGGGGAGCCGCACAAAGACTCATCATTGCCCATATATGGGGAAATCAGCACAAAGACTCACCAATGTCTGTATATGGGGGAGCCGCACAAAGACTCATCATTGCCCATATATGGGGAAATCAGCACAAAGACTCACCAATGTCTGTATATGGGGGAGACAGTAAAAAGACTCATCAATGTCTGTATATGGGGGAGCCGCACAGACTCACCAATGTCTGTATATGGGGGAGCCACACAAAGACTCACCAATGTCTGTATATGGGGGAGCCGCACAGACTCACCAATGTCTGTATATGGGGGAGCCACACAAAGACTCACCAATGCCCATACATCAGGAAGCCACACAAAGACTCACCAATGTCTGTATATGGGGGAGTCAGCACAAAGACTTACCAATGTCTGTATTTGGGGGAGCCACACAAAGACTCATCAATGTCTGTATATGGGGGAGCCACACAAAGACTTACCAATGTCTGTATATGGGGGAGCCACACAAAGACTCATCAATGTCTGTATATGAGGGAGCCAGCACAAAGACTCACCAATGTCTGTATATGGGGGTCAGTACAAAGACTCACCAATGTCTGTATATGGGGGAGTCAGCACAAAGACTTACCAATGTCTGTATATGGGGGAGTCAGTACAAAGACTCACCAATGTCTGTATATGGGGGAGACAGTACAAAGACTCACCAATGTCTGTATATGGGGGAGTCAGTACAAAGACTTACCAATGTCTGTATATGGGGGAGCCGCACAGACTCACCAATGTCTGTATATGGGGGAGCCGCACAAAGACTCATCATTGCCCATATATGGGGAAATCAGCACAAAGACTCACCAATGTCTGTATATGGGGGAGCCGCACAAAGACTCATCATTGCCCATATATGGGGAAATCAGCACAAAGACTCACCAATGTCTGTATATGGGGGAGACAGTACAAAGACTCACCAATGTCTGTATATGGTGAAGTCAGTAAAAAGACTCATCAATGTCTGTATATGGGGGAGCATCACAGACTCACCAATGTCTGTATATGGGGGAGCCACACAAAGACTCACCAATGTCTGTATATGGGGGAGCCGCACAGACTCACCAATGTCTGTATATGGGGGAGCCACACAAAGACTCACCAATGCCCATACATCAGGAAGCCACACAAAGACTCACCAATGTCTGTATATGGGGGAGTCAGCACAAAGACTTACCAATGTCTGTATTTGGGGGAGCCACACAAAGACTCATCAATGTCTGTATATGGGGGAGCCACACAAAGACTTACCAATGTCTGTATATGGGGGAGCCACACAAAGACTCATCAATGTCTGTATATGAGGGAGCCAGCACTAAGACTCACCAATGTCTGTATATGGGGGTCAGTACAAAGACTCACCAATGTCTGTATATGGGGGAGTCAGCACAAAGACTCACCAATGTCTGTATATGGTGAAGTCAGCACAAAGACTCACCTATGTCTGTATATGGTGGAGTCAGCACAAAGACTCACCAATGACTGTGTATGGTGGAGTCAGCACAAAGACTCACCAATGTCTGTATATGGTGAAGTCAGCACAAAGACTCACCAATGTCTGTATATGGTGGAGTCAGCACAAAGACTCACCAATGACTGTGTATGGTGGAGTCAGCACAAAGACTCACCAATGTCTGTATATGGTGGAGTCAGCACAAAGACTCACCAATTTCTGTATATGGGGGAGTCAGTACAAAGACTCACCAATGTCTGTATATGGGGGAGTCAGTACAAAGACTCACCAATGTCTGTATATAGGGGAGTCAGCACAAAGACTCACCAATGTCTGTATATGGGGGAGTCAGTACAAAGACTCATCTATGCCTGTGTATAGGGGAGCCAGTATACAAATTCACAAATATCTGTACATGGCAGAGCTCTAGAGTAAAGACCAATCAACGTCTGTATATGCAGACTGAGGAACTGTGAGTTAGTCTGAAAGGCAGAAGACTGGGAACTACAGAAGGCCCCATAATGGGTATAAGGGGCAACAACCTGGTGCGGTTCAAGGGACAAAATCCCCTAAGGCAGACGCTTTGTCTCTATTTCAAACTATAAAAACTGCCTTAGCAATGAGTTATTTGAAGCTTTTGCATTCGACTCACCAAATCGCCAAAGCGACCCAGCAGCAATGCTCTATCTTTTTCTGGTGGGGCCGAAACAGGTCCATTAAATAGAGTATCAGACTCATGAGCCGGAATCGCTCAGTTGGTAGAGCGCCGTACTCGTAATCTTGGTGATCCTGGGGTTGCGGGTTCGAACCTCCACTGGGGCGTTTCGGTACAGGGGGATTTTTCCCTCGGAGTTAACATTGGATCAGACTCCATTTCCCATACAGTCCTTCAAATGAGACTATAAACCGAGGTTCCGTGTGTGAACGCACGCATAACATCTTGCACACACGTAAAATCCCATCACCAACTTTCAGAAGAGTAGGCCAGTTTGGCCATTGGTATGGATGACACGTTACACATAGCATGCACCCTGCGTGAGAAATGGAAAGAATGAAGGAAGTAAGGAAAATGAGTGATCGATATTGAACAATACTGACTGGATGACACAGGAAACGACTGAATGAAGCGCCAGCTGGCAGCTCTTCAGTCGGCACTACCCAGGTAGGCAGCCCGTTGTGTAAATGAGTGCTGATTGTAAAGCGCTTAGAGCTTGGCCTCTAGCCGAGAATAGGCGCTATATAAGTATTCATTATTATTCTTCTTCTTATCATTATTATCCTACTGATCCTGTGGTTACTGGTTTGAATCTCAACCAGGCTGTTCCAGTACTTGCAGGATTATTATCTCCGAGTTGACATTGCTTCTCGTTCTGTTTTTTTAAAAAAGCCTACAAATGAGACTATAAACTATAAGTGATAACGCACACATTAACATCCTGTGCAGAGTTATAATCCCATCACCAACTTTAGGAACAGAAGGCCAGTTTAGCCATTTGGTTTGGAGGATACTTACATATTTATGTATCCTCTGTGAAAAACTGAGGGAATGAGTGAAAAAGTAAGTGACTAATATTTGATAGAATGACACAGGAAACCAGCATTTAGTGCCAGCAACCTGGTCTTCAGTCAGGTCTAGCCACGTAAGCAGCCTGGAGTATGGATTGTAAAGCGCCTAAAGCGAGGTATCTAACCGAAGGCATGCACCTCATTCATACAGTCAATAACAACCACCTGGTATTGACTGCTCCCTGTGGATTGCCGCTGCTACAATGATAAGACATAGATGGGCACGGCTGTGTATGGCACTGCTACAATGCTGATGTGGGATGTGGAGAGGATGCTGGAGGGGGGGGGGGGAGGGGTAGACTCACCGACACCAGTGGTGATGGAAGACCTTCGCTGGGTGCGTGTGACTATCGGCAGTTCTGGGGGGGGGGGGGGGGGGGGGGGGGGTAGACTCACCGACACCAGTGGTGATGGAAGACCTTCGCTGGGTGCGTGTGACTATCGGCAGTTCAGGTGGGGGGTGGATGGAGGTGGAGGCCAGACGTTGGGAGAGGGAGCGGGGATGTTTACGGCACTTGTCCAGCAGGAGGTAAAAGATGGCGCTGTGGTGGTCGTAGCTGTTGGCTTGCACAGACTGCAAACATTCACCGCCATTTGAGCCTTTTGATTGTGAGCAAAACAGACACAAAACCTGTCAGCACTCTCCACCTGTTTAGCAAGAGAATGGAGAGAAATGATTACATGAATTATATTCATTCAGTTCACATAGTAACACATGGTTCAGAGTTTGCACTGGCCTCAATATAGTGAAAGGATAACATGAATGATATATACATTCAATTCACCTAGTAACACATGGTTCAGTTTGCACTGGCCTCAACATCGTGAAATGATAACATGAATGATATATACATTCAATTCACCTAGTAACACATGGTTCAGAGTTTGCACTGGCCTGAATATGGTGAAATGATAACATGAATGATATATACATTCAATTCACCTAGTAACACATGGTTCAGTTTGCACTGGCCTCAACATCGTGAAATGATAACATGAATGATATATACATTCAATTCACCTAGTAACACATGGTTCGGAGTTTGCACTGGCCTGAATATGGTAAAATGATAACATGAATGATATATACATTCAATTCACCCAGTAACACATGGTTCGGAGTTTGCACTGGCCTGAATGGAGTGAAATGATAACATGAATTATATACATTCAATTCACCCATAAACACATAGTTCAGAGTTTGCACTGGCCACATGATTTTGAGCTCACATGATAAAAACACAATGAAAATCAATCATTATAATAAGAATGCTATGCATTCAATTATATTCTGTGGTATATACATAATAAAAATCAGTTAAGTTAAATTAATCTCTTTTTTTTCAGCTAGAAGGAGAAAAAGTAACTAACTGCTTTATTAATCTTTTTTTTTTCAGCTAGAAGGAGAAAAAGTAACTAACTGCTTTATAAATATACCCCACCCCCACACCTCCCCAAGTCAGGGTCCTGTTGTTTTTAGCCCGGCCAACCACTGAGGTCACACTGTGGCTCCATCGTTCTCACTAGCACAGCTGGTTCTGTTATAGAGCTGCCACAGTCTATACAACTATGATTCATTACATAACATGGTGTCAGTTTTATGAAAATCAATAAGCTATACTAAACCTTTGTGTAAAAATCTCACACGTCAGGGGGGAAAAAAGAAAAAAAAAGTTTTTGTTCCTATTTCTTTAGTGTCTGTGATAAAGTGTTTAATGATATTGTTTATTGTTAGTATTGTTTTCTTGTTATTTCTGCCAATAATTTCCTTCAACAGTACACTATAAACAAAAGCATACACTCTCCGCTGAGAGGGTTTCCACATGTCAAAAAGGCATTTCCGCTGAACTAAAATTTGATTCCTTGTGTCAAGCAAACACACTATTCACAAGTTCAGGCACAAGTTCTTTTTCTTTTCTTAATACAATGGATTTTCGTAAGGGGCAATTTTCACAAAAACTTTTTTCCGTATGCAGACGAAAAAGTTTAACACGTATGTAAGTTTTGAAAAAAAAGAAAAAAAAAAAAGAAGTACTACAAGTCATTCAAAATAAACTGACAGACAAGAACGGAAAAGAACGCAACTGAAAAGTGAATTTTTAAAAAAACATTCAACGCCCATCTTGCTCCACATCGGATGAAGACATGCGATTGCTCATGAATTTCCGTTGTCCTGAGTGTTGTGTATCATGCCTGAAGAAGACCCAAGAGATCGAAACGTGCTGTGTTTTGTTTCGTGATTTGTTTGTCAACGTTTTTTGGGCAGAGCTTTCTCAATAATTTTTATGATTTAAATAAAATATTAAAGAAAAGAAACAAGCGAAAAGTGCACGAGCCCCACACAGCCAGCGACCCACCTCCACCGTCCTCTGCCTGTCCAGCCCAGCTGCTTCATGTACTCCAGGATCTGCTCCGACAGCGGATCCTCCAGATCCCTCTGTCCCCTCCACCACCCCTGAGGCGGGTGAGGAGAGTGGGGAGGTGGGCGGCGGGGAGCTGTACTGCTGCAGGAGCTGCTGGAACTCCAGGTGCTCCTGCTCCTCCCCGGCGGGCCTCATCCAGGCGTGGGCGACGATCTGGTCGATGGTGATGCGTCGCTCGCTGTCCACCACCAGCATGCTGCGGATCAGCTCCTCGCACTCTGTGCACACCAGGGAATCGGTCACAGTGATCATGTGGGTGGGTGGAGAGAGAGAGAGAGAGAAGAGAGAGGAGAGAGAGAGGAGAGAGAGAGAGAGAAGAACAAACGAACGAACGAATCTCATCTTAAGAGGGTAGTGGACTAAGCATGAATACGTTTTTACATCCAGCCCTCTGGGCAAGAAAAAAAATCAATAATAGTAAAAAGCAAATCAAACAAATACATGAAAAAATGCAACAATTACTTGCATGAGAACCTTTAACAAAAAAAAAGAAGAAAAAGAAAAAGAAACCAGTAAACACCACCATCACCAACAAGAAAAAAAAAATTAGGGCAAGAAGGGGGGGGGGGGGGGTGAATGGAGAGAGAGAGAGAGAGAGAGAGAGAGAGAGAGAGAGAGAGAGAGAGAGAGAGAGAGAGAGAGTGATAGAGAGTGAGAGAGAGACAGACAGAAAGACAAACAGAGACAGAGAGAGAGATGGACAGACTGACAGAGAGAGAGAGAGAGAGAGAGAGAGAGAGAGAGAAGAATACAATCATGACAACAAAAGCATGTTACATTTGTTTTTAATAATAGCTTAAATTATTTTTAATGAAATCAGTCTTGAACAAAACGCCCAAATAGTCATTTTCCTACAACCACTCAGAATGGGCCTCTATACATCTACGTATTTCTCCACAAAACTCTCAATAATCAAGCTTTGACTGGTTTCATGATGGCGGGTCACAAATATTCATTCTAAAAATATTTGAGTAGTTTGAAGTATTAAGATACTAAGTCATCTACTAACGACAACAGAAATCTTTTAAAAAGTCATTCCTTTCTGGTATTCAAACCATGAAACAACTGTACAAAATTTGGAACTGATTGACAACAGTTGCAAAGGAAAGAATGCTGTTTCATCTTGAGAATAATCAACAGTTTCTGGAATTAAGACATCATGTCTCCACTACAGAAAAGGCAATATTTACACTGTCTTTCTATCCCTCCATTTTCTTTCACTGATAACACACGTTCAGTTTCAATAGCATTTTTCTTTAGACAGAGCTACAAGAAGAGGTAGGGATATTCAGACCACGGTTATGTTGATCGTTTGTGGTAATATTACACAAAAAAATTTAGAAAAGCATACCTAAACATTTCAGACAAGGAATTGTGTAAGACAGACAAAATGGAGCACACTCATACCTTTCATTGCACAGCACAGATGATTATTTTACTATCTTCAGTTATAAGACAAAAACGACGTGTTGCTGAGCAAAACTGATCACTTTACTGAACCTGTCGTAAAAAAAATACCCCGATAACCAAAGTACTGTCATTTTCCATTGTCCACATCTCTTAACAGAAACAAATAAATAAGCAAAACCAAAGTACCATTGCATTTGCTATATAAAATGACTAATTCCCATTCAAACAAAGAGACCAAAACTACCATAAAAGCCAATCTTTAATTTTGAAAAACTTAGAAAGTACTTATCCAATCAGGAAAATACAGACTACATTTACTCCGAATGCCAATGTCTACATCTTCTTCTTCCGTGTTCGACGGCTACACAGCTACAGCCGGACCCCAAGGCTGGCGGAAAACTCGGCCGTCCAGCGGATATTGCTGGCAGTCCCCCAGAGTTTTGTCTCGAGGTCTGCTCCTTCTGGTCAGGCTGGCACTCGTCTCTCCTCATTGAGGGGACAGTCCTGGAGGACATGTGCTGGTGTCTGGTCGGCTTGTCCACAGGGACACAGGGCTGAGTCTGCGGCTCCTATCCTCTTCAGGTGGGCATGCAGGCCACAATGCCCAGTGCGCAAGTGGAAAATGATTGTTTGTTGTTTCCTCTCCAGTGTGTGGATGGGGTCTTGGTTGCCTCTTAGCCTTGGCTAGTTTTAATCCAGTCAGCTCTGAATGAACCACGTAGGAGTGACGAATTCCTCATATATCGTTGGGGGAGCTGGCTGGGGGAGCTGGCTTCCGGCCTTTACTAATCGGTCAGCATGCTCATTTCCAGGGAAGCCAACGTAGGCAGGGACCCACTGGAGGGTAGTTGGAGTTTCCTGTGTCAGAGTGACAAGGGAGGCCTTAAAGGATTGGATCAGAGGGTGAGGATCGGGGGAGTCGAGGGCCTGGAGAGTGGACATGGAATCTGTGAAGATGGCGATGCTGGTGAGGGATCTTCCACAGGAGGAGAGGAAGCCTTCTGCTTCTCTGATGGCTAGGACTTCGGCTCTGAAGTTGATACAGAGCTTTCCTCCAGGGACCGCAATGTTTCTGCAGTCTCCATTAGGAAATCTTATGTGTACTCCACTGCCTCCATTGTGTGCGGCTTCCTCAGCTGATCCGTCCGTGTAGACATGGATCCAGGAGTTGGGAGTGTATGTATCTTCAATCATGACCTGAGCTAGAGCTTTGAGAACTGGAGGTGGCTGATCCCTGTTGGTGATTCTGGGAACACCGAGACTGATGGAGGTGTCCATCTCTTGGTCAAGACTCCAGTCAGGCATGACGAGATCTTGGCAGGCGGTGCCTTCTGTCTGAAGGGTGTCAGCATGCTGGTCTCTCTGGGCCTTGGACTGGTGCTTGGGGCTCTGACGTTTGAGAGGATTCTTGGTGGCCTGTGAGAGTCTTTGATGGAGTGGGGGCAAGGGAAGGCGGTATAGTTTATCACCCTGCGTCAAGGCTTTTAGGTCAAGTCTTCTTCCCACTGGCTCAAGGTTGGCAATCTTCTCCATCTCACAGATTGGGGTGGACCTCAGGGCTCCGAGGATGGCTCAAATGCCCATATTTTGGACTATGTCAAGCCTAGACTTGTTGCCAATGTCTACAAAACTGCATGTTAAAAAAGTCAATTCTGAATTGCCTAATACACACTTTCGTGTCGCATTGAATATACATTTCATGTGGCATTGCTACTGGAAGGTATATGGAAACCTAAGTGCATCGTTTTGATAAGAATGTTTAACTCTCTTCAGTTCTTTCCCTTGAATTTCGATCATAAAACATCATTTTTGTTATCTGAAGCAATATATCGCCTAAAAAACCTGAAATAGACACATTCATCACAAAAATATTATTATTTTAGAAATAATACGCAGAATGTTATGAAAAAAAGAACATCCGTCATGCAAAACCTCAGAAACTGTTGAGAGTTAAAACCCTAGGATCATATTCATCTTCAAGTGTGAAAATCACCTTACTTTATTTGACATCAGTCTCTGATGTGATGAAGGAATATGGTGAAGGTGGATGTAACTGGTCAGAGAGCCCACCAAATTTTCATCTACAGAACAAAGACACTAGCACACCACCACAGAGATCAGGAGAAAGAGATGAAGGGAGGAAGAGAACGTTCAACAGTGAAACATGTCAACAAACACCCTACCAATAAACACTCCGTCCCTGAGCAGACTTAGTTTTTCTGGAGCGTTTTTTGAGTATATAGTGTACAAGACATACATGACTTATCTCCCCCAACAAAGTCTCCCTTTGTATAAAGACTGACAGAGTGTTGGAGGTCACTATTCAGAGGTTCCACTGAAGAAACAAAAATACCTGCCACATTCACCCATGTGCGCACACACACACGCACACGTACACACACCACACACACAACACATATACACACACAACACGCACACACAACACGCACACACGCACGCACACACACGCACACACACACGCACACACACACACACACACACCTGTGGACATGAAGAATGGAATGCGGAATTTCCCGCTGAGGACACGACGTCGTAACGACTGTAGCGTGCTGCCATCGAAGGGGAGAGCACCACAAACTAACACATACAGCACTACACCCAGACTCTGCAAAACACAATGGCAGACAACAGCTATTAAGAAATACTGGAATCATGAAAATAAACAAATGAAAATATTCATTCAAATACAATGCACTGATACTTCGTGGTGGGAACTCTTAAAAGTTATAAACAATACTGAAATCATAAAAAAATACAGAAATAAAAGCACTTACTCAAATATACGCTGTACCCATATTTCTGCTGTGGGAACTCTTAAAGCATAATAATTGCAAAGGGCAAAAGAAACACACACACACACACACACACACACACACACACACACACACACACAATGGTGAGAAAAGAATAGTACAAATCTACAAATGCAACCATGAGTGTGCATCTTTTCTTTCTTTCTTTCTCTCTCTCTCTCTCTCACTCTCTCACTTTCTCACACATACACTCACTCACTCTCTCTCTGTGAGTTGTTACAGTGAAGCAGACAACCAGACCTGTTCATCTTGAATTTGCTATTAGTACACTTTTTAACAAAAATGAGCATATTTTCTACCAAAAAATATGTACAAATCTCCCTTTTTTCAAAAGTGGTGCGTGTATGTGTGTGCGTGCTCGCGCATGTGCGTGTTGGTGTGTGTGTGTGTGTGTGTGTGTGTGTGTGTGTGTGTGTGTGTGCGTGTGGTGTGTGTGTGTGCAAGCTCGCACGCGTGCGTGTCGGTGTGCGTGTGTGTGTGCATGTTTGGTTTGCATCTATTATCACATGACTTCACACCAAAGAGAGCAGAGGGACACCTGATCTTGCAACAATTACAGTAAAACTAGCTTCTTCCATCTCATGTTACTTTCAAACCTGATTCATTAACATGCTTTGGCAGAAATTTATGTCCCCTCTCCATATCACACACACACACACACCACACACACACACACACACACACACACGCGCACACGTATATATCTGTATCTATGTATTGTTTACACACAAGCACACGCACATATATAATTGGTCTGTAGTCACTGATATTGTTCCTACCTATTGGCTTATTCCTGAAGAAATAGACATAGGCAAACAAGATTTCACACACAAGAGTCAGCAAGTCTGCTCTTTCATCAAAGCACGCCCGAGAAACCACGATGATCAAACCTACAGGTGCAACTATCTTTAAGAGCTTCATCTCTAGTTGTTTTTTTAAACCTTTTTGTTTAGTTCGTTATATTGAGAGTTTCACGAAACACGTACAAAACATGGGCAGAATCAGATGGATAAACAGATCTGGACAACCCACTGCCCTCTTCGGTATGTCATTGTATATAAAAGAAATCCATGTCCTGTAAAACAACAATGGTGTACTTAGATAAGATAATGTTGCTTATAGCCCAGCCGACCGCAAAGGGCCATATCAGGGCTGTCACCACGTTAAATCAACTCACCAGTCATAATAAAAAAATTATAAAAAAACTTTCATACATCTCGTTAAATGACATCGTCTACAAACGCACCAGAAACTTTGTTAAAAATCTTTCTGCCATAAAATCTTAAATCAGATGAAAAATGTTAATCTCTCTCAAAACTCAAGGATCACATCAGGCGGGACATCCCTGAACAGGATCTTCATGGACTCCGCTGTAAAATGTTTGTGTCTCACATCGTGCAAGTCCCAACACTCTAAAAGAACATGTTTCATTGTGAGTGGCGCATGACATGGAATGCACCACGGAGCTTCTTCACTCTTTAAAGGTAAGCATGGGTAAAATACGAATGGCCGGTGTGCAGCCGGCACAGAACCGTTTCCTCTTTACGACCTCCGACGTGGATGGGAGGAACTCTGAAGGTTTGGACGGATCTGAAAGAGTTTGTTATTCGTCTGTGTGTTCCAATCCTCCTGCCAGAGGTCTCTCACATAATCGTTAATTTTCGTTTCACATCTGAGCAGGGATATAAGTGTTGGACAGTTTCTCTCTTGTGGCGTTCTTGGCTAAACGATCAACCATTTCGTTCCCGCCGATGCCAACATGGCCAGGAACCCAAGCAAGAGTAATGTTGTAACCGTCCGCCTTCAACTTGCTAAAAAGTTCAAAAAAAAGTAAAAGTTCTGGATGCTGAAGGTTGCGGCCAGCTATGGCCTCCAAAGCGGACAGCGAATCCGACAGAACCAGAAAGTCCCTCCTCGAAGAATGGGAGATTATCTTCAAAGCCAGTACTAGAGCAGTAAGTTCAGCAGAATAGACAGAAGCATCTGAATGTATATGTTCCAACAATATCTGAGAAGGAGCCCCAGGGCAGTAGGCTGCACAGGCCACTCCATCCTCAGACTTGGAACCGTCAGTGTGAAAACTTTTTGATAGGATGGGAATTGGAACAGAGCTCGGCATACAAAGCCTGTACGCCAGAGAGCTGGTAGACTCCTTACGGAAAGCTGCGAGATCAAAACGAATCTCTGGTGTGAAAAAGGTCCATGGAGGTTGATCCGTGAAACTTGGAAAAATCGGAAACTACTCCCAGGTCTATACCCGCATTCCGCACTGAGGCTGCATACGAAGCCCAAACGGCGGAATACATTCGGGTTTGTTTCAAACTTACTTTGGAACGGAGGGTCAAAAACACAGTCATAGGCGAGGATTCTGCGGTTCTGAGAACAGTCGGATGTAATAATTCAAAGACAGTTTCAGCCTGCGGTTGGACAGTGAAGGTTCACCTGCCTCTGCGTACAGGCTGTACACAGGGGTGGTGCGGAACGCTCCAAGACAGAGACGAAGCCCTTGATGGTGGATAGGGTCCAAGAGTTTGAGGTAAGACGTATCTTGCGAGCCGTAGACAGCACAACCGTAGTCCAGTTTTGAACGGACCAGGGCTCTGTAGAGGGCAACAAAGTTTTCTTATCAGCGCCCCAGTCGGTGTGTGCTACGACCCGCAGAATATTCAGTGCTTTCTGGCAAGCAGTTTTGAGGTTTTTAATATGGCTGAGAAAGTTAAGTTTCTGGTCAAAAATAACTCCCAGAAATTTGGCCTCTTTAAACAGCTGGAATGGGAAATTTCCCAACTTGAATTTCAGGATCTGGAAAAACTGACGGAAATTATGGAAGTGAATACACTGCGTCTTTGTTGGAGAAAAGTGAAACCGTTTTCATCCGCCCATCGATGGATTTTATCTACGCAAAGTGGAGCCTGCGCTGGACACTCGGGTACAGGCTTCCAGTTGCGTAGACAGCGAAATCATCCACAAACAATGAGCAGTCTGAACCCTGCTGAACTGATTTCACAATGTTGTTGATTTTAATACTAAAGAGGGCAGGAGACAGTATGCTCCCCTGGGGAACACCCAACTCCTGCTCGTGGACATCAGAGAGAGTGGTGCCAACCCGGACCTGAAACTGTCGTTCTGCCAAAAAATTTTGAATAAAAAGCGAAGATGACCTCGAAAACCCAGATCGTGGAGATCAATGAAGTATCCCGACTTCCAGGTGTATCGTAGGCCTTCTCCAAGTCGAAGAAAATTGCCACTGCATGCTGTCTGTTTAAAAAGCGTTCCTAAGTGTAGATTCCAGACGAATCAAATGGTCAACTGTACTACGATGTTTTGCGGAAACCACACTGTTCTTTCGCCAAAAGGCCATCGGTTTTCGAGTTTCCACATGAGCCTACAGTTGACCATTTTTTCCATCAATTTACAGACACAGCTGGTCAAAGCTATGGGACGGTAGTTAGATGGATTAGAAAGATCTTTTTCCAGGTTTGGGGATGGGAATAATGAGGCTTTCCGCCAAGAGGGTGGAAAGCAACCTGTAGTCCACACGTGGTTGTATACCTGTAACAGGAGTTCAGACCTTCTTGCGGAAGATGTTTCAATAGTTGATAATGAATGTCATCTATACCTGGAGAGGAATCGCTGCAAGAGAGTAAGGCAGATTTCAGTTCGTTTAATGTGAAAGGAAGATTGTAGTCTTCCATGTTGTCTGATGAAAAGTTGCAGGGTGATTTTTCTTTTAGGGCTTTGTTTTTGACAAAAGTGACTGATTTATTAGAAGAGGAGGAATTCTTTTCAATGGTTGAAGCAAGCAGATTAGCAACTGCTTTCTTCTCTGTTATTAAAGAATCCGAAAACTTGAGATGGTTCACAGTGGGACAGGTGTTCTTCCCTTTGATTTTCTTAATGATGTTCCCACACTTTTTTCTTAGAAGTTTTTGATGTCAGCCTGAAGCAGAAGCTTCTCCAGGACCGACGTTTACTGATTTTAAAAGTGTGTCTTGATTTACACGGAGTTTTTGATGGGCTCGAGCGTTGGGACCCGAAGGTCGATGGTATACCTGACGCTGAGCCCGTTTTCGGACTTTGGAAATTTGTTGGCAATCTGAATCAAACCAGGGTGTTTTTGGCATTTGAAGTTTGTCAGAAGACACGGAATACAGGCTTTAGCACATTTAATCATAGTATTAGTCAGAGATTCTGCTGGGTCCGGACTCTGAAGAAAATCCAGTTGTCCTGGAACTCCTTGGAAATAGTGGGCTGCAAATAGATCCCAGTTTGCTTTCTTATAATTGAGATGCTGAGAGACAGAGACATGTGCAGTTAATACAGGTTGTAGAAGGACAGGGAAATGGTCACTTCCGTGCAGATCGTCATGGACAGACCACTCATAGTCCAGGACCAGCGAGGGGTCACAAACCGACAAATCTAAACACGAAAGTGAACCTGAGGAAGAGTGGAGATAAGTTGCAGATCCGTCATTCAGACAACACAAATCCAAGTCTGAAAGGACATCCTCAATTAGCAGACCTCTGGATGACGTACCGGCACTACCCCAAAGAGGATTGTGACCGTTAAAGTCACCCAACAGCAAAAAAAGTCGAGAAGTTCTTCTATCAGACTGACAAGGTCCTGACGACAAACCGGGACAGAAGGTGAGAGATAAAGGGAACAGATTGTCACAGTCTGTGGAGAGTGACTCTCGCAGCTACAGCCTGAAGGGAGGTAGACAGAGTGACAGGACTATACAACAAAGTTTTGTGTAGGAGAAGGGCAACACCGCCCGACAGTCCCAACGTGGATGGTTGTGCAGGTTTCGAAAGAATATTAAAGCCAGAAAGAGTAAAGGTCTTCTGGCTCTGAATTTGAGTTTCTTGAAGAGCCACGACGGAAGGTTTTAGAGACTGACACAGAAGCTGCAGCTCCTCGAAGTTGGAATTTAGACCACGGATATTCCAATGGAATATTGTACTATCCATGGTGCAGAGGCGAAAAGGAGAGAAATCAGGTCATCTCCTCTTCAACGTCCGCATCTAATGGAGCGAATTTATTAGTTAGTTTCACTGGACTGTGGTGGTCTTTGGACCTGCTGGCAGACTTGCCCGCAGTGACAAAGACCTGGAGTTTGGAGATGGTGAGGTCTGGATTTGGGAGATGTGGAGGTTTCTTCCTCATCTCCACCATCTCCACACTGGGTAGAACTCCCTTGCCCGCACGGGCACTGGACAGAGGAATTCGAGTTGCGGGTGCTGGTTTTTTAATCTGCCCAGCAGCAGATGTTGTAGACTGCTGGGCAGTCTGAGGGGTGGCGGATTTTTTGCCTCCACCAGGGCATTCACTGTGGGTTGGGAGGTGGTGGACCTGCTTCCACCAGAGCTGACAGTTCTTCCTTGCAGTGTCTTTGAAAAGATAAATTCATCAGTCTGGCAGCAGACTGACCGAGTGGAAATTTTCTTTACGGCCGAAGCATATGAAGATGCTGTGCCGTCTGACTGCCCACAACCTGCTTGCGGCTTCAAAAAGGAGATCTTCTTTTCTGTCTTAACTCTTTGTATTGCAGATTCCTGAATCCACAAAGGACAATTTCGGGAAGAGGAGGATGTCGCCACCGCAGTTTGCACAATGTGCCGGATCTTTACACGGCCCATCATGGTTGCCTTGCAGCAAACACCGCACACCTCCTGCCCAGAACAGCGGTCTCTGACATGGCCAAACCTCTGGCATCTGAAACACCTTAACGGGGATGGCACATAGAGCTGAACATGAACATTTAGGTAACCGACTTTGATGACCGGAGCAGCACAGGGTTGCAGAACGTCAGAAAGAGGGTGTTGGTGTCCACTCTCTGAACCTTTCTTTACGTCACCCTGCGCACCTCCGTCACACCTTGGGACGCCAGTTCCGTCTTGATTTCTGCCTCTGAGACCCTGATAGATCTCTGCAGCGAATCACACCTTTTGACGAATTTAACTGTTTATGAGGAGTCACCCTGATCTCCCTGTCCACTATCTTTGTTGCTCTCAACAGTTGTTCAGATTGCTTTTTAGATCGACATTGAATTAGAAATGAGCCATTCCTCAACCTTTTGACTGACTGAGGGTCACCTGCTAGACCTTGAAAGCCCTTTTGGATGGCAAAAGGGCTCAGAGATGAAAGGGGTCTTTCCTGCTCCGTCCCTTCCATCACGAGCCAGGAAGCCCAGAAACCTGTCTTCTGTCATACCTCAGTATCAAAATCGCTGTCTGTTTGAAATCCTCTGAAAAAGGGGATGCCGCCTTCCTCTTCCTTTTGGGGGGTAGTTTTTTTTTAAAAAGCCATGTGTATTTTATTATATTTCATCCCTCCCTTACCCACCCACCTTGGAGTCCAACTAAGGGGCCAGGGCCAAGACTCACTGTCTTGACCCCTTCCAGGCTTCAGGAGAGATATACAACAGACAAAAACCTACCAACCCTATCCCCCTGATCATGCCCAACTCCCGGGAACAGAGAGCTGAGCACTACAGGGGTTATCTTGGCCAGCCGGAGAAATGCCTGTTTTGACCCAGCCCCAAGAAGGGAGCCGATTAGTACACCCGGCCAAGGTGTACTCCCTGTCTAGGAGAGGTCCGAGCCAAAGTGATGTGTTGAGAGCGCTGGCCCTCTCAATCACCAGGATCTCATCCCCCTCCGACACAGGTCGCACCGCACGGCAAACGCGCGGATCTTAAGGAGACCACAGAGAGAAAAGGAGTGTGTAAAAGAAGACTTGAAGGGGAGACGAAGATAGAAAAGGGCCAAATAAGGAAGGCAGAAAACAAGAAGACAGAATAGGAAAAGGTGGGTTACTATTTGTCTGGGCCCTCACTCCTAACCTTTCTGACATGGGAGACCCTACAGGGCATCAATTCCTACCACGTAATGCTTGGCCAGTCAGCAACTTGGCTATACAGGCCTAGAAGCGTTATAACAACTAACCATCTAGCTGAGTATTGATGCCCCCGTCAGCAAAGCCTAAAAGATCACTGGACCACGCAAGCCCTCCGACCACGGCAAGGTTGCAACCCCCGGAGGGAATGGTGTACTTATATACATTTATAATCTATACACGTAACAAAATATCCATAACAATCACAACAACGTATGTGAACTGTCAGCATTCTTAAGTCATACTCAGCATGCCATCCACAGCTGGTCAAATTCAGTCGTCCAGTCAAGCAGATTTCAAAACCAAATAACTCATCAGACGACTTAAACACTGACTGTCTGCACTTAGCACTTTTTCGAGGAAAAACCTGTGAAAAAATTTGTTCTTTAATGTTTATCTACACCAGCCACTGGCTTCATTTTCATTTGCAACGTGTGAAGCTGGTTTAGTGAGAATAATCCCACTGCCTCCACAGACTGTTATTTTCAGATGTACCACAGCCTCTGGATGATGCTATCCGGCTGACTTGTTATTTTCAGATGTACCACAGCCTCTGGTTCATGCTGTCCGGCTGACTCTTGTATTTTCAGATGTACCACAGCCTCTGGATCATGCTGTCCGGCTGACTCTTGTTATTTTCAGATGTACCACAGCCTCTGGTTGATGCTGTCCGGCTGACTCTGTTATTTTCAGATGTACCACAGCCTCTGGTTGATGCTGTCCAGCTGACTTGTTATTTTCAGATGTACCACAGCCTCTGGTTGATGCTGTCCGGCTGACTGTTATTTTCAGATGTACCACAGCCTCTGGTTGATGCTGTCCGGCTGACTCTTGTTATTTTCAGATGTACCACAGCCTCTGGTTGATGCTGTCCGGCTGACTTGTTATTTTCAGATTACCACAGCCTCTGGTTCATGCTTCCGGCTGACTCTTGTTATTTTCAGATGTACCACAGCCTCTGGTTGATGCTGTCCGCTGACTCTTGTTATTTTCAGATGTACCACAGCCTCTGGTTCATGCTGTCCGGCTGACTCTTGCTTGCCTGTGAGGTCAGTGGTGATGCTGTTGGCGTGTTCTGACTAGTTTTGCCACTGATGTCTTCACTCGTGTATCATAGTGTGAAAACATCTGTACAATCTTATGAAATAAAGTTTCAAAACAGTAAAAGAACTTGGGGGAGGGACAGGGCTAAATGGCAAAGCATTAATCCCTGCATGTAGCCGTGCTAACGATTCTGTTCGACTTTCCACTACCACATTACAAAAACCATCAAAAACTAAAAACAAAATAATAATGATAAATGTAACACCAGATAAGATAAGATAATGTTGCTTATAGCCCAGCCGACCGCAGAGGGCCACATCAGGCTGTCACCACGTTAAAATCAACTCACCAGTCATTTAAAAAAAAAAAAAAAAAATAACTTCACCATCTCGTTAAATGACATCGTCTACAAACGAACCAGAAACTTTGTTAAAAATCCTTCTTCCGTAAAATCTCAAATCAGATGAAAAATGTTAATTTCTCTCAAAAACCCAAGATCACGTCAGGCGGGACATCCTGAACAGGATCTTCATGGACTCCGCTGTAAAATGTTTGTGTCTCACATCGTGCAAGTCCAACACTCTAAAAGAACATGTTTCATTGTGAGTGGTGCATGACATGGAATGCACCACGGAGCTTCTTCACTCTTTAAAAGGTAAGAATGGGTAAAATACGAATGGCCGGTGTGCAGCCGGCACAGAACCATAGCGCCACAGAAAATGCATTATACTAAAAAAAAAGCATAAGGGCAACAGACCTGCAGAATGAGCTTCTAGCATTCACTCCAGACAGTGTTTACATACTGGCTAACTAGTCCACCTCACCCTCTACACACACACACACACACACACACACACACACACACACACACACACACACACACACACACTGGCAAACCAACTCAATTTAGTTCACTACTGAAAAGAAAAAACAAAGGGGAGCGTGAGGGGGATTAAAAAAAAAAGGCTAGAATCAAACAATCAAAATGTACACTTCAATGTTTCAAGCACAAAGTGACGACTTGACAACTTGACAGCTGCAATTCTCAGAGAAAATGAAAAACAGCTCAATTTACCCAGCGACAAAATGTTCAAAGCAGATACATACATATCAGTTTTTCAAAAGCAATCTAAAACAAGGCACAGCAGATACATACATATCAGTTTTTCAAAAGCAGTCTAAACAAGGTACAGCAGATATATACATATCAGTTTTTCAGAAGCAGTCTAAAACAAGGTACACCTACCCATACATCTACTTTAGGCGCGTCGTATTCCCGACCCTCAAAGAGCTCTGGGCAGCATACGGAGGACTACCACACCACGTTTTTAGAGGGTGTCCGGGTTGAAGAAGTTACTGAAGCCAAAGTCTGTTCCAAAGACACAAACACACAGAGCATTTTCAAGATTACTCAACATGTCACACAAGACTTAAGACACAAACATGGTGTCTGAATCAGCCAAGGAGCTCCTGTTTGACACAGATCATGTTTGTTTCTCTGTGTGTCATTCTCTGTCTCCATCTTTTTTTGGTCTTCCTTTCTTTCAGAACATAGATTTCATTCATGTTTTTCTGTCTCACCAAATGTCTTCCCTGCTATTCAACACACCCTCCTCTCTACCTGTGATGCTACCTGTGTTGCACACACAATCATAAACACAGGCATACACAAGCAAAATGCACACACACACACACACACCACACACACACACACACACACACACACACACACACACAATCTCCATTAATATGTGCAATACCTGCATACTCATGACGTGCACATGAAGATATACCGGCACTAGGCCACTGCCTTTAACCTCCTCAGAAATAATGTAGATACCTACCAGGATTATTTCAACTTGATGACAGAATATTTGCTCGACTGGAACAAAACAAACTTACTTGAGATATGCAAACAATATGTCAACTGTGCAATCTTAAAAAGGCTAAACGGCTTTTGGTCAGGAATAGAAAACTCGTCAGCAGGAATCAGGCTATGTGAACTCACTTTAGTTACATTCTCTGTACACCGCCACATGAATAAGGAATGCATGAGCACAAGACAGCATGTGTGAGTAAAAACATTAATATGCAAAACATGCCTTTGCCATCAAATTAACTCAGCTCACGATTTCATCCTCATTTACTTCATTGTGTCTGAACAACTAATTTGCATTTTCAAAGCAAAACAATTCTCTGCTTGCGTGCATGCGTGTGTGCGTAAGCGTGTGTGCGCGCGCATTAATGCATGCGTGTTTGTGTTTGTGCATGCATGAATGTGTGTGTACATACATATGTGCATATGTGTATAGGTGTGTGTATGTATCAGTAAGAATAATGCATACATGTCTCATTTGAAAACAAGTGAGCTACCGACTTTTCTCACTGATTCAGCGTTTCTTCTTCTCTTAATCTCTAAGAACAATAAACTCACCGGCAATTTTAATATTAAGATTAGCATCCAGCAATAAATTCTCCGCCTTGAGATCACGGTGAACCACATGGCGGCTGTGACAGTAGGCCACTGCAGAAACAATCTGACGGAACTTGCGTCGCGCCTCACGCTCGTTCATTCTGCCATGGGCCACCAGGTGATCTGAAAACACACACAGAGAGAGAACAGGTAAGATAAGATAAGATAATGTTGCTTATAGCCCAGCCGACCACAAAGGGCCACATCAGGGCTGTCACCACGTTAAAATCAACTCACCAGTCATAAAAAAAAAAAAAAAAAAAAAGAACAGGTGAGGACAGGTGACTTAACCTGAAGCACCAGACTATCAGCGTCAGAAAAGCTGATGACTGGGTAAAGCCGGCGCTGAAGAAATGGGAAGTAATGAGGGGAGAGGTGGTGGGTGTAAAAGTGTGGAGTGTGGGGAGCACCAAAACATGAACTTCCACTTCCTCTGACGTGATCCAGTCTGCTCATTTGTGTGACCCGTCACCGACAAAGGTCAACTACAGTAGCTTGTCCACTTTTAGATTATCATGCAATGAAAACTTCAACAAGATGCAAAGCATATAAACGTACTCCCAGTACAGTGACAAACAGGGGAGACAATTTCTAGTGGAAGAAAAAAAAACTTGACAGTGCAGTGGTTATTTCCCTTATCGGACTTGATTTTTTTTATAATTATCATTTATAGCCATTAGTAACAGCTCTTCTGGTGAAATAAAACATCGGGCATCATCCGTGACCCATAATGAACATACGTACAAATTTTCAGAAAGATCGGCCCAGAAGTTTTGTCTGGAGCGAGTGGAACACATTTTGACCAAGGACAGACAGACACACATACAGCATTTCTTCGTTCCCATTGCAAAGTACTCCCTGTTCTATAAGAACTGGGAGTACAAAAACTCTAATGACAATAACTATGACAGCAGGTTCCTTCATAAGTTGTGGATTTCAGAAGCTTGTGAGTTGGTTTTTGAGAAATCGGGGTTCAAACACTGCCTACTATACATGCAGAATGTCCCTGGCAGTCATCAACCCTTGTTTTGAAAGGTTTAAGGAGGTTGAAAATAGATTTTCAGTTGACAGCTGGTGCAGTTAACATTCAGAGAATTTTAAAAAGGCACACCACAAAAATTGATCAAATAACATGTGTGCACGCACGCACGCAAGTACACACGCCCACACACACACACACACACAGGTCAGTAGCTTCTCTGAACCTGTTGTCTGAAATGAACTCTTGCCACTTACTTGGCCTTCCTCTGTGACAGCTCACATACATACAGATTCATGAATTGGTGTCATCAAATGATCAATATGCGACTTTGTGGATAATGTCCTGAACAGATGCCGCAGTAAGCCATCAGGGACCCAGCAGCAGTGCAGTATCTCCTCAGCTGGGTGGCCTCCTACCACCTCATACACTAACTGCTCCCTGTGGCTTGCAGGTCTGAGACTGTCACAGGATGTGACGGGTGTGGCTGTGAATTTGAATGAGCAAGCTACTGGGAGCGGCGTCACCGAGAGGGCAAACCGAAAGATGTGCCGAAGAATCTCTCCTTTCCTGTCCCTGCTCCCTCCGCACACAACTCTGTCTGAGCTCTTACACACACACACACACACACACACACACACACACACACACACACACACACACACACACACACACATATACATGCGCGCGTGCGTGCATGCACGCACACACACACACACACAGACACACACACACACACACACAAACTTACTCATACACACTTCAGTACCACAATGTCAGCGTTAAAGCAATCAAAACAACACACCAAACAAAAGACACTGGTGTTCTTTAGTTTTACCAGATGCAGCTCCTTTACTTGCACACTGTTAAAATCACACTTGACATTCCATGTGACTGACTGGAAAGGCTAGCACTCAGACCACAAGTGGATCTCTGGGACCGGGAGGTTGGGGGCTGGGGTACTGTTTCAGCTGTCAGTGCATTCAACACTGGGTTTACTCATCAACATGTGCAGGTAGCTTCAATGCGGCATTGAACAGCTCTCTCTTGTGTCACCTCCTGTACAGCAGAGGAGAAATGGACCCGACACATCACCCTGCTGGACAACAGCAACATCAAACTGATGGTGATGATGATGGTGATGATGATGGTGATGGATGATTGAATCGAATGCCTTGCAGTTGTGCAACAATTAATGTCACATCAATCCATCTCCTCTCACTGTAGTGTTACACACACACACACACACACACACACACACACACACACACACACACACACACACACACACACACACCCCTCCATTGCCAGTTCACTCACTCACACACCCAAATGCCCTTCCCCATTCTTTTCCCCTCCCATCCCTTTAAAACAAATCCTCCCCCATCCATACCCCTCCCCCTTTCCCCCAAGTTTCCCCTTGACAAACATGTCAATTGTCATCAACCGAAACCACTCAATCCACCACTCTGCTCCTTACTTTACCCCACCCCATCCTGCCCCTTCCCTGGTTCCTTCCCCTTTCCAAGAACTTCCCAATAGGTCAGCTGACACTCACAGCTCACCAATCAAAGTCCTCCATCACACGCTCTGTTGTTCTTCTTCCTCAACTGGGTCCAAGATCGATAATAAAGTTTTGAACAGACGCACTTTGCTTCACTCAGTTTTGAGGGGCGACTTCAGTTCATCTGTTTCTTTCAAGCACACACACACACACACACACACACACACACACACACACACACACACACACACACAAGACAATAAATGCTTTTATTCTCATTATCATTATGATTACCATTATTGTTATTATCATTATTATTATTATTATCATTATTATTATCATCATCATCATCATTATATTACTATCATAATTATCATTATTATGTTGCTGTTGTATTATCATTATTATTCTTAATGTTATTATTACCGTTGTCACTACTATTACTATTGATATTGCTATCATCATTACAGTAAGCTGATAAGCTTAACTTAAAACTGAGAGGAACTAGAAATTTTCTTCTTGGGTTACCAAAATCTCAGTTTAGCAAATAAATTCTGGCTTGTCCATCTCGGGGGCACGCTGGACTTGACTGCATTACTTTTGTTTAGCAATTGTTACTGCCAATGCATGATCATCAATGTTGTTCCCCTGTTGGCTACTTGCAGAACATGGCTTCATTTTCCGTCATGTGTCACAGAAAATCAGCAGATCCCATCAAAGTTTGCAGTTTGTGGTATTCATGTAACTGAATTTGATCAGGGATTAAATTTGAAAGTTCTTAAGGTTCTAGGTGAAAAATAAAACCATCGAAATGCCAAATTATTCAAAGTAAAAAAAATTAAAAAATGTTGCACACTTTTGACAAACAGCATAAAGGTAGATCATTTTCAGTTTCAACTTAAAGAAACAGGAGTTGTGTTCCTTTATCTGGCCATATTGTCATTGTTCACTTTACCATGAGAACTCTCAATAAGATTAACAACTCAACAACAACAACAAAAACTTAAAGGCCTCTTCCACATGTGCTGACTTACAATCTGGAACTAATTAATTTTTGCTGGGTCCTATCACACTGTGAATGCATCTTAACAAAACGACAGACGGGCAAAACGTTCCAAAAAGTACCCTGGAAGCTTGACATGCGGAATGCGCTTCTTGAGGGCACAGGAAATTTCATGCGTATGTACTTCATTTTAATTACAAACTTCTGTCAAATGCACTGAAAAACAAGCACTCTCAAAACATACAAGTACTTGGCGCCCATCCAGTATCTAGTCATGTATTGTTTTTCAATGACCTTTTGTTACTTCTTCATGTACGGTCTAAATTAACGTTATAAAACTGACTCTATTAACAGTGTTACACAAAGATAACAAATTCTATACATAGCAAGGTGATTTCAAGTTCTGACACGTTTGCAGATGCTGCAGTTATCAGCCATGTTGATTTGATTTTTTTTTCTTTTTTTTTTTTGTCTGCTTGATTCCCATTTCCTATCTCTCTTCACACACACCCTCCCCCACATCCATTCTACTATAACCTTATGCAACACACACACACACACACACACACACACACACACACACACACACACTAACTCCAAGGAATGTTTTCCCCATGACACTTAAATATTCGCAAGTGTGAAAATATAAATAAAAGCAACTGCAAAGTCTTTCCATGGAGAAATAGTATTAATAATTATTACTAAAGTGATACCACCTGTTTTATTCACATTTGCCTCTTAGAGGGCGAAGCGACTCCACAGTGCAGACCATAGGACTCAACACGGAACATCTTCTTAATGAGAGCTGTTCAACGCACAGACATGTTTCTGAAGATTCCTACATGTTCCAATTGATGTGATCTTTAATTTTTTAAATGGAAATAAGTAATGTATGAAGATTTTCAAGCTGGGGTAGAGAGTGGGGTGGGGGATGAGTGTGTGTGTGTGTGTGTGTGTGTGTGTGTGTGTGTGTGTGTGTGTGTGTGTGTGTGTGTGTAGATGTGTGTGTGTGTGTGTGTGTGTGTGTGTGTGTGTGTGTGTGTGTGTGTGTTTGATGCGTGTGCACATGCGTGCATGTGTGCGTGCGCTGTGCGTGTACAGAAAACCTACAGAACAAAGTTACATGAACGCTGCAAAAGATGAATTTTTGCACCTGCAACGGGGTGGTTAAGTGCTAATGGAGAAGTGGGGTGGGTTTGTCCAAACTGAGGCCAGGTCCAGGGGCCGCTTCTGTCCTGGTTGGGTCCGGTGGTCATGTGTAGTTGTTAGGTGGCTTTCACACTCCCCCGCCCCCAACCCCTCCCCACCAGATACTGCGGGTAAAATAATTTTTCAGGTGAATTGGAGGCCTCTCCAGGAAAACAAAACGTTATCTACTTGTAAAATACTTATGAAGTGTAAATCTATCCCCATTTTTTAAAAAAAAAAACACGATGGGTGGGTGACGGACATTTGCCCCCCCCCCCCCCCCCCCTCGTCTCTGTCCTCCATTCTCCTTCTGCCTGACAGCACACCTTGACACAGACACAAATATGGTCTGCTTCAAGTTAATATTGTCTGTTTCCTCTTGAAAACACTCCAGGCTGCATGCGACGCTGGTGTTTGTCCTGGGTCATTGTTGAGCCTGGCCAATTCTTCTTCCTTTCTGTCCGGGACAGCAGCAGACAGTGACATCATGACACAGGGAGGGGGTAAACTGTGCAACACTCAGCCCTCCATGTGGTTGCTGTTGTTACACTGTCTGCTACACAGCTGGAAGAGTTTGTCCAGTGAGGCAAAGACTTGTTTAGACAGACTCTAGACAAGCCAGTGAGGCAAAAAAAAAAATTGTTTGCCACCCCCTACCCCCCCCCACTTTTTTTTCCCCTTTTTGCCGGTAGGGGGTGGGGGTGGGGGAGGGGGAGGGGGTGGGGGTGGGGGGGGTGTTGGGGGGTGGGGGGCTGTGAGGTGGAAGGAGGGAGGGGGACCACTAACACACTAACCCCCATTTCCCAATTTACACACCAGTCGAAATCAATACTTTTCGTCTGATCTGATTTCACTGTAGTCTGTTTACAGACTCCATTTTTATATGTCTTTTACTCAATGACTTCACTTCCTTTAAAATTTTCAGTCTCGCCATTTCAGTTTATACCCAGCTGGGCTGTTACCTGGCCTGCCACCCTGGTACCTCTCCCACAGCTGGCTGGGCAACAAGCACCACGACCTCACCTGGATTGCCCCGTCTGTCGTAGCCCTGTGGCGCTGCGGATGGTACACCTGATTTTAACGCAACTGTCCCCACTTTCCTAACTCGAGGAGACCTCCCACAGGTTGATCTGACTTCCATCATTGAAAGGAAACGCACGCACACTGTTACTTCAAAAGTGATCAAGGCAGGGAGTGAGTTTTGGGGGGACAAACCAGGTGTTACCTAACTGATGGAGATGGTGCTTACTTTGTAATTCCAATGATGATAACAATGTTACCAAGCCTGACAGAAAGGCGACACCTTAACATTCCCATCAATATGTTTAAATGAAAAAAAAAAAAAACACTCTCTCTCTCTCCCTCTATTTCTCTTTCTAACATGCACTCACACACGCATGCACGCACGCGCGCACACACACACCACTTAGAAAGTAAAGTATTTCCATCAGCAACTCGAAACAAACAGGACAACCAGAGGGTGAAAAAAAAAAAAAAGAAGAAAAGTTTCATCTGTCAACAGAATAAGGACACCCTGACATTTTCCCTGAGACAGCAACATCTAATGACCCTCCAGCTCCGTCATCAATCACCAACTTTTCATGGTCAATGCCATAAAACACCACAACCTTTATCAGCAATCCCCCATCACAAGGCCCATGAAACGGCACCATCTCCTGGCGCCGGCTCTCTCCCCGTGTGTCGGTTCAGCGACTGGCAGACACAATAGGCTGCGACAGGTGAGACACAATAGGCTGCGACAGGTGAGACAACACAGCCAAATTGGAAGACAGAGACTGCTGGGATGAATTTAAAGGTCAACTCTTTAGTGCTGTTGCCAGACTCCGAGAAAACTCATGCAAACTGAGCGTTTGAGAACACTACATGGAGTTATTGTTTAGAGCAATATGAAGATGTGTTTGTGTGCATGATTGTGCATCCAGGATTTGCGTACTGTATGAGTGTGTGTGTATGTATGAATACCTCTGTGTGTGTGTGTGTGTGTGGTGTGTGTGTGTGTGTGTGTGTGTGTGTGTGTGCATGTGTGTGTGTGTGTGTGTGTGTGTGTGTGTGTGTGTGTGTGTGTGTGTGTGTGTGCGTGCGTGCGTATGCCCGCGCTCGTGCATACACATAAAAGTCATAAAGAGCACCAGTTTTATTCTCAGGTGAGTTATTAAATTTTGTACTCCCACATCTATTCCTAGCCTTTTCTCACTTAAATGCAAGCGCACATGCATAATTACACACACACACACACATACACACAAACCATGCACACAACACACACACACACACACACACAGACCGGGAGGCAGATACTGATGATACAGCCAATTGCTTGCCTGTTTGGGGTAGGTTTATTCCCCTACACCGTGCGTCACCTTTTGAAAACAGACAGTGGCAGTCTGCCTGTACATGTGAGCTTTTCTCCAATAAGAACACCCCCCTTGCCCTTCATCACTTCTTTGTTCTCTTTCCACATTTTTCCCTGCAAACTAGAAGCCTTTTTAGTGGGGCTACCTCCTCCAGGGGACTGTGGAGAGGTGTTGGGAAGCTGGGTCAACTTTCACAACAATGACCTTGCTTGAGGGCAACGCTTACCAGTCCCTATTTGATGTACTGCATTTACTGTGGTGAGTCTGCGTGCGTGCGTGCGTGCGTGTGTGTGTGTGTGTGGGGGTGGACAGTGGAAAGCAGAGGGGGGAGGGAGGTAATGCATTTTCTGAATGGTGCATTTTATTAGTTCACTGAACTAAACTGTGTGGTGAGCTTTCATCTGGTGAGTTCTTAATGGAAGCCTCTTGCCTTTCATCTGGTTGAACTCTTGAGGGAGTTTTCATAGATCTACTAAACTTTTGTGTTGAACTTAAATCCAATGAACCTTTCATATGGTGTGCTCTTGTTTAATTAATGAGTTTTTTAAGTGGCGAGTTTTTTGTACCATTGTCTGTGATCACATGCTCAGAACTTTAAAGTGCAGCTTACCCGTGTTTAAGCCTTCAGCGAGTGGTCTACTGTACAGCCACACTTCATTCCACGACTTTCATGAAGTGAGGTTTCATCTTGCCACCTTTGATTTGGCGAGATTTCGTCTAGTGAGCTTTTGTGTGGTGAGATTCCATCTTAAAGTCTTTGTGAGTTGAGCAATCATCGACAGAGCTATTGTATGGTGAGTTTTGGTAGACGGACTATTCACCTACAGAGCTATCGTCTGGTGAGTCAGCTTCTGTGTGGTCTGCTTAATATAAATAAGAGCTTCTTATAGCCCTTGCCCTTTGCAAAGGCCACATCAGGCTGTCACCAAACGTTTGAAATCAACTCACCAGTTACATATTAAAAAAAAAAAAAATAAAAAAAAAACCACTTTCCATACATCTCATTAAATGACATTGCTATCAAAGCTCAGTCCAAAACTTTGTTAAAATCTTTCTCACTTAGTAAATGTTAAATCAGATGAAAAATGTTAATCTCTCAAAAACTCAAGGGATCATCATGGGGACATCCTGAACAGGAATCTTCATGACTGCCAGGTAAGAATTGTTTTGTGTCTCACATCGTGCAGTCCATTACACTCTAAAAGTACTGTTTCATTTATGAGGAGCGCATGACAGGAATGCACCCGGACTTCATTCACTTTTAAAAGGTAAGCATGGTAAAACGGATGGCCCTGTTGCAGGGCACAAACCGCGTCCTCTATGGACCCCCGACGTGGATGGGTGAAGTCCTAAGGTTTGGACGGATCGAAAGAGTTGTTATTGTCTGTGGTTCCAATCTCCTGCCAGAGGTCTCACATAATCGTAATTTGGGTTGCACATTGAACAGGGGATATAAATGTGGACAGTTTCATTATGTGGCAATCCTTGCTAAATCAACCATTTCGTTCACGCGATGCCAACATGACAGGAACCAAGCAAGAGTAAAGTGTAACCGTACGCCTTCAAGTTGCTAAAAAGTTTAAAAAAAAGGTAAGTTTGGATGCTGAAGGATGCGACCATAAGTAGCTCAAGGATGACAGCGAATCGACAGAACCAGAAAGTCCACATCAGCATCTGGATATTATCTCAAACAATACCAGAGCAGTAAGTTCAGCAGAATAAACAGAAGCTTAAGAATATGTTTCAACATATTGAAAGGAGCCCAGGAGTATGCTGCACAGGCCACGTCACCACTTCAGACTGTGAACGTCAGTGAAAACTTTTTGATAGGATGGGAATTTGGAACAGAGCTCAGCATACAAAGCCTGTACGGCAGAGAGTGGTAGAACTCTTTGCGAAAGCTGCAAGATCGAAATGGAATCTCTGGCGTGAAAGAAGGTCACGAGGATGATACCCGGAAACTTAGAAAAATCCGACACAACCTAGGTCTAACCTGCATTCCGACGTGAAAGGCTGCATACGAAGACCAAACGGACGGAATAAGTAGTTGGTTCGAATTTGTTTTGAAACTGAGGGTCAAAGACACAGTCATAGCAGGATTCTGGGTTCTGAGAACAGTTGATATAATAATTTAGAGACATTTTCAGCCTCGGTTGGCAGTGAGGTTCACCAGCCTCGCTACAGGCTGTACACAGGGGTGGTGCGGAATGCTCCAAGACAGAGACGAAGCCCTTGATGGTGGATAGGGTCCAAAGTTTGAGGTAAGAGGGTCTTGCAGAGCCGTACACGCACAACCATAATCCAATTTGGAACGGACCACGGCTCTGTAGAGGTGCAGCAAAGTTTTCTTATCAGCGCCCCAGTCAGTGTGTGCTACGACCCGCAGAATATTCAGAGCTTTCTGGCAAAAGTTTTGAGGTTTATTGATGTGGCTGAGAAAGTTGAGTTTTTGGTCAAAAATAACTCCCAGGAATTTGGCTTCTTTACAACTGGAATGGTGGACTTGTCTAGACGAATTTCAGGATCATCAAAGAATCGACGAAAATTGTGGAAATGAATTGACTGAGTCTTGGTGCGGGAGAAGGTAAACCCGTTTTCCTCGGCCCACTGTTGGATTCTGTTGACGCAAAGTTGGAGTCGACGCTGTACACTGTAGTAAGAAGCTCCAACTGCATACAGCGCAAAGTCATCAACAAAGAGAGAAGACTCAGTGCCCAGTCTTACCGAATTGGACAATGTCATTTATTTTAATGCTGAAAGGGCGGGAGAAAGGATGCTCCCCTGAGGAACACCCCAAATCCTGCCCATGAATGTCAGAGAGTGTGGTGCCAACACGCACCTGGAACTGTCGATCGGCTAAAAAGTTTTGAATGAACAGAGGCAGGTGACCCCGAAAACCAAGTCTGTGCAGGTCCATGAGGACTCCTGTTTTCCACGTAGTGTCGTACGCCTTTTCGAGGTCGAAAAAGATAGCGACCACATGTTGCTTGTTAAGAAAGGCATTGCGGATGGTGGTTTCCAGACGGATTAAATGGTCAACTGTCGAGTGGTGCTTCCGGAAACCGCACTGTTCACTGGCCAAAAGACCATCGGTTTCCAGCTTCCACATCAGACGGGAGTTGACCATCTTTTCCATCAGCTTACAGAGGCAGCTGGTCAGAGCGATTGGGCGGTAGTTGGAAGGGTTGGTAAGGTCCTTTCCAGGCTTTGGAATGGGAAATGATCAGGGCTTTCCGCCAGGAGGGCGGAAAGGACCCTGTGGTCCAGATATGGTTATAGACTTGGAGAAGAGTCTGGAGACAGCTTTCTGGAAAATGTTTCACAACCTGATAATGAATGTCACCAGACCAGGGCAGAATCAGTGCAGGTTTGTAAAGCTAATTTAAGTTCAACGATTGAAAAGGAAGATTATAGGTTTCAGAGTTGTCTGATGTGAAATTGTATGAAGATTTCTCTCTAATCTCTTTGTTTCTAAAAAAGACTGCAGATTTATTTGAAGATGAGGAGTTCTGTTGGATGGTGGAGGCCAACAGATTGGCAACAGCTTGTTTGTCAGTGATCAGAGCATCAGCAAGTTTCAAGTGATGAATGGAGGGGTTGGTGTTCTTCCCTTTGATTTTTCTAATGATGTTCCAAACTTTTTTCTTGGAAGTTTTAGATGTCAGCCTGGAGCAGAAGTTTCTCCAGGACCGACGTTTACTGATTTTGAAAGTGTGTCTCGATTTCGCACGGAGTTTCTGATGGGCTCTAGCGTTGGGACCCGAAGGTCGTTGGTATACCCGACGCTGAGCCCGTTTGCGAACTTTTGAAATTTGTTGGCAGTCTGAATTGAACCAGGGTGTTTTTGGCATTTGGAGTTTGTCGGAAGACACTGGAATACAGGTTTTAGCACAGTTGATCACAGTGTTAGTCAGAGATTCTGCTGGTCTGGACTCTGAAGAAAATCAGTGTCTTGGAATTCTTTTGAAATAGTGGTTGAAAATAGATCCCAGTTTGCTTTCTTATAATTGAGATGTTGAGATACAGATACGTGTTCAGTTATTACGGGTTGTAGAAGGACAGGGAAATGGTCACTTCCGTGCAGATTGTCATGGACAGACCACTCATAGTCCAGGACCAGCGAGGGGTCACAAATCGACAAATCTAAACACGAAAGTGAACCTGTGGAAGAGTGGAGGTAAGTTGGAGCTCCATCGTTCAGACAACACAAATCAAATTCAGAAAGGACATCCTCAAGAAGCAGACCTCTGGATGATGAACTGACACTACCCCAAAGAGGATTGTGACCGTTAAAGTCACCCAACAGCAAAAAAGGTCGAGGAAGTTCTCCGATCAGACTGACAAGGTCCTGACGACAAACCGGGACAGAAGGTGGCAGATACAGTGAGCAGATTGTGACAGTCTTGTGGAGAGTGACTCTCGCAGCTACAGCCTGAAGGGAGGTAGTCAGAGCGACAGGACTAAACAGCAAAGTTTTATGTAAAAGAAGGGCAACACCACCAGACAGTCCAATGTGGATGGTTGAGCAGGTTTGGATAGAACATTAAAGCCAGAAAAAGTGAAGGTCTTCTGGCTTTGAATTTGTGTTTCCTGAAGAGCCACAACGGAAGGTTTCCTAGCTTGACACAGAAGCTGCAGCTCCTCAAAATTTGAATTTAGGCCACGGATATTCCAATGGATTATTTTACTATCCATGGTGCAGAGGACGAATAAAATCTTGTAACTATTCACCAGCAAGTTCCTTTCATTCCATGTCAACATCTCCTAGATCTGAGAGAGCTGCAAATTTGTTGGGGTTTCTCTCCGCTTTTTTCTCTCGATCTGTTAAAATATTAGGTGCTTTCTTTTTAGGCGGCGATTTTGTCTTAACTCCAACACCACCAGCTCCCTTGTTGACAGCTGCAGGGTGCCCTTTGGAAGATTTTGAGGGGGTGGTCTTGTCTTGTATTTCAATAACTTCTACTTTCTGCCGCCCTGAAGGGCCTGTTAATCTTTTGCCCCCTAATGGTTTGGGGGCAGGAGTAGGTTTTGAAGACCGAGTCGTATCTGAAGGCGATGACTGCTGGAGCTCGTCGCGTGCAGTATTTCTGCCTGAGGCTACAGACTGGGTTCCTGGGTCTCTCTCAGCAAACGAGGATTCGACCGTCTGCACGCCGATGCTGACTGTCGTTGGCTTCCGTACTGCGGCTGCAAACGAGAGCCCAGCAGTCGGTTGACTTTTCATTACAATCTTTTTCGCCTCAAAAAACGGGATTCTCTGTTCAGTCTTTATTCTCTGAATTTCCTTTTCCTTCAACCAGTTTGGGCAGGTCTTTGATGACGATGGGTGCTTGCCTCCACAGTTGGCACAGAGTGGTGGACTGTCACACACACCCTGGTGGACTGGCTGGCAGCAGGTACCACACACCTCTTCTTCCGTGCATCTGTCTCTCACATGGGCCCAACCTCTGGCACTTGAAGCAGCGTAGAGGGGACGGGATGTAGAGCGACACTGAGACTCTCAGGTAGCCCACCGTGATCGACTCCGTAGAGAGGTAGAGCAAAAGGTCAAGAAGAGGGTGTCAGTTGGGACTCTGTCATTGCCTTTGCGTACAAGCACACGATGAACGTGGGTCACTCCTTGCGATGCCAGTTCAGACTTGATTTCTGCCTCCGACACTCCTCTCAGATCTCTGCACCGGAATTACTCCCCTGGAAGAGTTCAAAGTTTTGTGCGGAGACACCCTGATCGGTCGATCAATCAACGTCGTCGACTTAAGAAGCTTTTCAGAGTGCATCTTGGAAGGGCACTCAACCAGAAGTGACCCGTTCCTCAGTCTTTTGACACTCTTTGGTTTGCCGCTGAGACCATTGATTCCTTTCGCGATCGCAAAAGGACTCAGGCCCGATAGAGGTCTATCTTCATCCGCTCCCTCAACAATCAGCCAACTGGGCCAGAAGCCTGAAAGGTTTCTTGTCTCACGTTCAGAGTCCGTATCTGTGTCCGTTTCCGAATCTCGCCTGTATCTTTTTTTTGTTTTAGTTGCCATGTTGTATTCATTAAAATTCGTCTCCCTTGATTCCCACCCACCACCGAGTCCCAACAAGGGGATGCCCATTTTATACGGAATCCCAGTATATCAGGGCACCAGGATTTCAAAAGAGATATACACAGGTCTGAAAGCGTCCCTGCCACAGAAGCTCCCAAACCCGTTTGACCCAAGCCGCCGCCTTCTAGCCTGAGCTAGGGCATGCACGCGACCAGCCGCTTGATCGAAGTGGGCCACTTCAACCACCTGTCTAGAGGAAGTCCAGGCCAAAGAGGTGTGTTGACTTGATGAACCGCAGTCACATCAGCGGTCTCAACCTCCAGGATCCTATTCTCCCCCATCACAGGACGCACCGCACGGCAAACACGGTGGGCCTCAAGAAGACCACAGAGAGAAAAGGAGTGTGGAACAGAAGGCTTGAAGGGGAGACGAGGAAAGAAAAAGATCCGTTAAGAAAGGCAGAAGACAGAATAGGAAAAAGATGGGTTACTATTTGTCTGGCCCTCACTCCTAACCTTTCTGACATGGGAGAACCCTACCAGGGGCATCAATTCCTACCACGTAATGCTTGGCCAGTCAGCAACTTGGCTATACAGGCCTAGCAGTGTTCACAACTAACCATCTAGCCGAGTTTTGATGCCCCGTCAGCAAAGCCTAAAAGATCACAGGACCACGCAAGCCCTCCGACCACGGCAAGGTTGCAACCCCCGGAGGGGTGTGGTCTGCTTCAAGTTCAATTCACAGAGCTCCTATGTGATGACTCTTTCCCTTTTTTGAGCTTTGTGAAGTGAGATTTTATCTAGCAAACTTTTGCGTGGGATACTTTGTTTGAGCGAGGTTTGTCTGGTCAATCTTTCATCTGCTGAGCTGTTTGTCCGATGACCTTCACCTAACTGTTTTTTTTTTTTGTATGGTCAGTCTTTTACATCACTTTCACTCTGCAAACTCTTGTGTGGCCAGTCACCTAGTAAGCTACTGTGTGAGGAGCCTCTCATGCAATGGCCTTCATCCAGTGGACTTTTGTATGATGACTCTTTCATCATAACTTCCATCTGGCACCAAGGGTCTGTTTTCTTCTTTTTTTTCCTCGAGTCCATCCATTTTCCTGCAATTTTTTCTTTTTCTTTGAATCAAAGGAAGATCCATTCCTTGCAGCAGGAGGCGGACAGTGGGATCAATGTCTGCGGCACGGTTCAAGTGTTGACAGGTCCCCTCTGACATTTCAGGGGCAATTGCTTCACAGTCCACAATGGAAGTCCAGGTGAGAGAGACAGACACTGAGTGTGAAAGAGAGAGGGAGAAACAGACACAGGGAGACAGAGACAAAGAGAGAGAGAGAGAGAGAGAGAGAGAGAGAGAGACCTTCAATTTAACGACTAACCACATTATGTCAAATCAGACTTACTTAAAAACAATATGAAAAAAGAAAAAAAGAAGAGGATGAAAGAAAAAAGGAAAAAAAGAAAAAAAGTGTGTGTGTTTGTGTGGAGGGTGTGTGTGTGTGTGTTAAAATATCAAGTAATCATAAGTAACAGTAAGGAATAAGCAAATGTCAAATGAACATAACATTACTGACAACTGTTGAACAACAGAGCCCCACTACAGGTAACAACTGACAGGGTTTCCAGTTAGAGCTAATGCTATGTCACAGATTAAACTGGGTTCTTAAAAACCTCATCTAAGGACGACATGAGAAAGCAGGCAATGATAATGTTGCTTATAGGCCAGCCGACCGCAAAGGGCCACATCAGGGCTGATGAAAACAGGTAAAAACAATTTCAAATGCCGACAATGGAAAAGCATATGAGAGTGAGGAAGTGAGAGAAGAAGATATGGTGGGGAGGAAGGGAGGAAGGGAAAGGGGAACGGCAGAGAAAAAGAAGACAGGAATAAAGGGACAAAGACTACGGATTTCCAATGAATAAATGGCACAGATGGGTGTTACAATCAATAAAATGAAGAGAAAACAAAAACAAAACAAAAAACCCAAACAAACAAGAAATTGCAATCACAGTCATTAGAGAGCATATTTTCTCATACCCAGATATAAAAGGAAAACTCTGGCAGCAGCAGGACATCTGGGAGTCATGACCTGGGTGTGGTCCAGCCCCCTTTCAGTGCAAGGAGTTCAGTTCTGAAACACTCTTCTGAGGGATATTTCTTCTCTGAAGACCCGCTATCCAGCTCTCCTCAGAGTTTCAACCCACAGCATGGCTCCCACTGAGAAGCAGCACAAGTCCCTGAAGCTGTACTGAATGGAAATCCCTAGCATCATCTTTCAGCATTCAAAAAAAAAAAAGTCTCAAATTCTGTGGCCTTTCATGCCCTGCTCTCATTGCTGACCTCAGTTTCGATGCCCTCTCCACGTCTGTGGCCTTAGTCTGATTCTGTCGGGGTCACCGGTATCAGAAAATTCATGGGTGCTGTCATGGCTCAGGGAGAGCTCACTGCCACCGGCTCCCCGACTAGGCAATTATTGCCGTCAGTAGGGGGCTTAGTAGGTGGTGTCCTTCATATGCTGGATCTGAACAGGCACCACTGAACACCACTGAAGTGACTCTGCAGCAGCGCAGTGTCTCCTCTGGTGGGTTGCCTCTTGACAACTTGACACTGACTGCTCCCAGTGGATTGCCACCGGTGCCAGGGGTGTGCTAGGACAGTCTGGTCTGTGGACCAGCGGTCGGAATATAATTTAGCAGCATGGATGCAATGCCACTGTGGTGGCACACAAGATGGGACAGCCAATAAATAAATCAATAAATAAATCAAATAACAAGCTGCAGATACGCCAAGATAGTTTTAAATCCAGTGATCAAAATGATTCACATTTTGAGCATTATCAAACAAAAACTAGTAACAACTGCCGGTGTGATGTTAAAACCCCCCTTTTCCTGCCTCCTTTTCATTCAGACTTATTTTCTTATCTAGACAAAAAACACAAAAACTTTTCTTCAGGTCTCCATTTTCTTTTGTACCTACCTCCAACAACTGGAAAACTAATGACAAAAAAATGCGTGTTTTTGAAGGTAACCAAAATTCACATGTTTTGGAGGAAACCCCTTCTTTTCACTTTCTGTGCATCCCTTGCACATTAAACATTAATGTTCAGGAGGGGAGGGGGAGGAGGAAGAGAGAGAGAGAGAGAGATAAGATAAGAAAGATAATGTTGCTTATAGCCCAGCCGACCGCAAAGGGCCACATCAGGGCTTGTCACCACGTTAAAACCCAACTCACCAGTCATTAAAAAAAAAAAACAAACAAACAAACAACTTTCACAACATCTCTTAAATGACATCGTCTAAAAACGCACCAGAAACTTTTTAAAAATCTTTCTGCCATAAAATCTTAAATCAGATAAAAAATGTTAATCTCTCTCAAAAACTCAAGGATCAGGGTCAGGCGGGACACCCCTGAACGGGATCTTCAGGGACCCGCTGTAAAAATGTTTGTGTCTCACATCGTGCAAGTCCAACACTCTAAAGAACATGTTTCATTGTGAGTGGCGCAGACATGGAATGCACCAGGAGCTTCTTCACCCCTTTAAAAGGTAAGAATGGGTAAAATACGAATGCCGGTGTGCAGCCGGCACAGAACCGTTTCCTCTTTACGACCACCCGACGTAGATGGGAGGAAGTCCTTAAGGTTGGACGGATCTGAAAGAGTTTGTTATTCGTCTGTGTTTCCAATTCCTCCTGCCAGAGGTCTCTCACATAATCGTTAATTTGGGTTTCACATCTGAGCGGGGATATAAGTGTTGGACAGTTTCTCTCTTGTGGCGTTCTTGGCTAAACGATCACCATTTCGTTCCCGCCGATGCCAACAGGGCCCCAGGAACCCAAGCAAGAGTAATGTTGTAACCGTCCGCCTTCAACTTGCTAAAAAGTTCAAAAAAAAGAAAAAGTTCTGGATGCTGAAGGTTGCGGCCAGCTATGGCCTCCAAAGCTGACAGCGAATCCGACAGAACCAGAAAGTCCCTCTTGAAGAATGTGAGATTATCTTCAAAGCAGTACTAGAGCAGTAAGTTCAGCAGAATAGACAGAAGCATCTGAATGTATATGTTCCAAAACAGTATCTGAGAAGGAGCCCCAGGGCAGTAGGCTGCACGGCCACCCCATCCCAGACTTGGAACCGTCAGTGAAAACTTTTTGATAGGAGGGGAAATTTGGAAAAAGAGCTCAGCATACAAAGCCTTGTACCCAGAGAGCTGGTAGACTCTTTGCGAAAGCTGAAAGATCGAAACGAATCTCTGGTGTGAAAAAGGCCCATGGAGGTTGATCCGGAAACTTGGAAAAATCGGAACTACTCCCGGGTTTTTCCCCCCGGTGAGGCTGCATACGAAGACCAAACGGCAGAATACATTTCGGTTGTTTTCAAACTTATTTTGGAACGGAGGGTCAAGACACAGTCATAGGCAGGGTTTTCTGGTTCTGAGAACAGTCGGATATAATAATTAAAAGACAGTTTCAGTCTGCGGTTGGACAGTGAAGGTTCACCTGCCTCTGCGTAAAGCTGTACACAGGGGTGGTGCGGAACGCTCCAAGACAGAGACAAGCCCTTGATGGTGGATAGGGTCCAAGAGTTTGAGGTAAGACGATCTTGCGGAGCCGTAGACAGCAAACCGTAGTCCAGTTTGGAACGGACCAAGGCTCTGTAGAGGTGCAGCAAAGTTCTTTTATCAGCGCCCCAGTCGGTGTGCGCTACGACCCGCAAAATATTCAGTGCTTTCTGGCAAGCAGTTTTGAGTGTTTGATGTGGCTGAGAAAGTTATTTTCTGGTCAAAAATGCCCTCCCAGAAATTTGGCCTCTTTAACAGCTGAATGGGAGATTTCCCTACTTGAAGTTCAGGATCTGGAAAAAAACTGACGGAAATTATGGAAGTGAATACACTGCGTCTTTGTTGGAGAAAAAGTGAAACCGTTTTCATCCGCCCACCGATGGATTTTATCTACCAAAGCGGGAGCCTGCGCTGGACACTTGGGTACAGGCTTCCAGTTGCGTAGACAGAAAAAATCATCCACAAACAATGAGCAGTCTGAACCCTGCTGAACTGATTGAACAATGTTGTTGATTTTAATACTAAAGAGGGCAGGAGACAGTATGCTCCCTGTGGAACACCCAACTCCTGCTCATGGACATCAGAGAGAGTGGTGCCAACCCGGACCTGAAACTGTCGTTCTGCCAAAAATTTTGAATAAAAAGCGGAAGATGACCTCGAAAACCCAGATCGTGGAGATCATTAAGTATCCCCAAATTCCAGGTGGTATCGAGGCCTTCTCTAAGTCGAAAAAAATTGCCAACTGCATGCTGTCTGTTCAAAAAAGCGTTCCGAAGTGTAGATTCCAGAAAACAAATGGTCAACGTGACCGATGTTTGCGGAAACACACTGTTCTTTCGCCAAAAGGCCATGGGTTTTCCCGAGTTTCCACATGAGCCTAGCATTGACCATTTTTTCCATCAATTTACAAACACAGCTGGTCAAAGCTATGGGACGGTAGTTTGATGGGTTGAAAGATCTTTTCCAGGTTTGGAATTGGAATAATGAGGGCTTTCCGCCAAGAAGGTGGAAAAAAACCAGTAGTCCACACATGGTTGTATACCTGAGCAGGATGTTCAACCTATGTGCGGAAGATTTTTCAAAAAGTTGATAATGGATTTCATCTAGACCTGGAGAGGAATCGCTGCAAAGAGTAAGGCAGATTTCAGCTCGTTAATAAAAGGAAGATTGTAGTCTTCCCTGTTGTCTGATGAAAGTTGCAGGGTGATTTTTCTTTTAGGGCTTTGTTTTTGACAAAAGTGGCTGATTTATTAGAAGAGGAGGAATTCTTTTCAATGGTTGAAGCAAGCAGATTAGCAACTGCTTTCTTCTCTTTATTAAAGAATCCGAAAACTTGAGATGGTTCATAGTGGGACAGGTGTTCTTCCTTGATTTTCTTAATGATGTTCACACTTTTTTCTTGGAAAATTTTTGATGTCGTGGGGCAGAAGCTTCTCCAGGACCGACTTTTTCTGATTTTAAAAGTGTGTCTCGATTTAGCACGGAGTTTCTGATGGGCTCGAGCGTTGGGACCCGAAGGTCGTTGGTATACCGACGCTGAGCCCGTTTTTAACTTTGGAAATTTGTTGGCATTCTGAATCGAACCAGGGTGTTTTGGCATTTGAAGTTTAAACGGAAGAACTGGAATACAGGTTTAGCACATTTTTATCATAGTGTTAGTCGTGATTCAGCTGGTCCGGACTCTGAAAAAAATCAGTGTCCTGAATTCCTTAGAAATAGTGGCTGCAAATAGATCCCAGTTTGCTTTCTTATAATTTAGACGTTTGAGAGACAGAGACGTGTTCAGTTATTACAGGGGTAGAAAGACAGGGAAATGGTCATTCCGTGCAGATCGTCATGGACAGACCACTCATAGTCCAGGACCAGCGAGGGGTCACAAACCGACAAATCTAAACACGAAAGTGAACCTGTGGAAGAGTGGAGGTAAGTTGCAGATCCGTCGTTCAGACAACACAAATCTAAATCCGAAAGGACATCCTCAATTAGCAGACCTCTGGATGACTACTGACACTACCCCAAGAGGATTGTGACCGTTGAAGTCACCCAACAGCAAAAAAGGTCGAGGAAATTCTCCTATCAGACTGACAAGGTCCCGACGACAAACCGGGACAGAAGGGGGGAGATAAAGGGAACAGATTGTGACAGTTTGTGGAGAGTGACTCTCGCAGCACAGCCTGAAGGGAGGTAGACAAACGACAGGACTATACAACAAAGTTTTGTGTAGGAGAAAAGGGGAACACCGCCCGACAGTCCCAACGTGGATGGGTTTTGCAGGTTTGAAAGAATATTAAAACCAGAAAAAGTAAAGGTCTTCTGGGTTTGAATTTGAGTTTTTCCCGAAGGCCACGACGAAGGTTTTAGATCGACACAGAAGCTGCAGCCCCCTCGAAGTTTGAATTTAGTCCACGGATATTCCCAAAGGAATATTCTACTATCCATGGTGCAGAGGGCGAAAAGGAGAGATCAGGGCATCTCCCATCAAATCTGCGGTTAAGGGTTTTAAATTTTATGGTTAGTTTTACTGGACTGTGGTCTTGGACCTGCTGGCAGACTTGCCAACAGGGGAAGAAGGTCTGGTTTTTGGGAGACGGGAGGTTTTTTCGTAAAACTCCCCATCTCCACGCTGGATTTAACTCCTTGCCCGCACGGGCACTGGACTGAGGAGTTCGAGGGAGGGGTGTGGTTTTTTAATCTGCCCAGCAGCAGATGTTGTAGACTGCTGGGCAGTCTGAGGGTGGCAGATTTTTTGCCTCCACCAGGGCCTTCACTTTGGGGTTTGGGGGGTGGTGGACCTGCACCACCAGAATTGACAGATCTTACTTGCAATGTTTTCGAAAACATGAATTCATCAGTCTGGCAGCAGACTGGGCCGAAAAGTGGAACAGTGGAACTTTCTTTACAGCCGGGAAACATAGGAAGAAGCTGTCGGCGTCTGACTACCCACAACCTGTTTCCGGGCTTCAAAAACGGATCTTCTTTTCTTTTTGATGCGTTGGATAGCAGATTCTTGAATCCAAAGGGACAGTTTCGTGAAGAGGAGGATGGTCGCCCACCGCAGTTAGCACAAAAGTGCCGGATCATGACACAGCCCCATCATGGGTTGCCTTGCAGCAAACACCACACACCTCCTGCCCAGAACAGCGGTCCCTGCATGGCCAAACCTCTGGCACCTGAAGCACCTCAATGGGGACGGCACATACAGCTGAACACGAACATTAGTAACCCAAATTTGATGACCGGAGGCAGCACAGGTTGCAGAAGGTCAGAAAGGGGGTTGGGGGCCACTCTCTCTGAAAACCCTTTTTTTAAACCCTCACCCTGCGCACCCCCGTCACAAAACCTGGACGCCAGCTCCGTCTTAATTTCTGCCTCGATACACCAGATAAATCCCGGCAGCGAATCACGCCTCTCGATGAATTCAATTGTTTGTGGGGAGTTACCCTGATCTCCCGTCCACAAGTTTCGTTGCCTTTTTGCACTGTTCAGATTGTTTCTTTGACTACATTGAATTAGGAATGGCCCTTTCGCAACCTTTTATGGGGTTGAGGGTAAACCCGCTAAACCTTGAAAACCCTTCTGGATAGCAAAAGGGCTCAGAGCTGAAAGGGGGCTTTCCTGCTCTGTCCCTTCCACACGAGCCAGGAAGCCCAGAAACCTGTCCTCTGTCGTAAATTCTGTATCCGAATCGCTGTCAGAAACGAAATCCCCTGAAATAGGGGATGCTGCTTTCCCCTTTTTCTTGGGGGGGGGTTGTTTTTGAAAGAGCCATATTTGATTTATTGTGATTCATCCCTCCCTTACCCCCCCACCTTTGGGGTCCAACTAAGGGGCCAGGGCCAAGAAAACCAATGTCTTGACCCCTTCCAGGCTTCGGAGAGACATACAACAGACAAAAACCTACAACCCTATCCCCTGATCATGCCCAACTCCCGGGAACAGAGAGCTGAGCACTGCAGGGTTTTCCTTGGCCAGCCGGAGAAATGCCTGTTTTGACCCAGCCCCAAGAAGGGGAGCCAATTAGTACACCCGGGCCTAAGTGTACTCCTGTTAGGAGAGGTCCGAGCCAAAGTGATGTTTGAGAGCGCTGGCCCTCTCAATCACCAGGATCTCATCCCCATCCGACACAGGTCGCACCGCACGGCAAACGCGGCGGATCTTAAGGAGACCACAGAGAGAAAAGGAGTGTGGAAAAGAAGACTTGAAGGGGAGACGAAGATAGAAAAGGGCCAAATAAGGAAGGCAGAAAACAAGAAAAGGAGAAAGGCGGGTTACTCTTAGTCAGGATCCTCACCCTTAGCCTATCTGACATGGGAAGCCCTACCAGGGGCATCAACTCCTTACCACGTTATGCTTAGGCCAGACAGCATCTTGGCTTTTCGACCTAGAAGCAGTTTTAAAAAAAACAAACCAGCCTATCTTAAAGTATTGATGCCCCCGCCAGCAAAGCCTAAGGGATCACTGGACCATGCAAGCCCTCCGACCACGACAAGGTCGCAACCCCCGAGAGAGAGAGAAAAGAGAGAGAGAGAGAGAGAGAGAGAGAGAGAGAGAGAGAGAGAGAGAGAGAGATTGCTCACTGTTTTTTGTTGTTGTTGTTTTTAAATACTATAATTGAATAAGAAAGTTGTCAAGGTGAATGGTGACAACAAACAAAAGATCAAATTCAAAGCAAGGTAACAGAGAGGGTTCAAGGAGGAGGGGAAGAGGGAGGGCAGGACAGACAGAGCTGGGAAGACAGACAAACAGACAGACAGACAAACAGACACACAGACATACAGACAGGCAGGCAGCGGGAGAGACAGGACAGACGCAAAGCATGCAGGTGAGAAGAGGAACATGAAAAAAAAAAAAAAGAAAGAAAGAACAAAGTGCTGGCTAAGGATATTGACAGCCCTCCCCTATCACCCTCCCCTACCCCCTATCCCCCCCCCCCCCCCACTCTCCCTTTTCCACCCACTGCCATCCCTCCCAGCTGCCCAGCCCTCTCCCTCTCCCATGTCTATGACGTCTGTCCCCCCCTCCTCACTGGTAAACAGACCCCCAGTCTGACGATGGCATGCAACGCCCAGTGTTATTTCTTCAGCTTTCTTGTCCTCCCCCTTTGAACACCAGTGACCTCCATCACCCAGCCATGGGGGCCACCTGCAGGCACAGAGCAGGGAGGAGTGGGGGATGAATTACTGACCTCTGAGAGAGAGAGAGAGAGAGAGAGAGAAGAGAGAGAGAGGAGAGAGAGAGAGAGAGAGAGAGGAGACGAGGAGGAACGGTGTGGGGTTGGGGAAGGACAAGAGAGAGAGAGAGACAGAGAGACAGAGATTGAGAGAGAGAGAGTCTTTCACAGACTGAGAAAGAGAGATGAGGGGGGGGGGTCAAGAAGAGAGAGAGAATAGAGACACAGGAAAAGGGGTCACAAAGAAAAAGATGGACAGGCAGAGGGAAAAGTAACACTGAAAGAAGCAGGTGGAGAAAGAGAGAGAGAGAGAGAGAGAGAGAGGAGAGAGAGAGAGAGAGAGAGAGAGAGAGAGAGAAAGAGGAGAGTCTTTCACAGGCAGAGAAAGAGAGATGGTGGGGGGGGGGGGGGGTCAAGAAGAGAGAGAATAGAGACACAGGAAAAGGAAGACAGAAACACAGAAAGGAGCAGGCAGAGAGAGAGACAGAGACAAACAAAAGAGTGTAAGAGACAGAGAGACAGGGAGGCAAGGGACGGAAGGTAAAGGAGAGAGAGAGGGGGAATGAGGGACAGGAAAAGGAGAAGAGAAACACAAAGAGAAGCATGCGTATATCATTCATACACATGTGTATTCGTGCATGCATGTGTGCGTGCCTATGTGTGCATGTGTGTGTGTGTGTGTGTGTGTGTGTGTGTGTGTGTGTGTGTGTGTGTGTGTGTGTGTGTGTGTGTACGTGACAGACATCGAGAGACAAATGAGAAAAGACAGGGAGACAGAGTGACACAAACATAGAGAGAGACAGTGGGAGTGACAGAAACAGAGAGACAGAGAAAAATGGGAAGAGACAGAGACAGCATGACACACACACCACACACACACACCACACACACACACACACACACACACACACACACACACACACAGGGAGAGACAGACAGGCAGACAGACAGACAGACAGACAGACAGAGAGAGAGAGAAGAGAGAGAGAGAGGAGAAGAGAGAGAGAGGAGAGAGAGAGAGACAGACAGACAGACAGACAGACAGACAGAGAAACAGACAGACAGACAGAGAGCGGAGAGAGAGAGAGAGAGAGAGAGAGAGAGAGAGAGAGAGAGAGAGAGATGCTGAAATTGAAATGCAAAAGTTCACACACTGCTAGGAAAAGAAATGGGTCAGATGAGAAAGAAAGAGACACAAAAAGACAGAGAGGATGGGGGATGGTTGGTTGGGCTTCGATGGGGAGTGGGGGGGGGGGGGGGGATGATGGAGAGAGATGACAGATGGTAAAAACAAGAAAGCAAGAGTAAGAGGAAGGGAGAGGAGTGAAGAAAGGGGAGAGGAGAAAAGTCAGGTGCTTTTAAGAGACGGAGTGAGAAAGGGCAGCAGGTCAGGGTTACGGAGACAGAGAAAGACATGGGGACAAAGAGACAGGAGGGAGGTTAAGGAGACAGAGAAAGACTTGGGGACAAACAGACAGGAGGGAGAAGGTTAAGTTGACAGAGAAAGACTTGGGGACAAAGAGACAGGAGGGAGAAGGTTAAGGAGACAGAGAAAAGACATGGGGGGCAAAGAGACAGGAGGGAGAAGGTTAAGGTGACAGAGAAAGACTTGGGGGCAAAGAGACAGGAGGGAGAAGGTTAAGGAGACACAGAAGATTGGGGACAAAGAGACAAGAGGGAGAAGGTTAAGGTGACAGAGAAAGACTTGGGGCAAAGAGACAGGAGGGGAGAAGGTTAAGGAGACACAGAAAGACTTGGGGACAAAGAGACAAGAGGGAGAAGGTTAAGGAGATAGAGAAAGACTTGGGGACAAGAGACTGGAGGGCAGAAGGTTAAGGAGACAAAGATAAAGACTTGGGGACAAAGAGACAGGAGGGAGAAGGTTAAGGAGACAGAGAAAGACATGGGGGGCAAAGAGACAGGAGGGAGAAGGTTAAGGAGACAAAGAGAAAGACTTGGGGACAAGAGACAGGAGGGAGAAGGTTAAGGAGACGAGAAAGACTTGGGGACAAACAGACAGGAGGGAGAAGGTTAAGGAGATAGAGAAAGACTTGGGGACAATTAGACAGGAGGGAGAAGGTTATGGAGACAGAGAAAGCTTGGGGAAAAACAGACAGGAGGGAGAAGGTTAAGGAGACAGAGAAAGACTTGGGGACAAAGAGACAGGAGGGAGAAGATAAGATAAGATAAGATAATGTTGCTTATAGCCCAGCCGACCGCAGAGGGCCACATCAGGGCTGTCACCACGTTAAAATCAACTCACCAGTCATTTAAAAAAAAAAAAAAAAAAAAAAACTTTCACACATCTCGTTAAATGACATCGTCTACAAACGAACCAGAAACTTTGTTAAAAATCCTTCTTCCGTAAAATCTCAAATCAGATGAAAAATGTTAATTTCTCTCAAAAACCCAAGGATCACGTCAGGCGGGACATCCCTGAACAGGATCTTCATGGACTCCGCTGTAAAATGTTTGTGTCTCACATCGTGCAAGTCCCAACACTCTAAAAGAACATGTTTCATTGTGAGTGGTGCATGACATGGAATGCACCACGGAGCTTCTTCACTCTTTAAAAGGTAAGAATGGGTAAAATACGAATGGCCGGTGTGCAGCCGGCACAGAACCGTTTCCTCTTTACGACCACCCGACGTAGATGGGAGGAAGTCTTTAAGGTTTGGACGGATCTGAAAGAGTTTGTTATTCGTCTGTGTGTTCCAATCCTCCTGCCAGAGGTCTCTCACATAATCGTTAATTTTGGGTTTCACATCTGAGCAGGGGATATAAAGTGTTGGACAGTTTCTCTCTTGTGGCGTTCTTGGCTAAACGATCAACCATTTCGTTCCCGCCGATGCCAACATGGCCAGGAACCCAAGCAAGAGTAATGTTGTAACCGTCCGCCTTCAACTTGCTAAAAAGTTCAAAAAAAAGTAAAAGTTCTGGATGCTGAAGGTTGCGGCCAGCTATGGCCTCCAAAGCTGACAGCGAATCCGACAGAACCAGAAAGTCCCTCCACGAAGAATGGGAGATTATCTTCAAAGCCAGTACTAGAGCAGTAAGTTCAGCAGAATAGACAGAAGCATCTGAATGTATATGTTCCAACAATATCTGAGAAGGAGCCCCAGGGCAGTAGGCTGCACAGGCCACTCCATCCTCAGACTTGGAACCGTCAGTGAAAACTTTTTGATAGGATGGGAATTTGGAACAGAGCTCGGCATACAAAGCCCTGTACGCCAGAGAGCTGGTAGACTCCTTTCGGAAAGCTGCGAGATCGAAACGAATCTCTGGTGTGAAAAAGGTCCATGGAGGTTGATCCGGAAACTTGGAAAAATCGGAACTACTCCCAGGTCTATACCTCCCATTCCGCACGTGAGGCTGCATACGAAGCCCAAACGGCGAATACATTTCGGGTTATTTTCAAACTTACTTTGGAACGGAGGGTCAAAAACAGTCATAGGCAGGATTCTGCGGTTCTGAGAACAGTCGGATATAATAATTCAAAGACAGTTTCAGCCTGCGATTGAACAGTGAAGGTTCACCTGCCTCTGCGTACAGGCTGTACACAGGGTGGTGTCGGAACGCTCCAAGACAGAGACGAAGCCCTTGATGGTGGATAGGGTCCAAGAGTTTGAGGTAAGATGATCTTGCGGAGCCGTACACAGCACAACCGTAGTCCAGTTTAGAACGGACCAGGGCTCTGTAGAGGTGCAACAAAGTTTTCTTATCAGCGCCCCAGTCGGTGTGTGCTACGACCCGCAGAATATTCAGTGCCTTTTGGCAAGCAGTTTTGAGGTTTTTAATATGGCTGAGAAAGTTAAGTTTTTGGTCAAAAATGACTCCAGAAATTTGGCCTCTTTAACAGCTGGAATGGGAGATTTCCCTACTTGAAGTTCCGGATCTGGAAAAAAACTGACGGAAATTATGGAAGTGAATACACTGGGTTTTTGTTGCAGAAAAGGTGAAACCGTTTTCATCCGCCCACCGATGGATTTTATCTACGCAAAGCTGGAGCCTGCGCTGGACACTCGGGTACAGGCTTCCAGTTGCGTAGACGGCAAAATCATCCACAAACAATGAGCAGTCTGAACCCTGCTGAACTGATTTCACATGTTGTTGATTTTAATACTAAAGAGGGCAGGAGACAGTATGCTCCCCTGGGGAACACCCAACTCCTGTTCGTGGACATCAGAGAGAGTGGTGCCAACCCGGACCTGAAACTGTCGTTCTGCCAAAAAATTTTGAATAAAAAGCGGAAGATGACCTCGAAAACCCAGATCGTGGAGATCATGAAGTATCCCCGACTTCCAGGTGGTATCGTAGGCCTTCTCCAAGTCGAAGAAAATTGCCACTGCATGCTGTCTGTTTAAAAAAGCGTTCCTAAGTGTAGAATTCCAGACGAATCAAATGGTCAACTGTACTACGATGTTTGCGGAAACCACACTGTTCTTTCGCCAAAAGGCCATCGGTTTCGAGTTTCCACATGAGCCTAGCATTGACCATTTTCTCCATCAGTTTACAGACACAGCTGGTCAAAGCTATGGGACGGTAGTTTGAAGGGTTAGAAAGATCTTTTCCAGGTTTGGGGATGGGAATAATGAGGGCTTTCCGCCAAGAGGGTGGAAAGCAACCTGAAGTCCACACATGGTTATATTACTTGTAGCAGTATGTTCAGACCTTCTTGCGGAAGATGTTTCAACAGTTGATAATGAATTTCATCTAGACCTGGAGAGGAATCGCTGCAAGAGAGTAAGGCAGATTTCAGCTCGTTTAATGTGAAAGGAAGATTGTAGTCTTCCATGTTGTCGGATGAAAAGTTGCAGGGTGATAATTTCTTTTAGGGCTTTGTTTTTGACCAAAGTGGATGATTTATTAGAAGAGGAGGAATTCTTTTCAATGGTTGAAGCAAGCAGATTAGCAACTGCTTTCTTCTCTGTTATTAAAGAATCCGAAAACTTGAGATGATTCACAGTGGGACAGGTGTTCTTCCCTTTAATTTTCTTAATGATGTTCCACACTTTTTCTTAGAAGTTTTTGATGTCAGCCTGGAGCAGAAGCTTCTCCAGGACCGACGTTTACTGATTTTAAAAGTGTGTCTTGATTTAGCACGGAGTTTCTGATGGGCTCGAGCGTTGGGACCCGAAGGTCGTTGGTATACCTGACGCTGAGCCCGTTTTCTAACTTTGGAAATTTGTTGGCATTCTGAATCGAACCAGGGTGTTTTTGGCATTTGAAGTTTATCGGAAGACACTGGAATACAGGCCTTAGCACATTTAATCATAATGTTAGTCAGTGATTCAGCTGGGTCAGGACTCTGAAAAAAATCAGTGTCCTGGAACTCCTTAGAAACAGTGGCTGCAAAGAGGTCCAGTTTGCTTTCTTAAATTTAAATGCTGAGAGACAGAGACATGTTCAGTTATTACAGGTTGTAGAAGGACAGGGAAATGGTCACTTCCGTGCAGATCGTCTATGGACAGACCACTCATAGTCCAGGACCAGCGAGGGGTCACAAACCGACAAATCTAAACACGAAAGTGAACCTGTGGAAGAATGGAGGTAAGTTGCAGATCCGTCGTTCAGACAACACAAATCCAAATCCGAAAGGACATCCTCAATCAGCAGACCTCTGGATGACGAACCGTACTACCCCAAAGAGGGTTGTGACCGTTAAAGTCACCCAACAGCAAAAAAGGTCGAGGATGTTCCCCTAACAGACTGACAAGGTCCTGACGACAGACCGGGACAGATGGAGGTAGATAAAGAGAACAGATTGTGACAGTCTTGTGGAGAGTGACTCTCACAGCTACAGCCTGAAGGGAGGTAGACAGAGCGACAGGACTATACAACAAAGTTTTGTGAAGGAGAAGGGCAACACCGCCCGACAGTCCCAACGTGGAAGGTGTGCAGGCTTTGAAAGAATATTAAAGCCAGAAAGAGTAAAGGTCTTCTGGCTTTGAATTTGGGTTTCTTGAAGAGCCACGACAGAAGGTTTCATAGATTGACACAGAAGCTGCAGCTCCTCGAAGTTGGAATTTAGACCACGGATATTCCAATGGATTATTGTATTATCCATGGTGCAGAGGCGAAAAGGAGAGAGATCAGGTCATCTCCTCATCAGCATCTGCGGCCAATGGAGTGAACTTATTTTTTAGTTTTACTGGACTGTGTTGGTCTTTGGACCCGCTGGCAGACTTGCTCGCAGGTGACAAAGGCCTGGAATTTGGAGAAGGTGGAGGTCTGGATTTGGGAGATGGTGGAGGGTTTTTCCTTATCTCCACCATCTCCACACTGGATGGAACTCCCTTGCCCGCACGGGCACTGGACAGAGGAGTTCGAGGGGGAACTGCTGGTTTTTTTAATCGCCCAGCAGCAGATGTTGTAGACTGCTGGGCAGTCTGAGGGGTGGCGGATTTTTTGCCTCCACCAGGGCAGTCACTTTGGTTTGGAAGGTGGTGGACCTGTCTTCACCAGAGCTGACAGTTTTTCCTTGCAATGTCTTCGAAAACGTAAAGTTATCAGTCTGACAGCAGACTGACCGAGTTGGAACTGTTGGAACTTTCTTTACGGCTGAAGCGTACGAAGAAGCTGTCGGCGACTGACTGCCCACAACCTGCTTGCGGGCTTCGAAAAAGGAGATCTTTCTTTTCTGTCTTAACCCTTTGTATTGCAGATTACCTGAATCCACAGAGGACAATTCCGTGAAGAGGAGGGATGGTCGCCACCGCAGTTTGCACAATGTGCCGGATCTTTACACGGCCCATCATGGGTTGCCTTGCAGCAAATACCACACACCTCCTGCCCAGAACAACGGTCTCTGACATGACCAAACTTCTGGCATCGGAAGCACCTCAACGGGGACGGAACGTACAAATGAACCCGGACAATCAGGTAGCCGACTTTGATGACCGGAGGCAGCACAGGGTTGCAGAATGTCAGAAAGAGGGTGTTGGTGGCCACTCTTTCTGCACCTTCTTGATAGTCACCCTGCGCACCTCCGTCACACCCTGGGATGCCAGCTCCGTTTTGATTTCTGCCTCTGAAACACCTGATAATTCCTGCAGCGAATCACTCCTTTTGATGAATTTAAATTGTTTGTGGGGAGTTACCCTGATCTCCCTGTCCACAAGTTTCGTTGCTTTCAGCAGCTGTTCAGATTGCTTTTGTGACTTACATTGAATAAGAAAGGAACCATTCCTCAACCTCTTGATGGACCGAGGGTCACCTGCTATACCTTGAAAGCCTTTTGGATAGCAAAAGGGCTCAAAGCTGAAAGGGGTCTTTCTTGCTCCGTTCCTTCCATAACGAGCCAAGAAGCCCAAAAACCTGTCTTCTGTCGTACCTCCATATCCGAATCGCTGTCAGAATCGAAATCCCCTGAAATAGGGGATGCTGCCTTCCTCTTTTTTGGGGGGATGTGTTTTGAAAAAGCCATGTGTATTTTAGTATATTTCATCCCTCCCTTACCCACCCACCTTGGAGTCCAACTAAGGGCCAGGGCCAAGAAACCAATGTCTTGACCCCTTCCAGGCTTCGGGAGAGACATACGACAAGCAGAAGCAACCAACCCTATCCCCCTGATCATGCTCAACTCCCGGGAACAGAGAGCTGAGCACTGCAGGGGTTTACTTGGCCAGCTGGGGAACTGCCCGTCTTGACCCAACCCCAAGAAGGGGAGCCGATTAGTACACTCGGGCCAAAGTGTACTCCCTGTCTAGGAGAGGTCCGAGCCAAAGTGATGTGTTGAGAGCGCTGGGACAGGAGGGAGAAGGTTAAGGAGACAAAGAGAACACTTGGGGACAAAGAGACAGGAGGGAGAAGGTTAAGGAGACAGAGAAAGACTTGGGGACAAACAGACAGGAGGGAGAAGGTTAAGGAGACAAAGAGAAACACTTTGGGACAAAGAGACAGGAGGGAGAAGGTTAAGGAGACAGAAAGACTTGGGGACAAAGAGACAGTGGAGGGGAGATGGAAAGGGGGGGGGGGGGGGTAGGAGGAAAAGGGAGGAGGAGGAGGAGGAGGGGGGAGAGACAGAGAGAGACAGACAGACAGACAGTGAGACAGAGACAGAGAGAGAGAGAGGAGAGACAGACAGACAGACAGACAGACAGAGACAGAGACAGAGAATACAACATACTGAATAGGGCAGGGACAGAAAAAAGGGGAAACTGGAGAGAGAGAGAGAGAGAGAGAGAGAGAGAGAGAGAGAAGAGAGAGAGAGAGAGAGAGAGGCTATTACAGGGACTGGAATGGGAAGGGAATGTGGGGGAAGTACAGGTAGTCAAACAGGACATGTAAGAATAAGAGGAAAGTGAATCAGTGAAAGAACAGCTTCGTATTACTTTAACACACACAGACACAGACACACACACAGACACACACACAGACCCCACACACACACACACACAGACACACACACACACACACACACACACACACACACACACACACACACACACACTTTTACACCTAACGCAGCCTTGGACAGTGTTTCCATCTAATGCAGCAAGGACAAACTTTACACCTGATACAGTTCTAGACACATATTAAACCTAAAGTAGCCATGGGAAAACTTTCCATCTCTTTCATCTAGCTGTGGACAAACTGTACACCTAATTCACGGTGGACAGACTTTCCACAGCTCTAGACACAGTGGACATCTGATGCAGCCATGGAAAAACTTTTCTGTCTCGTTAATCAGCTGTGGACAAACTGTACACTTATCTTCATCCACTTCAGCGCAAGATAGGCATTGAATCGATGCTATCTAGCACTGAAGTTGATGAAGATAAGTGATTGCTCGTTCATTTTCATTGTCCTGACTGTAGTGCGTCTTGCCCAAAGAGGACCTAAGAGGTCGAAACGCGTTGTGTTTTGCCTTATGATTCGTTTGTCCACTTTTTTTTTTTGGCGGTGCGCTAACATTAATATCTAGATTTGTTTACATTTCCCCCTGTAGTCGCCTTACTCTGCAACCAGAGAAACAAAAATCAAAGAAAAACAAAATAAGAACAGTAACTTCTGTAATAACGAAATATTTGCTGGTGAAATGAAATACCAGTCTCATGATCTTTATGAAAAACAAATGCAAAATGTTAAACAAGTAAACAAATGAGCATCGCCTTTGATCAGTGCATATGCTCCCATACGTTTCTTTGAAGAAGAAAGTTTGAAAGCGCAAATTACAAAAAAATCAGTCTTTGTACATAACAACAATCAAAGACATCATTAAAAAGCTTAATTTCAAAATGTCAACTGTTCCCTTACAAAGTGATTTGTAGCAATCTGTGGACTGCTTCACAACCATGCAAAGTTCTTCTAAGTAACAAAAGAACATTAATGACAAAATGAACCAGCTGCCAACATGAAACATGATGTTTTTGATTGAGAGTTCAAAGCTTCGACCCTAAAAGAATAGCATCATTCAGAGACTTCTGAGTGCTTGCCGGCCACTACCACAGAAACTACTAAACAATGGAGTCGCTCACGCAGCATGGCTCCACAACTAGGAAAGAAACTCAGGGCGGCTCCAAATGTACAAAAGACACTCAGCATGGCTCCACAACTAGGAAAGAACTCAGGCGGCTTCTAAATACAAAAGACACTCAGTATGGCTCCACGACTACAAAAGAAACTCAGGGCGGCTCCAAATGTACAAAAGAAACTCAGCATGGCTCCACAACTAGGAAAGAAACTCTGGGGGGCCCCAAAAGTACAAAAGAAACTCAGGGCGGCTTCTAAATACAAAAGACACTCAGTATGGCTCCACAACTACAAAAGAAACTCAGGGCGGCTCCACAACTAGGAAAGAAACTCTGGGCGGCTCCAAATGTACAAAAGAAACTCAGTATGGCTCCACAACTACAAAAGAAACTCAGGGCGGCTCCAAATGTACAAAAGACACTCAGCATGGCTCCACAACTAGGAAAGAAACTCTGGGCGGCTCCAAAAGTACAAAAGACACTCAGTATGGCTCAACGACTAGAGGAGACACTCAGTGCAGCTCCACAACTACAGATGACTCTGTGCACTCCACAACTACAGACGACACTCAGTATGGCTCCACAACAACAAAAGACACTCAGTATGGCTCCATAACAACAAAAGACACTGACAGTATGGCTCCATAACAACAAAAGACACTCAGTATGGCTCCACAACAACAAAAGACACTCAGTATGGCTCCATAACAACAAAAGATACTCAGTATGGCTCCATAACAACAAAAGACACTCAGTATGGCTCCATAACGACAAAAGACACTCAGTATGGCTCCACAACAACAAAAGACACTCAGTATGGCTCCATAACGACAAAAGACACTCAGTATGGCTCCATAACGACAAAAGACACTCAGTATGGCTCCATAACAACAAAAGACACTCAGTATGGCTCCATAACAACAAAAGACACTGACAGTATGGCTCCATAACAACAAAAGACACTCAGTATGGCTCCATAACAACAAAAGACACTCAGTATGGCTCCATAACAACAAAAGATACTCAGTATGGCTCCATAACAACAAAAGACACTCAGTATGGCTCCATAACGACAAAAGACACTCAGTATGGCTCCATAACAACAAAAGACACTCAGTATGGCTCCATAACGACAAAAGACACTCAGTATGGCTCCATAACAACAAAAGACACTCAGTATGGCTCCATAACAACAAAAGACACTGACAGTATGGCTCCATAACAACAAAAGACACTGACAGTATGGCTCCATAACAAAAAAAAAGACACTGACAGTATGGCTCCATAACAACAAAAGACACTGACAGTATGGCTCCATAACAACAAAAGACACTCAGTATGGCTCCATAACAACAAAAGACACTCAGTATGGCTCCATAACAACAAAAGATACTCAGTATGGCTCCATAACAACAAAAGACACTCAGTATGGCTCCATAACCACAAAAGACACTGACAGTATGGCTCCATAACAACAAAAGACACTCAGTATGGCTCCATAACAACAAAAGACACTCAGTATGGCTCCATAACAACAAAAGATACTCAGTATGGCTCCATAACAACAAAAGACACTCAGTATGGCTCCATAACAACAAAAGACACTGACATTATGGCTCCATAACAACAAAAGACACTGACAGTATGGCTCCATAACCACAAAAGACACTCAGAATGGCTCCATAACAACAAAAGACACTCAGTATGGCTCCATAACCACAAAAGACACTCAGTATGGCTCCACAACAACAGATGACACTCAGTATGGCTCCATAACATTAAAGACATTTGATATGGCTGCACAACTACCGATGACACACAGTACGTCTCCACAGCTACAGATGACACTCAGTATGGCTCCTTGTGGTGAGGGACTAATGACAACAGACCACATCCTTCAAGACTGTATGACGCATGCAGCATCCAGAAGGAAGTATTGGCCAACACCGACAGCAGTGGAAGCCAAGTTGTACGGCACCCTGGAGGAGCTGCGGTGGACGGCAGCCTTCATCGAGGACACCGGGCTGCTCATCTAATGGGAAGCGAACGAGGAAGAAGAAGAAGAAGAACTCAGTATGGCTCCACAACTACAGATGACACTCAGTATGGCTCCATAACATTAAAGACATCTGATATGGCTCCACAACTACAGATGACACTCAGTACGGCTCCACAATTGCATACATGCCTACCCCAAAAAATGAATTTCAGTAGCACTGATTTCAAATTTCAGTAGCACGGACTCAAAATCAGTAGCATTCCTTTTTTTCTTTTGAATGCAGGTTCATCGTCATCACCAGTTGGCACATCCATTCGCTTTCTCTTTGTATTAGACGCCATATTTCTCGAAACTTCAATTACTTGCGATATCCAGTTTAGTACTTCCGCTTTCAAAAGCATCGTTTGCTTGAATAACTGAGTTTAACGTCCCTCTATAGCAGAAGCCATTGGAGACACATGCTATTCGTCTGCTTGATGAAGACAGGGCTTATAGTACGTCCCTTTTACCATTCGGTGTTCTGCTTCTGCTTTCATAAGCATCGTCTGCTTCAACTCGCGATCGTTTTAAGTAAATGTTGTTGAAAAATCTTTTTACCGTAACGAAAAAATAAATTTCCGTAATCGCCGTAGCTACTTCGTTTTTTTTTTTTAAATTGCTGTAGAAAATACGGAATTTCCGTAGGGGTAGGCATGTATGCAATTGAAGATATTCAGTAGGGTTCCACAACTTCAGAAGATACTCAATATGGCTCCACAACTACAAAAAACACTCAGTGCGACTCAACAACTGTAGAAGACTGACAGTATGACTCCACAGCTTGTAGGGACACTGACTCAGTATGGCTGCAAAACTAGAAGAGACATCTGGTATGGCTCCACAACTACAAAAGACACTCAGTTTGGCTCCACAACTACAGAAGACATTTAGCGTAACTCTTCAACTATAGTAGACACACAGTATGGCTCTACTGCGGACAGACAACAAACCAGCCATTTAACCAAAGTAGGTGAAAACATAACCTCTTTGATGGAAGCAATCATAATTCTCTTAAATACAAACTCATTTTTCATTTTTCTCCCCCATATTTTCCCCTTTTTTTTTGTTCTCTACACCCCCCTTACCCCTCGCTTTTTCTCCACAAATTGCTACTTTTTTTTTCCCCATAGACCCTTAAAACCCCAATTCCCAAATGTCATTTTGATTTTAAACCAATCCTTCAGGGAAAAATCTTTGTTTTTCCCCTTTCGGTGATGTAAAAACAAAAAAAAAGCAAAATAAAAATTTCGATCCGGGGACAATCAAAATCCAACCCCCACAGGGAAAGGGGCCCATTCCCACGCCCGCCCTGTGCAAGCAAAAGCTGTGACAGCCGGGACGACAGACAAAGAAACATAAAGATTGAAAAAGACAACAGGATGCCACGGGTGTGATGACAGCAATCCCAACGTTTTCCATCAAACACACAGTCCCAAAACCATCAACCCCGCTCCTTCCACAAATTTTATTTTCGTTTTCTTTTAAACAGAACATTTTTCCCCCCGAAGTTGGAGTAGGCTGCCTTAAAACGGGGGGGATAAAAAAAAGGGTAACACATAAAACCCACCCCCTTGTGAAAGAGGGGGAATTAATCATGCCTTCTAAAAGGGGAGTGTCGCGGGAGATAAGCCTGCGAACGCAAAGAAAGAGAGATAGTAAAAAAAACATCTGCTTCAGAGTTTCCAATACCCCGAAGCGTTCTAGAGAAAAAGTCAAAGACAGAAGGCGGGGGAAAGGAAAATTTGCTCTCATGGTAAAACAGCACCTAACCCAAACTCAGGCCGCTTGCCGTACCTTTTCACTAGACACATGTAGTAAAGGGCAAACCACAAACAAAACACCTCCAAAAAAAAAAAAGAGTTTTAAGTTAAAACATGGCATTTACGAGGAGACAAGCACGCCGACAGAAAAAAAAAAAGAAAAAAAAAAAAAAAAAACAGCACACAAAACATTCATAAAAAGGGGCACGGCCTTTTGACTTAAATTGTTAAAAACAAACACACTGACCAACAGAAACAAAAAAAAAGGAAACAACTCACTTTGACTGTACAAATAACCCTTAAAAGGGGGGGGAACGCATGTCTCTTTTAAAACAAAGATTTTTTTTGGGTTTCAGGGATGGGGTAGCGTTTTTTTGTTTTTGTTTTTTTTGGTATGGTTTTAAACAAGCTGGCCTTTTCCCCCAGGGAACATTGCAAATGTTTTCAAGACAATTAAACCACCTGTACCTAAGGGGGGAATTGCACACACACCACACACACACACACACACACACACACACACACACCACACCGAACACACACAACACTGAAAAAACACACACCCCACACACACAACACACACACCACACACACACCACGAAACACACACACACCACAGGGAACACACACACACTGAAACAACAAAACCACACACACAACAACAACCACAAAACCACCCTGAAACACACACACACACCACACACACACCACACACACCACACACACACAACACCACGAAAACACAAAACCAAAAAACAACACACACCACACACCACAACACTGAAACAACTATAACCACACACCAAACACACCAAACACACACACACACACACACACTGAATACACACAACACCACACACACACACCACACACACACACACACACACCACACACCGGGGTCTATGTTAACCCAGCCCAATTTTCATTTCGGGAGGTTTTTTTTGTTTGGGGCTTTTTCTTTTTTTCTTAAGGGGGGAAGAGAAAGAGAATATAGTCAAACGGGAAGGCATCCGCATTTTGCAGAGGCCCAAGTCACTATTTCCCTGTATCCCTTTCACTCGCCCCTAACATCTCCCGGGGCTGACACAATAGAGAAAAAAGAGAGAGAAAAAGGAGAGAAGGAGAGGAGAGAGAGGGAAAAAGGAGAGAGAGACAGAGAGAGAGACAGAAAGAGGGGAAAGTGGTCCAGGTGCAGCAATGCCAAAACCCTGTGCGAGCATACATATGCCACTTGCATAAAAGCATGGGGCGCGGGGGTTGTGTGGGGTTGTTGGTTGGGGTTGGGTGTTGTGTTGTGTGTGTGTGTGGGAGCAGGTGTGGTGCACACACACATTAAGGTGTGATTTGTGGGTGGTTTTGTGTGTGGTGTGGTTGTGTGGGTTTGGTGTGTGTGCAGTGTGTGTGGTGTGTGTGTAAGAAAAGATAAGAAAATGTGCTTATACCCCACCCGCCCGAAAAAGGGCCCTATCGGGGCTGTACCACTTTTAAATCAACTCACCCATCATAAAAAAAAAAAAAAAAAAAAACACCTTTCATACTTTCCTTTAAATGCATCTCAAAACCACCAAAAACTTTGTTAAAAATTTTTTTTCCCTTTAAAATTTTAAAATCAGATAAAAAAATGTTAATCTCTCTCAAAAACTAAAGGATCACATCAGGGGGGCATCCAAAACAGGATCTTCATGGCTCCGCTGTAAAATTTTTGTGCTACATGTGAAAGTCCCAACACTCTAAAGAACTGTTTCTTGTGAGGGGCGCTGCATGGAACACCCGGACTTCTTCACTCTTTAAAAGGGAAGCATGGGGAAAAAACGAATGGCCGGGTGCAGCCGGCACAAACCTTTCCTCTTTTACGCCTCCCAGTGGGTGGGGGAATTCCTAAGGTTTTTGGGGGATCGAAAAAGTTTTTTATTCGTCTGTGTTTTCCAATCCTCCTCCAGAGGTCTCCACATAACGTTAATTTTGGGTTTCACTCTGAGAGGGGGAAAAAGGTTGGGCAGTTTCTCTCTTGTGGGGTTTTTGGCTAAAACGATCAACCATTTTGTTCCCCCCCCAATGCCAAAAATGACCCGAAAACCCCAAACAAGATAATGTTTAAACCCCCCCTTCAAATTGCAAAAAAAGTTCAAAAAAAAGTAAAACTGGATGCGAAGTTGCGGCCACTAGGCCCCAAAGCTGACAGCGAAATCCGACAGAACCAAAAGTCCCCTTTGAAGAACGTGAGTTATCTTCAAAAAACCAAAACCCGAGCATAAGTTCAGCAGAATAGACAGAAGATCGAAAGGTAGTTCCAACATATCTGAGAAGGAGCCCCAGGGCAAGGCTGCACAGGCCATCCATCTTCAGACTTGGGAAACCCCAATGAAAAATTTTTTAAGGATGGGGGAAATTTGAACAAGCTCAGCATACAAAGCCTTTTACGCCCCGAGAGCTGGTAATCTTTGCGAAAAGCGCAAGATAAAACAAACTCGGGGTGAAGAAGGTCCACGGTGGTGTTTGGGGAAAATTGGAAAAATCAAACACCCTAGGCTAGCTCATTCCGCACGTGAGGCTGCATACAAACCAAAAAGGGGAATCGTTTGGGTTGGTTTCCCAATTTTTTTTGAAACTGAGGGCAAAGACACGTCAAGGGAGATTCTGCGGGTTTGGGAAAAGTCTGTAAATAATTTTGAGACATTTTTACTGCGGTTTGGACGTGAGGGGTTTTCCTGCCCTGCGACAGGCTGTACAAGGGTGGTGCGGAATGCTCCAAGACAAGACAAACCCTGTGGGAAGGGCCAAAATTTGAGAAGAGGGGCTTGCGACCGTACACACACAAACCCTAGCCCGTTTTTAACGGGGCCAAGGCTCTTAAGGAGCAAAGTTTTCTTATCACGCCCCGTCGGTTTGACGCCCCGGAAATTCGACTTTCGGCAAGGTTTTGAGGTTTTTTTATGTGGCTGAGAAAGTTGAGTTTTTCAAAATAACTCCCCGGAATTTTTGGTTTTTTTAAAAAGGGGAAGGTGGACTTGTCTAACAAAATTTTTGGGTCATCAAAAATCGACGAAAATTTGGAAAAAGAATTGACTGAGTCTTGGGGGGGGGAGAAAGGTAAACCCCTTTTTCCTCGGCCCCCTGTTGGGTTCTGTTGACGCAAAATTGGGGCGACGTGTCACTGAGTAAGAAGCCAACTGCCTCGCCAAAGTCACAAAAAAGAGAAAGACTCTGCCCCCTCTTTCCCATTGGCAAAGCATTTTTTTTAATGCTGAAAAGGGCGGAGAAAGGTGCCCCCTGAGGGAACACCCCAAATCCTGCCCATGGATGTCAGGAGTGTGGGGCCCAACACGCACCTGGAAAATGCGCGGGGTAAAAGTTTGAATAACGACGGTGACCCCGAAAACCAAGTCTGTGCAGGTCCAAGAACTCCCGTTTTCCACTTGTCGACCCTTTTCGGGTCGAAAAAGATAGCGACCAAGTGCTTGTTAAAAAAGGCATGCGGTGGTGGTTTTCCCGACGGGTTAAATGGTAACCTCGAGTGGTGCTTCCGGGAAAACCCCCTTTCACTGGCCAAAAGACCATCGTTTCCACTTCCCATCAGACGGGAGTTGACCACTTTTTCCATCACTTACAGAGGCAGCTGGTCAGAGCGATTGGGCGGTAGTTGGAAAGGGTTGGGAAAGGGCCTTTCCACGCTTTTGGAATGGAAGATCAGGGGTTTCCGCCAGGGGGGGCAAAGGACCCGGGTCCAATATGGTTATAGACTTGGAAAGAGTCTGGAGACAGCTTTCTGGAAAATGTTTCACAACCTGATAATGAATGTCATCCAGACCAGGGGCAGATATCAGTGCAGGTTTGTAAAGCTAATTTGAGTTCAATGATTGAAAAAGGAAGATTATAGGTTTCAGAGTTGTCTGATGTGAAATTGGTATGAAGATTTCTCTCTAATCTCTTTGTTTCTAAAAATGACTGCAGTTTATTTGAAGATGAGAGTTCTGTTGGATGGTGGAGGCCAACAGATTGGCAACAGCTTGTTTGTCAGTGATCAGAGCATCAGCAAGTTTTCAAGTGATGAATGGAGGGTTGTGTTCTTCCCTTTGATTTTCTAATGATGTTCCAAACTTTTTTCTTGGAAATTTTAGATGTCAGCCTGGAGCGAAGTTTCTCCAGGACCGACGTTTACTGATTTTGAAAGTGTGTCTCGATTTAGCACACACACACTGAACACACACACACACACACACATACACACACACACACACACACACTGAATACACACACACACACACACTGAACACACACACACTGAACACACACACATACACACACACACACACACACTGAATACACACACACACACACACACACACACACCACACACACACACACACACACACACACACACAACACACACTGAACACACACACACACACACACACACACACACACATACACACACACACACACACACACACACACACACACACACACCTGGGGTCTATGTTAACCCATGACCAACTTCATTTCTTGAGGTTTTTTTTTGTTTTGTTTTTGTTTTTGTTTTGCTTGTTTCTTTTTTTCTTAAAGGGAGGAAAGAGGGAAGAGAATATAGTCAGAGACAGGAAGCATCCGTCACTTTCGCATGATGTCTCCAAGTCACTATCTGTTCCCTGCTATCCCTTTCACTCTGCCCCTAACAGTCTACCTTGGGCTGACACAAGAGAGAAAGAGAGAGAGAGAGAGAGAGAGAGAGAGAGAGAGAGAAGAGAAAGGGAGAGAGAGAGAGAGAGAAGAGAGAGAGAGAGAGAGAGAGAGAGAGAGAGAGAGAGAAGAGAGAGAGGGATACAGAGAAGAGAGAGACAGAAGAGAGACAGAGAGAGAGGAAGTGGTCCAGTGTGTCAGTCAATGCCGTAAACCTGTGCGTATGCATACATGTATGCCAGCTTGCATAAACATGCATGGAGGCGTGTGTGTGTGTGTGTGTGTGTGTGTGTGTGTGTGTGTGTGTGTGTGTGTGTGAGCATGTGCTGTGGTGCACACACACATGTAAGTGTGTGTATTTGTGTGTGTGTGTGTGTGTGTGTGTGTGTGTGTGTGTGTGTGTGTGTGTGTGTGCGTGTGTGTGTGTGCGTGTGTGTGTGTGTGTGTGTGTGTGTGTGTGTGTGTGTGTGTGTGTGTGTGTGTGTGTGTGTGCGTGCGTGCATGTGCATGCAAGTTTGTACATGCACTATCAGTAGTGTGCTACACTTCTAGAAATCTCTCACCTTCTTTTTATCAGTCTAATAATGATTGAGAATATTTCAATGCTTAATCCATTCAGGTGCATCACTGTTTTTCCAGATCATGTTATTTAACCCCCTCTTCACCAAACCCCCAATAACAAACAAAGCATTCTTTATGTCTGTCTCTCTACCTTACAAAAGCGATCTTTATGTCTGTCTATCTTACCTATCACCTTTGTCTGTATTATATGTCTACCTCACCATTACCTTTATCTGTATGTTGCTCCCTCTACCTCATCCTTCACCTTTCTTTCCCTCTCTATCTAACCCAATAAAATTATCATCTTTCACTCTCTGTCTCTCTACTTCACCCATTCACCTTTCTCTCTTCCGCTGTCTACCTCATCCATCACCTGTCTCTGTTTCTGTAACTCGCCATTCACCTGCCTAATTCTGTCTCCCTCTCTCTCTAATTATCTTACCTATCACCTGTCTCTCTTTCACTCTCTCTCTCTCTACCTCACCTATCGCTTTTCTCCCTCAATCTGTCTATGCATCTCACCAGGCACCTTTCGCTCTCACTCGTCTCTCTACCTCACCCCTCACTTTCCTCCTTCTCTCTCTGCCTCACTCAAGTTCTCTCTCTCTCTCTCTCTCTCTCTCTCTCTCTCTCTCTCTCTCTCTACCTCATGCATCACTTTTCTCTTTCTATCTCTCTGCCTCACTCATCGTTTTTCTCTCTCTGCTCTCTACCTCACCCATCACTTTTCTCTGTCTCTCTACCTCACCCATCACTTTTCTCTGTCTTTCTACCTCAACCAAATATTTCTTGTGTGTCTGTCTCTGCCTCAATCACTGCCTTTCTATGTGTGCTCTCATTCTACCTCACCATCACCTTCCTCTGCATGTCCATCTCTCCATCTCACTCATTGCCTCTCTCTCTCTCTCTGTCCAAATGAGACAGAATCCCTGTCCTATACAGGTGTCTTACAAACACTTCTGTTGCCTTAATACTGTCTTAAACCCACTGTATCATTTTCCATCCCTAACCGTGACACACCCCCCACACCCCACCTTATGACACAAGCAGAGTCATCCTCTCTCTCTCCATTTCACTCTTCCTGTGGGACCTTGCTTTCACAAAAAGCAACTGTTGACAAGCCAACAACAAACTTCCTTTCACAACAGGCCAATGCTGCCTTCTTTTCTTTCAACAAGCCCCTCTCACCATCCCCATCCGCCACCCCATCCCCTTCCCTCTACTCCTCCCCACTGTTTCCTCCCGAGCATCATGTTGGGAACTCAGCAAGACCAGACGAATTTTGGGACAGAACGTGAAACAGCATGCAAATGCATTTGACTGACTCACTCTCTCTCTCTCTCTCTTCTCTCTCTCTCTCTCTCTCTCTCTCTCTCTCTCTCTCTCTCTCGTGTGTGTATACGTGTCTGTGCACATGTGCCTGCATGCATGCGTGAATGTATGCCAGTCTCACTGCCTGCCTGCCCATGTATGCGTGAATGAAACTGTATGTGTATGAATGAGACTGTGAGTGCATGCATGTATGAAAGAAGTGGGGGGAAAACAATGAGGGAGGGGTATTCAAAAGAAAAAAAACACACCAGAAACAACAAAGCCAAAGAGCACTGTCTGGTTAGATGGAAACCCAGTCAGCCATTCAAGGCAGTGGCTTTACCTCGGCTAGCTCCAGGATCAAGCCATGGCTGGGTCGCAGCAACACCCACAGCCTGATATTAGCCCACCGTCATCATTTATCACTTCCAGTCATTCTCGAATAACCAGAGAATTCAATAACTGTTCCAACAGACTCTTATTGATCTACAAACACACTGCCATGAAATCCGCTCCCTGACATTCTCCACACCTGGGCAGATATCAATGACATGGGCGTCTTCCGTCGAGGCCCAATCTTTATTTTCCTCTTCCATCTTCACCATCTACGTTTTTGCTTTGTGACTTGGTCTCTGACCAGATCACACACCCCGCGCAGCGTGCTTGCACACACTTGTGTGATAGCCTTTGTTTCCTTTACTTGTGTCGTCTTGTTCTGTTTACTTAGTTGCTGCTAGCTGGAACTCAATTCTATTTACCCTGCTCATGAACATTGTTGACCAGGAAAAGTCATTTACACTCTCATAATTTAGTTTAACAATGAGCGTCCGGACAGTTTAACTTTAAGTGGCCTGAGGCATGAACAAACACACAATGCTCATTCCATGACTATCTGCTGCTGCAAGAACCTTAATTTTCATCTAAAACAGACAGACAGATACTCTCCCTCTCTCTCTCTCAAACACACACACACACACACACACACATGAACAGCTGTCATGCAATGTCTTCATGGTGCCAGTTCATTTGACGATGCCTGAAAAGCAGCAGCACTAATATATAGGTTACCAAAATGTGCACCTGTGACCCAAAGTGGAGATCATGTTTAGAAAGGTTTGAGTACCAGCAGGAACACCATGCAAGCTAAAGACAGTCAATTTCATGATCGTTAAAAAGTCAGACTTCAAATTTAACCATACTTTTCTCTGTGAAAATTTCCTTTTGATGGTACAGTTGATAATTGATATTACAAGTTCTGCAGATTGGAGAGTGTTTGCTTTTCAGGGTCATTCAAGGACACAGCAAGTATTTAAACATACAGTCCACTCCAAGTATTTAAAGTATTTAAACATACAGTCCACTCTGAGTGGGCTTGGGATTGCTGACACTCGTAAGTGCTGTTATTCCAGAAACGATTTTGGACATAACCTTTTTTTTATAGAATATATAACTCACCTGTTATTGCTATATCAGCTCCTTTTTACTGACTACAGTAACGTGTTAATACCTTTTTACTGACTACAGTAACATTTTGATACCTTTTACTGACCACAGAAACATTTTGATACCTTTTTACTTCATGACCACAGAAACATTTTGATACCTTTGTACTGACCACAGAAACATTTTGATACCTTGTTACTTCATGACCACAGAAACATTTGATAACTTTTTACTGACCACAGAAACATTTGATGTGCTTTTACTTCATGACCACAGTTAACATTTTGATACCTTTTTACTGACTACACAAACATTTCAATACCTTTTTACTTCATGACCACAGAAACATTTTGATACTTTTTTTTACTGACCACAGAAACATTTTGATACCTTTTTACTGACCACAGAAACATTTTAGTACCTTTTTACTTCATGACCCCAGAAACATATTGATACCTGTTACTTCATCACAACAGAAACGTTATGATATCTTTTCACTTCATAAATTAAAAGATATTCAAGGCTTTAAGCTCAGTCAAGAAATTTGGAAAGAACTGATTGTGGTCAGTATGTAACACAATGGCAGCCAGACACCCTCTTTTTTCACACGTCAGTTCTTGTTTTATAAACTAGAATAGAAAAAATGTTACTGTTGCATTTTTAACATTCTTAAATCATTCCTATACACGCCTACACATATTTAAAGAGAAAATACAAACTGGTTTATGTTTGAGTTTCTAACTTTAGACTGGGTAAGTCACTGATGTACCTAACATTGTGGTTGTGCAGCTGTGTGTGTGTGTGTGTGTGTGTGTGTGTGTGTGTGTGTGTGTGTGTGTGTGTGTGTGTGTGTGTGAAGTGTGCATGCATCTGTTCACGTTGTTTTGTTGCATTGTTGGCAATGCAAACAAAAATCTGCATGTCCCCTCTCCAACTGCCATTTTAATCCCAATCTGTTCCACCTACCATCTGGCCTCCATCTATTGTTTCCCTAAATTCCTGTCATCTGTAAACCTAGCAACTAAAAATAGGCAAGCTGCCTTTCAGAAATAAAAATCAGTGGGCGACACATATATATATATATATAGTTCTCTCTGGTCTTCTGCATGTTCAATTGTATTTGATTCTTCTCTACATGTGCGATTCACAGAGTTGGTGATTGTGAGCAAGATGTTCATCAAAATGCACAGAAAGCAATTAGACCTTTTTGGGTTTATCACCTAGTCCCTATGATTTTCACAACTTTTCTTTTTTTGTTGTTGTTGTTGTTTTTCACGTGATGTTTGGGGAAAATTAAACTCTAAATAAAAAAAAAATCAAAATTAAAACATCTACCCATGCTGAAATAGTAGAAATGTTCATTGTTTAGAGTCTGCAGTCAAATGCTATGTTCATTGTTTGGAGTCTGCAGTCAAATGCTATGTTCATTGTTTGGAGTCTGCAGTCAAATGCCATGTTCATTGTTTGGAGTCTGCAGTCAAATGCTATGTTCATTGTTTGGAGTCTGCAGTCAAATGCTATGTTCATTGTTTGGAGTCTGCAGTCAAATGCTATGTTCATTGTTTGGAGTCTGCAGTCAAATGCCATGTTCATCATAGAAGATTGGGGAGTCACCCATCTGCTTGACAATGCTGATCCTGTATAGGATCTTAGACATGGCATCAACCTGTGCGGACACACGTATCACTGCTGAAAACTGGGTTGTTCAGGTGGCTATTGCCTACTCAAGATCAATGTCTTTATGATATGGGCCACTGAAGTCCACATATTCAATACACGTATGTATACAAGCATGTAATTCTCCCCTCTAGTCTCCCCCTCAAACCAAGCACTGACCTTAATTTAAATCTATCCCTAGTTGGCATACCTGGTGACTGGGTGGTAGGTAGGCCATGTGAGACGCTGAGGAAGACTGAGGAAGAAAACCTTAAACACAGTGAGAGAGAGAGAAGAGAGAGAGAGAGAGAGAGAGAGAGAGAGAGAGAGAGAGAGAGAGAGGAGAGAGACAGACAGACAGACAGAGAAAGAGACAGACAGACAGACAGACAGACAATCAGACATACAGACTTTGTGTACATGAGAGGAGAGAAAGAGAGAGAGAGAGAGAGGGGTGGGGGTGGGGGCAGACAGAGACAGAGAAAGAGAGACAGGCAGACAGAAAGACACAGTCAGACTATCAGACATACAAACAGACTTTGTGTACATGAGAGAGAGAGAGAGAGAGAGAGAGAGAGAGAGAGAGAGAGAGAGAGAGAGAGAGAGAGAGAGAGAGAGAGAGAGACCCAAGCCTAAGTCCAACGCTAACCTAGTCAAAGCCCTCTTTGTCATTAACAAACCTGCTGACAAGGAAGAATACAGTGTTCCTTGTAGAATCTTAAAATGCAGGTCAAAATGACCCTCCGTTTCCCAATCAAATCTTAAATTTGGGAACGAATTATTGAGACAATCTCATGCTTTTTGCTTTCAAGACTTAACGATTCAAATCAATACTGTATTATAATGTGCACTTCATGATTTGTATTCTAGTTCCGCTACAAGTTATGAATCATTAACAGCACGTAAATCAAACCACTCTTTATTAATGTCAGATTGACTAGTTTCTATCATTTTATGTTTTAAATGCCGGGTTGTATATTTCAACAGTGTCTACACTCATCAAAATATTCATCAGTTTAAATGAACTCAAATATTTTTCATTTAAAAAAAAAAAATGTACCTTAAACCTAATGAAGTTTTACTGACAATATAAACATGAGAAATGTTGATAAAGTGAGAGACATTATCCCAGGCACATGTCCACACACAAACAGGTGATTCACTTTGAAATAAAAACATTAATAAACAAATAAATAAATAAATAAATAAATGCATAAATAAATAAATATATAAATAAATAAATGCAAGAAAGACAATAAAGTCAGTGCACCTGGCCTGGGCATCAGCAGCTCTACAGGTTAAACACAACACAAATAAAAGAACAAAGAAATGACAAAATGAAGACTAAGTAAAGAAATAATACATCTGACTTACACATTACAACTGGCCTACTTCGCATCGGCAGCTGCTTACAGAGTTCAAAGGGATCTGCCACCCAGGAGACTGAGGGGAGAGGGGATCTCTGTATTAATTCAGAGCAAACGCTCTGACTTCCTTTCATAGGATTTCACATTTTCTGATTTAGTTTCATGCATCTGCAGAGGCTTGTCTGGGAGTACAGTATAACAGAACTCTGCTGAACGACCGCGGACGTGATCTAAAGTGGACAAAATCATCACCACAAATTCAGCCAACTGACACAACGGGAAAGAAAGGCGGACAGGGTTTTTCACACACAGCGGAAAAACCTCTGCACTTCAGCATTGCTTAGACTTTGTTTCATCAAAAATAAATTATCAGCCTTTGTTGAAATGAAAAAAAAAGAAAAAAGGACTATGAAAAATATGCAAATCATCTCACTGCAATCCCTTAATTCTAAGAGTGGTTTTCCATTCAACAGCGATGGATCATACCTCCCACAAATGATGGCCTGCATGCGTTGCTCAAAGTGTGCACAGTACCGTGCTCATAATGTATTCTTCTGTGACAGTGTAAGGAGTTATATAAGAACCAATTCTTTGAAAAAAACCACCTATTTTTCACTACTTATTTGCATTTGTACGGATGTTTTCTTTCAGTGATGTAATTGTTCATTTGCCAAGGAAACTGACATGAACCGGTTGTTGCACCACACACACACACACACACACACACACACAGTTCATTTGGCAAGGAAACTGACATGAATAGATTGTTGCACAACACACACACACACACACAACACACACACACACACACACACACACACACACACAGAACAGAAGTGGATCAAAACTACAGGTCAAGCATTTCATGAATCCTTAAAAACTAATCGGCACCCAGTCTTTGCACAATATCGCAAAGCAGGTATTCGTCTTCCCAATTTTGCCAATCGGTCGTGTAAGCTGGGAACCTACTGGTTGATCAAACGTGTTCAAAATATCTGTGTGTCATTATGATCTTCATTTTTAAAATCTGTCCATCAAATCTGAAATCTGCCCACACAACAACTCTCAGTTGTGCGTTCTCCGGAAACTGGAATATGACTTTGAAGAGAAAAAAAACGAACACATAACAAGAAAGACAAAGAGAGAGAGAGACACTCTCACACACACACACACACACACACACACACACACACACACACACACACACAGAGCACAACCACACCTCGGCCCAACACTAACCAAAAATCTCTCCACCGCTGGCATACTCGGTGACGAGGTAAAGCATGCGTTCCGTCTCCATGACCTGATAGAGGCGTATGATGTGAGGATGTCTGAGCAGCTTCATGATGCGGATCTCACGGAAGATCTTGGTCAGGTTGTCTTCCGTCAGCTGGGTCTTGTCAATGATCTTGATGGCAACCTGATACCAAGAGGCAATCGATCATCATTCACATCATGTTAAAAAAAAAAAAACATTTACGGAGTTGCTCTTGTTCTTCACAAACTTTGGTTGGTGTGCTTGGCTTTATTTGTAAGTTTGGGGCTCCTCTTTCAGAGCTTGACATGAAAAAAATATTGCCAATTAGTTTTTTTTACATCCCATCATGAATTTGCAAAAGATGGATGAGAGGGGAAGAGGGCGGAGGGGGCGGACAGGTGAGAGGGTCACAGAAAAAATCCACTGCACACACACCACACACACCACAACACACACCACACACACACACACAACACACGCACGCACTTTCGATCCCATGGTCAGTATAGAGAAGGGCGGGGCACGTTGCTAGTCAAAATGGGAGTTCAACTAACATCACTATATCCAACAGTCAAAAAAAGAAAAAGGCAAGTGGATGGGCTGAAGGCAGATAGGGAAATGCTGAGATGGAAGGTGAGACTGAGGAGGAGGGGAGGACAACAAAGGAAAAAATCAATGCAGGTTTAAAATCAAACCTTGCCTTCACCTGTCCTATTTTTTGGGCTGCTGAAGAGACTAAAGGTTGAAACTCGTTTTTTTGTCATTGTCCATTTGTTTGTGGGGTTTCACATTAAGAAGACTTGTAAAGAGATAGTTAAACGACGTGTTTCATTGTCTTACTGATCTTTCGGTTTTTTGGGGCTTTTTTTTTTTTTAAAGAAGATTAGTGCAGAACTTGTTATTAAATGCAAAATGACAGAACACTTTCTATCTTTCGCACAAACCACTTCAACTGCCTGCAATATAAACCAGAGAAAGTGACCAGCACAGCAGTTCTATCCTTCGCACCAACCAGGCTCAATCAACTTTTTCCCTACAAAATCACCAAGACAGAAAGCCAGATGTAAAAAGACCAAGCAAGTATCATTACCAAAATCTGTCATGGAGAATGTCAAATATCGACCTTCACACATTCTCTACTTTACTTCATACATTCCCTACTTATTAAACTTTCATACAATTCCCTACTTTACTTAACATACATTACCCACATCCCTGATTTTCCCATTGCTCAGCTCTAATATCAACTTTACTTCATACTTATTACTCATACATTCCCTACTCTACTTCATACATTCCCTACTACTTCACACATTCCCTACTTTACTTCATACATTCCCTACTTCACACATTCCCTACTTTACTTCATACATTCCTACTTTACTTCATACATTCCCTACTTTACTTCACACATTCCCTACTTTACTTCATACATTACCTACTTTACTTCATACATTCCCTACTTTACTTCACATTACCTAACTTTACTTCATACATTCCCTACTTTACTTCACACATTCCTACTTTACTTCATACATTCTCTTTTCTTACATTACATCCCCCTACTTCACTTCATACATTCCCCTACTTTACTTCATACATTCACCTACTTTTACTTCAAACATTCCTACTTTACTTCATACATTCCTACTTTACTTCAAACACTCACTACTTTTACTTCAAACATTCCTACTTTGCTTCAACATTCACTACTTTGCTTCATACATTCTCTACTTTACTTCATACATTTCCTCTACTCATAATTCATACACGTTCCCTACTTTACTTCATACATTCCTACTTTACTTCATACATTCCCTACTTTACTTCACACATTACCCCACTTTACTTCAAACATTCCTACTTTGCTACATACATTCCCTAACTTCACACATTACCTACTTTACTTCATACATTATTTTTTACTTCTAATTCATACATTCCCTACTTTACTTCATACATTCCCTACTCTACTTCATACATTAGATACTCTAATTCATACATTCCCTACTTTACTTCATACATTCCCTACTTTACTTCATACATTCCCTACTTTACTTCATACATACTCTACTTCATAACATCCCCTACTTCACTTCATACATTCACTACTTTACTTCATACATTCATACTTTACTTCAAACATTCCCTACTTTACTTCATACATTCATACTTTACTTCAAACATTCCCTACTTTACTTCATACATTCACTACTTTTACTTCAAACATTCCACTTTGCTTCATACATTCTCTACTTTACTTCATACATTCCCTACTACTAAATTCCATACATTCCCTACTTTATTTCATACATTCCCTACTTACTTCATAGATTCCCTACTTTATTTCATACATTCCCTACTTTACTTCATAGATTCCCTACTTTACTTCATACATTCCCTACTTTGCTTCAAACATTCACTACTTTACTTCATACATTCCCTACTTCACACGTTCCCCACTTTACTTCATACATTATACTCTAATTCATACATTCCCTACTTTACTTCAAACATTCCATATTTTACTTCATACATTCCCTACTTTACTTCATACATTCCTACTCTAATTCATACATTCCCTACTTTACTTCATACATTCCCTACTCTACTTCATACATTCCCTACTTTACTTCACTACTCTACTTCATACATTCCCTACTTTACTTCATACATTCCCTACTCTAATTCATACATTCCCTACTTTACTTCATACATTCCCTACTCTACTTCATACATTCCCTACTTTGCCTCATGTCATTCCCTACTCTACTTCATACATTCCCTACTCTACTTCATACTTTCCCCTACTCTACTTCATACATTCCCTACTTTACTTCATACATTCCCTACTTTACTTTACACATTCCCTACTTTACTTCACACATTCTGTACTTCATATATTCCCTACTTCACGTCATACATTCTCTACTTCATATATTCTCTACCTCGCCATTCTTACATCCCAACCCCTGCCCCGACGACATCTGACAACCACCCCCTAACCAGCGACATAAACAGCAATGCGAACACCGGTCATTAAAGCTGAGCAAGGACCCAGTGTGCTGTTTCTTCCTGGCCACCAAAGAGCCCTATTGTCTTTCCAATCACTGAATCGGGTGTGCCCAGCGACAGGACGTCATCTGTCACAGCTCAGCGGTTGTGTTGTGTGCAATGCCTTTTGTCTCCTGTCCTGGAGTGACTGGGGGACCAGCTGGTTTGTCTTTGTGCCAGGCAGACTATTCGGTCAAACCGTCACGGTTGGGTAACGCTTGGCATTGCCAGACTTTCCAGTCTGGCAGAAAGCTAGGTCTTTCAGACTGGAAAAGGAAGGAACGAATCAGCGGCTAAGCGAAATAATTATTAGTAAATAAATAAATGTACAAAATACAAGGAGAGAAAACGCTGCCATAGCACAAACTGATCAAGTAGATCTAATCTGTTCATGCCATGGCCGAGACACAATAGAGAAACAGACACAAGAATTCAACACAAACAGTATGCAAAGCTCAAACACAACAAGATTGTTTTCTTCCTCTCTCTCTCTCTCTCTGTGCGTGTGTGTGTGTGTGTGTGTGTGTAGTGCGCGGCACTGGCACATGGTTTGTTGTTTGTTTGTTTGTGGTTTGTTATTTGCTATCATTGTTTTCTGTAGGAGGGAAGGAGGGTGAAAGCAAGGATGAGGGAAGAAGGGAGGGGAGGGGGGGGGGGATGGATGGCGGGCAGAGCAGCAGTGGTTTATACCCCAGTGAAATTTCTTCAGGCTTGTGCAAGGTCAAAAGAATGATCTGATTTATTTCATGTCATCCTTCATAATAAAAGTTAGATCCAGTTCGCATAGTGAGGCGACTGCAGGCGGAAATCTAAACAAATTTTAAATGTTGGTGATAACACACCGCAAAAAAAGCGTTGACAAACTTATCACAAGACAAAACACTGTCTTGTGACTTGTTTGTTTACATTTTTTGGCGTGCATCATCATTAACATTTAATATTTCTTCATAATACAAACAACAACAAAATCCTGACCTGTTAAATCTTATCTTTACTGGAAAGTGTGTGTTTTTCATCAGTAAGTATCACTCATCATTTCACTTTCTTTGTTCCTTTCCAAGGGTGTGGAAGACAGGGGGTGGGGGTGGGGCCCTTCAAATTAAATGTCATGAGTTGTGGTAGGGGAAGGGGGCTAACTCTACCTTTGCCTTAACTGAAAGCATCATTAACAATTGTTCATGGGGAAAAAGAACGGAAAGAAGAAAAATGAACATCCACAGAAAATTTGTAGTTGTTCACTCTGCAAATTTGAAAAACTATTGTTGGGTCCCCCTAACCTCCGCCTTTGCCAACTGAGGTTGTAGCCTGTGTTTATCTTGGCATACAGCATTATGGCATAAACAACTGAAAGTTTAAAAAAAAGTAAGAACTTTCTTCTTATGCACTCTCAATCGTTCAGTTCCTTGGAAGGGTTAAGTGAGTTTAAATCAACTTCACTTCTTCCTCGCTGCTTCATCAAAGCTATGTTGCTATGATCTACAATGCTATGTTGTTATGATCACGAATGTCAATGTTGATGAACGCAGTCACAGAATCTACAACAGTCATTGATGACCAGTCAGAACCTACAACAGTCACTGAATGAGCCTGATAGAACAGGAACTACAACAGTCATTGATGACCCCTTAGAACCTACAACAGTCATTGATGACCCCTTAAACCATTGATGACCCTTAGAACCTACAACAGTCACTGATGATCTGTTAGAACCTACAACAGTCATTGGTGACCTGTTAGAACCTACAACAGTCATTGATGACCTGTTAAACCTACAACAGTCACTTGATGACCTGTTAGAACCTACAACAGTCACTGATGACCTGTTAGAACCTACAACAGTGAATTGAAACATGCTGATGAAAAAACGCATGCATCCTTCCCATTATGATTTCTAGTTTTGCCACTGCGACCTCCCATTTGATTAAACTCTGACAATGACTTATAGATGCTTGTCCCATGGGTGCATTTGCTCAAAGTAATAACCATAATAACAGACACATATACAGCACTCTATTCAGAGGAACCAGACTCTCAAAGAGTCATACTAGCGCTAAAATATTGTAAAAAGTAACTGAATGAAACAAAAAAATAAAAAAGTTTTAATTCTTAACTTTTTTCCCTGGGTACACTGTTCGTTAATCTGGCGTGTTAACTGTACTTTGGTAAAGTGGAGTACATGCAGTGATGGTCACTAAGGATTTTGCCAGACAATTCTGCTCACAGCTGTCACTCAGTATTGAAAAGATAACTGGTACCACCAAAAAAAATTCTCTGGTAGCATCATTCCCCGTTTCCTCCTCTTCCCTTTTTTCTCCTCCCCCCCCCCCCCCCCCCCCCCCCCCCCCCCCTTCTCCTGCACCACCTACACCCATCCCCATTTGTTTTCTAGGGAAAAAAAAAAAAAAAAAACCCTCTAAAAATTACGACACTGCACCCATACAGACAGAAAACATTATCTTTGTCTGCATCGTTTATGAATGTGGGTAGCAAAGACTTTTTTTGGAGACACCACAAAACACACACACCACACACACACGCACATGTGCTTGCACACTGGTAACACATGAGAACGACAGAAAGAGAGAGGAACTTGTCACAGGCTACAATATTGATGGAAGTTGTTGCAACATCAATATATCCACATCCTGACAAAGAAACGACGACTGGTCCTGTGAATATCTGACCAGTGACAGGTCATCAGAAACTTGATTTCTTTGGATATATAATCAAACTTTTTAAAACAGTATTCTACTGGCTGCAGCAGCTTACCAAATACACGTAAAGCGCATGTGGGTTTAGGTCTGTTAATCCCTCTCAACATCTGACTGTTATAAGGAGGGACATTAACGTCTTTTATTAAGAGAGAGTGACAAAGTCACAAACCAATGGAACTTTTCCATTTTCTATTTCTGAGAAAGATTATAGATCTCAGTTCACACTCTCTCAGCAGGCTGAAGCTGAACTGATCACCCGTCATCTAGCAAAGAGGCAGATAACCTGAAAAAAAAAAAGGACGGTAAACACTAAAGCAGTGTCTCCAACAAGAGCATCAAGCCTGAGTCGGGACCTCTTGACCATGTCCTACACATTCTTTCCCCATCCACTTTCCTTTTTTTTTCCTTTCCTTGACAGATCATGACAAACGTGATTTTTTTTTTAACGAACAAGACTTTGCCCCTGTGCCGTTTTGTAACAAACAGCCACCCTGATAGGAGCACACTCAACTTGTCTCACTGTCTGATTGTATGAATTATCAGTTGAAAATATATTAATTATCTGTCTGGCACAATTCAAATGCAGCATGCAGCACACACCTTTTAGGCTATCTACATCTTGCTGCAAAAAGGAAAAAAAAAAATTATATCAGCTGAGATAATGAATGCACTGTCAGGGCTTGGCAGTCGAGTTTCATCTGCCAGCACAAACAAATTTCCGTCTATGACTGAGCGCGCGCGTGTGTGTGTGTGTGTGTGTGTGTGTGTGTGTGTGTGTGTGTGTGTGTGTGTGTGTGTGTGTGCATGTGAGAGAGAGAGAGAGAGAGAGAGAGAGAGAGAGAGAGTGAGAGTGAGAGTGTGTGTGTGACTGTGTGTGTGTGTGTGGTGTGTGTGTGTGTGTGTGTGTGTGTGTGTGTGGTGTGTGTGTGTGGTGCGTGTGTGTGTGCGTGTGTGTGTGTGTTGGTGTGTGTGTTGGTGTGTGCGTGTGTGCCTGCGTGTGTTGGCATGTCAACCCAAATATATTTTAAATCTCCCAATTCTGTGGCCCTCCATGCCCTTCTCTTATGGCTGTGATCTCAGTTTCCATCAATTTCCTCTCCAGTCCATGTCCCAGCTTCCGCCGTGTTCCTGTCAAAGTCATCATGAACAGCAAGTTCAAGGGGACTGTTGTTGGGTGGATGCGGTGGCGCCCTCCAGAGAGGGGCTCTCTCACTCCTGCTGACTCTGCAACTCAGCAGTTACCAGTCATCAGTATGGGGACTAGCTGGTGGTGGATTTTTACTGGCACCGATCAACATCACCAGAGTGATTCAGCAACAACAGCTCCTGTGCTGTCACTGGAGGGTGGCTTCACGGTGACTTGAACAGTTGAAACATTGCTAGCCCCTATGGACTGCAGGGGATGGCAAGAAAAAAAAAAAAATGTAGCTGTGTATGAGGTGGTCAGAGCGACAGGAGTAGGAGTAACCCTTGAAAATACACTCAACACGAAAAAGCCAACGAAATAAAGTAAAATAAAAAAATTTAAAAAACAGTAAGACCTGTGATTCTTACACAGCTGGATTTCATACCAGCTACATTACACCACTGAGGGTTTATGATTTACCAAAAGCTTCAGCACGCTGGAAAGCCCACACCACTGGTGCAAAGAATGTCAACCAGCTGTGACTTTGGTACACGTCACTCAGCCAAAATCAAACCATGGTGATGAGTCGGCATCAGTGTTTTGATACAATCAGAGACAGCAGAACTCCACAAAATGAAAAACCATCATTATGGAAGTGCATAACGCCATCTGTTTCAAATGGCTAGTTCTTGAAGCCAGTCAGCAATCACTGTACTCATTAACTAAAAAGTGTCAGAAAATCATTCAATGTGCCTTGTGTGCCTTTTCAAGAAATATAGCAGTTTCAGGTATGCGCTTTTAAGATCTAAGTTTTATATTTCGGTCGTTTCATCTATGTCTGCCCCAGTAATCTGTTAAATGCCCTGACTGATGCAGCTCCTAATAAACACAGCAAAAGGGAGGAAACAGAATCAACAATATAATCATTCCCTGTGTCACTATGAATAACACTTTTTAAAACAGGTTCAGGGTTGCACTCGCTCCATTTTAGAACTTGTACTAAAATCAAACTTTGCTGGGGGATGAAGATGTTGAAAAACCCAGCAAAACATTTGATATCATGGGCATCTATATTCCCTAC
>CM031628.1:12068365-12083365 GCA_018398815.1 Conus ventricosus | reverse complement strand
ATTAAACTGTCTGCTCTGTGCTAAACATCCAAAGTAAAATTTTGTTTTGTGTCACTGTGTTTACATACTTTGGTTTGTTTTCAGCAATGCTGCATCCTGTTTTCTTTCAATTTTCTGTCTCCTCAGACACTAGAGGCCACCTTTTCAAATTAAAAATGGAATACTTTCTGACAATACCACTTGCCTGCACAATTTTTGCAAAGCTGTAAACCCCTGGAACAACTCAGTAACTCACCCTACAAAAGGTACACAGCTGACTGCTAAAACACTCAAGAAATAGGAAGCATACAGTGTTCATCATGATCATTATCATGGACATCATTATCAACATCATCATCAACATATGCAACCATGCTCCATGATTGAAAGATCCCTTAGAAGTGCTTGCTTCATTAGCGACTGGGGAAATACAGGATATGACAACATAACGAGATAGTAAATCTTGTGTTATAAAACTCCACTCATTACGTAGTTCATCCAAGTGTGAATTTAAACACTGCAACATGTTTATAAGCATTCATCAAGTAAAAGGAACATATTTCTAAGCTTTCAGCTAGCAAAGGGTAATCAATTACAGTAAAAACTGAGACTCTTTATGCTTTTGTTTTTCATTATGCTATAAGAATGAGAAAGAAACAGTCTGGATCAATAAGCATCTAATCAGTTTTTCCTTTAAATAACAAAAACAATTCATGTGTCAAACTGCTGAGGTCCAGTGTATGTGGACATGTGTGTGTGTGTGTGTGTGTGTGTGTGTGTGTGTGTGTGTGTGTGTGTGTGTGTGTGCGTGTGCGTGCGTGTGTGTCACTGTGTGTAAAACTGTGGAGCATAATTTCAAGTTAATAACAAAACAAAATTGATTTATAGCGTCAACTATTGGAATAACACTTCAACTTTTTGGCATTATCATGATCAAGCGCCATTCTTTGGATTTGTTCTTAAATAGTTCACTTGTCTGCTTTGCACAAACACTCAAAGAAATTAACAGTTTGAGAACAACAGGGATGGTATCAAATCACAATAAGCCAAAGTTTTTCTTTGGGTCATCAAGTTCTCTTCTAGTTCTACACATGTACAAGATAAAAAACAAATGATGTCAAAATGATAAAACCTACTTTCACTCTCTCTCTCTCTTTCTCTCTGTGTGTGTGTGTGTGTGTGTGTGTGTGTGTGTGTGTGTGTGTGTGTGTGTGTTTTCATCTGCACCCTCCTCCTGCTACCCTCACACACCTCCAATCCCAATCCAAGCTCTTTTACTTCAGTCTGTGAAAATTGTAAATGTCTTGTACGGTCGGACCTGCGTGTGTATCAATATAACAGGTCACATCAAGTTTTCAACTGCCCACATGAAATCAACTTAAACAAATGAAAAAGCATTATCACCAAGTATGGATCCTAAGGTCTCTGTAACAAGATCTTGTGTAAAGCGTATCCACACGCTGAAGCATGATCATGATGATGATGCACTCTGACTCTCGGCAGTCAGTCGTCTGCTTCGTGACGGTTGGGAAAAAAAAATACAAACATTTCAAAAGGCAAGTTGAAAAACGAACTGAATGAATGTCATCCTGGAATTTCATTTTCAACTTTCTGTCACATTTCCGAATAAATGGCGTTCTTTCACCCTTTCCTGTTTCTTTTCTTTAAATAATAATAACATAAACTGATAAAGGAAAAAGAGCAGACGGACAAACTAAATCATACACGAAACATGACGGCCTATGCGCATCGAACGGCAAAGTTTTATTTCAAGGCAACTCACCTTTGTTTTTGTGACGATATGAGTGGCTAGTTTAACTACTGCAAAATTTCCCTTTCCAATAGTACATTCCATTTCGTAGTACCGACCCTCACAGGGCCTCCAACGCCCAATGCTCCGTGACTCCGTCCAACAAGCACCCTGCCAGCCATTTTGTTTACAACACTGGCCTTACGCATGCTCGTAGCCTCTAACCCAAAGTGGTCGATCATCTCGGTTTGACGCACGCACTGTGCACTTTCTATTGAGCACGTGCCAGACATGCACAGCAGCAGGGGGCGATCGTTAACAGTTGGGAGTGCTTCCAAGATCCCCGTACCAATCAAGTCTCGACATTTTTTTTTTCTCGACAATTCGTCTGTCGTGGATGATCTAATGATCATGACAACTTATTCATTGAGAGTAACTGTCATCATGTGTGTTTTGCGGTTGTCGTCACACAGTGATGGAAGGTGGACAAGAGCAGATGGGGTGATGGGTTGCTGTGAGAGGGGGTGGGGGGTGGGGGTGGGGGGTTGAAATGTAAGTTCGTTTGTAGCGCAGTTTTGATTGTCTAACGCGCCAACCTGCAAGTTGTTTGATCACGTTGCAGATTATGTGCCACTTTTCACTTTAAAAGTCGTTTCGAATTTCGGACTTCGATGGCCTACAAATTATCCAGCTTATGCTTATCTTAGAGGAGAGAGGAGAGAGAGAGAGAGGTGGGGATGGGGGGGGAGGCACATTTTCAAAAAATGGCAATTTTCAAAAATGGCACAGACTACCAATGCTGAGACAAAGTAGGCACAGACGAAAATGTCAGTAACAACACACATGGCGCGTGATCTAATAAGAGAGGCAGAGAACAGGAAAACACCGATTCAGACTCACTTGCTACTCCACCACGTTTTTGGGCGAAAGTGCCCTAAAGCCGCCTATTCCTGTTCTCTGACAAGTAACCAAAAAATAACGACCCTACAACACAATATACTGTATTGGGTTATCGTTTTCAATACTAATTTACTAAAGTTTTCAGATTTCAGTTTTTGCTTAATCCTGTGTTTTTCTGATCATTTTCAATAACATCATTTTCGCGCAAACATTCTTCAAATGAGTCTCTGTCTTTCATGTGAAATAAAACTACAGTCTTTAACTGTTCTCTAAGTCTTTTAAAACTGAGTTATATTTCTGGCATAAAATCCACACACTTATCCCAGCATGTCTTCCGCTGAAAGCTAGTTTCGACAAAGTGTTTCTCTTTTTAACTATGTCTCTTTCTGCTGAACAGTCATCTATAATAAATAGTGTCTGCGTTCCTTCAAACAGTCTATAAAAACTGTTCTAAACACTCACTAAGTTTATTGCTGGATTAACTAAATATATGTCATCATCTGTCCATATAAACCTTCTATCATGATATGCTTTGTTCCATTTAAGTGTTGGACAGAAAACCACAATATGATTAAAATTATAACGATAAACTGTTTGTAACAGGTCGAGGACAAATATTGTTTTTCACAACAGTCTGTCCACAAATTAATGAACAATGAGGGGTTTTTGTCATAAAGTTTAACTGCTCCATAGTTTTATACTAGAATTTAATCTAATCCGGTTATTGTTTTTATCATGTCCTCTGTTAAAACTTGTTCAGTATAATAAAATCCTATAAGGTCTAAATGTGTAAGATTAATCCAATTCAGTGCTGTAAGATTGTTTCTATTTAGACAATATTGATTTTGTTGCTTGTTGTTATAACCTTAATATCCTCGCCATTGTGAAGAATGACAACAGTAACTTTAAGACTGTTAACGTCTAAGTTTTGCCAGCTAATTAGAATTCCTTTAAAAAGGACGTCACTAACGCCCACAACCCCATCCTTCTCCTTATCTTTTAAGACAGAAATTTCAAATATTATTGTGAACGTGTCTCCTAATTTCATTTGCGGAATGAACTGTAATTTTGTAGAAGCATCTTTCAAAACTGATTCTCTTCTGTGGAGGATGTACTGCTTTTTCCATACGGCGTTATTTCAATTTCTTTCCGACTATTGTCGTCCGGCATAAGACTTACATGTAAAGGGCCAGAGTTGAATGCTTTTCTGAAACTTTTTTGACGGCTAAAATATGTAAATGGGCTTATGAATTCAAATTTTATTTCCCATTCTAAATATGGTTCTAAGTGCCATTTGAGGTCAGGTTTTCGAACTATTTTATATTCATACTGACCAACATTATTTGCTTCTGATTGGAGCTGTTCTGTTAGGAAACTTTTTGTTGTCGCCACTCTTTGCGTTTAATCCCCTTGTTTAGGCTATATCACATTTGTCATCACACTGGTTTCCCCTTTGGGAATTTTCCAACTTGACATCATCAATTTTAAAAACAAAAAAACCAAACACACAACAAAACACACACACACACCACCCCACACCAAAACACACACACACTCTTTTTGGGGAAACCCTCTTAAAAAGAATTTTGGGGCTGACTGGTTTTGTGGGCTAACAAAACCCCCAAACCCGCAAGCTGATTTCCCCCAAAGTGTAAAAAACCACCAAAAAAAAAACGGGCCCCAATTTCCAAAAGACAAACTGCTTTCTTTAAACGGTCATCAAAAAAAATCATGTTTCTTTTAGCCAGACCCCCCTGTGAGAAGTCATACCGGGGACTGACTCTGGCTCCTCAACAACCTTTCAACAGGCGGAATTAATAAGGTGGCTTATCTGTATCGCGAATTTTTAAAAAGTTTTAGGCTGGGTGTATTTTGAAAAAAAGCTTTTCAGGGGGGAAGCGGTCGGTTGTGGGGGGAAACGGCTGGGTCTGTATTTGTTATCTTTAAAATTGCCCTTTGAGGTAGACGATGAGCTTGGCCCCGCTTTTCGTTTTGCACTTTAAGCCCCTTTTGTCTTAGTACTTAAAGGTTCCGTTTGTTTTGATTTACGTGATCATTCATTTTGGTAAAAAAAAGGGATAAGATAAGTAATGTTGCTTACACCCCACCGCCCGCAAAGGGCCCCCTCGGGTTTTAAAAAAAAAAAGGGGGCAATCCTGAGAAACAAAAAAAAACATAAATCAAACGAACAAGTAGAAAAAATTTAAAAAAACCAGTACCACTAGTGTAAAAATAATCTTCTTTGACATCAACATTTAAACCCCTAATGATCCACTTTTTTTTCATGTGATCATTTGATTATTATCTAGACCCATTTTTCATCCTAAGAATGACAAAATTACTTGTTATCTTTGATGAACAGAAAGTAGTCATTAAATATTTTCTGTCTGGCAGCGTTGTTTGTGCTTTTAAATAGATTGCAAGCCGAGGGTTTGGGGAAAATTTCCAAAAACCCACACCCACGAAACTTAGTAAACCCAGAATAAAATTCAAAAGGATTTCAAAAAATGCATAAAAACACGGGAAATTTTGAGATAGATAGATGGGATATTTATGTGTGTGAGTGTGCATGTATAAAGAGAGAGAAACAGGGGGAGAAAAGAGAGAGACAGAGGGGGGAAGAAAGAGCAAAGAGAGAAAGGGGAGGGGGAGAGAGAGAGAGAGAGAGAAGAGAGAGAGAGAGAGAGAGCCCGTGTGTGTGTGTATGTGTGTGTGTGTGTCGGGTGTGGGGGGTTGCGGTGTGTGTGTGTGTGTGGGGTGTGCGGGGGTTTTGTGTGGTCCCGTGTGGGTTGCATGCGTTTTCCCTTGTGTGTGTGCATGCGCACCGCGCATTTTATGAACAAAAAAAGAGGTGACAGGCAGAGGGGGGGAAAGTTGTAGTTAGTAGGGAAAAGCTTTTAAAATTAGGAAAGGGGGGTTTAAGCCCAAAAAAATCCCATGTTTGCGTCTCACTAACCCCTTTTTTCAGCGGGAAAACCCTTAATTTGCACTTTAACTTTTACAGTTTTTTCCCATTCGCCTGACAACAGCAAAACCCGGGCCCGTGATGAACATCCATCTGAAGTTATTCGGGGGTTTGAAGTCGGGGGAAATTTGGGGGGGGGGGGGGGGGGGGGGGGGGGGGGGGGGTTGTTTTTTAAAGGTTGCCCTATTTTGGGTAAACTTCGGGAAGGGGCTTAAAATTGGCATTCCTCCCCTAAAAATTTCCCTGAAAAAATTACATGCGCTTTGTCGTTTCAATAAAACAAAAACAAAATCTCAATGAAGCCCGGTTCACAGGCATAGCGTTCAATTTCTTCCTTAAATTTTTTCTAAAAACATTCAGTGAAGAGCCTGAGTTGTGCTATGCACTTGGCTCTAAAAGTTTTCCCCCTGCCTTTGTATTGGCTGTCCCCTTTTTAAATCAAATTAAAAAAAAACCCAACCCAAAAAAAGAAAAAGGGAAAAAGAAGAAAAAAGAAAAATGTGGTTGGCGCAAAAATATTTTTGAAAAATTGATGCTGGAAAAGGGGAAACTTTGGTGGGAAGGTGGGGGGGATGGATTGTTGGGAGCCTGGGATCAAGTCTAAAAGTGAAATTTGTGGGGGACCCCAAATTTGTTGCCTTGGGTTTTTTTTTTTTTTTTTTTTTCTGCCCTATGTACGGGAAATTAAGGCATTTTGCTCCCAAAACAATTTTCAGCACTGGGGGGGACTGAATCAGGGCCATCCTTTTTTATATATGAAAAAATTTTTAAAAATTCCCCAATCAGGGAAAAACCCCAAAAAATTTAAACAATTAAGGTTTTCGGCAACAAAAGCTTTAAAATAAATTTAAATTTGCGAACATAAAGATAAAAACTGACCGGAAAAATTTACTTTTAACAAGGCCTGGAATCCCCCCTAGGTTTGAACCCCCACAAAAAGACACTTCAAATTTGGAATGGGCATTAGATTTAAATTTAAAGGGGGGCCCCCTTTGTTTTTTCTTTGATTTCATCAGTTAAGACTTTCATACCAAAATACCCATAACAAAAATTTTTTCATGAAATACTAATGAAAGTAAGATACAAATGCCAAGTGGATTTTAAATTGAAAAACATGCCCGGGAAAAAAAAAAATAAAAATAAAACTTATTTTCCCCAGAAACTGTCAGCGGAAAAGGGAAAAATCTGTGCACTTTTAAAATTAATATTAGTCTTGAATTGGGGAAGAGGATATTTTTTTTTAAAATTTTTAAAAACTGTCTGCCTGTGTTTAAACATCCAAAGTAAATTTTTTGTTTTGTGTCACTGTGTTTTACATTTTGGGTTTTTGTTTTCAGCAATGCCCCACCCTGTTTTTTTTAAATTTTTCTGTCTCCTCAGACATTGGGCCCCCTTTTCAAATTAAAAATGGAATATTTCTGACCCCCCACTTGCCCCCACAATTTTTGCAAAGCTTTTAAACCCTGGAACAACCAGTAACTCCCCCTACAAAATTTACACGCTGTTTCCCTTAAAACACTCAAGAAATGGAAAAGAATACAGTTTTCCCTCTTGATCTTTCATGGCATATTATAAAACATATCATAAAACATAGGCAACCTTTTGCTCCATGATTAAAAAGATCCTTAGAAGTGCTTGCTTCATTGGGCGACGGGGGAAATACAGGATAGGGCCCTTAAACCGAGATAGTAATTCTTGTGTTTTAAAACTCCACTCTTTTCGTAGTTCACCCCCAAGTGTGAATTTAAACATTTGCAAATGTTTATAAGCATTAATAAAGTAAAGGAACATTTTTCAAAGCTTTCAGCTAGAAAGGGTAATAAAATTACAGAAAAAAACGGGAGACTCTTTTTGCTTTTGTTTTTCATTATGCTATAAGAATGAAAAAGAACCAGTTTTGGTAAAATTAAGCATTAATAGTTTTTTTTTTTAAATAAAAAAAAACAATTCATGTTCAAACTGCTGAGGTCCAGTGTTGTGGACATGGGTGGTGTGTGTGTGTGTGTGTGTGGGGTGTGTGTGTTGGGGTGTGTGTGTGTGTGTGGTTAGTGCGTGGGGGTTGTGTCACTGTGTGTAAAATGGGAGCATAATTTAATTTAAATAACAAAAAAAAATTGTTTTTTTGCGTAAAATATTGGAATTTAACACTTCAACTTTTTGGCTTTATCTTGATCAAGCCCCATTCTTTGGATTTGTTTTAAAATTTGTTCATTGTCTGCTTTCCCAAAAAACCTCAAAGAAATTAACGTTTGGAAAAAAACAGGGTGGTATAAATCACAATAAGCCAAAAAGTTTTTTTTTGGGGTAAACCCAATTTCCTCTTCTAGTTTTTCACATGTACAAGATAAAAAAAAGATGTAAAAATAAAAAAAACCCTACTTTCACTCTCTCTCTCTCTTTTTCTTTTCGGGGTGTGGTGTGTGTGTGGGTGTTTGTGTAATGTGGTTGTGTCGTGTGTTTTTCCATCTGCCACCCCCCCTCCTGCTACCCCTAAACAACCTCCAACCCCAAACCCGCTCTTTTACTTCAGTCTGTGAAATTGAAAATTTGTTTTTTGTCCCGGTTCGGACCTGCGTGTGTTCAATATAACAGGTCACTAAGTTTTCAACTGCCCACATGAAATCAACTTAAACCCCCCCAAATAAAAAAACCCATTTTCACCAAGTAATGGATCCAAGGTCTCTGTAAAAAAGTTTCTTGTTGTAAAGCTTTTCCCACACGCGGGAAGCTGATCATGTTGATGATCCCATTTCTGACTTCGGCAGTCGTCGTCTCCCTTGGGAAAAAGGGGTTGGGGAAAAAAAAAATTCCCCAAACATTTCTTAAAAGGCAAGTTAAAAAAAACGAACTAAATTAAATGTCTTTCCGGGAAATTTCTTTTTAAATTTCTGTCCATTTCCAAATAAAGGGGCGTTTTTTCCCCCTTTCCTTTTTCCCCTTTTTTTTAAAAATAATAATAAAAAAAACCCTAAATTAAAGGAAAAAGAGCAGAGGACAAACTAAATAAATACAGAAAATGAGGGCCCCTTGCGCATAAAAACGGCAAAGTTTTATTTCAAGGCAACTACCTTTTTTTTTGGGGCGTTATGAGTGGCTAGTTTAATTTCTGAAAATTTCCCCCTTTTCCCAAATATTTACTTTCCATTTCGTAGTACCGACCCTCACAGGGCCTCCAACGCCCAATGTTTCCGGGGAATCCGTCCAACAAGCCCCTGCCAGCCTTTTGTTTAAAACACTGGCCTTAAGCTTGTCGTAGCCCCCTAACCCAAAGGGTTTTTCGATCTCTCGGTTTGCGCACGCACTGTGCACTTTCTTTTTGAGAACGTGCCGGACATGCCAAGCAGCAGGGGGGGGGTCGTTAACAGTTGGGAGTGTTTCCAAGACCCCCCTTTCCAAATCAAGTCTGAAATTTTTTTTTCTCGACAATTCGTTTTGTCGTGGATGATCTAAATGATCATGGGTTTTATTGAGAGTAAAATTTTATTTTTTTTTGGGGGGGCCCCCCCAAAGGGGGGGGGAAAAAGAGGGGGGGATGGGTTGCTGTTGGGGGGGGGGGGGGGGGGGGGGGGGGGGGGGTTTTTTGGGGGGTTTTTTTGGAACCCCCGGGAACCCGGGTTTTCCCCTTTTTTTTTTTTTTTTAAAAGGGGGGGCCCCCAAAAATTTGTTTCCCCCAAAAATTTTTTTAAAAAAAAAGGGGGGGGGGGGGGGGGGGAAAGGGGGGGGGGGGGGGGAAAAAAAAAAAACCAAAAAAAGGAAAAGGCCAAAGGGAAAAAAAACAAAGGGGGTTTTTAAAAAAAGGGGGAAAAAACCCAAAAAAAAAAAAAAAATTTTTTTTTTTAAAAAAAGGAATTTTTTTTGAAAACCCCCCCAAAAAAAAAAACCCCTTTTTTTTTCCCCCCCTTTTTTTCCCCCCCCTTTTAAAAAAAAAGGTTTTTTGGTTTTTTGTTTCCTGGTTTTTTCCCCCCCCCCCCCCCCCCCCCCCCCTTTTTTTTTTTTTTTTTCCCCCCCTTTTTTTTTTCTTAACCCCCAAAAAAAAAGGGGGGGAAAAAATCCTCAAAAATTTTTTTTTTTGTTTTGGTTTTTAAAATTTTTTTTTTTTTTTTTTGTCCTTTTTTGGAAAATTTTTTTTAAAAAAGGGGGGGTTTTTTAAATTTTTTTTTTTTTTTTTTTTTTCCCCCCAAAATTTTCCCCCCAAAAAAACCTTTTTAAAAAGGGGTTTCCCTTTTTTTTTCCCCCCCCTTTTTTTTTTTTTTTTCTTTTTCCCCCCCAAAAAAAAAAAAAAATTTTAAAAATTTTAAATTTTTTTTTTTTTTTTTTTTAAAATTTTTAAAAAAAAAAATTTTTTTTCCTTTTTTTTTTCCCCTTTTTTTTTTCCTTTTTTTTCCCTTTTAAAAAAGGGGGGGTTTTCCCTTTTTGTTTTTTTTTTTTTTTTTAAAAAATTTTTTTTCGGGGGGGGTTTTTTAAAATTTTTTTTTTTTTTTTAAAAACCCAATTTTTGTTTTTTAAGTTTTTAAAATTAAAAAATTTTTTTTTTTTTTCCCCCCCAAAAAAACCCCCCCCCGGGGGAAAATTTTTTTTTTTGTTCCCTTTTTTTTTAAAAAAAAAAAATTTTTAAAAACCCTTTTCCCCCCCTTTTTTTTTTTTTTTTTCCCCCCCCTTTTTTTTTTCCCCCTTTTTTTTTTCTTTCCCTTTTTTTCCCCCCCCTTTTTTGGGTTTGGGGGGAAATTTTTTTTTTTTTTTGCCCCCTTTTTTTTTTTTTTTTTTTTTTTTTAAAAAAAGGCCCAAGGATTTAGGCCCTTTTTTTTTTTTTTTTTTTTTTTTTTATTTTTTGTTCCCGGTGTTTGGGGAAAATTTTTTTTTTTTCCCCCGGGTTTTTTTTTTTTTTTTTAAAAAATTTTTTTTTTTTTTTTTTTTTTTTGGCCCCAATTTTTTTTTTTGGTTTTTCCCCCCAAATTAACCCTTTTTGGGGTTTTTTTTTTTTAAAATTTTTTTTAAAAATTTTTTTTTTTAAAGGGGGTTTTTTTCCCCTTTTTTTAAAAAAAAATTCCCCCCCCCCCCCCCCCCCCCCCCCCCCCTTCCCCCCAAAAAATTTTTGGGGGCCCCCCCAAAAAGGGGCCCCCGGGTTTTTTTTTTGGGGGGAACCCCCCCCCCCAAAAAAAGGGGGGGCCCCCCTTTTTTTTTTTTTTTTGGGGAAAATTTTCCAAAAAACTAAACCCCCCTTTTTTTCCCCCCTTTTCCCTTTTTCCCCCCCTTTTTTTGGGAAAAAAAGGGGGTTTTTGGGGGAAAAAAAATTTTTTTTTTTTTAAAAAAAAGTTTTTTTGGTTTTTCCCCTTTTTCCCGGTTTTTTTAAAAAAAAAAAGGGGGGGGGGTTTTTTTTTTTTTTTCCCGGGGGGCCCCCCCCCCCCGGGGGGGTTTTTTTTTGTTTTTGGGGGGGGGCGGGTTTTTAGGGGTTTTTTTTAAAAAATTTTTTTGGGGGTTTTTTTTTGGGGGGGGGCCCCCCCCTTTTTTTTTTTGGGGGGTTTTTTTTTGTGGGGGGTTTTTTTTAAAAAAAAAAAGGGGGAAAAAAAAAAAAACCCCCCCCAAAAAAAAAAAAAAAAAAAGCCTTTTTTTTTTAAAAAATTTAAAGGGAAAAAAATTTTTTTGGGCCCCCCCGGGGGGGGGGGGAAAAAAAAAAAAAAAAATCCTTTGGGGGGGGGGTTTTTTTTTTTTTTGGGGGGTTTTTTTTTTTGGGGGTTTTTTTTTTTTTTTTTTTTCCCAAAAAATTTTTTTTTTGAAGGGAAAAAAAAAGGGAAAAAAAAAATTTGGAAAAGGGGGGTTTTTCCCTTTTTTTTTTTGGGGGGCCCCCAAAAAAAAAAAAGGGGGGGGGGGGGGGGGGGGGGGGGGGGTTTTTTTTTTAAAAATTTTTATCTTTTTTTTTTTGGGGGAAAAAGGGGGGTTGGAAAAAAGGGGGGCCCCTTTTGGGGTTTTTTGTTTGGGTTTTTGGGGGGGTTTTTGGGTTTTTTTTTGGGGTTTTTTGGGGAAAAAAAAGGGGGAAAAGGGGGGAAAATTTTTTAAAAAGGGGTTTTTAATTTTTTTAAAAATTTTTTTTAAAAAGGGGAAACCCAAAAAAATTTTTTTGGGGGTTTGGGTTTTTTTTGGTTTGGCCCCGGGTTTTTGGGGTTTTTTTTTTGGTTTTTTTGGGGGGCCGGGGGGGAAAAAATTTTTTTGGGGGGTTTTTTTTTTGGGGGGGGGGGGGTTTTTTTTTTTCCCCCCTTTTTTTTTTTGGGGGGGGGGGTTTTTTTCCCCTTTTTTTTTTAAAAAGGGTTTTTGGGGGAAAAGGGGGGGGGGTTTTTTAAAAAAAAAAAAAAAGAAAAAAAAGGGGGGGGGGATAAAAAATTTTTTTTTTTTTAAAAACCCCAAATTTTTTAAAAAGGTTTTAAATTTTTTTTTTTTTCTTTTTTTTTTTTAAAAAAAAGGTTTTTAAAAAATTTTGGGTTTTTTTTTTTTTAAAAAAAACCGGGGGCCCCAAAAAAAAAAAAAAGGGGGTAAAGGGAAAATTTTTTTTTTTTTCCCAAGGGGGGAAAAAATTTTTAAAGTTATTTTTTTAAACCCCTTTTTTTTCCGGGGTTTTTTCTTAAAAAATTTTTAAATTTTTTAAAAGGGGGTTTGTTTTTTAAAACCCCCCTTTTGGTTTTTTTTTTTAAAAATTTTTTTTTTTAAAATTTTTTTCAAAATTTTTTTTCCCCTTTGGGGGGGGTTTTTTTTTTTTTTTTTTTTTTTTTTTTAAATTTTTTTTCCCCTTTTTTTTAAAAAAAAAATTATTTTTTTGGGTTTTTAATTTTTTTTTTTAAGGTTTTTCCCCCCCCAAAGGGGGTTTAAAACTTTAATTTTTTGGGGAAAAAAAAGGGAAAAAGGAAGGGGAAAAGGGGGTTTTTTGGGGGTTTTTTTTTTTGGGTTTTTTTTTCTTTTTTTTTTTGGGGGGGGGGGGTTTTTTTGGGGGGGGGGGTTTTTTTAAAGGGAAAAAAATTTTTCGGAAAAAAAAACCCCCCCTTTTTTTTTAAAAAAAAAAACCCCCCCCAAAAAAAAAAAAAAAAACAAAAAAAATTTTTTTTTAAAATTTTAAAAAAATTTTTTTTTCCTTTTTCCAAACCGGGGCCTTTTTGGGGGTTTTTTAAAAAAAAAAAAAAAGGGGGGGTTCCCCCCTTAAAAATAAAATTTTTCCCCTTTTTCCCCTTTTTTTAAAAAAATTTTTTTTTTTTTAAATGTCAGTACAACACTATGTTAATCTGACAGTAAATGGTTTCAGTCAGTCAGTGTGAGTGTGTGTGAAAGTTTAAAACAGAGTTTCGCCGTGAAAAAATATATTGAAATGTTATCGGATGTTTATATACACCCACTGATTCGGTTTCGCTGTGGCAATCATAAACTCGTGACAGAAATTGGCAGACGATTTGGAATACCTCACGATGAACGATTCTCTCGAGACTGTGACCAGAATGACCTTGGTGATGAATTTCATTTTGTAATAAAATGACATTAGGAATCAGTTTATACCTAGAAAAATTTTACATGTACAAAGTCCGTATTTAACTATTGTCGTTTGCTTTGTGGTGGAAAGAAAGTGTTGCTAAACTTAGTAGCGAAGTGTTTAAAACTTAGTAGCCTAAAGTTGTGTAACATTATATTCAGTGTGTTTATCATAGGGAAAATTTGGTTGTTTAATTTGTTTCATTTCTATTTGTTTGATTTGTTTCAAGTCCTCCATGCCCCAAAAGGGGTCACAGGATTAAAATCTTTGAATCTTTGTGTGACAGAGAAGGAGAGGAGAGAGCGAGAGAGAGAGAGAGAGAGAGAGAGAGAGAGAGAGAGAGAGAGAGAGAGAGAGAGAGAGAGAGAGAGAGAGAGAGGAGGTAAAACAGAAGGCGTAAGAATGGGGAGGGGGGGGGTGATAGCTTAGAAAGCACCAACTTACTAAACATGATCAAATCCATGGCAACAAGTATATAAACGCGGCTCGATCGAAGAAAGAAATCACATGGAAGCAAAGAAATCACATCACTTTTGGCCATCAAAGTGATAAACACTAAACAAAATGATAAAGGTGTAAACAGGCGTTAACGGATGAAATGATTGGGCTCTTTTCGCCTGCTCACATCTGATTTCAAATTAGCTCCCTCTACAAAAAAAAAAAAAAAAAAAAAAAAAAAAAAGTGAAATTTCTCAAAATACACGTTCCAGCACAGTTTTCTCGATAGTCATCAAGGGGCAAAACCCCTGCTTCTTTATCAGTTCCTAGAGTTGACGCATTAAAAGAACCTCAGAGAAAACGCTTCATTCTATGCCTTGCTATCTAGTCGCTATAGTTTAGTTAGTTGGTACTCTGTGTGTGTGTGTGTGTGTGTGTGTGTGTGTGTGTGTTTCTTTTTTCTTTTTTGTTTGTTTGTTTGTTGTTGTTGTCTCAAGACTGGAAATGTAGTTTTCTACTTCCTTCAGAGTAACTGGAGCATACATATAATGATATTGCAAGGAATGTGGATTTTTTTTAATGTGCATTATTTATCAACTCTTGCTCCTTTCTATATACATTCTGTTTTAATTCAGACACTTTCACAGCTGTTCTTTGCAACCGGCTCTGCAAATGTTTCAGTTTTTTTCAGCATCAGCTGGCATTTCTGAATTGAAATTTAAAAAAAAAAAAAAGAATTAGAAAGAGAGGGGGTTAGTTACCACCAAGGACATAGACAAACAAAGCACAGGACAAGACACAATGCATTTTAACCTCTTGGGTCTTCTTCATGGAAAAAAACAATTAACATTTAGGACAGTACGAACAAAGAACGTAAAGTCACTTATCTTCCCATGTATTCGGCACCCGAAAAAATGGCCGCCAGAATTGGTTAACTTACTAGGAAGTTGTGGTTGGTGTGCACTATTCTTCACGATGTTCAGTTTGTTCTCAAATCTTTTGCAGACTGTCATAGCTCAATGCTTCTTTCATACAGAAGGATGATCAGCGGTGCTGGATTGTTGTTGCTGTTGCTGCTGCTGTTGCTGTTACCGTTGTGTTTGCTTCTGCTTGCAACCTTTTTTTTTTTTTTTTTTTTTTGCTTTCATAAGATTTTCTATAGATCTGTCTCTTACGCTTGTTTTTCTATTTTTCCATTTTCCCGTCTTTTACTTTCTGACAAATTCATTCCACTAAATATTACTAACAGCGTTATTGGAGATTACTGACTGATACTTTGAGAATGACTTATTGGTGGCAGACAAATCGGCAGTGGAAAAGGCTTAATATAAACCATCGATTCATGCTCGTTCGTGTGTGTGTGTGTGTGTGTGTGTGTGTGTGTGTGTGTGTGTGTGTGTGTGTGTGTGTGTGTGTGTGTGTGTGTGAGTCTGTTTGCATATGTGCGCGCGCGTTTGGCGT
>CM031628.1:12025486-12052986 GCA_018398815.1 Conus ventricosus | reverse complement strand
GCAGAGAGTCTTCAGAAGAGAAGCCCCCCTTCAAGCAAGTGTTTCGGCCCTTATCTCCTGACACTCTAGGGGGGTTGGGCCACACCCGGTTCATGACTCCGGATGTCCCTCTGCTGCCCTTTTTTTTCCCATCTTGGGACGAGCTATGGCTGGGATTCGAACCCATGACCCTCTGGACATGCTAATTTTCCACTTAATGACTCGCGCTCTAACCACTGAGCCACAGGATATTTGTAGGGAAATTAAGCCTTATGAAGTTCACTTTTGTTCCTCCTTGACCAGATCCAGTTTAAACACCTCTCTGCCGCTTCTGCCATTGCTTTCAGAGCTCTGGTTTTTTCCTTCCCTGCAACTGAGAGCTCTGTTTCATGAGGCTGTATGCAGACGTTCCTACAAACCCCTAGCTCCAATTTCTGCAGTGAGGACTTTGACCTGATAGCCTTCTCTCCTCAGGCTGTTTGCCAGATCAGCATACTTTTCAGTCTTGCTTATATATAACACATTTTAATCCCAAAGGAGTCTGCTACATTGATCAAATTAGAAGTAAAATAATAGATAACAAAACAATAGAATTAACTAAGCTAATCCTATTTTCATACACTCGGCAGCCAGTGTCTTAATTCTCGCTAACACCGCAGAATACGTTACGCCGTATAATACGTGTTCAAGCATGATACAATACGTGTACAAGCATAAAGGCTTGTGAGTTACCACACATTAAAAGGTCAATCAGTCAGTCATTCCCCTGACCGCTGGGGTCGTTGGGAGGACATGATGAGGCAGCCGCCGTTTCTCTCCAGGCTCTTCTGTTTGTAGTTTTCGTGAGGAGATCTGGCATGGTCATTTTGGTGGAGTCCTTTATATTGTCGGACCAGCTCTTTCTCTGCCGTCCTCGTCTGCGCCCACCTTCAACGGTACCTTGAAGGATGGTTTTGGAGAGGGTGTTGTGACGAATGACGTGGCCAAACCATGCCATCTTCCGTCGTTTGACGGTTGCCAGAAGTGGTTCGTGGGGCCCAGCTAGGTTAGAGACCAGGTTCCGCACACAATCATTGGTCTTGTGTTCTTTGTAGGAGATTCGGATAAAAGGTACTAAACGCTTATCCTGAACAAATAAAAAGCAGAGGAAACACGAGTGCAGGCGAACAATTCCTCCATCGTGGAAAACAGTTACTTTGCCAACAATTATGGAAACAATGTTGAAAAGTAGTGCTGAAGGGGATAGGGGTGGGGGAGCAGGGGGTTCCGCGGGAAGAGGGGGGGGGGGGGGGAAGAAAAAATGGGAATGACAAAGAGGGCATTAAATTCTTCACTAACTGCATAAAGATGGCGAGCGAGTGAGTGCCTTAAGATAAGTTAAGGTAATAAGATAAGGTAATATAAGATAAGATGAGATAAGATAAGACAGGATAAGATACGATAAGATACGACAAGAAAGACCAGACCAAGGGCTCTGTGGGCTGGCTCCCCACTTTGCCTTAAACATGTGGCTACTAAAAATAAAAGGAAAAGATGCTCCCAGGATTCACCGAAAGGGGGAGAGAATGATGAATCCATCGGTGCTCAACCAATCACGACTGCAAATCCACTCGACACTCGACACTCAAGATCTGGTGTGGCCAACCAACCCTGAGGAACAGTTCAATGGCAAGCCTCCAACGTTGGCGGAAATCAAGAAGGTGGTCGACAAAGCCAGAGCCAAATCATCACCAGGGCCAAACGGAATACCTTACCAGCTTTACAAGAAATGTCCCAAGGTGCTGGAGTGGCTCCACAGGCTGCTGCGATCGGCTTGGAGGAAACCAGAAGATCAGCGGCCAGTGGATGACGGCAGATGGTGTGTACATCCCCAAAGAGCAAAACTCAAGTGACATCAGCCAGTTCAGGCCAATATCACTACTGAGCGTCGAAGGGAAAATCTTCTTCTCTGTCATGGCAGCAAGGCTGACCAAGTACCTGATGGAAAACAAGTACTTGGATGTGTCAGTCCAGAAAGGTGGCATCCCAGGCGTGGCTGGCTGTGTAGAACACGCCACAATGATCTGGGACGCAATCCAAAAAGCAAAAACAGAAAAGAGAGACCTGGACGTAGTGTGGCTCGATCTGGCAAACGCATATGGATCTGTGCCCCATGAGATGATACAGTTGGCTCTTGAGATGTACCATGTGCCAAAGAACATCCGCGACATGCTCAAGAAGTACTTCAATGGCTTCTCAATGCGGTTCTCTACCAAGGACTACACAACTGATTGGATCAACTTGGAAGTGGGCATTGCAATGGGCTGTGCAATTTCCCCGATACTGTTCGTGCTGGCAATGGAACTCATCTTGAAAGCAGCAACAAACAACGCGAGACAAACAGACCTTGGCGATGGATACAAGATGCCTCCTCTCAAGGCCTTCATGGATGACACTACAGTGATTTCATCCAGAGAAGACGAGACACGTCATGTGCTGGAGAGGCTGGACGACATAGTTGCCTCATCCAGAATGAAGTTCAAGCCAAAGAAATCACGGAGTCTCTCACTGAGGAAAGGAAAAGTGGCCGAATCTGTGGTCTTCAGTGTTGCCAACCAGGCCATTCCAACAGTCACAGAAGAACCAGTCAAGAGCCTTGGAAGATGGTATGATGATACGCTGAAAGACACACAAAGAGCAAAAGAAACCAAGCAGATGGCGGAAGAAGGCTTGGAGACCATTGACCAGTGTGGGCTCCCTGGCAAATACAAGGTCTGGTGTCTGCAGTTCATGCTGATACCAAAGCTCCTATGGCCTCTGATGATATACGACATCTGCACCAGCACAGTGGAGGCAATGGAAGCCAAAATCAACAAGTTCACAAGGAAATGGCTTGGTGTCCCACCCTGTCTGACAGACATCGCGCTGTACTGTCGCCAAGCAAAGCTCAAACTACCACTGAAATCCATCCTGGAGGAATACAAAGCAGGGAAGATCAGACTTCAAAGCATGCTGGAGGACTCAGGAGACAAGGTGGTAGAAGCAATCAAGCCCCAGCTGAAGACAGCAGAAATGGAAAGTTCAAGAGGCGATGGATTCTGCAAAAGAAAGTCTCAAGATCAGAGAAATAACAGGACACACACAGACCAACAGACAAGGACTGGGGGTGACCAAAACTGAATGGTGGTCAAAGGCCAAAGAAAAAGCCAAAAGAGACATGATTATTCAGGAGATGAGAAAAGAAGAAGACCAAGAAAGACTCCAAAAAGCAGTCCAGCAGAGCCAGCAAGGGCAATGGACAACGTGGGAGAATGCACTCCAAAGAAGTCTAACTTGGAATGACATTTGGCACATGGCCCCTCTCAGATCAGCTTCATTCTCAGATCTGCATATGACCTTCTGCCCTCAAATGCAAACCTGGTGAAGTGGGGAAAACAGACGATCCTGCATGCCCCCTCTGCCATAAAAAACAAACAGTGGAGCATGTTCTAAGCTCATGTAAAGTAGCCCTGGCTCAAGGAAGGTACACATGGAGGCACAACCAAGTGCTCAAAGAAATTGTACAAGTAGTCTGGGCTAGTACCAACACCACAAAAGGGAGAATCAGGACTCCAAAAGCACCCGCAACATTCTTCACGGCAGGGGGCAGCAAATCATGGCCAAGAACAACAGTGCCACTCGAAACATGCAGGCAGAGTCTGCTGGATGGGGCAGATGACTGGGAGTGCACTGCAGACCTCCCAGAATGGAAGAGTCACCCAGAGATCATCAGCAAGAGTGGCATGAGACCAGACATAGTAGTCCACTCTAAGTCAACCAAGCAGCTGATCATGATCGAGCTCACGGTGCCATATGAGAACAGAATGGAGGCAGCTCAAATCTACAAGACTGAAAAGTATGCTGATCTGGCAAACAGCCTGAGGAGAGAAGGCTATCAGGTCAAAGTCCTCACTGCAGAAATTGGAGCTAGGGGGTTTGTAGGAACGTCTGCATACAGCCTCATGAAACAGCTCTCAGTTGCAGGGAAGGAAAAAACCAGAGCCCTGAAAGCAATGGCAGAAGCGGCAGAGAGGTGTTCAAGCTGGATCTGGTCAAGGAGGAACAAAAGTGAACTTCATAAGGCTTAATTTCCCTACAAATATCAGGTGTCCCTGTGGCTCAGTGGTTAAAGCGCGAGTCATTAAGTAGAAAATGAGCATGTCCAGAGGGTCATGGGTTCGAATCCCAGCCATGGCTCGTCCCAAGATGGGGAAAAAAAAAGGGGGCAGCAGAGGGACATCCGGAGTCATGAACCGGGTGTGGCCCAACCCCCCTAGAGTGTCAGGAGATAAGGGCCGAAACACTTGCTTGAAGGGGGCTTCTCTTCTGAGGACTCTCTGCTGCCACGCCTCTCACGAGTTTCTTTCTACAGATAAGATAAGATAAGATAAGATAAGATATGGTAAGACTGTCAACCTCGGGTGATGTCGATGGAGGAAGGACTAGCGCACAGCCCAAACACACTCACAGCTTGCTTACGATCTCATTCATATATCATGCATTCGTCACATCAAACCACTAGTAAAGTCTATAACTTTACTACACATGGTCATAGAACGAAACATCAATGCATATGGAATCAAACAAAATAAAACATTCTCTCTTTCCTGAACTTCACAAAATCATTTATCTAAAACATCATTAACTAACCCGGGTATAAATAGATTTCTACTTTACCTGGCCAGGTGATCTTAACTATTCACGAATCACTGTCTTTTCTTTTCTTTTCTTTTTCTTTTCACTGTCACTTTCACAAGCACGACACAACTGCTGGCACTGGTTTTGGGTCTGCTGGCACCGGTCAGGCGGGACTGCTGGCACTGGTCAGGTTGGACTGCCGATGAAAGTGGCGCTGGCCAAGTATTGAGGTCGAACCCCAGTGAAGATAGAACAGTGACTATCAACATCGATCTGTTCTCCTTTCTTTCTTCCTGCATTAACGCATTGCACACTCTCCTCTCTCTTCTAGTCTGCTCTTATCAAATGGACATGGTTGCTTTTCTTTTCTTATTTTCTTTTCTTTCTTTCCTCCTCATTAGTTAGCAGCTCTCTCTCTCCCACATCTCTCCTCAGTCCTTCCTCTGCAGACTATCTCATGCTAATCTCTAAACCCTTGGTTCTCTTCTCTCCTCCCCTCATCTCTCTGCTTTTCTCTCCTCAGAGATTACACTCAGACCTCTCTCTCTCTGTCTCTCTGTTCGTTCTCCCCTCGTTCTCTCGTTCTCCCCACTCTCACATCCTTCTTATCCCGTTCCGATCTGTCAAAAAGGGCGAGTACCATTGGTCATATTTTTACCGCCTCGTCCCCCGAAGTTATCTCCCTCTAATTCCATTGGATGTTCAAATCATGCCAGTCATGCCTACACGCCTTACCTCTGTGGTGGTCATTGGTCATTTAATTGATTAGCTTGATTTCGCCCCCACCACACACTACCTTCCCCCCTTTCCTACTTAACTGGTGCCGTGTGGCTTAACTCGTGGACACTGGTCACTCTAAATTGGCTAGATGAGTCTGGGTAGGCGCCGCGACGTCTGCCCAAAAACCTACCGAGACCTGTCGGTCCAGCCACTCAGACTGTCTGCTGTCTCCCCGCTGTGCTAAATTGGCTGGATGCGACGCATGGAGCCGTCTTCGTGGCGCCAAGATGTCTGCGTTTTGGACTTATGTCCAGTTGAAGTGGCCGGCGACGGACCACACTTTGGTTGTGTTGAATTTTGACCGTGACAATTTCCCCCTTGCAAAAGACTATGCACCGCATTGTCTCAAAACAACGGTACAAAAAAGACAACAACCGAATTTGCTGACACACAGCTACACGCGCAAAGTTTGAAAAATACTTTACAACCAACGGTTTATAAATTATAAAATATACCATTAGTGAATACCACTCCAATGAGTTGTCATTGACGTGCGCTCTTGCGTTATTTCAACTCATTTTATAACGACCTCTGTGCGCACTTAATGCAATTCCCCTACCTGCGGATTTGCCACATCTTCTCTTCACAATTTCTATGAAAAGCACAATATAATATGCTCACGATCCATGACACTTCACTGAGGAATCTCCATCCTCACTTATTGCAAATAATGCATTACTACACAAGCGACTGTATGCTCCAAGCATAACTACATTCACATGAACAAGTCTCACAAAGAAAATATGAACAAGTCTCACACAGAAAATATGAACCATAGCCAACTGGGAATGAACCATATCCAATCAACATAACTGTAATCAACACATATTATCAACACAGCACCCCGGATATGACTGACTTCCTCTGAGTTGCAGCTTGCTAGACTACGGACTTAAATAGTCAGCTCCGACATTCTGTCGACCTGGAATGTACTGCACTCGGTACCTGTAGGGCTGCAATGCCATTGCCCACGCAGCACTCTGCTGTTTTTCAACTGCGCCTCCTGCAGGAATTTGAGTGGTTGGTGATCAGTCTCTATCACGAACTCCTTCCCATACAAGTATTTGTGAAATTTCTGCACGGCCCACACAACAGCCAAACACTCCTTCTCTACTGTTGCGTACCCTTCTTCACACTTTGTCAACTTCCTGCTAGCATACCTCACAGGAAACTCGACCCCTTCATGCTCCTGCAACAATACTGCACCTATCCCACCACCTGATGCATCTGTCCGCAACAAAAATGGTTTGGACATATCTGGTAGCTTCAAGATGGGACGGGAACCTATTTTTTTCCAACACCGTCGCAGTGCTTGCTCTGCAGCGTCTGACCACTCGACCACTGTCGGTTTCCCTGCCTTGACCAAATCACTGAGAGGACTCGTGATTGCTGCGAAATTTGGAACAAACTCCCTATAGAAACCAATAAAACCTAGCAGACTCCTGACTTCTGTTTTGGTCTTTGGTCTCTCTGAATTCATCATCTTCTCCACCTTTCCCCTTTTCCTGGCTGCTTTGTGTCGCCCCCGACAACAAAACCTAGGAACCCCTAAATGTCTAGCCCTTCATACAGTGACACATCCCTGTATGACTCTTCTGGAAACTTAGGCAACAAAATCTCCCCTTCTTCTGCTGGGTCTCTTTCGCCTCATCAATGATTGCTGCTGCGCCTAATGTGCTGAGTCTCACGCTGAATATATTTGCGGAGAAAATTTGCATGGAAAAGTTTTTAGTTTCCCATTCACATCAATTCGGTAATCCCGACCGACCTTTTCAGTGATGGTGAATGGTCCTTTCCAATGCATCAGCAGCTTGTTGTGACCCGTGGGAAGCAGTACCAGGACTTGATCTCCCACCTTGAGGGATTGCTTCCTCACCTTCCTGTCATATTGCTTCTTCTGAACGACCCTAGCCTCCTGCAAACTTTCCTTTGCAACCTTGCATGTCTCATACCCGTGCCCACCTTTGGAACAGGGCGAGATTGGGCCAATCAAATCAACAGCCACCCTCCTGAATGGTGTGTCAATTAAAGGGGACGTTTAAGAGGCGCCTTCCTCTTCACCCCTCTCGAGGCTGACCTTTGACACACAAACACATGACATGCAGAAACGCTTTGATGTCTGCCATTGCCCCTGGGGCCCAAAGAAAATCATCGAAGATTCGGTCAGCTGTTTTGCTGGTGCCGAGATGACCCGCCATGAGCGACTCGTGACCCACTGACATGACAGTGTCACGATAACCTGCTGGTACCTCTAACTGAGTGGTCACCTTACCTGTCTTCCCCTTGGTGAACACTCGGTACAACAGCCCGCCTTTCACAAGAAATTCTGTCTCACCTCCTCTAACCACCTGTTTCTCTCCACCTCTTGCCAACTCCCAAGACTTCATGAGCGAAGGGTCTTGTTCCTGCGCTGCCCTAAACTCATCAGGCGACACATCTATGCCTGACTTCCTTGCTGGAACGACTACGGTTTATCAACCTTTTCCTCCCTTTCCCGCTCCGTGTTTGAACTGCTGCCCTTGTAGCAGTCAACAACTCAGGATCCCCTGGATCCCTTGCACCTGGAATATTTCCGATGATCAAATCATGAAGGGTTTCTCCATCACCAACGCAGACAACTCGCCTGAGAAAATAAGGGGTACGTACTTCTATCTTAGCAACCGGAAACCCTCACAGTGCCATCGATTAGAGTACAGGTCTGGATTTGCCATGTCAATCCCCTTTCTCGACCAGCGTTGTTCTAACTACACCACATGAACAACCAGTGTCTCGTAACACTTTCACCCTCTGCTGGCCAATCCACCCTTCTTCCACTGGGAACGAACCACTCAGCCTAGTGCCCTCCATCCCTGACACTGACTGCTGTCCAGTGCTAGCCATAGCCGCTCTCTACCCTCTTCAGACTGAATCCCCTTTGGTTCCACTGCAGGTCGTTTCCCTTGACGACCCTTATCCACCTCTTGCAAGGCTGCTGCCTTCTGGAACCTCATGCGACAATCCCTCGCCACATGTCCCTTCTTGTGACAAATGAAACACCTAATGTCCCTTTGCCCTTCTTCTGCCCCACCACTAGGGTTTGCAGACTTTGCAGGAAACTCTCCTAGTCTCCTTGCACTCTTCTCAAACCCGGGGCCTAGCACCTGTTTCTTCCTGCACCTTAGTGCCCAAACGTGCCTCTCTATACACCCTGCGAACTTCAAACAACTCTCCTGCTGTCTCTGGCTGTCTCTCTTTCAAATGTATGGTTAACACAGGGCCGCAACCTGACAAAATCTGTTCCTTCATAACTAGCTCTTTCAATTCAGCGAACTCCTTTTTCGTCCCACTCAACTCTAACCACTTCTCAAAATAGTGATCTAAACGTGCACCAAAACTGAGTGTACGTCTCACCTGCTTGTAATTTAGCTGAACGAAATTTCTTCCTGAACCCCTCCTCTGTGAGGTCAAATCCTTTCATCAACGATTCCTTCACAGCGCCGAAATCAGACTGTTGTTCCGCTGGTAACGCAGTGAAAATTTGTAATGCCTTACCCGTCAATAGCGCTGACAAAATGACTGCCCACTCTTCTGAAGGCCACCCTGACTGGTCGAAAAACGTTTCGAAACGACTGATGTATGCATCAATCGAATCGGTTCCTTCAGAGAATTTTGGCAACTTGGGTCGGGGGCATAGCTGCGCACAGAGTCACTGAGACTGAACTCCCATCCTCGGTGGTCTCCCTTTGTATTCTCACTTTCTCTAACTCTAATTGAACCTTTAGTCTTTCTGTTTCCTGCGTTTCCCTAGCTTTAATCCTTTCTGTTTCCTGCTTCATTCTTTCTGTTTCCTGCGCTTCCCTTATTCTTTCTGTCTCCTGCTTCATTCTTTCTGTTTCCTGCGCTTCCCTTATTCTTTCTGTCTCCTGCTTCATTCTTTCTGTTTCTTCCCTAGCCTGATTATCATTAGCCTGAATCCTTAATCTTTCTGTTTCCTGCGCCTCTACTGCGATACGGCGTCTTTCCGCGTGTTCATCCCTTTCCATCTTTTGCTGGTTTTCAACGAATGCACGCAACTCATCTCCTGAGTAACCTAGATCACGAGCGACGCTCACAAGTTGTTCAATAGGGGTGTTCTTTTCTTCCGCCATTATATCTTCCTCTTTTTTTTTTTTGAACAAGACTTTACTACTACGACAGCCAAACTGGTGGTTACCGACACGAGTGACGTAATAGCACAATCCTATGAATGATAATATTAGCTTGGGACAACGTAGTTAGTTTTTATAAGACGCCCAGCGCCTGACCCAACTATGAGAGCGAATTATAGGCAATCTGTGCGAAATAAGTACTCTGGGGCTGAAATGCCAAGCCTAGTATTAACTATCTCGGAAGCAATGCCAAGCCTAGTATTAACTATCTTGGGAACATACAGTAAGACAACCCCTTGTCTTAGGATTACAATACTTGAATCCCACCCACTTCCTCTGAGAAGTTGAACAATTATAATAAATGGGCCAGAATATCCTGGCAGGCTCGCCAATTAATTGTCAACCTCGGGTGATGTCGATGGAGGAAGGACTAGCGCACAGCCCAAACACACTCACAGCTTGCTTACGATCTCATTCATATATCATGCATTCGTCACATCAAACCACTAGTAAAGTCTATAACTTTACTACACATGGTCATAGAACGAAACATCAATGCATATGGAATCAAACAAAATAAAACATTCTCTCTTTCCTGAACTTCACAAAATCATTTATCTAAAACATCATTAACTAACCCGGGTATAAATAGATTTCTACTTTACCTGGCCAGGTGATCTTAACTATTCACGAATCACTGTCTTTTCTTTTCTTTTCTTTTTCTTTTCACTGTCACTTTCACAAGCACGACACAACTGCTGGCACTGGTTTTGGTCTGCTGGCACCGGTCAGGCTGGACTGCTGGCACTGGTCAGGTTGGACTGCCGATGAAAGTGGCGCTGGCCAAGTATGAGGTCGAACCCCAGTGAAGATAGAACAGTGACTATCGACATCGATCTGTTCTCCTTTCTTTCTTCCTGCATTAACGCATTGCACTCTCTCTCTCTCTCTTCTAGTCTGCTCTTATCAAATGGACATGGTTGCTTTTCTTTTCTTTTTTTCTTTTCTTTCTTTTCCTCCTCATTAGTTAGCAGCTCTCTCTCTCCACATCTCTCCTCAGTCCTTCCTCTGCAGACTATCTCATGCTAATCTCTCAACTTGGTTCTCTTCTCTCCTCCCCTCATCTCTCTGCTTTTCTCTCCTCAGAGATTACACTCAGACCTCTCTCTCTCTGTCTCTCTGTTCGTTCTCCCTCGTTCTCTCGTTCTCTCACTCTCACATCCTTCTTATCCCGTTCCGATCTGTCAAAAAGGGCGAGTACCATTGGTCAGTATTTTTACCGCCTCATCCCCGAAGTTATCTCCCTCTAATTCCATTGGATGTTCAAATCATGCCAGTCATGCCTACACGCCTTACTCTCTGTGGTGGTCAATTGGTCATTTAATTGATTAGCTTGATTTCGCCCCCACCACACACTACCTTCCCCCCTTTCCTACTTAACTGGTGCCATGTGGCTTAACTCGTGGACACTGGTCACTCTAAATTGGCTAGATGAGTCTGGGTAGGCGCCGCGACGTCTGACCAAACCTACCGAGACCTGTCGGTCCAGCCACTCAGACTGTCTGCTGTCTCCCCGCTGTGCTAAATTGGCTGGATGCGACGCATGGAGCCGTCTTCGTGGCGCCAAGATGTCTGTGTTTGGACTTATGTCCAGTTGAAGTGGCCGGCGACGGACCACACTTTGGTTGTGTTGAATTTTGACCGTGACAAAGACACACTTTATTACCTGATCATGAGAAATTTGGTCCAGGTGCATTTCACACAAAAAAAACACAGCACTAGAAACCGTCCAAACACTAAAACATTAAAAAAAATTATCTACATCACAGACCACAATCATTTTATAAACTCATTGCACATTATATTATACATAATATCATTTATATTGCACGTTCATACATAATCACATCATTTACATTGTATATTATCAAGAGAGAAGAAAAAATTCACAATAAAAATGCTTATAAATGTAAATTTAACGATTAAATCAAACAAATTTGTGTATAAATGATATTATATGACACATTTACAGCCCCACAAATACACCCATGCACATACACAAGTTTGCACAAACATCCCCACACTCACAGAGAGGTATCCATCCATCCCTGCTCACCACACACACGTGCACGCCCTTCTTTAACTTAGAGTCTGTGCATACTTGGTGATATTAAGACTTAAAAAAAATAAATAAAAAGAAAGGAGCGAGGGGAAGGGAGCGTTTATTTAAAAAAAAAAAAAACTTTTAATCTGATGCATGGAAACCTCTTTTGCTAGTTGCACAATTTCTGGTTTGTGACTTACTGTTTTGATAGAATGATGTAAATCATATCCACGTTCGATGAAAAAGAATATGGTCCACTGATAGAAGACTTGAACGATCGCCTGCTACATTTTGTGAAAATTTGGTTTTCCACGAATTCAGTCGAAGCTTGTATGTTAAAGATGACACATATCGTGGACATGATAAGATTTTAAACTTCTCTGGAAGGCGTTCACTGTTCACGCCTTTTTTTTTTTTTTTTTAATAACGAATTAATTTCCAGAATATCAAGTTTTAAATTACTCTCAGGTGTTTTTCTTAACGCACCAATTTATTTGCCGTTTTATTACCAGATATGCCACAGTGTGATGGAATCCAGTAAAATGATACCCCAATTCCTTCAACATAATAACATATATATAATATCTTATGATAAAAACCACAAAGTTATGGGCTGTGGTGTGTCTCTATTTGACGCCAAGAGCACAGACACAATCAGCCGTGTCTCTCTGATGAGTCCGATCCAGCGGACGAAAGGCCTCGGAGCAGGCGATACCAATAGATCTGCCTTCGGGAGGAATTGCGATGATTCCCTCATGCAGCTAGTGAAGGGTTTTCATATCTATAATATATTTTCTTTAATTTTATGTTCCCATTTTCTTCACCTTCAACCCCCCCCCCCCTTTTTTTTTTTTCGTTTTAAAAGTTCAAATCTTTGCCAAGTCATTGTCATGACGGAAGAATTGTTAGCCTGCACTTGTTTTCCCCCACTACTTAATTGTTCGGCATCTTATGATATCTACAGAAGACAGCGACAGTAGATGAATTCACAAAGCACCTGAACGAACAGCACCCGGCAATAAAATTCACCAGGAAGTGGAAGAAAACGGCAGCATCGCCATGCTGGATACCAAGATCACCAAAGAGGGGAACTCCTTAGCATTCCAAGTGTACAGGAAACCAACCCATACTGACCAGTACCTCCAGTTCGACAGCCACCAGCCCCTAGAACACAAGCTGGGAGTGATCCGAACCCTACGTCACCGAGCAAATACCATCTGCTTCGCCCAGTCAAACCGTGAAGAGGACTCCGCCACCTCCGGGAAGTGCTGAGCATCTCAGGCTACCCCCAAATGGGCCTGGGACTTACCAGGAAGCATGAGGACCGCTCTCCACCCCTCCACCAAGAAAACGAGCCCCACCTTGGACATGTCACCATCCCCTATGTCAAGGGTGTGACGGAAGCCCTCGCCCGCAAGATCAGGAAGAATGGCGTGGTGGTCCACTCTAAGCCCTACAACACCATCAGAAGCAGACTAGTGGCCCCAAAGGACAAAGTGGACACACTAGAACGATCAGGGGCAATCTACGAGATCCAGTGTGGGGATTGTGACTAGACATACGTCGGAGAAACAGAAAGGAAATTGAAACTCCGCATCAAAGAACACAAGAAAGAATCATCACCAGTCCGAGAACACTTGAACACCAGCGGACATGAGTTCTCCCAGGACAATGTCAGCGTCCTGGACCAGGAACCTAAATGGTTCCAAAGAGGAGTAAAGGAGGCCATCTGCATCGCGGCCACGTCCCCCTTCCCTCAACTGAGACCGGGGGCGACACAACCTACCAGCAGCCTACACTTCCCTTGTTCGGTCTCGTGACTCGAGTTCATCTCGAGATCGCGGGCACCGAACACAACTCACTCAGCGAGACATTCGGCGCTGACGAAGGCCTCTGGATGGAGGCCGAAAGCTTCGCTTCAGCAAAACTTTCCTGTGTGAAAAGGTAAAAGACTGTGTTTAATCATCTTATGATATCTTATCTGCATATGGCGACCGTCGCAGTCTGTCTCGAATACTAGCCATTTGTATAGCCTTTCCAGCTGGGGACTCATCAGCGAAACGTGTTGGATTGTGTCGGCCATCACGTGTGATGCTGTGGCGTTGTACTTCTCACCGCCAAGGGCACATAATCCATACACTGAATTGCCTTCTCAAAGCAGCCAGTGAAGGGTGGAACAGCGAAAAAAGAAGAAAGTACTGTGAGAAAAGAAGTTTCCACCCCCCCACCCCCCACCCCCACCCCCCACCCCCCCAAAAAAGAAAGAAAAAAAGAATAAATAATAAAATAAATTAATAGATGAAAATAGAATGATAATAATAAAACAAGATAAAAATAAATAAATAGATAAAATGAAATAAGATAAAGAAATAAATAACATCGACCGATACAGATTATATAAAAAAAAGGAAAGAAAAAAACAAACAACAGAGGGACATGTGCGAACCTATGGTTAAGGACTCATTCAAGGATAAAAGGGGGTCAAAATGTGCCGACAATCTCTCCTCTCTATCTCTCTGTGTCTCTCTCTGTCTTTCTCTCTCTCTCTCTCTCTGTCTCTCTGTCTCTGTCTCTCTCTCTCTCTCCTCTCTCTCTTACTGCTTATTTGGACGTTTGGATTTCTTCATATTAAAAAAAAAAAAAAAAAAAGGTAATGAACCTTTCTAATAGAGTCATGCCCCTTGCGACTTTAGACGCTCCTATCGACAAGTTACCTACCACTTGACTCTTCCTGTCAGACGACCAGGGATGGAAAGGGAGACTAACCGCAGCAGCGGTGTAACTGTTTTCTAGGTCATCAGGATCATGGGCAATGAAAATGTTTTACAAGGACGGGTGTTGTTGTTTTTTTTGGTGTTTTTTTAAATTTTTTTATCCAAGGCCGGAATATCGAACAACAACTCAAACAATAGACAAAATGGAGGTCAGTGGTTATCGGCCAGATAAACGGGTACCGGTTGGAACAGGTAGGCCCAGACACAGACCTTTGGGTGTTGTTTGACTATAGTGAGACGTTGCCGTAGTTTATAAGACCTTGACCTTCAGCCCATTGAATGGAGGTCAGTGACGGGCCCCATCACAGCCCGTGATGGAATAGATGTCCACGAATTGAGGTGAGGCCTATTTGTATCTACCCCGTCGCTATTTTTTTTTTTTTCTTCTTTTTTTTTTTTAACGAGGTAACGGTACTAAAAAGGCGACGCGGCCAACAATCCTGCCCCCCATTCCTCCCTCCCCCCCCCCTCTCTCTCTCTCTCCTCTCTCTCTCTCTCTTTCTGTGCCCCTCCTCCCCCTCCCTCCACCTCTCTTTTCTTTGCGTTGAAGGGGTGGGGGTGTGTTGGGGCTCTAGAATCCAGGTACCACCCCCATCCCCTCCCCCCTCCTCCCCCCCCCCCCCCCCCCGGGTTAAGCACTGAACACAGACACATACGCGCCGCTCGCGCACTCACACACAAACACATACACATCCATGGACACACGCGCGAAAGCACACACACACACACACACACACACAACACACACACACACACACACACACACACACACGCACACTGAAGCAAATGCTCACACACGTCGCGGCGCGCGCACACACCACACACGCACATACACACACAGACACGCACGCACGCGCGCACGCTCTCTCTCCCCTCTCTCTCTCTCTCTTTTCTCTCTCTCTCTCTCTCTCTCTCTCTTTTCTTCCACCACCTCCATCTCCACCACCGCCGCCGCGGTTACCACCCCATCTCCCTTCTCCTCCCCTCCGTCACCACTGCAGTGCACCTCACACACGTGCTGGCAATGGCTCGCTAAAACAGCTGTGGCTTTTTCCCCAAAGCAAAGGTAGACATCCCTATATGTATGTTGTCTGTCCCCTCACTGAGGAAAACATTCAAGATTTCATGGGATCCGTGTGCTCCCTCGTTTTTCTTGCAGCCGTCCCCTTACCACCCCCCACCCCAACTCCCCACCCCGTCCTCTTTCTCTCTGTCTCTGTCTCTCTCTGTGTCTCTCTCTGTGTCTCTCACTGTCTCTGTCTCCCTGTCTCTCTGTCTCTCTCTGTCTCTCTCTCCTGTCTCTGTCTTCTCTGCCTCTGTTCTCTCTCTCACTGTCTCTCTCTGTCTCTGTCTCTCCTCTGTGTGTGTGTGTGTGTGTGTGTGTGTGTGTGTGTGTGGTGTGTGTGTGTGTGTTCTTTCTCTCTGTCTCTGTCTCTGTCTCTGTCTCTCTCTCTCTCTCTCTCCTCTCTCTCTCTCTCTCTCTCTCTCTCCGTCTCTCTGTCTCTCCCTCTGTCTCTGTAAACAAAAGATGCTTAAAATAGTAAAGGCTTTCCGGAGAATTATACGACGCAGTAAAGAAAGGTGTAAACGATAAACGATGAGGAAATGAAATAGAAAACATGTGTTTTGTATGCCAGTGCCAACAGCATTAATATCATGAAATTTTAAAAATAATAATTATATACTTACATTGCGTTTATAAGGAAGTACGTACCAGGAAGTATTAATGTATGATTAAGATAGAATTCTGCATGTACATACTGTCATGGAAGAATGTTTTGTTGCAGTCATGGTAAATTTTGTTCCAATTATATAAAATTGATTTAATTCTTGTTGCGTACTCATGTGAATAGGCTGATGGCCTCACATTAAAGTCACGAGTCACGAGTCACGAGTCCTCTGTCTCTCTGTCTCTGTCTCTGTCTCTGTCTCTGTCTCTTCTCTCTCTCTCTCTCTCTCTCTCTCTCTCTCTCTCTCTCTCTCTCTCTCTATGGATTGAAATGAACAACATTCTTGGGGAGGAGCAAGCTGGTTTTCGTGACAAACGATGTACAACAGATCACATTTTCACTTTACTGGCAATGATTCAGAAGCAGTTGTTAAGACACAGGAAGCTCTATGTCGCATTTATAGACTTTAGGAAGGCTTTTGACCTCGTAAGTAGGGATAAATTATGGAAAGTTCTCTCTGTTAATGGTCTTAATGAAAATTCTTGAAAGCATTGCAAAGTGTGTATAATGTTGTGAAGACTTGTGTTCGAACTAGTGGTGACCTTACTGACACTTTTCTATGCCCACGGGGACTAAAACAAGGTGAGGTGTGTTCACCTGTGCTTTTTTTCACTATTCATCAATGAATTAACTAAAGATATTAACACTTTTGGTAGACATGGTATTCAGCTTTCTCCAGACCTCATTGAACTTTTGATTCTGTTATTTGCTGATGATGTTGCATTATTTTCTGATACTGTCATTGGTTTGCAAACCCAACTGAATGTCTTGTATAATACTTCAAAACGTTTAGATTTACTTGTGAATCTGGAAAAGTCAAATATTGTTGTATTCAGGAATGGGGGTTACCTTGCTTCGAATGAAAATTGGACTTTTGGTGGTGCTCAGCTTTCCGCTGTTAACATGTATAAGTATCTTGGTATAACACTGACTACAAGATTATCTTTCCAAGCAACTATGTGTGACCTAGCAAACAGAGCAAAGAAAGGATTAACTGCTATCAACAGAATGCTATGGTCAATAGGTGAACATTCTCCCGGTATTTTCTTAAGCTATTCGATTGCCAAATACAGCCTATCTTAACTTATGGAGCAGAGATTTGGGGACTGTCATCTAACCAGGAACAAATTGAAAGGTGCACTTAGCTGCTATTAAAAGATTTCTTGGTGTAAGTCCAAAGGCTCCTAGGCACTTAGTGTATGGCGAATCTGGAAGACACCCTCTTTATGTTAATGCTTATGCAAAATGCATCAGATTTTGGCTTCGTGTTGCTTGTATGGATAATAACAGACTCCCGAAAAAAGCTTATGATATGTTGCTGCATCTGCAGAATCAAAATTATATTACCTGGACAACTAATGTTTGCTATGTTCTTATAGATTCGGTTTGGAATTGTATGGGAAATGCAAAGTGTTGGCAATGTGAAAGCTTTCATTGTAGAATTTAAGAAACGTTTAAGTGATTGTTACATCCAAGACTGGCATTCAGCTATTGAATCGCATGAATTGTACGATGTTTATCGGTCATATAACCAGTCTCTTGTTCGAAGTTCCTACCTCTGTGTAATTAAACATGTTAACATCCGCAGGTTACTTTCAAGGTTTCGGTTAGGAATGTCGCCTTTACGGTGCCACTTTTTACGATATACTAATCGCAATAGAAACCATGAGATTTCTGTCCACACTGTAAGGAAGCACCGGAAACTGAGCTTCATTTTCTACTGATTTGTCCATTGTACGAGAAGTTGCGCTTTGAGTTGATTCCAGCTAAATATTACAAACACCCTTCTCTATTCAAAATGTCCATGTTGCTAGCCTGTTCTATTAAGACTACTATTACGAGTGTTGGTGATTTCATTTATAGAGCAATGGCTGTTAGGAACGGAGTACTTAATGCTGCAGTTGCTTCATGAATGTTTTCTTTGTTAACTTTGAACACAATTCAGCTGCGTTTTCGTTAAGAGTGGCTTGTACCGATTTATTTTGACCTTGTTCACTCACTTTGATATGGGCCTGTGGCCTGTCAAATAAAATGTTCTGAGTTCTGAGTTCTCTCTCTCTCTCTCTCTCTCTCTCTCTCCCCTCTCTCTCTCTCTCTCTCTCATGACTGGCAGCTTGACAGCTAAATCCTATTCCCACCGTGTGTATCCTCTAGTTACTCAGAATGGACACACAAGAAACACTTCACAGTGTACGCTGATCATGAAGGCGACTGGATACCTCCACCATGGATCCGGATCCGGATCCGGATCCGGATCAGGATCTGTACGTTGCTGGAACCTCCTGGGTCGTAATACCAACGGAAAAGAGAGAGAGGAGAGAGAGAGAGAGAGAGAGAGAGAGAGAGAGAGAGAGAGAGTAGCCCATATTCTTAGCTTTTTTTGCAAAAGCCCTCTTCAGGTAAATACAAACATGTTTTAGAATAATGATTTGAGGGGGAGGGAGGTGATGTTTGCGTATGCATCCCTTAGGCTGGTTTGTCACTAGGATCTGTCGGTCAAAAAAAAAAAAAAAAAAAAAAAAAAAAAACGACGGATGTCAACGACCCTCGTGCTGTCATTTTCTGCCAGGTGGGATGTTCAACGTTCAGTCGTCAGACAGCAATGCTGTCCATATCATGTCCGCTCCCCTTCCTGTTCGCCCATGGGCGTTCACGTGACAATGAAAAAAATCCCCCTCCCCCACCACCACCCCCACCCACCCACCCCCAGCCACGTAACCCCTCCCCCCCCCCCCCTTTCCCTTCATAACTCTCCTCCATCTACCCTCCACAACACTCATCCCCGCAGCCACATATACGCACGGCCACACACACCCCCTCCCCCCCTCCCTCCCCCTCCCCCGCCCGCCTTCCCTCTGTTCGTTTGGTTTGCCACAACAAACAGTTTTTGAAAGTCCAGCCAAGACAATATGGCACACAGGACTAACTCTCCCAGAGGATGGGGCTGGCGTGGGGTGGAGGTGGGGAGGGGGGGGGGGGGGGGGAGGACAGCACTGACGTCACCAGAAGGACAACACGTTGACACAGGCAGCAGAAAACGGTCAGTGGGATATTGGCAGCAGCGGGAGCAACAACGCGTTTAAACGCCTGGCTGCGAATTCTCTGTTCTACCCCTGCGCCAGCAAGACACCCTACACCCCCCATCTCTCCCCTTACCTTCTCAGTCCCTCCCCCTCCCCCCCCTCCCCCCCCCCCGCCCCCCCCCCCCCCCCGCCCCCCCCCCCCCCCCCCCCCCCCCCCCCGCTCCTCGGGCGGTTGGTCGATTGATTCGTCCAATCAGTGAACAAGAAGAAGGAAAGATCTGAAGGTGATGACAAAAAAAAAAAAAAAAGAAAGAAAAAAGAAAAAAAAAAACAGGCTGTGTCAGACGTCATTAGTACATTGACGTCATCGCCCCTTGCTAAGCGCATTCGCCTTGTCGCTTGATGCACTAGTTCGTGTACAGATCACACGATTAATTCTGCCTCAACGTGAGAGGTGTTGTACGGACGTTACGTTTTTCAATTGCATGCTTTTCTCTGAAATAAGACTGATTCCATTAAGCTAAAGCTTTGTGATGAGGCTGGAGTCTAGGCGCCCAACATTTCATGCTGATTTTATAACCATTCGATCCGTACCAGCCACCGTGGCGAAGTGTTTAGCGTCGCGGACTATCGGTTGGGAGGTAGTGGGTTTCGATTCCCATCAGAGCCACGTGGGTGGGTGTTTTTTCTGCTCCTACCCAGAGTTGAGTTTGCTGCAGACTCAGTTGGGAAGACTGGGACCACACTGTCGAGTTTCATTCACTTAATGGATGTGTCTCTGAGAGTGTTGCTCAATCTTTTTTTTACCAACACTGCAGGTGTCTGTATTTCTCGGGCCTGGTTGACGCCGAGATATTTTACATAAAAATAAAGCTTAACGTATGCAGTCATGCAGTCTCAGACCGGAATGGAAATCCATAGCATCATCTTCATCATCCTCATTTTCATCGATCAATATTAGGAAAAAGAAAAGTCTCAAATCACGTGGCTCTTCATGCCCTGCTCTCTTGGTGACCTCAGTTTCGATGTCCTCTCCACGTCTGTGATCTTGGTTTGATTCCGTCGAGGTCACCGATATCGCGAGTCCATGGGGCTGTCGTTGAACGGACGTGGTGGTGCCCTCCGGAGGAAGAGCTCACTCATGCTGGCTCCGCGACTACGCAGTTATTGTCGTCAGTAGGGGGCTTAGTAGGTGGTGTCCTGCGTATGTTGGATCAGAACAGGCGCCACTGAACACCACCGAAGTGACTCGGCAGCAGTGCAGTGTCTCCTCCGGCGGGTTTCCTCTTGGCGACCTGACATTGAGTGCTCCCTGTGGATTGCCGGTAACGGGCTGTGGCACTGAGGTGGCACAGAAGATAAGACGGGAAAAACAACATTGACAATAACAAAAACAAAACAACTGCAACAAAAAACAAACAAACAAACAAACAAACAAACAAACAAACAAACAAAAAGCCTATTCGATCCGTTTTGATCTGACCTTGATTTCGAGTGGCTTATTATGTTCACCTACAAGAACAATGTGTAAAAATGATTATGTTCACCTACAAGAACAATGTGTAAAAATGATTATGTTCACCTACAAGAACAATGTGTAAAAATGATTATGTTCACCTACAAGAACAATGTGTGAAAATGATGATGTTCACCTACAAGAACAATGTGTAAAAATGATTATGTTCACCACAAGAACAATGTGTGAAAATGATTATGTTCACCTACAAGAACAATGATGTGAAAATGACGATAGTTCACCTACAAGAACAATGTGTAAAAATGATTATGTTCACCTACAAGAACAATGTGTAAAAATGATTAGTTCACCTACAAGAACAATGTGTAAAAATGATTATGTTCACCTACAAGAACGATGTGTGAAAATGATTATGTTCACCTACAAGAACAATGTGTAAAAATGATTATGTTCACCTACAAGAACGATGTGTAAAAAGGATATGTTCACCTACAAGAACGATGTGTAAAAAATGATTATGTTCACCTACAAGAACAATGCGTAAAAATGATTATGTTCACCTACAAGAACGATGTGTGAAAATGATTATGTTCACCTACAAGAACAATGTGTAAAAATGATTATGTTCACCTACAAGAACGATGTGTAAAAAGGATTATGTTCACCTACAAGAACGATGTGTAAAAAATGATTATGTTCACCTACAAGAACAATGTGTAAAAATGATTATGTTCACCTACAAGAACGATGTGTGAAAATGATTATGTTCACCTACAAGAACAATGTGTAAAAATGATTATGTTCACCTACAAGAACGATGTGTAAAAAGGATTATGTTCACCTACAAGAACGATGTGTAAAAAATGATTATGTTCACCTACAAGAACGATGTGTAAACAGGATTATGTTCACCTACAAGAACAATGCGTAAAACAGGATTTCCCTCCAGTGAGCCACCTCCATTCCATGACCACCATTCTGTGTGTGGTGTCGATGATCGGTCTGCCCATAGGCCACCTGTTCCAAAGCCACTCTGGCCAACCGCCGCCTCATCTGTTCCCTGTGACGTCATTGGACGTCCACCATGCCCCGGAAGAAGTCGCCGGGCTGAATGACACCTGCTCCATGGCGGCGGGCTCCGGACAGAAATACCACAAGCATCGGGAGAAAAAAAACACGACGAAATCAAACATTGAAGAACAGGTCAACAGAATCAAATGATTTGATACTTGAAAGTGTACGTGGGTCATCTTTCCCCGTGGGATGATGTTTAAAGTGGGGGGGGGGGGGGGGGTAAGGGTAGGGTTAGGGTCGGGGGGGAGGGGGGGGGTAGAGGGTACCTGTGAAAATCAGCGCGGAAAAAAAAGGAGGATCAAAATTCTAGTATTGCCAAAACATTTTTTTAATAATTTTTTTTTCTTCTTGTTCTGCTGTCGCACCCTCGCCTCCTCTTTCTGATTGTTCACCTCCACCCCGAGAGATATAAAAGGCATGCTAAAACAGTGCTCATGCTATCTGTTATCACACGATCCTAATGACCCTGCAGATTGGGTCAGGACGAAGCCAAGTCGTCATTATAGCGCAGGCTCAGGTCCTGTCTGTCGTTGTGGGCATACTGATAGGAGAGGTAGACTGGCTACAGAGAGAGAGAGAGAGAGAGAGAGAGAAGAGAGAGAGAGAGAGAGAGAGAGAGAGAGAGAGAGAGAGACAGACAGACAGAGACAGAGACAGAGACAGAAAGAGATCGAGATGCCTCAGTCAATCATCCCCATTCCTTCCTCCTCTCCCCCACCCCCCACCTCTCCTTCTTGTGTGTGTGTGTGTGTGTGTGTGTGTGTGTGTGTGTGTGTGTGTGTGTGTGTGTGATGTGTGTGCGTGCGTGCGTGTGTGTGTGTGTGTGTGTGTGTGTGTGTGTGTGTGTGTGCGTGCGTGCGTGCGTGTGTGTGTGTGTGTGGTGTGTGTGTGTGGTGTGTGTGTTGTGTGTGTGCGTGCGCGCGCGTGGTTATGACGACGCAAAAGATATATCTTACAATTTACTGTACATTCATTCAAAGAGCACAATCACTAGATCTAGGCATTTGCATCTATCGGTCTGACACAGTTCACACAAACATCCGCACCAGTGACTATGCCATCCTTTTTGTCATTGAATGACCATCTGCACCTTACCAGCCAGCAACGATCAGTTCACCCAGTCTAAAGCTACAGTTCGCCTAGAAATGACGTAATCACATATCCAAACTAGTTCTGGAAGAATGGCATATTTTCTGTGAAGCTATGCTAAAACAGCGCTCATGCTATCTTTTCTTTTTTATCACACGAGTCCTAATGACCTTGCAAATTGGGTCGGCCCAACCCTTCCCCGAATCAAGATTCACAATCGAATACCTCTGTCCCTGTCTCCTTCACCCCCACCCCCAGCCCCGATGCCCTGACACATGAAAAAAGTATAAAACATTATATATATATATATATATATATATATATAAATATATATATATATATATATCACGAACAGTATAAAAATGTCCTTTAAAAATCCAAAAGAGCTCAACCGTCTAGGGAGCAACATCTGTTAAAAAAAAAATTTCTAAAATGAAGTGCTAAAATCTTGAAAAAATATGTTGGGTTGTTTTGGAAGTTAGGCTTGTGGTCTTTGAGTGTTATGAAAGGCTTCTTTTGTTGCTGTTGCCTCTACCCTGTCGCTTAAACTCCATGCGGTGTGCAAGTTCTTTTTCTTTTTTTGTGGATGTTGTTATGTGTGGTTTTATCAGCCTTCTTGTAATTTTTCTGGATGTTTTTGTTTAGAGTTGGGAGTATTCATTTTGTTCCATTTTGTAAAAATTGCTGGTTTTATCGACCTTTACGAAATATCTTTTTATCATTTTGGATTTGTTTTATTTCATTTGCTAGTGATGTTTGAAAGTTGTTATTTGATTTCTTGAATTCAATGTTGGCTATCAGTCCCTTCATTTGTCTTTAAAAGGTTTCATTTCATCTATTGTCGGAGGTGATCGCCATGATTTGAAGCCATATGTGTTTTTGTCTTCATTCTTTGCATTTGGGTTTAGGAAGAAGAACGCCTTCCATCTCATGTTGCGTACAAATTTCTCGTTTGTTCTATCAGTTTTCTGGTGTAAGTTTGTGGGTTTGAAAACGGTAATGTTTTTAGTTGATTGCCTAAAGTTGATTTCCCTCCATTTTTGGTTTTGTCGGACCACAGTGCTCAACGTGAGGAGCAATTATCACGAACAGTATAAAAATGTCCTTTAAAAATCCAAGATTTTAGCACTTCATTTTAGGAATATTTTTAACATATATATATATATATATATATATATATAATATATATATATATATATCAATAAATTATCTGCGTAAGAAAAGGCTGTCGAGAAAAACGCACAAAGATAATGAAATGGCCTCTCTTCTACAAGAAAGAAACCCATTTTTTTAGACATAGTTGATAAAGAGATGGACAGCACATCTGTTAGAAATACCATACAGGGAATAAGATAAAATACTAACACTGTATGAAGCTTCATTGTGCGGTTGTAGTAAACAAAACAATATGGTGAATCAAAAGATACCGATCCAAAAGAAGTGTTCTGTTAATAAAAGAACCTATCCATCGCATTGCGCATGTCAGTGCCTCTGATAGTCACGTGGTTGTCACTTCTTCCGGACGGTTAATTAAGAGACAGCAACCTCTGGGAATAAATGGACTTTCCTTGAACTATCTACGTCTACTGCAGCATAACTTTATATTTCAGAATACTGATTTCCTGAATCATCTGAAACAAGCGGAAACTATTCCAGAGTACAAATCAGGAAACACGGTTGATCCGCCCAGCTGTAGACCCATTTCCATTCCATTGGTTCTTTCCAAATTCGTTTTTGTTTTTTTGTTTGTTTTTTTCCCCATCAGTTGTCGGATCAATGGAGCACCTAAGGCGGTGACATTTTTTTTTCCTCCTAAGGCCGAAATCCACGTCTTCATTTTTTGGTGCTTCACACTGTCCTCTTGGTCTGCCCCCCCCCCCCCCCCCCGAAAAAAAAATAAAAGAAAAAAAAGAAAATAGCGGAAAAAAACAACTAGCTTTTTTTTCTTTCCTTTTTTTTTTCTTTTTTTTTCTTTCTTTTTTTTTTTTCAACCAGTCTCTTACACGCCATGCATAGCCTGTATGTTCTCATCAACAAAAATCAATGGACATATTCGTGCTGATTTTAGTGTTTTGGAGTTTGATACAATGTGTCCGGGTTTGTTAATATGTTCTTTCCAAGTCATTATTAACTACACATAAGGAACTACCTTTTTTCTCATGGTAACAAATATGGTTAAACGCATCCAAAATCAATACCGATTTAGATAGAATACTTCTTCTCCAATAGTTCTTTCCATGTTTTTCTAGAGTTTCTAGGGCAGATTTTGAGAAAGCCTTCGGTGCGATATATCACCAATGTACTTCTGCTTAGAAAATAAGTGTTGTAAACTTCCTAGAAACTAAGCATAGTGTTCTGCTGAGAAATAAAAGCATTGCATTCTGCTTAATTAAGAAAAAAAACATTTGCCCCGAGAACTTGAAGTTGATTTTTATTCTTCCAACCAACATACATCAGTTCTTTACATGCATGTCTCTCCAGCTACGTTCACAGTCCGGTAATCCACAGGATACCATGTTCGGTCCTCTGTTCTCGCTGTACTTTTAACATAGTGTCAACCATATAACGGTTTTCCCGTACTGCTGTACGGGAAACCTACGATTTCGGGTCTGTACGGCGGTATATAAGTTTCAATACGGGTAAAACTGATTTATATGGGCAAATCTTAAATCACTGACACAAATTACCAGGTGAACAAATTTTCATATAGCAGACGACACGGACTCTTTTGCACTGAAACGGGAACGAACTAAGAAGATGATCGTCATGTTTTGAGTTCAAACCCTTCATCCCCCTTGTTGCACGGAGCAAAGTCTGCCACCAAGCAGTACAACGATGAACATCAGTAACTGTCATTTGCAAGTAACAGCGTTGAACAGAACAATAGCTGTGTGTTATTGGGAAATTGATATGATCGGGAACAGAAACTTTGGGATCACATAAGTAATGATGTACTCCTGACTTCAATGGACTAATGATGTTGGAAAGAGTGAAAGTGCATGGAACAAATTGGTTTGTGACTTTGATGGACTCATGATGTTGGTAAAGCGGAAGAGTGTGTAAACAATGGGTTTATAAACAGTTTTAATTTCTGCATCAATGTCAGTGTTTCACTATAGGTGTGTGATTTGATCTACAAACTGTCTCAAGTGATGCATTCTGCTGAATGGAAGAGGAGGTTCTGGTGGATGGGTAAGTGTTATTGTTATTCATAAACTGTCTTGAACTGCCATTTGTTTCAAGACGTTCTGCCTGATACTGATATTACATTGTATTCACAGCAATTTTTGTTTATGTTTTTGCGTTTTTCCGTAATGTATAAGGTTTCTTGGGCTCGGAATAAGGGAAAAAGTACATTTCAATATGGGAAGTTGTAAAATGAGGAACATTGGGTTGACACCTATGTTTTAGTGTGTTTTCATCCCTGACAGAAATGGCCATGTAAAATGTTTGCCGAGAGACTATTCTGAACACATGGCATTCTGTCGTTCAGCATGATTCAGTTAAGATTCAGCCATCTTGTTAGAGGACCCAGCACGATGATACGGCTCTTCATTCTAAATACTGAATAACTCATAGTGATGCAAAAAAGGCAAAAATGTCAAAAGATTGCCCCAAAATTGTCGTTCTGTTGTATCGCCTAGATAAACTTGAAGCAGTTTTCCAATCCCTATGTGTCAGAAATAACACTTTGACAATAATTCGTTTTAGTCTTGACACTTTGAAATCGTGTCAGCAAATGTTCCTTGCAGCTACGTTCGTTCTGGAAAAAAAAAGAAAAAAAAAGAGAAAAAGTTAACATTCCAGAAACTTACGATTTCACTACTAAATTCAACCGGTGCCTCTGCTCACAATGGTGTTCGGACAGCGATAATTTTTTTTTTTCTTAAACCATTGAGAAGAAAATCAAAGGAGAACTTGACCTGGGCATCGTTTCTCCCAACACTGCCACCAAAAGTAATGATAAAAGTATAAAGGTACCGCGCGTTTTGCCGATCGCAGATATAACCACCCCCTTTACTGTTTACCCTGTGGGGCAGCGTATGCACAGGCGGCACGCCAAGCTGACAACTCGCGCTGCACAGCCGGTGACACGGACCTTCTGTCAGTGACCGGTCAGCGCACGGTGACCCTACATCGTCCGCCCCCCCCCCCCCCCCCCCCCCCTGTGACGGGACAGTCACACACGGTACCTTGGCCGCTGAAAAAAACAACAACAACAACAACTCAGATTCATTATGTCATTCGTTGATCTGTTGCGTTTGATTTTTGGACTCAGTTTATACCAGTCATGGACCGACAGAGCTGTGGCCCAAGTGACAGAGAAAGGAGTGCCAGCATGAACAGTGTGTCTACGACACAACACGATGACGCAGAACAGTGGTGGTGACGTCATGTGCCACACATCCCGTGAATATGACGCGCTTAGAGAAACAAATCAGAGAAGTGATGTCACAGGTCCGTAGTCTCAGGTCAGAAGACGACAGGTCCCCCCCCCCCTCCTCCCTCTCCTCCCTCCCCCCTCTCCTCCCCACGCCCCCTCCCCCCTTCCCCCCCCGCAACCCGACGACAGCGAGGATGGAAATCGTGTGCACGCCTCACAGAATCACAGGAACATCTCGGAGCTCGTGACAATGACCAGAGCTTTTGCCTGCCGCAGGTAACGCACACGACTGTCCTGTGTTGA
>CM031628.1:11992986-12020486 GCA_018398815.1 Conus ventricosus | reverse complement strand
GAGATGGACCGCTGTGTTCCGCTGTAGGACTGGAAGGGCATCAGAAACATTCGATCAGCCGGGGGAAGGTTTAAGACAACAAGAATCAGGCTGCTTTTCTACCATACTGATGTGCTCTCTACGTTATTGTAAGGATGCGAGACTTGGTGCTTGAAAAATCCAGCGGAGAAGAGAAAACCTGATCCTTCGACATGATGTGTCTGCGCGCGGCGAACTAGGGTGGCCGTGCAGTGACCTGGTGCCCACTGACCTGGTCAGGTCACGGTGTAGACAGGCCTCTGTCACAATACCAGGGCGGCCCTGCAGTGACCTGGTGCCCACTGACCTGGTCAGGCCACGGTGTGGACAGGCCTCTGTCACAATACCAGGGCGGCCCTGCAGTGACCTGGTGCCCACTGACCTGGTCAGGCCATGGTGTAGACAGGCCTCTGTCACAATACCAGGGCGGCCCTGTTTACTAGACTGCTGTAGTGTAGAGGGTTTGTCACCAAAGCCCTTTCTTTCTTTATTCTTTTTCTTTCTTTCTTTCTTTTCTTTCTGTCCATTAATGTCTGTTTATAGACTGCAGTAGTAAGGGTTGACCAAAGCCCTTTCTTTTCTTTCTTTTCTTTTCTTTTTCTTTCTTTTCTTTCTTTCTTTCTTTCTTTCTGTCCATTAATGTCTGTTTTATAGACTGCAGTAGTAAGGGTTGACCAAAGCCCTTTGTTTTTCTTTCTTTCTTTCTTTCTTTCTTTTTTCTTTCTTCTTCTTTCTTTCTGTCATTAATGTCTGTTTATGACTGCATTAGTAAGGGTTGACAAGCCCTTTTTTCTTTCTTTCTTTCTTCTTCTTTTTTTTTTCTTCTTTTCTTTCTTTCTTTTCTTTCTTTCTTTCTGTCCATTAAGTCTGTTATAGACTGCAGTAGTAAGGGTTGACCAAAGCCCTTTCTTTCTTTTCTTTCTTCTTCTTTCTTTCTTTCTCGTTTCTTCTTGATCAAAGCTTTCTTTCTTTCTTCTTGTCCATTAATGTCGTTACTAACTCCAGTAAAGGTCCATCCCTTTCTTCTTTCGCTCTTCTCCCCTTTCTACTGCACGTGTGCCGACCTGCCCAGTTTTACAATTGATCCAAAGCTGTCTGACTTAGTTTTTTCTATCATTTTTACATACCACTTATCATCTGGTCAATTGTCCTTTTTCCTCTGTCTGCCCCTCCCCCCCCCCCCCCCCCCCCCCCCCCCTCCCATCCCCTCTGCCCCGATTTCATTCCCTCCCTTTTTTGCTTCCCAGTCTGTACTAGTCGTTTGTTGTCATCTATTTACAAATATGCACTGTGTCCTCATCTGTGTCGAATTGTCTGTTTTTCTCTCTCTCTGTGGCCTCCTCCCCCCCCCCCCCCCCCCTCTCCTCCCGTCTCTGTCTGTCTGTCTGTCCGTCTGTCTGTGGTCTGTCTGTGGTCTGTCTGTCTGTCTCGGTCTGTCTGTCTGTCTGTCTGTCTCTGTCTCTCTCTCTGTCTGTGTGCCTACCTGCCTGCCTGTCTGTCTGTCTGTCTGTCTGTCTCTCTCTCTCTTTCCTCCTCTCTCTCTCTCTCTCTCTCTCTCTCTCTCTCTCTCTCTCTCTCTCTCTCTCTCTCTGAAATATACTACCAGCGTTGTACATGTTGTCATCCAAGCGCTACTTCGCCACTCGAACCTTTTCCCCAATCTACAGTTGGATGTAACACATTGATCAATGCCCGAGTGGTCAGTTCCTATTCTGGACACTCAATAATTATAGAAACTCTTCATCTGATGATAAGGGGCAAAACTATTCTCGCTCCACTTTTATCAGCTTGGGCACAAAAACGGCAATGGTGGGGCCAAAAATACAGTCAGCCTTTCTGTCATCGCCCCCCTGTCGTTGGCCTGAACATCGTCACAGCTCTGTTCAAGCGAGCACTTCGCTTCTCTGCTTCGACCTATTTTGTGTCACCCTTCCTTGTTCCAAAACTTTGGCTGCCAGAACGGCAAAAAAGTAGCCCATCGATTTACCCCCCCCCCCCCCCCCCCCCCCCCCCCCCCCCCCCCCCCCCCCCCCCCCCCCCCCCCCTCTCGTTTTGCCCAACTTCTGTGTAAGTAGTTGCTAAGAAACTTTAATTGGCTGCCTAAATGGAAAAGAGACGAATTTTGATTTTATTTTTCTGACTTTCCTCCTAGAAAAAACAGCAATTCTCGTTTGTTCTGTTTTATTACAGTCCAGCTGAATAAAGTGAAAATTGACCACCTGAAAGGAAACATTTGCAATAGTAGTTTTTCCTACTTTTGCGTTCCCAATTCATTTCTGCCACAGCAAAACAAGCCACCTTAAAAAGAAAAGATGACAGTTTCAGTTTTCCGGCTTGCTACAGCAGTGAAACGAGTCGCCTGAAAGGAAACAGAAGTGGCAAGTTTGATGTCTCCTGAATTTTATAGCCAGGTAGTTGCTGCAAAAGTAAAACGAGCTACTTGAAAGGAAGAATGGGTAATTTTGAGGTTTCTTACTTTCTATAACCCAAGTGGTCGCTACGACAGTTGAAAGGAGCCACCCGAGACGAGAAGATGGCAAATTTGTAGTTTTTCCTGCAACTTGTAACAAAGTACACAAGATCACAATTCCACTCTTCAAATTTTCGGCCACGTGGCCTTTTTCAAGAGAAGGAAAAAAAAAACAGAAACAATACAACTACGTAATGTCCATCTTTGGCAACTGGACAGAGTAAAGAGGGTTCTTTTAATTTTTTTTTCTCTTGAAAAAGGCCACGTGGCCGAACATTTGAAGAGTGGAATTGTGATCTTGTGTACTGTTTTCTTCTCTTTGGGGGACTATTGCTTTTGTTTCTTATAACAAAGTAGTTCATACGACAGTAAACCTGATCGTGTCAACAACAAAAAAGATGGAAAGCTTGTTTTTTTTCCTACTTTCGTTCTATCATTTATTTTCAAACTTAAATTGGCAACCCGAAGAGAAAAGATAACGTTCCTTTCTATTCAAGCATTAATACCAAACGTAAATTGGCCAGCTAAGAGGAAAAGATAGCAATTTTGGCTTTTCCAACGTGTGTTGTGTGTGTGTGTGTGTGTGTGTGTGTGTGTGTGTGTGTTACTAAACAGCTGCTGAAAACTTTGACCTGTTCGCGTTAAAGGTAAGGATAGCAATTCTGGTTTGTTGAACCCTTGTTCTGAGTAGTGGCAACAGAATTTAACTGGATGTCTGAAAGATTTTACCTCTCCATGTGTTTCTAGGTACGTAGTGTAAAACTCACACTGGCCATCTGAAAGAAAACAATAGCAGTTTAGGGTTGTTGTTTTTCTGAAGTATGTGCTTTTAAACCTATTTTGGCCATTTGAAAGGAAAAGAAAATTTTTAGCGCGTTTTCTCTTTTTTTTCTTCCGGAATTTAGTATGAAACTGACGTAGGCATCTGAAAGGAAAAGATGGCACATTTAGCTCTTCTTACCCTTACTCCGAGCAGAGAAACTTAATTCTCTATCTGAAAGGAAAAGATGGCAATGTTAGCTTTCCTTACATTTTCCAGTCTAATTATTTATCATTCACTTCCCATTTCAATGTCGTCTGCTTTACTCTTCACCCCTGAATCACCCCTGAATCCTCCGGGCTACGAATGGCGCAGGAACATAAGTGGCCCACATAATGATTCTTCTCTCTTTCTCCTTGTTACTAGGAGACCAGGACCGAATGTACTTACTCCGAAGACACTTGGGCCGAGTCTTCTTTCCGACATAGAGTTCAACCGGCTTTGGCATTCTCGCTTCCGACTGTTAACCCAGAAATTTGACATGAACAGGTGTGAATCCGCAATCGACACTTCGCTCAAACAACAGTCGACATGATCGCCAGATCAAAAACCGCTACATCATTCAAACAGATCGCTCCCGTTGCACAGGTCTCCGCCGATCCATCTCTGGATTCCGCGCTTTACTGAGGAAAACCAGTTAACATTTGGCAAAGAATCAAATTATGCAATACACCGATCTACCAGGGGAGAATATCGATCATTTTATAGAGTAGCCTGCTAAACTTCGCACAGCTTTGAAAAATGTAACTCGAAGTAGCGATAGCTTTGTTTGTGTGTGTGTGTGTGTGTGTGTGTGTGTGTGTGTGTGTGTGTGTGTGTGTGTGTGTATGTGTGTGTGTGTGTGTGTGTGTGTGTGTGTGTGTGTGTGTGTGTGTGTGTGTGTGTGTTTTGACTGATAGTTGACCAAGTTCAACACATGAAGTGAAAATAGGAATACAGTGAGGTGAAAGACACATGTAGTAAAAATAGGAATACAGTGTAGATGAAAGACACATGTAGTAACAATAGGAATACAGTGTAGGTGAAAGACACATGTAGTAAAAATAGGAATACAGTGTAGATGAAAGACACATGTAGTAAAAATAGGAATACAGTGTAGGTGAAAGACACATGTAGTAACAATAGGAATACAGTGTAGGTGAAAGACACATGTAGTAACAATAGGAATACAGTCAGATGAAAGACACATGTAGTAACAATAGGAATACAGTGTAGGTGAAAGACACATGTAGTAACAATAGGAATACAGTGTAGATGAAAGACACATGTAGTAACAATAGGAATACAGTGTAGGTGAAAGACACATGTAGTAAAAATAGGAATGCAGTGTAGATGAAAGACACATGTAGTAACAATAGGAATACAGTGTAGGTGAAAGACACATGTAGTAAAAATAGGAATACAGTGTAGGTGAAAGACACATGTAGTAAAAATAGGAATACAGTGAGATGAAAGACACATGTAGTAAAAATAGGAATACAGTGTAGGTGAAAGACACATGTAGTAAACAATAGGAATACAGTGATGAAGAATGTATAAAAAGAAACATGTAGATGAAAGACACATAAAAAAAGGAATAAGTGAGATGAAAGACACATGTAGTAACAATAGGAATACAGTGTAGATGAAAGACACATGTAGTAAAAATAGGAATACAGTGTAGGTGAAAGACACATGTAGTAAAAATAGGAATACAGTGAGGTGAAAGACACATGTAGTAAAAATAGGAATACAGTGTAGATGAAAGACACATGTAGTAAAAATAAGAATACAGTGTAGGTGAAAGACACATGTAGTAAAAATAGGAATACAGTGAGGTGAAAGACACATGTAGTAACAATAGTAATACAGTGTAGGTGAAAGACACATGTAGTAACAATAGGAATACAGTGTAGATGAAAGACACATGTAGTAAAAATAGGAATACAGTGTAGGTGAAAGACACATGTAGTAAAAATAGGAATACAGTGAGGTGAAAGACACATGTAGTAAAAAATAGGAATACAGTGTAGATGAAAGACACATGTAGTAAAATAGGAATACAGTGAGGTGAAAGACACATGTAGTAAAAATAGGAATACAGTGAGATGAAAGACACATGTAGTGAAAATAGGAATACAGTGTAGATGAAAGACACATGTAGTAACAATAGGAATACAGTGTAGATCAAAGACACATGTAGTAACAATAGGAATACAGTGTAGATGAAAGACACATGTAGCAACAATAGGAATACAGTGAGATGAAAGACACATGTAGTAAAAATAGGAATACAGTGTAGATGAAAGACACATGTAGTAACAATAGGAATACAGTGTAGCTGAAAGACACATGTAGTGAAATAGGAATACAGTGTAGGTGAAAGACACATGTAGTAACAATAGGAATACAGTGAGATGAAAGACACATGTAGTAACAATAGGAATACAGTGTAGATGAAAGACACATGTAGTAACAATAGGAATACAGTGTAGGTGAAAGACACATGTAGTGAAATAGGAATACAGTGTAGGTGAAAGACACATGTAGTAGCAATAGGAATACAGTGTAGCTGAAAGACACATGTAGTAACAATAGGAATACAGTGAGATGAAAGACACATGTAGTAACAATAGGAATACAGTGAGATAAAAGACACATGTAGTAAAAATAGGAATACAGTGTAGCTGAAAGACACATGTAGTAAAAATAGGAATACAGTGAGGTGAAAGACACATGTAGTGAAATAGGAATGTAAGGCAGCTGAAAGACACATGTAATGAAAGGATATAGTGCAGCTGAAAGACACGTGTAATGAATAAGAATATAGTGCAGCTGAAAGACACATACTATGAATAAGAATATAGTGCAGCTGAAAGACACATGTAATAAATAAGAATACAGTGCAGCTGAAAGACACATGTATAGACTGCAGCTGAAAGACATGTGTAATGAATAGAACATAGTGCAGCTGAAAGACCCCGTGTAATGAATAAGAACATAGTGCAGCTGAAACAAATGTAATAGATTACAGCTGAAAAACACATGTAATGAATAAGAATGTAGTGCAGCTGAAAGACACATGTAATAGACTGCAGCTGAAAGACACATGTACTAGACTGCAGCTGAAAGACACATGTAATGAACAAGAATATAGTGCAGCTGAAAGACACATGTAATGAATAAGAATATAGCGCAGCTGAAAGACACATGTGATAGGCTGCCGCTGAAAGACACATGTAATAACCCCAGGAACAAGAAGTAGAGTTGGCTGAACAGTGAATGTCATAAAAAAGGTATGTGGTACAATGAAATAGGAAAGAAATCGTGGTGGCTAAACGACACGGTTGATAAAATAAATCAATAAATGAACAACTGCTGGTTGCACAACATGCGTGGGAAAATAGTGCATAGTATGGAATGTGAAAATAGTGCATAGTATGGAACGTGAAATAGTGCATAGTATGGAATGTGAAAATAGTGCATAGTATGGAAGGTGAAAATAGGGGCGATAGTATGGAATGTGAAAATAGTACATAGTATGGAATGTGAAAATAGTGCATAGTATGGAATGTGAAAATAGTACATAGTATGGAATGTGAAAATAGTGCATAGTATGGAATGTGAAAATAGTACATGGCATGGAATGTGAAAATAGTACATAGTATGGAATGTGAAAATAGTACATATTATGGAATGTGAAAATAGTGCATAGTATGGAATGTGAAAATAGTGCATAGTATGGAATGTGGAAAATAGTGCATAGCATGGAATGTGAAAATAGTACATAGTATGGAATGTGAAAATAGTACATGATATGCAACGTGAAAATAGTACATAGTATGGAATGTGAAAACAGTACATAGTATGGAATGTGAAAATAGTACATAGTATGGAATGTGAAAATAGTGCATAGTATGGAATGTGAAAGTAGTGCATGGCATGGAATGTGAAAATAGGGCGTAGTATGGTCGAATGTGTACATAGTGTGGAATGTGAAAATAGTGCATGGTATGCAATGTGAAAATAGTGCATAGTATGCAATGTGAAAATAGTATATAGTACGGAATGTGAAAATAGTACATAGTATGGAATGTGAAAATAGTACATAGTAGGAATGTGAAAATAGTGCATAGTATGGAATGTGAAAATAGTGCATAGTATGGAACGTGAAAATAGTGCATAGTATGGAATGTGAAAGTAGTGCATATATGGAAAGGCTAGTATGGAATGTGAAAATAGTGCATAGTATGGAATGTGTGATAGTATTGAATGTGAAATAGTAATAGTATGGAATGTGAAATAGGCATAGTATGGAATGTGAAAATAGTACATAGTATGGAATGTGTGCATAGTATTTGGAATGGGAAAATAGTACATAGTATGGAATGTGAAAATAGTGCATAGTATGGAATGTGAAAGTGTGATGGAAAATGTGAAATAGTGTAGTATGGAAGTGAAATATGCATAGTATGGAATGTGAAATAGTGATGTAGGCTATGAGTAGTGCTTAGTTTGGAATGTGAAAATAGTGCATAGTATGGAATGTGAAAGTAGTGCATAGTATGGAATGTGAAAGTAGTGCATAGTATGGAATGTGAAAATAGTGCATAGTATGGAATGTGAAATAGTGCATAGTATGGAATGTGAAAGTAGTGCTATATTGGAATGTGAAAATAGTGCATAGTATGGAATGTGAAAGTAGTGCATAGTATGGAATGTGAAAATAGTGCATAGTATGAATGTGAAAATAGTGCATAGTATGGAATATGAAAGTAGTGCATAGTTTGGAATGTGAAAATAGTGCATAGTATAAAGGAAATAGTTAGGATGGAAAGTAGTGCATAGTTGGAAAAGTGAAAATAGTGCATAGTATGGAATGTGAAAGTAGTGCATAGTTGGAATGTGAAATGTGATAGATGGAATTGAAAGTAGGCATAGTATGGAATATGAAAGTAGTGCATAGTATGGAATGTGAAAATAGTGCATAGTATGGAATGTGAAAAGTAGTGCATAGTATGGAATGTGAAAGTAGTGCATAGTATGGAATGTGAAAGTAGTGCATAGTATGGAATGTGAAAATAGTGCATAGTATGGAATGTGAAAGTAGGCATAGTTTTGGAATGTGAAAATAGTGGCATAGTATGGAATGTGAAAATAGTGCATAGTATGGAATGTGAAAGTAGTGCATAGTATGGAATGTGAAAATAGTGCATAGTATGGAATGTGAAAGTAGTGCATAGTTTTGGAATGTGAAATAGTGCATAGTATGGAATGTGAAAGTAGTGCATAGTTATGGAATGTGAAAATAGTGCATAGTATGGAATGTGAAAGTAGTGCATAGTATGGAATGTGAAATAGTGCATAGTATGGAATGTGAAAATAGTGCATAGTATGGAATGTGAAAGTAGTGCATAGTTTGGAATGTGAAAGTAGTGCATAGTATGGAATGTGAAATAGTGCAATTGTATGAAATGTGAAAATAGTGCATAGTATGGAATGTGAAAAGTAGTGCATAGTTTGGAATGTGAAAGTAGTGCATAGTATGGAATGTGAAGTAGTGCATAGTAATGGAATGTGAAATAGTGCATAGTATGGAATGTGAATAGTCATTATAGATGTGCATAGTATGGAATGTGAAAGTAGTGCATAGTTTGGAATGTGAAAATAGTGCATAGCATGGAATGTGAAAATAGTGCATAGTATGGAATGTGAAAGCAGTGCATAGTATGGAATGTGTTGCATAGTATGGAATGTGAAATAGTGCATAGTATGAAATGTGAAAATAGTGCATAGCATGGAAGTGTGTGCATAGTATGGAATGTGAAAATAGTACATAGTATGGAATGTGAAAATAGTGCAAGTATGGAATGTGAAAATAGTACATAGTATGGAATGTGTGCATAGTATGGAATGTGAAAATAGTACATAGTATGGAATGTGAAAATAGTGCATAGTATGGAATGTGAAAGTAGTGCATGGTATGGAATGTGAAATAGTGCATAGTATGGAATGTGAAAGTAGTGCATAGTATGGAATGTGAAAATAGTGCATAGTATGGAATGTGAAAATAGTGCATAGTATGGAATGTGAAATGTGCATAGTATGGAATGTGAAAGTAGTGCATAGTATGGAATGTGAAAAATAGTGCATAGTATGGAATGTGAAAATAGTGCATAGTATGGAATATGAAAGTGTGCATAGTATGGAATGTGGAAAATAGTGCATAGTATGGAATGTGAAAATAGTGCATAGTATGGAATGTGAAAGTAGTGCATAGTATGGAATGTGAAAATAGTGCATAGTATGGAATGTGAAAGTAGTGCATAGTATGGAATGTGAAAATAGTGCATATTAATGTGAAAATAGTGCATATATGGAATGTGAAAGTAGTGCATAGTTTGGAATGTGAAAATAGTGCATAGTATGGAATGTGAAAGTAGTGCATAGTATGGAATGTGAAAATAGTGCATAGTATGGAATGTGAAAATAGTGCATAGTATGGAATGTCAAAATAGTACATAGTATGGAATGTGAAAGTAGTGCATAGTATGGAATGTGAAAATAGTGCATAGTATGGAATTGAAAGTAGTGCATAGTTGGAATGTGAAAATAGTGCATAGTATGGAATGTGAAAGTAGTGCATAGTATGGAATGTGAAATAGTGCATAGTATGGAATGTGAAAATAGTGCATAGTATGGAATGTGAAAGTAGTGGCATAGTATGGAATGTGAAAATAGTGCATAGTATGGAATGTGAAAGTAGTGGAATGTGAACATATGATATATGGAATGTGAAAATAGTGCATAGTATGGAATGTGAAAAGTAGTGCATAGTATGGAATGTGAAAATAGTGCATAGTATGGAATGTGAAAATAGTGCATAGTATGGAATGTGAAAGTAGTGCATAGTATGGAATGTGAAATAGTGCATAGTATGGAATTTAAAGTTATGCATAGTATGGAATGTGAAATAGTGCATGGTATGGAATGTGAAAATAGTGCATAGTATGGAATGTGAAAATAGTGCATAGTATGGAATGTGAAAGTAGTGCATAGTATGGAATGTGAAAATAGTGCATAGTATGGAATGTGAAAAGTAGTGCATAGTATGGAATGTGAAATAGTGCATAGTATGGAATGTGAAATAGTGCATGGTATGGAATGTGAAAATAGTGCATAGTATGGAATGTGAAAAAGTGCATAGTATGGAATGTGAAAGTAGTGCATAGTGGATGTGTGCATAGTTGAATGTGAAAATAGTGCATAGTATGGAATGTGAAATAGTGCATAGAATGGAATATGCATAGTAGGAATGTAAGTAGCATAATTTGAATGTGAAAATAGTGCATAGTTTGGAATGTGAAATAGTGCATAGTATGGAATGTGAAATAGTGCATAGTATGGAATGTGAAAATAGTGCATAGTATGGAATGTGAAATAGTGCAAGTATGGAATGTGAAAGTAGTGCATAGTTTGGAATGTGAAAAGTAGTGCATAGTATGGAATGTGAAAGTAGTGCATAGTATGGAATGTGAAAGTAGTGCATAGTATGGAATGTGAAATAGTGCATAGTATGGAATGTGAAAGTAGTGCATAGTTTGGAATGTGAAAATAGTGCATAGTATGGAATGTGAAGTAGTGCATAGTATGGAATGTGAAATAGTGCATAGTATGGAATGTGAAGTAGTTGCATAGTATGGAATGTGAAAGTAGTGCATAGTATGGAATGTGAAAATAGTGCATAGTATGGAATGTGAAAAGTAGTGCATAGTTGGAATGTGAAATAGTGCATAGTATGGAATGTGAAAATAGTGCATAGTATGGAATATGAAGGTGCATAGTGGATGTGAAAATAGTGCATAGTATGGAATGTGAAAATAGTGCATAGTATGGAATGTGAAAATAGTGCATAGTATGGAATGTGAAAGTAGTGCATAGTTTGGAATGTGAAAGTAGTGCATAGTATGGAATGTGAAAGTAGTGCATAGTATGGAATGTGAAAGTAGTGCATAGTATGGAATGTGAAAATAGTGCATAGTATGGAATGTGAAAAATAGTGCATAGTATGGAATGTGAAAAGTAGTGCATAGTATGGAATGTGAAAGTAGTGCTAGTATGGAATGTGAAAGTAGTGCATAGTGAATGTGAAAGTGTGCATAGTATGGAATGTGAAAATAGTGCGTAGTATGGAATGTGAAAAATAGTGCATAGTATGGAATGAAAATAGTGCATAGTATGGAATGTGAAAATAGTACATAGTATGGAATGTGAAAATAGTGCATAGTATGGAATGTGAAAATAGTCATAGTATGGAATGTGAAAGTAGTGATAGTTTTGGAATGTGAAAATAGTGCATAGTATGGAATGTGAAAATAGTGCATAGTATGGAATATGAAAGTAGTGCATAGTTTGGAATGTGAAAATAGTGCATAGTAATGGAATGTGAAAGTAGTGCATAGTATGGAATGTGAAAGTAGTGCATAGTATGGAATGTGAAAAATAGTGCATAGTATGGAATGTGAAATAGTGCATAGTATGGAATGTGAAAGTAGTGCATAGTTTGGAATGTGAAAGTAGTGTAAGTATGGAATGTGAAAAATAGTGCATAGTATGGAATGTGAAATAGTGCATAGTATGGAATGTGAAAATAGTGCATAGCATGGAATGTGAAAGTAGTGCATAGTTATGGAATGTGAAAATAGTGCATAGTATGGAATTGAAAGTAGTGCATAGTTGGAATGTGAAAATAGTGCATAGTATGGAATGTGAAAATAGTGCATAGTATGGAATGTGAAAATAGTGCATAGTATGGAATGTGAAATAGTGCATAGTATTGGGAATGTGAAAGTATGCATAGTTTGGAATGTGAAATAGTGCATAGTATGGAATGTGAAAGTAGTGCATAGTATGGAATAGTGAAAGTAGTGCATAGTATGGAATGTGAAAATAGTGCATAGTATGGAATGTGAAAATAGTGCATAGTATGGAATGTGAAAGTAGTGCATAGTTTGGAATGTGAAAATAGTGCATAGTATGGAATGTGAAAGTAGTGCATAGTATGGAATGTGAAAGTAGTGCATAGTATGGAATGTGAAAATAGTGCATAGTATGGAATGTGAAAATAGTGCATAGTATGGGAAAGTGAAAATAGTGATAGTATAGAAATGTGAAAGTAGTGCATAGCATGCAATGTGAAAGTAGTGCATATATGGAAGTATAGGAAGTAGTGCATAGTATGGAATGTGAAAATAGTGCATAGTATGCATGAAGTAGTGCATAGTATGGAAGTGTGAAAATAGTACATAGTATGGAATGTGAAAATAGTGCTAGTATGGAATGTGAAATAGTGCATAGTATGGAAGTGAAAAATGCATAGTATGGAATGTGAAAATAGTGCATAGTTTTGGAATGTGAAATAGTGCATAGTATGAATGTGAAAGTAGTGCATAGTATGGAATGTGAAAATAGTGCATAGTCATGGAATGTGAAAATAGTGCATAGTATGGAATGTGAAAATAGTGCATAGTATGGAATGTGAAAATAGTGCATAGTATGGAATGTGAAAGTAGTGCATAGTATGGAATGTGAAAGTAGTGCATGGTTTGGAATGTGAAAATAGTGCATAGTTTGGATGTGAAAGTAGTGCATGGTATGGAAAATAAAATTGTAGGAAAAAGACTCGTGGGAAAAAAACGTAGAAAAAAAGTAGTTGTTGCTAAATGATACATTCAGCAAAAGCAGGAACAAGCCGAACAATATATACAGTGAAGTATAGGAAGTAGAGTGAGCTACTCAATACATTTAGTGAAGTATAGGAAGTAGAGTTAGCTACTCAATACATTTAGTGAAGTGTAGGAAGTAGAGTTAGCTACTCAATACATTTAGTGAAGTATAGGAAGTAGAGTTAGCTACTCAAAACATGTAGTGAAGTGTAGGAAGTAGAGTTAGCTACTCAATACATGTAGCGAAGTGTAGGAAGTAGAGTTAGCTACTCAATACATGTGCTGAAGTTTAGGAAGTATAGTTAGCTAATCAACACATGTAGCGAAGTGTAGGAAGTAGAGTTAGCTACTCAATACATGTGCTGAAGTATAGGAAGTAGAGTTAGCTAATCAATACTTGTAGCGAAGTGTAGGAAGTAGAGTTAGCTATCTATACATGTAGTGAAGTGTAGTATGTAGAGTTAGCTACTCAATACATGTAGCGAAGTGTAGTATGTAGAGTTAGCTACTCAATACATGTAGTGAAGTGTAGGAAGTAGATTTAGCTACTCAATACATGTAGCGAAGTGTAGGAAGTAGATTTAGCTACTCAATACATGTAGCGAAGTGTAGGAAGTAGAGTTAGCTTTGTAGCGAAGTGTCGGAAGTAGAGTTAACTAATCAATGCTTGTAGCGAAGTGTAGGAAGTAGAGTTAGCTATGTAACGAAGTGTAGGGAGTAGAGTTAACTAATCAATACTTGTAGCGAAGTGTAGGAAGTAGAGTTAGCTATGTAGTGAAGTGTAGGAAGTAGAGTTAGCTATGTAGTGAAGTGTAGGAAGTAGAGTTAGCTATGTAGCAAAGTGTAGGAAGTAGAGTTAGCTAATCAATACTTGTAGCGAAGTGTAGGATGTAGAGTTAGCTATGTAGTGACGTGTAGGAAGTAGGGTTAGCTAATCAATAATTGTGCTGAAGTGTAGGAAGTAGAGTTAGCTAATGAATACATGAAGTGAAGTGTAGAAAGTAGAGTTTGCTATGTAGTGAAGTGTAGGAAGTAGAGTTAGTTATGTAGTGAAGTGTAGGAAGTAGAGTTAGCTAATCTATACTTGTGCTGAAGTGTAGGAAGTAGAGTTAGCTAATGAATACACGAAGTGAAGTGTAGGAAGTAGAGTTAGCTATGTAGTGAAGTGTAGGAAGTAGAGTTAGCTAATCAATACTTGTGCTGAAGTGTAGGAAGTAGAGTTAGCTAATGAATACATGAAGTGAAGTGTAGGAAGTAGAGTTAGCTAATGAATACATGAAGTGTAGGAAATAGAGTTAGCTATGTAGTGAAGTGTAGGAAGTAGAGTTAGCTAATCAATACTTGTGCTGAAGTGTAGGAAGTCGAGTTAGCTAATGAATACATGAAGTGAAGTGTAGGTAGTAGAGTTAGCTAATGAATACATGAAGTGAAGTGTAAGAAGTAGAGTTAGCTAATGAATACGTGTAGTGAAGTGTAGGAAGTAGAGTTAGCTATGTAGTGAAGTATAGGAAGTAGAGTTAGCTATGTAGTGAAGTGTAGGAAGTAGAGTTAGCGAATCAATATTTGTAGTGAAGTGTAGGAAGAAGCAGTGTTGGCTAAAAGACACGAAGGTAAAAGTAGTAAGAAGAGTTGGCTGAACACTACATGTAAAAGGAGATAACTGTAGCGGTTGTAAAACGAAGGAAAAGTAAAAGAAGAGAACTGTAGTGGTTGTAAAACAAAGGAAAAGTAAAAGGAGAGAACTGTAGCGGTTGTAAAACAAAGGAAAAGTAAAAGGAGAGAACTGTAGCGGTTGTAAAACGAAGGGAAAGGAAAAGGAAAGAACTGTAGCGGTTGTAAAACAAAGGAAAAGTAAAAGGAAAGAACTGTAGTGGTTGTAAAACAAAGGAAAAGTAAAAGGAGAGAACTGTAGCGGTTGTAAAACAAAGGAAAAGTAAAAGAGAGAACTGTAGCGGTTGTAAAACGAAGGGAAAGGAAAAGGAAAGAACTGTAGCGGTTGTAAAACAAAGGAAAAGTAAAAGGAAAGAACTGTAGTGGTTGTAAAACAAAGGAAAAGTAAAAGGAGAGAACTGTAGCGGTTGTAAAACGAAGGAAAGGAAAAGAAGAGAACTTTAGTGGTTGTAAAACGAAGGGAAAGGAAAAGAAGAGAACTGTAGTGGTTGTAAAACAAAGGAAAAGTAAAAGGAGAGAACTGTAGTGGTTGTAAAACAAAGGAAAAGTAAAAGGAGAGAACTGTAGTGGTTGTAAAACAAAGGAAAAGTAAAAGGAAAGAACTGTAGTGGTTGTAAAACAAAGGAAAAGTAAAAGGGGAGAACTGTAGCGGTTGTAAAACGAAGGGAAAGTAAAAGGAGAGAACTGTAGCGGTTGTAAAACGAAGGGAAAGGAAAAGAAGAGAACTTTAGTGGTTGTAAAACGAAGGGAAAGGAAAAGAAGAGAACTGTAGTGGTTGTAAAACAAAGGAAAAGTAAAAGAAGAGAACTGTAGTGGTTGTAAAACAAAGGAAAAGTAAAAGGAGAGAACTGTAGTGGTTGTAAAACGAAGGGAAAGGAAAAGGAGAGAACTGTAGTGGTTGTAAAACGAAGGGAAAGGAAAAGGAGAGAACTGTAGTGGTTGTAAAACGAAGGGAAAGGAAAAGGAAGAACTGAGTGGTTGTAAAACGAAGGAAAGGAAAAGAAAACTGCAGTGGTTGTAAAACGAAGGGAAAGGAAAGAAAACTGCAGTGGTTGTAAAACGAAGGGAAAGTAGGGTCGCTCAATGGTACACGAGTCAAAAGCAGTAGGCTCAAAGCACTAGGGGCAATAGGATAATATAGCGGTCTTCTCTTCCCTCCCCTCCCCCCCCCCCCCCCCCCCCCCCCCCCCCCCCCCCCCCCCCCCCATCCCCATCCTCCTACTTCTCTTTCCTCCCACTTGTTAAAGAGAGAGTAGTAAATGAAAGCAAAATCTACTCACATTTTAGTTTTATCACAGAGTAGGTTGTTTTTTTTTTTTTTTTTTTTAAGGACTAAAATAGATGTGAATGTCTTTAAAAGGGAGTAACTTGTGGCAAAAACTCAACAAGATGCAAAGCATATAAACGTACTCCAGTTTATCTTGAATACGCGTGTACATGTCAAGAGCATGTTTACTATGAAAATACCCATGATCTACCTGTCAGTTATTACATCTAAAGCTATTTTCGAAATCTGTCAAATACACTACTTTCATAGATATTTGTCAAATAAAAAACCTCACAATGAAACATGCGTCATAATGTCTTTCGTCACTGAGATACTCCATAAAGAAGAAAAACCGTTTTGGGCCGTTATAGCTGTTAATAACGGCTATTCTGGTTAAATAAAACATCGGGCATCATTCGTGACCATAATGAACATACGTACAAATATTCAGAAAGATCGGCCCAGAAATTTTGTCTGGAGTGAGTGGAACACATTTTGACCACGGACAGACACACAGACAGACACAGACAGACAGACACACAGACAGCATTTCTTCGTTCCCATTGTAAAATACTCCCTGTTCTATAAGAACTGGGAGTGCAAAAAGGATTGAAACAGATGTGAATGTCTTCAAAAGGGAGTAACTTGTGGTAAAAGCTCAAAAAGGAGAAGAGGGCCCCATGCAGCCTGATTTCCGTTTCCTGTTAAGGTGAAAGGTGAAAGGGCATGTGGCGTGGGAGTGATATAGGTGTAGCCAGAGTAGACAGCTCTCGGGTTTCCTGACTCGCCTACCTTTAGCCAGGTGCCCGTGTTACAGCAGGCTTGGTCCGAATGTCTACCATCCGCTTACTGGTCGTTATACATGCGACGTTTTGTTGTTATTTCATGCATTCATCTCTCTCTCTCTCTCTCTCTCTCTCTCTCTCTCTCTCTCTCTCTCTCTCTCTCTCTCTCTCTCTCTCTCTCTCTCTCTCTCTGTGCGCGTGTGTATGTGTGTGTGTTTATGTGTGTGTGTGTGTGTGTGTGTGTGTGTGTGTGTGTGTGTGTGTGTGTGTGTGTGTTTGTGTGTGTGTGTGTATGCGTGTGTGTGCGTGCGTGCGTGCGTGTGTGTGTGTGTGTGTGTGCGTGCGTGTGTGCGTGCGTGCGTGCGTGCGTGCGTGTGTGTGGTGTGTGTGTGGTGCGCGCGTGATGTTACACATGAGCGCTCTCAGTTTATGGTCTCATCTAAAAAGACTTGTTCCCAGACCATTATGTAATGTGCAGTGGACAGGGGGGGGGGGGGGGGGGGGAGGGGGGGGGGAAGAAAAAGAAAAAAAAAAAAAAGCCCGTCCCCAATCGAATGGCGCACCCGGGGTTCCCTCGAACCACCTTAGTGGTCGTGTGTGACGTTACCCATAATACCACCCCCCCCCCCCCCCCCCCCCCCCCCCCCCCCCCCCCCCCCCCCCCGCCCCCCAAAGTCCCCGGTCTGACTGTTGTTGCTAGGGCGACAAGTGTTTCCGGGCATTGGCAACGACGTTTGGTAACAGCCTGGCATCAACAGAATGGTGCGTCCAGAAAGCACTCAAAACAAGGCACCTGGCAGACACACACTCAAACAAGCATCACTGTTATGCGGTGTAGAGTGTGTGGGTCAATCCGAACCCAGTGATTAAATTCAGTACTTGTTGTTGTTGTGTTGTTGGTGTTGTTGTGGTTGGTGGTGGTGGTGGTGTGACTGTGTGTGTGTGTGTGTGTGTGTGTGTGTGTGTGTGTGTGTGTGTGTGGCGCGCGCGTGTGTGTATGTGCATGTGTGTGTGTGTGTCTGGGATGGTGTGTGTGTGTTGTGTGTGTGTGTGTGTTTGGGATGGTGTGTGTGTGTGTGTGTGTGTGTGTGTGTGTGTGTGTGTGTGGTGTGTGTGTGTGTGGTGTGTGCTGGTGTGTGTGTGTGTGTGTGGTGTGTGTGTGTGTGTGTGTGGCGCGCGCGTGCGCGTTTTTTTTTCTCTCTTCTTTCCTTTTTGGGACTTCAATTGATATCATCCTTTTTATGAATCTTTTTGTCTTGTTTTGCTTCCCATGTTATTACCATTATTTTTTCTGAATTGGTTTATTAACATTTACACCCACCATAAGTTGTACGGAAATAAAGACCGCACAATGTCTACCCCGATTGCTTCATGTTTATGCTGGATGTCTTTTACAGAGAGCACCGCTGACGTCAGCAACCAGTCATGAGTGCTTCATGTTCGTGGTGAGTGTCTTTTACAGAGAGCACCGCTGACGTCAGCAACCAGTCATGAGTTCTTCATGTTCGTGGTGAGTGTCTTTAACAGAGAGCACCGCTGACGTCAGCAACCACCCGAAGTGCTTCATGTTCGTGGTGAGTGTCTTTTACAGAGAGCAATACTGACGTCAGCAATCACACTGAGTGCTTCATGTACATGGTGAGTGTCTTTTTTATTTTATTTTATAGAGAGCACCAATGACGTCAGCAACCACCCCTGAGTGCTTCATGTTCATGGTATCTTTTACAGAGAGCACCAGTGACGTCAGCAACTACCCCTGAGTGCTTCATGTTCATGATGAGTGTCTTTTACAGAGAAATAGTCAAATCAGCAACCAGCAGAGAGTGCTTCATGTTCATCGCGAGTGCTTTTATAGGGAGCACTGCTGACGTCAGCAACCACCCTGAGTGCTTCATGTTCGTGGTGAGTGTCTTTTACAAGCAGGCGGGGGACGTGGAGGGGGAAAAGGGAGGGGACGGGAGGGGCTCCCTACCTTTCCACCACTCTCTGTCTCTCAGTGTCTCTCTGTCCTGTCTCTGTCTCTGTCTGTCTGTCTGTCTGTCTATCTGTCTTTGTCTGTCTGTCTGTCTGTCTGTCTGTCTGTCTGTCTGCCTCTACCTGTCTGTCTTCTGTCTGTCTCTCTCTACCTGTCTGTCTGTCTGTCTCTCTCTCTCTACCTGTCTCTGTCTGTCTGTCTGTCTGTCTGTCTCTCTCTATCTTCTTCTTCTCTCTCTCTCTCTCTCTCTCTCTCTCTCTCTACCTGTCTGTCTGTCTGTCTGTCTCTTCCTCTCTCTCTCCCCTGTTATGTCGGCGTGTTTTGAGATTGAGGAAGTATCCACTATCTCCGCAGCACAAAGGACAGGACATAAAGCACACATAAAAACCCCTGACATACAGCCTGTGTTTTACGTGTCAAATCGCTCTGCAAATAAAAATTAGTTATTGCAGTGTATTCTCTCTCTCTCTCTCTCTCTCTCTCTCTCTCTCTCTCTCTCTCTCTCTCTCTCTCTCATCTCTCTCTCTAGCGGAGAGATAGCATGCATAACTGATACGCTCGTGTGTTGGTGTGTGTGTGTGTGGGTGGTTGTGTGTGTGTTGTGGTGTGTGGTGTGTGTGTGTGTGTGTGTGTGTGTGTGTGTGTGTGTGTGTGTGTGTGTTGTGTGTGTGTGTGTGTGTGTGTGTGTGTGTGTTGTGTGTGTGTGTGTGTGTGTGTGTGTGTGTGTGTGTGTGCCCTGTAGCGTGCACCTGCATCACCACACGTTTCGTGCCCTGTAGCGTGCGCCTGCACTGCTACACGTTTTTTGCCCAGTATAGCGTGCACCTGCACCGCCACACATTTTTTGCCCTGTAGCGTGCACGTGCACCGCCACATGTTTCGTGCCTTATAGCGTGCACCTGCACCACTACACGTATTTTGCCCTGTAGCGTGCACGTGCACCGCCACACGTTTCGTGCCTTATAGCGTGCACCTGCACCACTACACGTTTTTTGCCCTGTAGCGTGCACGTGCACCGCCACACGTTTCGTGCCTTATAGCGTGCATCTGCACCACTACACGTATTTTTGCCCTGTAGCGTGCACGTGCACCGCCACACGTTTCGTGCCTTATAGCGTGCACCTGCACCACTACACGTTTCTAGCCCTGTAGCGTGCACCTGCACCGCCACACGTTTCTTGCCCTGTAGCGTGCACCTGCACCGCCACACGTTTCTAGCCCTGTAGCGTGCACCTGCACCGCCATACAATTCGTGCCCTGTAGCGTGCACCTTCGCCACCATTCGTGCCCTGTAGCGTGGTGTACGTGCACCTGCACCGCCACACGTTTCGTGCCCTTAGCGTGCACATGCACCGCCACACGTTTCGTGCCCTGTAGAGTGCACCTGCACCGCCACACGTTTCGTGCCCTGTAGCGCGCACCTGCACCGCCACACGTATCGTGCCCTGTAGAGTGCACCTGCACCGCCACACGTTTCGTGCCCTGTTGCGTAGTGTCCGTGCACCTGCACATCTACACGTTTCGTGCCATGTAGCGTGCACTTGCACCGCCACACGTTTCGTGCCATGTAGCGTGCACCTGCACCGCCACACGTGCCCTGTAGCGCACACCTGCACCGCCACACGTTTCGTGCCCTGTAGCGTGGTGTACTGCACCTGCATCGCACACGTTTCGTGCCCTGTAGCGTGCACCTGCACCCCACACGTTTCGTGCCCTGTGGCGTAGTGGTCCGTGCACCTGCACATCTACACGTTTCGTGCCCTGTAGAGTGCACCAGCACCGCCACACGTTTCGTGCCCTGTAGAGTGCACCAGCACCGCCACACGTTTCGTGCCCTGTGGTGTGCGGCTACCACCATTCTCCCTCCCACTGTCAGTCCCATCCGCTGCCTGGGTTCTTGGACACGCATAAGCCACGGAGCCCACACACTATACACCACGGCCAGAAATGCGCGGGGCCAACAGACGACAGACAGTACCTCGCCTGTGCATCCCCCCCTCCCCCCCCCCCCATCCCCCCTGCCCCCCACCTCCCCATCCCTCCGTCCTCCCCCACCTCTTTCTCCCCCTCCCCCCACATCCTCTTCCATCTTTCCCTCTCCCCTTGAATTCTCCGCGGCCAATTAGCGCGCGCCATTGACGTCACAGTGACGTCAGGAGTCGCGCTGCTGGAGGACATGAGATGTGGGCAAGTATTGATTTTCAAAGCATTGCCAGCCATCGGGGAGGGAGAGAAGGGAAGGGGGGGGAGGGAGGAGGGGAGAGAGACAGACAGACAGACAGACAGACAAAGAGAGACAGACAGGACAGACAGACAGACTGAGAGAGAGAAAGAGAGACGACAGACAGACACAAAGAGAAGACAAGACAGACAGACAGACACAAAGAGAGAGGAGAGAGAAGAACGAAACGAACGAACGAACGAATCTTTTTTAATGGAGGATAAAGAATAAGCACAATACAGGCTTTTTTACATCTTGAGGAGAGAGAGAGAGAGAGGAGAGAGGAGAGGGAGAGAGAGGAGAGAGGAGAGGAGACGGGGTGGGAGGGTAGACGAGGAAACTGTTGCTTTTTTTTTGTTTTCTCTCTCTCCTCGATAATTTTCACAGGGCATATCTTTTAAATACACTCATCACGCGACGGCGTGAAAAGTTCACATCGATCGAAAGGGGTGAACACGGTGGAAAAGTGGTCATGCGTCGGTGACGATGGGGGGGGGGGGGGGGGGGGGGGGGGAGGGAAGCTGGTCGTTCGTACTTAGTGCAACATTGATTCCCAAAGTAAAAAGATTGGCATGGTGTGTGTACAGTGATCCCACGAGTGAAGGACGGACAAGTGGTCATCGAGGAAGCAGGAAAGGCGTGTACATCGACATGGAAGTGAACGCACAACAGGGGAAATGTGCACTGGGCTGTAGCAACATCACCTTACTCTGACAGAAGACTGAGAGATGAGAAGAAAAAAAAAAAAGTTAGTCATACATGAGTGACAGGTGAATAAACGAATGCATTTGTTTAAGAAAAAGAAAAAAAAAGAAATCTAGGCAGTATGTGTGTGTGTGTGTGTGTGTGTGTGTGTGTGTGTGTGTGTGTGTGTGTGTGTGTGTGTGTGTTGTGTTGTGGTGTTGTGTGTGTGTGTGTGTGTGTGTGTGTGTGTGTGTGTGTTGTGTGTGGTGCGTGGTGCGTGCGTGCTGCAGTGTTTGTGTGGTGAATGTGTGTAAATGTGTGTGTGTCAATGCGGTGTGTATGTGTTGTAAATGTGTGGGTGTGTGTGTGTGGGGGTGTGTGTGTGGGTGTGTGGGTGGTGTACAGTGCATGATGCAAAGTAATCGAGGAGTGTAATAATAGCAAATTTACATCAGGGAAAAGTATTTGACTAAAATAAGAAAAGAAGAGGGGGGGGGGGGAGGGGCAGATGAAACATTAGCATTGTTAGAAACGTGAAAGATGAAAAGAAAATGGACAGTTAAAACAAGCGTTGCATTGTTTAAAAACGAAAGTTGAAAAGAAAAACTGAATGATGAAAAAGCGTGCATTGTTCAAACGTGAAAGATGAAAGACGTGTGCATTGTCAGAACTTTCAAGTGAACGTTTGTTAGAAAATAACAACTGAGAGAAAATGTGCATTGTTAGAACAGTGAACGATGAGAAGAATGCTGAAAGAAAAGTGAAAAAAAAACGTGTTCGTCGAGAAAAAAGAAAATCAGCATATGAGACAGTCTGCATTGTTTGAAAAGTGAAAGGTAGGAAAAGTGTACTTCGACAGAAAAGTGAAAAATGTGGACAAAAAGAAAACAACACAACAACAACAACAACAACAACAACAACAACAAAACAAAACAGATAACCATTGATAGAAAAGTGAAGTGTTTGAAATTATACATTGATAGAGAAAAGAAAGAAAAGTGTTCATTGCAGCGAAGTGAAAGATAACAGATGTGTACATTGTTGGGAACGTGAAAGATATGAAAAGAAATGCATGGTAAGAAAAGTGAAAAACAAGAAGTGTGATGTTTTAAAATGTGATTTAAAAAGTGCGCACTACTGTTAAGAAAGTGAGATTGAAAAATGTGCAAACTGATGCAAAAGCGTTAAGATGGGAAACATGCGCACTGTTTAAAAAAGTGAAAGATGTAAAGGATGAAAAAATAGAATAGCTGTTGTTGTTGTTGTTGTTGTAGTCATTACTATTGTTGTTGTTGTTGTTATTCTAACTCCTCCTCCTCCTCCCCCCCCCCCTTCATCTTCCTTATCATCATCATCATCATCATCATCATCATCATCATCATATCATCATCAATCATCATCATTATTCTTATTGTTATTATCCTTATCATCATTATTATTATTGCTATCATCATCATCTCATCATCATCAGCAGCAGCAGCAGCAGCAGCAGCAGCAGCATTATTTTATCATTATTATTATGTGTTGTTGTTGTTGCTGTTATTCTACCTCCTCCCCCCCCCCCCTCCCCCCCCCCCCCCCCTCATCTTCTTCTTTATCATTATTATTATAATTATTATTGTTATTGTTATTATTATTATTATTATTATTATTATTATTATTATTATTGTTATTATCGTCATCATTATCACTATCATTATTATTATTATTGCTGTTGTTGTCGTCGTATATTTAATCTGTAACTTCTCCCCTTCAGCTTTTTCTTCTTCTCTTCAGTGCCATTCCGTTCTTTTAGTTTTCCTCCCATGATCAAAGTTTCCCCCAGATCAAAGAGATAACTGATTCTTTGTTGCTCCTTTGTTCTCGTTCTGAATTTCATTTCACCTACCTGAAGAAGACCGACAGGTCGAAACGTTGTATCTGTGTGATGTTTTTGTTTGTTCCTTAGTTTGTCAGCTCATTGGTTCTATTTTTAGTGTTTGTCAGCTCATTGGTTCTATTTTTAGTGTTTGTCAGCTCATTGGTTCTATTTTAGTGTTTGCTCACTGCCAGAAAAGTTAATGAGATAAGACAAGTGTGAATGGTTAGAAACGTGACAGATGCAAAGATGTGTACAGTGATAGAAAAGTGTTGGGATGAGAGAAAACGTGCATTGTTAGACAAGGGAAAGACAAGAAACCTGGACATTGTTAGAAAGGAGAACATGAAAAAAAAGTACATTGCTAAAAAAAGAAAAAGAAAAAGAAAGATGAGAAAAGTGAGCATTGTCAGAAAATGACAGGTGAGAAAAACTGTAAATCGTTACACAACTGACAGATGAGAAACGTGCATATTGTTAGAAAGTGAAAATTTAGAAAAATGTATATACATTGTTAGACAAGCAAAATATAAGTGAAAGACATGAAAACTGTACACTGATAAAAAAAAAAAGGTGAAAGATGTAAAAAGTGCATTGCTAGAAAAAAAAAGAATGACTAGAAAAGTGTACATCGGTACAAAAGTGAAAGATGTTAAAAAAAAAGAAAGAAGAGAAATGTAAGCGTTGTTAGAAAAGTGAAAGACGGGAAAGGTGTACATTGTTTAGAAGCCTTAAAATGAGAAACATGTACGTTGATAGGAAAGTGAAAGATGAAAACGTGTGCATTGTTAGAAAATTGAAAGATTAAAAAAAAAGTGTTTATTGTTACAAATTTGAAAGATTAGGAATGTACTGTTAGAAAAGTAAAAGACGAAAAAAATATGAATTCCCAGAAAAAATGAAAGATGAGAAACGTGCCTTTTTGAAAAGTGAAAGAAGAGAAGATGTATAATAACAGCTATGTTAAAGATGAGAGAATTGTGCTCTTGGAGAAAAGTGAAAGATAAAAAAAATGTGCATTGTTAGAAAGGTGAAAGATGAAAAAACTGTAAATTGTTAGAACTGTGAAAGATGAGAAATATGTTCATTGTTAGAGAAGTGAAACATGTTAAATGTATATATTGTTAGAAAGGTGAAATATGAAAAAAGGACATTGCAAGAAAACTGAGAAAGCAGGAAAAGGTACATTATTATAAAAGTCAAAGACCACAGAAGTATACATTGTTTCAAAACAACATGAACGGTGAAAACTGTGTATATTCTTTAAAAAAGAAAGGTGAACGATGACTAATGTGTACATTGTTAGAAAAATGGAAGATGGGGAAAATGTACAGTAATAGAAAAGTAAAATATGAAAAGTGTGCGTTGTTATAAAACTAAAAGATAACAAAAATTATTATTAGAAAAATGAAAGACACGGAAACTGTACGTACACTGACAGAAAGGTGAAAGATGTGAAAAGTGTACATTGACAAAGAAGTTAAAGCTGAAAACGGTGTACATTCTTAGAAAAGTGAAAGAAGATAGGAGAAAAAAAAAGTTGTTAAAAAAATGAAAGATAAGATAAGTGTACCTTGACAGAGAAGTTAAAGCATTGTGCTCACGATTAGAACACTGTACGTTGCACGATTAGAACACTGTATGTTGAACGATTAGAACACTGTATGTTGAACGATTAGACACTGTACGTTGAACGATTAGAACACTGTACGTTACACGATTAGAACACTGTATGTTGAACGATTAGAACACTGCATGTTGCACGATTAGAACACTGTATGTTGAACGATTAGAACACTGTATGTTGCACGATTAGAACACTGTATGTTGAACGATTAGAACACTGTATGTTGAACGATTAGAACACTGTACGTGCAACGATTAGAACATGTATGTTTAACGATTAGAACACTGTATGTTGAACGATTAGAACTGTACGTTGCACGATTAGAAACTGTACGTTGCCGATTTAGAACACTGTTGCGTTGCACGTATTAAACACTGTATGTTGCTGGAAGAGTGAAAGAAGAGAAAAGATACATTGTTAGACAAGCGAAAACAAAAGTGCATATGGTTAGAGAAGTGAAAAATGATAAAGTATATTACGGAAGAATAGGTATGTGTATTTGCCTATGATCATGGTAGTAGAGATATTGGTAATGATATTTGATTGTTGTTAGTATTGTTCGTTTATTTGCTTGTGATAATGGTGGTAGAGGTATTGGTAATGATATATGATTGTTGTTAGTAATGTTATTATGGTTGTTGTGCCTTTTTCTTGTCTCCCCCCCCCCCCCCCCTCCCAGCTCACTTCACCACCTTCCCTCCACTTCTCACTCTTCCTTCCCCCCTCCACACCCTCCCCCCTCCCTCCATTCCCCTCCCTTTTCTCCATGCCTTCCTACAATTTACATACCCTCCACCATCCCTCTGTTCATATCTTTTTCCCAGTGAACTCTTTTTTCCAGTGAACTCTGTTTCCCAGTGAACTCTATTTTCCCGTGAACTCTACTTCCCAGTGAACTCTATTTTTCCAGTGAAATCTATTTCCCAGTGAACTCTATTATCCTGTGAACTCTTTTTTTCCCAGTGAACTCTATTTTCCAGTGAAATCTATTTCCCAGTGAGCTATATTTTCCATTGAACTCTATTTTCCAGTGAACTCTATTTCCCAGTGAACTCTATTTCCCGTGAACTCTATTTTCCCGTGAATCTATTTCCCAGTGAACTCTATTTCCCGTGAACTCTATTTTCCCGTGAATCTATTTCCCAGTGAACTCTATTTCCCGTGAACTCTATTTTCCAGTGAACTCTATTTCCCAGTGAACTCTATTTCCCAGTGAACTCTATTTTCCAGTGAACTCTATTTTCCCGTGAACTCTGTTTCCCAGTGAACTCTATTTCCTAGTGAACTCTATTTTTCAATGAAACTCTACTTCCCAGTGAACTCTATTTTCCAGTGAAATCTATTTTCCAGTGAACTCTGTTTCCCAGTGAACTCTATTTCCTAGTGAATTCTATTTTTCAATGAACTCTACTTCCCAGTGAACTCTATTTTTCAATGAACTCTATTTCCCAGTGAACTCTATTTCCTAGTGAACTCTATTTCCCAGTGAACTATGTTTCCCAGTGAACTCTATTTCCTAGTGAACTCTATTTCCTAGCGAACTCTACTTCCTAGTGAACTCTATTTTTTCAATGAACTCTACTTCCCAGTGAATTCTATTTTCCAGTGAAATCTATTTCCCAGTGAACTCTATTTTTCCCGTGAACTCTTTTTCCAGTGAACTCTATTTTTCAGGGAACTTTCCCAATGAACTCTATATTCTAATGAACTCTATTTTTCCAGTGAACTCTGTTTTCCAATGAACTCTATTTTCCAGTGAACTCTATTTTCCAATAAACTCTATCCTCCTCCCCCCCCCCCAATGAACTCTATTTTTCCAGTGAACTCTATTTTCCCAGTGAACTCTTTCCAGTTTCGCAGCCACAGAATTCTGTGCTGTTTTGTTTGTCAGTTGGACAGTGTTGGTGCTTGAAAAAAGGTTTAATGAAAAAAAAAAGCTTCTTCTTCTTCTTCTCTCTTCTTCTTCTTCAGCGTTCCAGTATCTGGCTGCGTGTGAACTCGTTTCAGCCTTTTATCTTCCACTTTCAATTCAATTCTCTTCAGTGCGAAACAGCTAGAAAGAAGTCCATACCTCTTTTCCGTTGCAACCAGTCAGCAAGCAACCAGAGAGCCATCATCAGTAGCTGTCAGTGTACCAACGTAGCTGCCTTTTGTTAAAAAAAGGAACACAAGTTTTTAGCTTTTTAAAGTTGAAGGGTGAGTCTACAACTAAGACAAACGGGCTTTTTCTTTTTTTTTTTTTTTTTTTTTTTCTTTTTTTTCTTTTTCTAATTCCAAATGAAAATGAAAATGAGATCATGACAGTATTCCGTGGCAAACAGCTGTGTATATCGCTTGTCAGCGTTGCGGTTTTTTGTTGTTGTTGTTTTTTTTTCACGTTTTCTCTGTCTTCACCCGACT
>CM031628.1:11987986-11990486 GCA_018398815.1 Conus ventricosus | reverse complement strand
CACTGTCAACAGGACTTTCCCTGTGGTCAGTGGGTCTTTCCTCACCGTCACTGGACCTTTCCCAGGGTCAGCCTAGTTAAGGCAAAGAAGAAAAAGAAACACCCGAAGGTGCTGGGGAGGACCCAGAGAAGCACCGTCTTCACCTGCCTTTAGAGCAGTCCTGTACCACCCTTGGAGGCCTGCGCTGTGTTGACGATGGGTACAGGCACGCGCAGGACACTCCATTAAGATATCAAGGACATAACTGCCCCTGAACAGAGGTAAATTAGACTTCAGGATGCAGCTCATAACAGCCTTAAAGTAGCATCCCCATGGGTGTACCAGCCCGTATTTCATGACTGCAGAGCCCACCGGCGAAAAACACCACCCTCCAGCTGCCGAGCACACCCCACAGACCCAACCACCCCTGCCCACGGACAGATGAAGGCAGTGCCACTCCGGCTCCAGACACAGCCAAGCTTCGCCATACGGTCTTATGTGCCCTCAAGAGAGAATCCATCATTGTTACTGTTATCATTATAATCATTTTCATCATTATTTTTCTATGACTATTATTATTGTGTTTGTTATCACTTTAACTATTGTCATTATTATTACTATTGCTGTTCTTACTATCATTCTCACCATCATCATCATCATTATTATTATTGTTATTATATATTATTGTTATTATCGTCATTATCATCATTATTATTACGGTTGTGCGCTGGCCTACTGGTCAGCTGAAATCGTTGAGTGTGTGGTGTCGTGTCACTTCAAATCGTTGACTCAGTGACGGCTGCTGAGCTCAGATTATCGACTAAGCGGTGTGTGTACAGCTCAGATGATGACTCAGTGATGCGTGTACAGCTCAGATTATCAATTCAATGATGCGTGTACAGCTCAGATTATTAATTCAGTGATGCGTGTACAGCTCAGACTGTTAATTCAGTGATGCGTGTACAGCTCAGACTGTTAATTCAGTGATGCGTGTACAGCTCAGACTATAATTCAGTGATGTGTGTACAGCTCAGGTCGTTGACTCAGTGATGCTCAGACTGGTCCAATCATTGGTGTAGTCGTTCTGGTGTTATCATTGTATGTACGATAAATCCGCCCTCCCCCCCCCCCCTCCCCGCCCCCCACATCCCCCCCCCCCCCTCCCCCCCCTCCCCCCACTCCACCCCACCACCTTTTGCTCCTCATGAGATGGTTCTTGCAGAGGGGACTGGTGTTTCCCAAGAGGTAGGCATTGACATTCGTCCTGAACGTACCTATCCCCCCCCTCCCCTCCCGTTATTAACGGCTATAACGGTTAAATAAAACATCTGACATCATCCGTGACCCATAATGTACATACCTACAAGATTTTCAGAAAGATCGGCCCAGTGGTTTTGTCTGGAGCGAGTGGAACACATTTTGACCACGGACGGACAGACAGACAGGCAGACACACAACACACACACACACACACACACACACACACACACACACACACACACACACACACACACACACCACACACACGCACGCACGCACGCACGCACGCACGCACGCACGCACGCACGCACGCACGCACGCACCACACACACACACAGCATTTCTTCGTTCCCATTGTAAAGTACTCCTGTTCTGGTAGTACAAAAGATCAGACCTACAGTGGTTGAAGGTATCAGCCGACGAATTGATGGATCTCCAGACTGACTGAGCAGACACATCCTGACCGGATTCACGCACCTCTGAATGCACACGAACGCACGCACGCACCCACCCGAACACCCACACACACGCTAACATCCACACACGCGCGTGCGGGCGCTCGCACGTACGCACGCACTCATGGACGCACACACGCAACACACACACGCACGCACGCACGCACGCACGCACGCACGCACGCACGCAACACCACACACACACACACACACACACACACACACACACACACCACACACACACACACACCACACTCACACAACACACACACACACACACACACACACACACACACACACACACACACACACACGCACGCACACACACACACACACACACACACACACACACACACACACACACACACACACACTACACACACACACACACACACACACACACACACACACACACACACACACATAACACACACACACACACACACACACACACACACACACACACACACACACAGGAATCAGCCGACGAATATAATTCCAGTGCCAGAGCAGACACATCCTGACCGGATATATGCAACCCTGGTGAAAAAAAAAAAAAAAAACCAACCATGGCCATGAGATCGCTCAGGCAAAAAGAAAAAAAAAAAGCCTCACATCATGGACATTGGCCGGTGGTAAGCCACCGTTGTCCAAGGTGAAATGACCTTACGATCCGGTGAGACACACCGCAGTCGACAACGTTTTCCACAAGTGACCTCAGTCACTTTTGACGAGAAATTCAATAATACAATTTTGGCAGACATACTGCACTAGGATTTTTTTTTTTTTTTGTATTTCCTTTTCGA
>CM031628.1:11930486-11975486 GCA_018398815.1 Conus ventricosus | reverse complement strand
TCTTTGTGCCCACATCTCTATATGCCCAAACCTATGCCAGTGGGAGTTGTGCGTAGGTACCCTTTATATCAACAACCAAACTGACCAGTGGTCAAGCAATGGTCAAAGTGACCAGTAGTCAAGCAATGGTCAAAGTTACCAGTAGTCAAGCAATGGTCCCAGACTGACCAGTGGTCAAGCGATGGTAAAACTAACCAGTGGTCAAGTGATGTCAAATGACCAGTGGTCAAGTGATAGCTAAACTGACCAGTGGTCAAGCAACAACCAAACTGACCACTGGTCAGTTTGACCATTGCTTGACCACATCGGCATTTTGAACACTGCTTGACCACTGGTCAGTTTGCCCACTGCTTTACCACGGGTCGGTTTGACCACTGCTTGACCATTGGTCAGTTTAACAACTGACCACTGGTCAGTTTGCCCATTGCTTGGCCACTGGTAAGTTTGGCTATTGACATAGAGGATGCCTACCCGAAACTCCCACTGGCATACGTTTTGGGCATATAGAGACGTGGGCACAAAGAGACGTTCCCAAGACAGGCGTGTGATCACCTTGACATCGAAACCAGTTCTCTCTCTCTCTCTCTCTCTCTCTCTCTCTCTCTCTCTCTCTCTCTCTCTCTCTCTCTCACACACACACACACACACACACACACACACAGACGCAGAGAGAGAGAGAGAGAGAGAGAGAGAGAGAGAGAGACAGACAGACAGACAGACAGACAGACAGACAGGGAAAGAGGTGTTGCTGATTATGGTGAAAATAATGACGATGAGGATGATAATAATGATGATGATGATGATGATGATGATGATGACGATGATGATGATAATACTGATAATGACGAAGATGATAATGATGATGATCGTCATCATCATCTTCACCGTATGATCGGATCGATTGATGAATCCCCCCCCCCCCCCCCCGCCCCGTCCCCCTCCCCCATCCGCTGCCTTTGCGACCAAGCAATTATGAACAGTAAACAAGTACGGTAACTCTTGCTCCCACAAGAAAACATTATTCAGTTCTCCAAAGGAATGCTGCTTGCGACACCAAATCGTCCAGCAGACATGCCAGCACAGAGCAAACGGAACAAACAAGGAAACATCCCCCCCAAAAGGATGCTCCAAGATATTCCATAAAAAGAACCATTATGGGCCGTTATAGCCGTTAGTAACGGCTATAACGGTCAACTAAAATATCGAGTAGGCCTATCATCCGTGACCCATAATGAACATACCTACAAATTTTCCGAAAGTCAGCCAAGTACTTTCTGAGATATTCCATAAAGAAGAAAAAACCGTTAGGGGCCGTTATACACGTTAGTAACGGCTATAACGGTTAACTAAAACATCGGGCATCATCCATGACCCATAATGAACATACCTACACATTTTCAGAAAGATCGGATCAGTAGTTTTGTCTGGAGAGAGTGGAACACATTTTGACCATGGACGGACGGACGGACGGACGGACGGACGGACGCACGCACACACACACACACACACACACACACAACACACACACACACACACACACACACACACACACACACCTGTAGAGCATTTCTTCGTTTCCATTCTAAAGTACTCCCTGTTCTATAAGAAATGGGAGTACAAAAAGTGATAATATGTGTTAGTATCTAGTTATTGTGACCTTGTTTCCGATATCGTCATGGTGACCATGAGAGAAGTTGGGGCTAGTGGTAACATCTCTTTCCTTCGTAACGTGGGTCAAGGGGAACAACCCACCAACCTTTCCGGAACGCTGACTGTAGATCATGAAATCAATTGTCAGAGTAATTTTAAGTAATTCCGCCGATTAACATGGACAAACAACTTACAATTGTCTTGTATTTTGTTTGTCCGTGTTAGTTGGCGGAGATACTTAGAATTACTTTTTAAAATTCGTTACAAATTCCGCCAGCAGTCATCTCACTTTGAAACTAAGTAGACCATGAGCCGAAACCTCAGGTGTTCTTCTTCTGCGTACGCAGGCTGATAGCCTACTCCTGCGGACATCCCCTGTATAGACAGGCAGGTATTAATCCCATCTGCTCAACAAAGGGAGTGGAGTTTTGTGTGTATGACCGTTTTTCATCCCGCCATTAAGGCAGCCACACTCCATCTTCGAGGAAGGTGCATGCTATGCGTAACGTGTCATCCATACCAACGGCCAAACTGGCCTTCTCTTCCGAAAGATGGTGATGGGATTTTACGTGTGTCCAAGATGTTATGCGTGCGTTCACACACGGAACCTCGGTTTATAGTCTCCTTCGAAGGACTGTATGGGAAATGGGAGTCAGAACCAATGTTAACTCCGAGGAAAAAAATCCCCTTGTACCAAAACGACCCAGCGGATATTCGAACCCGCAACCCTTGGATTACGAGTCCAGCGCTCTACCAACTGAGCCATTCTGGCCCCCCGCAGGTGTTCAATAATCACTGCTTCAGAGGGATTCTTCGCATCCTATGCAAAACACACAAAACAAACGACTCCGTGGAACAGTATCTGAACACTGATACGGGAAGACCAGATCACTCACTCGCAAGGATCACAAGCCGTGAGCTTGCCATGGCGTCGATCACACGCCATGGGAACTAACTCCACCTTTAACTCCATGCCGTGAACCTTGGAACACAGTGAGTAGCCGCCCTTGTCTTGGTGGCGGGGGGTTTGTGAGGGGTTGGAGACCGACAACGATGCATGCGGCAGTTTGCAGGCTGGCCTATCCTCTGGCTGCAGCCATTCACACACAGCAGACGTTCCTCGTGAATGAACAGTGCAGTGTCAGGCCAGTTCCAGGGCTGCCCATTGCAAGTGAACGACTGTTTCAAATGATTCAGCCTCTGGAAAGGGGCACAGCGGAGAACCGGGGGCAGGTTGAGCTAGAAATCGCATGTTACATTTTGAGGCTAGCAATACTAAACAAATCAACGCAAAGGTAACACAGAATCAAACTGTAATCATTTTCATAACACCCCAAACTAAGAAATATGTCAAACATTCATGATTATCAGCATAGTAAAAGAAAAAATGGACATGACCCAAACTGACCCTACCAGCCCCAGTATGGGGCAGACTGAGTCGGACTTTGGGGTAGGCTGGGTCAGTGGAATTTGACTACACTAGCAACCGCCTGTTGCAAAACTTGAATTGCTGTAACTAAATATCAAATACATATAAGTTTGAAGATAACTAGTCTTTGACAATCTTGTCCACAAAATTCTGATTTATTTGAACTTAAGCAAAAGAAATCGCTATTTCACTAACTTGCACCCTCCCCTGACCAAAGTCAGCTTAACTAAGTTTGCTTTTTGTAACTTTAAAAAACTAAGACTTGCTGAACTGAAATGCTGCAAGTAACTGCAGACTGACATCTTGTCTTTGAAAAAAAGTTAATAAAACCAAACCAAACCTAAGCAAACAAATCAACGCTAAACAAAACTTGGCTATCAAGAATCCAAAGGAGTTCAAGCGCATACAGTCCAAAGACTACTTGCACACATATCACCCTGCTTAACTGAAGTGCTCCGCTAACAGCAGTTTGACACCTTGTCTTAAACTTATTATAAAAAAGGAAGACTATCAAGTCTAAAGGCTTTCATCAGCACAATGGTCCCAAAGACTACTTGCAGAAGTCACAAGTAAAGTGAGGTTGGTGTCAATGTTTGAACAGGTTTCATGTGACCAGTATCTGCATTTGTCGCACTGTATCCAGGACTCTCCTGGTTTGGAACTTTCAAACATTTCATTGCAGTAAATGCAGGCATCAGTCGACACAAAGGTAGATGCTGGGGCAGGTTCTGAAGGGAGGGGCTTGTCCACAGCAAACTTGCTGGTTTCCTCATCAAACAGCACATTTGGAAGCATGGCAGTGGCTTGGCTGGGTTCACCATCTACGCCTATGAGGTCGATATGAAGTCCTACAATCTCAAAGGGGATCACTGTACTGGTTCCAAGATGCAAGGCAAATTCTCCTACATGGGTCAGCAAATCCGCCTTGCTGGGGAATTTCAGGAGGACTGCTCTTCCTCTGACTGATGGCATTCCTCCATTACTTCTGGAATGCGAGTCAAACAGGATATATCCTCCTGAGTCACCATTCTTGCACACCAATACAGAGAATGCTTTGACGATGAGTACTGCACAAGAAGTTGTCTCAAAAGTTTTCTGCACAGCACTATTTAAGAAGTGGCTTTCTGGAATGTAGGGGTCGCTGCCAAGGACACCACCTGCAGGTTCTGACTGATCCAGAAGGAAGATTCTGTCATGCAGTTTGACTGTGTTCGGAATTTCTGAAATCAGTAAATATCCTGTTTGGTTTTCAGGCTGTCCAGAGATTATATCCCTGTACAGTTGATCCCCATGATTTAGAATCATGTCCATGTCATGTCAGCTGCCTCCCACTGGGACACACTCTTCACTTTTGTGTAGGAAGCTGCAGCCGCCGCCATGGCTGTGCACTGCCTGCCTCTTGTTGAAATGGGAAACACCGAGTGTCCGTGGTGATAAGAGGCTTTCTTTCACAACGCTGGCTTTGTCTTAGTCATCTCCACCTGGAAACAGAGTACTGGATGAGCGACCGATCTGTCTTACTTTTGGTTTCTTTGCCTTCTTCGTCTTCAGAATGTTTTTCTCTGGTGTATCAGTCAACACTCTGCAACTTCCATGTGGCCTTGTCTTCTGTTTACCCTCCCTTGGTCTTGCTTTGGGGTATGGTCTCAACATCTCAGGGGAACAAGGGGAAGGCACTTTCTGAGCATTCTCAGTCTCCAGTTCCTTCACAACAGTTGGTGGTGCTGCCGTTGGTAGAGCTGTCGTTGGTGGTACTGCTACTGGTAGTAAAGCCGGTGGTGGTGATGCCTCTGGTGATGTGGCTGCTGAAACTTGAGCAGGTTCAGTAGCTACTTCCTCGGAAACACTCCGACGCTGGCAGGGAAGTTACTTGTGCTCCACGTTCTCCTAGTTGTGGACAGCTGATGTGCACGAAATCTGCATCTGAAAAGACCTGGGGGTTAAATGGGGATATGCCAGTGCTTTGGAAACTAGCTGTAATATTCAAGGGAGTAAACGCAGTGGGGAAGGCCTTTTCCACAAGGCCGCTGACATCATAGATCGTCATTCTTTTCCCTGGATTGTTATACATCCAAGACTTAGCAGCAGTGCTGTAGGAGCCAAACTTTACATCATTACTGTCTTTTACGTCATCGTTTTTTAATTTTTCTTTTTGTTTTTTCTTTTTTTCTTTTTACATCATTGTGCTTTTCTGTAGCGTTTTCTCGAATAGCGTTCCAGTCATCATTCACCGATTCCTTGTGTCGGGAAGTCCGTGCTTTCTTCAACCTCGTCGACACACAAAAAATGCACAGTGTTTTAGTTCATGTTCTATTTTTCCACAAATCTGAACCAACTGTTTCAGACACGGTCCTCGGCAATGTGATGATAATCCAAAATTGAAGCACTTCCACGAAATACATGCAGGCTTAGAATAGTATAGCGTGTACTCGTGTACACAACTCTTTCACACTGATGTTTTATGTTGAGGTGATCGAGTTTCTCACGACTTCCAAATCATTTCTAAGAATAAAAACAACAAGATGCGAAACGTACTCCCAGTTTTCCAAACCGCTTATAAATCGGCCAAGTGCTTTATGAGATAAGAAATAAAGGCAAAATAACGGGTTTAACGGTTATTTAACCGATGTACACTTTTGAAACTGGTATTTTAGTCCTCACTGGGCTAAAGCCTGTGTACATACCAAATTTCATCCAAATCGGACAATATGTCAAGAATAACGGTTTTTAACGGTCAGATTTTGAAACACTGCATGAAAGTGCCATTTGTGTGTGATGACCTTTCTATATACAAAATTGCATTAAAATCCACCAATATATAAAAAATAACGGCAAAATAACGGTTTATCGGTTATATAACCGATATACACTTTTGAAACCGGTATTTTAGTCCTCACTGGGCTAAAGCCTGTGTACATACCAAATTTCATCCAAATCGGACAATATGTCAAGAATAACGGTTTTTAGCGGTCAAATTTTGAAACACTGCATGGAAGTGCCATTTGTGTGTGATAACCTTTCTATATACCAAATTTCATTAAAATCCACCTTATATGATAAGGAAATAACGGCGAAAAACCCCCGGTTATTGAATGGTTGTTTAATCATTGTCAGCATTACATCACTTACATATGGACAGAGATCCGATTTGTCCACAAGATCATCCAAACCGCTTATAAACTTTGGCCAAGTACTTTCCGAGATTCATAAGAAGAAAAACGTTACAGGCGTTACAACGGTTAGTAAGGTTTATAAACGGGGGCAAACTTAAAACATCGGGGCATCATCCGTGACCATAATGAACATACCTACACATTTTCAGAAGATCGGGCTCAGTTAGTTTTGTTGGAGGAGGTGGAACACGTTTTGACATGGACGGACGGACGGACGGCCGGGACACACACACAACACACCGCACCCACACACACACACACACACACACACACAGCATTTTTCGTTAATTCTAAAGTACTCCCGTCTATAAGAAAATGGGAGTACAAAAAGTGATAATATGTGTTAGTATCTAGTTATTGTGACCTTGTTTCCCGATATCGTCATGGTGACCATGAGAGAAGTTGGGGCTAGTGGCAACATCTCTTTCCTTCGTAACGTGGGTAAAGGGGGAACAACCACCAACCTTTCCGGAACGCTGACTGTAGATCATGAAATCAATTGTCAGAGTAATTTTAAATAATTCCGCCGATTAACATGGACAAACAACTTACAATTGTCTTGTATTTTGTTTGTCCGTGTTAGTTGGCGGAGATACTTAGAATTACTTTTTAAAATTCGTTACAAATTCCGCCAGCAGTCATCTCACTTTGAAACCAAGTAGCCATGAGCCGAAACCTCAGGTGTTTTCTTCTTCTGCGTACCCAGGCTGATAGCCTACTCCTGCGGACACTCCCTGCATAGACAGGCAGGTATTAATCCCATCTGCTCAAAAAAGGGAGTGGAGTTTTGTGTGTATGACCGTTTTTCATCCCGCCATTAGGCAGCCACACTCCATCTTCGAGGAAGGTGCATGCTATGCGAAAACGTGTCATCCATACCAACGGCCAAACTGGCCTTCTCTTCCGAAAGATGGTGATGGGATTTTACGTGTGCCCAAGATGTTATGCGTGCGTTCACACACGGAACCTCGGTTTATAGTCCCTTCGTAGGACTGTATGGGAAATGGGAGTCAGAACCAATGTTAACTCCGAGGGAAAAATCCCCCTGTACCAAACGACCCAGCGGATATTCGAACCCGCAACCCTTGGATTACGAGTCCAGCGCTCTACCAACTGAGGTATTCCCCCCCCCTCCCCCCGCGCAGGTGTTCAATAATTACTGCTTCAGAGGGATTCTTCACGACTTATGCAAAACATACAAACGACTCTGTCAAACAGTAACGGAATACTGATACGGGATCACAAGCCGTGAGTTGCCATGGCGTCGATCACACGCCATGGGAACTAACTCCACCTTTAACTCCATGCCGTGAACCTTGGAACATAGTGAGTAGCCCCCCTTGTCTTGGTGGCGGGTTTTGTGAGGGGTTGGAGACCCACAATGTCAAAGAATGCAGCAGTTTGCAGGCTGGCCTGTCTCTGGAAGGGCATATCCCGCTTAATTAAACAGAAAGGTCTTGCGTGTGCGTTGTATGAGAATAGCATCTTTGATTCCCGTTCAAAATGGAACTTGGACAACACACTCGTCCGTGTGCGGCAAGCCCTTACAGTTTTCGAGATAGAAATGTGCGGCACATGTTTCTTCACGCATGTTCAGTTTAACCACTGCCGATCTGCTTCTTCTGTTCAAAGGGCAAAAAAGGAAAATGAAGATTTTTAAAAAATGGGATATTCGTGAACTTGTCTGTTCAGATTCCACCGCTGTTTCTCACTGTGCTTTGTGATGGTCAGTATTGTTTGGTTTCATGACTCCCAGTCCCACTGTCGATTTGAACCCCCCCCCCCCTCCCTTTTCCCTCTCCCCATCCCGGTCCCTCTCCCCACCCCGTTCCCTCTTCTCCGCTCTTCCACATCCTTAAATACCTCTTCAACCTATCTCCCATGATGACAGAGCTATGAATTACAAAGAGAGAAAGATCTCTAATAACATATAGGCCTATTTTGCATCAAGACGCATCAAAGTCAGATTTAGGCCTACGTAGGCTTGAGCTTGTTCTGCCAGCAGAACTCGGGTTCACCAACATGACCTGGGGTGAAGCCAAGAGAACAGCCCAAGACAGAGCGAGATGGAGATCTGCTGTGCGGGCCCTGTGTTCCGATCGGAACGAAGAGGACTAACAAACAATAACACACAAGGCTTGAGCTTAGATTAAAAACCGAATGACCTCCCGTGCTTCGTGCATCTCCAGTTGGCTCACCAGCTAACAGACTATGTTACGATAGTGGCTTGGCTCGACGAATTGATGGCTTCGACAGACTCAGATGTGATGATTTAATGTACTTGGGTTGAAAGTGTGTTGACAGCTATAAAAAAAAAAAAATAAATACATGAATAAAATAAAATAAAAGGCTTCCTCAACAACAACAACAACAAAAAGAGGAAAAAGAAACAGAAAAGAATAAAAGTAGTTCCTCTCTTCCCCTTTTTCCATGAAGAGAGAGAGAGAGAGAGAGAGAGTGTGTGTTTCACATGTTCGCACCTTTTGATCGTTAGAAGTTCATTTCGCATAAAGTCAGTGACACTTACTTAATCATCAACACTGAAGTGAGATGAAACTTTAAGACATATAGGAACTGCAGAGCAGGAGTTGCAGCAGAAGTAATGATGTTCCAACCAGACTGTCAACAAATGCTCAATTTCGGCTGTTTGGACAGTGGGTTAAAAGAATGAAAATAAACGCATACGATGACAAAAAGTCTGTAAATAAACGCATTCAGCAAACAAAATCCTAGTGCCGCAACATGTAGTGGAATCAAACTTGAAAGAAAAATTCACCCTGATGTAAGAAATGTATAGTACAAGCGATATTCAGTTATCAAAATGACAACAACAAAAAAATCTCTTCAAAGCAGGGTAACATAGTTTGGCTTTGGGATTTTAACACACGGTTGGAACAGCATTGCAAACCAGACGATTTTGTTGGTACTCCCAGTTCTATAGAACAGGGAGTACTTTACAATGGGAACGAATAAATGCAGTCTGTCAGTCTGTGTGTGTGTGTGTGTGTGTGTGTCCCTGGTCAAAATGTGTTGTTCCACTCGCTCCAGACAAAACTTCTGGGCCGATCGTTCTGAACATTTGTAGGTTTGTTCATTATGGGTCACGGATAATGCCCGATGTTTTACTTTACCAGAATAGCCGTACTAACGGCTATAGCGGTCCAAAACGGTTTTTCTTTTTTTTTAATGGAATATCTAGAAAATGATAATGCAAACAAAAATGACGTCAAAGCTTCTTTGCGTCATAAGCCGACGTGACGAAATACATTATGACGCATGTTTGATTGTGACGTCGTATTCAAGATAACTGGGATTCTTTGCATCTTGTTTCTTAATAAGGCGGAGAAACTGACGTTCTTCTGAATGTGCACGGCACAGCAGCACCTAGCCCCATGATTCAGCTACTGTGCTGTCTTTTTGTACTCCCAGTTCTTATAGAACAGGGAGTACTTTACAATGGGAATGAAGAAATGCTGTGTGTGTGTGTGTGTGTGTGTGTGTGTGTGTGTCTCTCCGTCCGTGGTCAATATGTGCTCCACTCGCTCCAGACAAAACTTTTGGGCGGATCTTTCTGAAAATTTGTAGGTATGTTTATTATGGGTCACGGATGATGCCCGATGTTTTATTTACCAGAATAGCCGTTACTAACGGGTATAACAGCCCAAAACGGGTTTTCTTCCTTTACTAATGGCTACAACGACCCAAAACGGGTTTTCTTCTTTGTGGAATATCTCAGAAAGTACTTGGCCGATCTTTCTGAAAATGTGTATGTATGTTCATTATGGGTCACAAATGATGGCCGGTGTTTTATTTTACCAGAATAGCCGTTACTAACGGCTATAACGGCCCAAAACGGTTTTTCTTCTTTATGGAATATCTCATGCGTATTCAAGATAAACTGGGAGTACGTTTATATGCTTTGCATCTTGTTCCATAATCTCCTCAGCCTGGGAGAATTGTTTCCACGAATCACATATGTGAGCAGTACATCAAACCCCCAAGTGCATAACAAGCATGTTCGTGTCTTCTGTTGTGTGCGCACTAGAGCAAGTTTGATCGTGACTCACTCAACTTAATTCTTTAAAGATTCTCTGAGGAACATTGTTGATTGTCAGCTCATCACATTTTTCACATCCATACACAACTCTGTTCGCACATGTGCAATGATGTAATTTAAAAAATACAACACTTAATGACTGTTCGAGCGTGTATGTGATTGTCACTGCTAACCTCATCTCAGTCTTGCCGAACAGTTCATCTGAACTATTTCTGTCATTCTCATATCATGAATGATAGCATCATAAAATGATGTGAGCAACAGTGATAAACCCAAATTCCTCTCTCTCTCTCTCTCTCTCCCCTCTTTTCTCTCTCTCTCTCTCTCTCTCTCTCTCTCTCTCCCCTCTCTCTCTCTCTCTCTCTCTCTCCCACGTACACACTCACACACACACACACACACACACACACACACACACACAGAGGGGGGTGGTGGTTTCATGTAGTCAATAACTGAGAATCATGTGAAACTATGCTATCGTGAATACTTGAGTCATGTTAATCTAAAACAATATCACAATCAGAGAATCTAGATTTCGAAAGTGTCAACGAAGTTTTAAAGCTAAACAGCAGACTATACGAACAAAACGTAAAGCGCAACTCACTAAACACAAAAACCTGATGAAACTGAATCATTCCACACAAATTTTCAAGTAGTCTAGTCCTACACTGAGCAACAGTGGTCTTCGCGTCATGTGCAAGGGAGATAAGCGAAATTTTGTCTTCTCCTTTTTTTTTTTTTTTTAGAGGATACCAGCCCGAGTGACAGGCCTTTGTGTAGTCGGTCTTTGAAACAGGAGCAAAGCTTCCGTGTGCTCATTCTTGGGTTCCACCAAGTTTGGTTAAAAACGGTTCTGAAGGGTTCTTGTTTGTTTGTTTGTTTGTTTTGTAATGGTGCTGAAAGACAAACAAACAAACAAGCAAACGGACGCATTGCCTTATTGTGGGAATTAATGAACTTCGCAACAGTGTCAGGCATGCTGTCGGGCCACATCACAACTTAACGTGCTTGAAGAAAGAGGCAGAGAAGAATCGTTGGGCGACAACATCAGCTCTCAGAAATCCGGAAAAAAAAAAAAAAAAACTGCAGCAGAGAAGACGAGCCCTTGCAAAACAAGACATTCGTTTTCCTCTACTATTCTTGAACGATAAAACTAAGACGTCTTGTTTGATTGTTTGTGAATGCGTACGAATCGCGCGCGCGTGAGTGTGTGTGTGTGTGTGTGTGTGTGTGTGTGTGTGTGTGTGTGTGTGTGTGGCCCCTCAGCCTCCTTCCTCGCCACCACTTTGCGAGTTTCCACGTCTTGTGGCCGTTCTGGAAGTTCTACGTTTGTTGTGTCCTTTCTTTCTGTCGCTGTCTTCGACATCGCCTTAAAACATTTTGTTTTTCCATTACGGTCATCTGCCATTTGGTGTTCCTCTGTGGTCTGTTTATGTGTTTTTTCAATGCCGTAGGAAGTCTTTACCATTTGGATTTCTTTCCACCATGAGGATGCTGGATGGCAAGTCAGCGTACATTAGATCCGTCTTCTGGAAATTCTTTCCAAATAAATTCCCTTCTCTGTCGGTTTTGTTGGAAACTTTGCTTTTTTAAAGTCTTTCTAGGGTGTTGTTCATTGTTATTCTCATTTGGGTCAATTCGTCGGTCACCCTTCTAAAAGTCCTAACTTTTTTTTCTCTCTTGTTAAATACATAACCTGTTATGTTGTTGTTGTTGTTGTGACCATATGGCGACATTATGGTGGATGTTTGACCACTGGACTGGTCAGTGACTGCCCATTCTGCAGTGTTTTTAGGTAATGCAGCATTTTAAACCTGCTTTCAAAAACTGTTAGATTTTTACAACATTTTTTTTTTTTTTACAGTTTCGCCGGCGGCTGCAAGTTGATAACCATACACTAAGCGGAATAGCTGCTGCACTCAGCAAGGTCTGGTTCCGTTCCCCAAAGGATGGCTCTGTAGCTGCTGCACTCAGCAAGGCCTGGTTCTGTTCCCCCAAAGGATGGCTCTGTAGCTGCTGCACTCAGCAAGGCCTGGTTCCCTTCCTCCCCAAAGGATGGCTCTGTAGCTGCTGCACTCAGCAAGGCCTGGTTCCCTTCCCCCGAAGGATGGCTCTGTAGCTGCTGCACTCAGCAAGGCCTGGTTCCCTTCCTCCCCAAAGGATGGCTCTGTAGCTGCTGCACTCAGCAAGGCCTGGTTCCGTTCCCCCGAAGGATGGCTCTGTAGCTGCTGCACTCAGCAAGGCCTGGTTCCCTTCCTCCCCAAAGGATGGCTCTGTAGCTGCTGCACTCAGCAAGGCCTGGTTCCGTTCCCCCGAAGGATGGCTCTGTAGCTGCTGCACTCAGTAAGGCCTGGTTCTGTTCCCCCGAAGGATGGCTCTATAGCTGCTGCACTCAGCAAGGCCTGGTTCTGTTCCCCCGAAGGATGGCTCTATAGCTGCTGCACTCAGCAAGGCCTGGATCTGTTCCCCCAAAGGATGGCTCTGTAGCTGCTGCACTCAGCAAGGCCTGGTTCTGTTCCCCCGAAGGATGGCTCTATAGCTGCTGCACTCAGCAAGGCCTGGTTCTGTTCCCCCGAAGGATGGCTCTATAGCTGCTGCACTCAGCAAGGCCTGGTTCTGTTCCCCAAAGGATGGTTCTGTACCTGCTGCACTCAGCATGGTCTGGTTCCCTTCCTCCCCAAAGGATGGCTCTGTAGCTGCTATACTCAGCAAGGCCTGGTTCTGTTCCCCAAAGGATGGCTCTGTAGCTGCTGCACTCAGCATGGTCTGGTTCCCTTCCTCCCCAAAGGATGGTTCTGTAGCTGCTATACTCAGCAAGGCCTGGTTCCCTTCCCCCGAAGGATGGCTCTGTAGCTGCTATACTCAGCAAGGCCTGGTTCCCTTCCCCCGAAGGATGGCTCTGTAGCTGCTATACTCAGCAAGGCCTGGTTCCCTTCCCCCAAAGGATGGCTCTGTAGCTGCTGCACTCAGCAAGGCCTGGTTCTGTTCCCCCAAAGGATGGCTCTGTAGCTGCTGCACTCAGCAAGGCCTGGTTCCGTTCCTCCCTGAAGGATGGCTCTGTAGCTGCTGCACTCAGCAAGGTCTGGTTCTGTTCCCCCAAAGGATGGCTCTGTAGCTGCTGCACTCAGCAAGGCCTGGTTCCGTTCCTCCCTGAAGGATGGCTCTGTAGCTGCTGCACTCAGCAAGGTCTGGTTCTGTTCCTCCAAAGGATGGCTCTGTAGCTGCTGCACTCAGCAAGGCCTGGTTCTGTTCCCCCAAAGGATGGCTCTGTAGCTGCTGCACTCAGCAAGGCCTGGTTCCGTTCCTCCCCGAAGGATGGCTCTGTAGCTGCTGCACTCAGCAAGGCCTGGTTCTGTTCCCCCGAAGGATGGCTCTGTAGCTGCTGCACTCAACAAGGCCTGGTTCTGTTCCTCCCCGAAGGATGGCTCTGTAGCTGCTGCACTCAGCAAGGCCTGGTTCTGTTCCTCCCCGAAGGATGGCTCTGTAGCTGCTGCACTCAGCAAGGCCTGGTTCTGTTCCTCCCCGAAGGATGGCTCTGTAGCTGCTGCACTCAGCAAGGCCTGGTTCCCTCCCCCTAAAGGATGGCTCTGTAGCTGCTGCACTCAGCAAGGCCTGGTTCTGTTCCTCCCCGAAGGATGGCTCTGTAGCTGCTGCACTCAGCAAGGCCTGGTTCCCTCCCCCAAAGGATGGCTCTGTAGCTGCTGCACTCAGCTATCTTTGAGGATGTTCAGAAGATTTACAATACAAAACAAACAAACAATAGCGACGAAAACAACAACAAACTCCAGAACAGAAATCGTCAACGTTTTGGTCATAGACCGTCTTCGGGACTGATGACATCAAATGAAAGACAAATAAATACGTATAGATAATAACGTAAAACACACACACACACGCACACACACACACACACACACACACACACACACACACACACACACACACACACACACAACATATACGTGAACAGACGAATACGTTTTTAAAGGTGTGTGTGTGTGTGGTGTGTGTGTGTGTGTGTGTGTGTGTGTGTGTGTGTGTGTATATATATATAAAAGATGAAAAGAAAAGGACGAAAGAGAGGCCCGGACATCTTCCAGGAACCATCCTTGAAACGAAAGACGAAAGTATGCAAGGATGATACTAGAAATGCGCGAAGGAGAGAGGGGAGGAACAAAAAATCAAGAGAGAGAGAGAGAGAGAGAGAGAGAGACAGACAGACAGACAGAGACAGCGACAGAGACAGACAGACAGACAGAGAAAGAGAGAGATGTAGCAAAGAAAGCGTACAGCTCGTCTCGCAAACCGGCCTATTCCCCTGAAGGCTATCCTTATAGTGAAAAAAGGAGACTACAAAGAAAACGAGGAAATCCCTGCAGAGAAGACAATCAGTATAAATGAGAGAGAGAGAGAGAGAGAGAGAGAGAGAGAGAGAGAGAGAGAGAGAGAGGAGAGAGGAGAGAAGACAGACAGGACAGACAGACAGAAGGGGAAGAGAGAAAAGACAGACAGACAGACACAACACACACACACACACACACACACACACACACACACACACACACACACCACAGAGAGAGAGAAGGGGAGAGAGAGGAGAGAGGAGGAGAGAGAGAGAGGGGAGAGAGAGTGAGAGAGTGAGTTTTCTATCCTTCTATTTTTTCCTGCTTTTCATCTTTTTCTTTTTCCCCTCCGATATTGACTCATACTCACTATGCATCGTCTGTGTGTGTGTGTGTGTGTGTGTGTGTGGTGTGTGTGTGTGTGTGTGTGTGTGTGTGTGTTTACTGAGGACATTCCATTGCGGAACTTAATTTTTGGCGTTTGATAAAAAGCGTCTGGGTTTATTCATGTATTGATTTTGTGGTGCATTGACACTTTCATTCTGCTATGTTTGCTGCATAGTATACTTTTAACTGAATTAAACACACACTTGCACCTCCCCTCCCTCCCTTCCCTCATATTCCATCCACTGTTTGTGTGTTGCGTGTGTGCGTGGGTATGTGTGTGATAACAATCTTTGTAAAAGATAAAGTTAACATTTTCTACAAAGCCGTTAGAAACATTAAACAAAGCACTCATGAACATGATATTATTCGTTAACTTAAAAGACAGAACATGTACAAATGCGGTTGAGCACAAAATAGTGTGTTAGGTGCCTGCTTTTTACAGTGTCTGCTATTGTTTGTGTGAAAAGGAGAGCTGGAGCGGCGCAATATTTATGCTTTGTGTGTGTGCGCCCGCGCGCGCGCATGTGTGTCTTTGTGTGCGCGCGTGTGTGCGTGCGCGCACATGCGCGCTGTGAGTATGCGTGCGCGTGAGCGTGCCTGCGTGCGTGCCTGTGTGCGTGTTACATTAACTTCCTTAACTGTGCTTCCTGCTCAAAAACCACTTCATATGGTATCGATGACTTTGTCTTTTTAATCTTGCTTATGCACATTTTACCCACTACCAAAATGTATTGATGCACACATAATTATGTGAAGATTTCTTTTCATATAGCCCGAACAGCACGTCTGTTACGGACAGATGCAATTTCATGCCTACTTTGAGAAAATAATATTTTCAATTTCTAACCAAAATTGTCTCACTGACGGACATTCAAAGAAAAAATGTTCAATGGTATCCACAGTGTCCGGACAATAATCACATGAAATTGACTGGCACACGCCCATTTTTTGTAGCATAATATTTGTGGGATAGATATTATGTAACAATTTCCATTGCAGCTCACGTAAGCGTACTTCTTTTGTGCCAGTCTTGGCGTAAGCCACATCTTTTCACTCAATTCAATGTTAAGTTTTCTGCTCCAAAAATCTACGGCGTGTGGAGTTAACGGTTTGTTGTTACTCTTTTTCAACAGATATTCTTTAATTTGTTTTGTTTTAGCATAGAAATGATTTGCGTCAGAGGTACCATGATTCTCCATTTCAAACCGTCTATTCCTATCTTTAAATCAAGTCAATCCAGGTTTGTGGTATGGCATTTAGTAGAGCATTGTATTGTTCAGGAGCAGTTATGTCCCTTGATATCTTAATGGAGTGTCCTGCGCGTGCCTGTACCCATCGTCAACACAGCGCAGGCCTCCAAGGGTGGTACAGGACTGCTCTAAAGGCAGGTGAAGACAGTGCTTCTCTGGGTCCTCCCCAGCACCTTCGGGTGTTTCTTTTTCTTCTTTGCCTTAACTAGACTGACCCTGGAGAAAGGTCCAGTGACGGTGAGGAAAGACCCACTGACGACAGGGAAAGTCCTGTTGACAGTGGGAAAGACTACAACTTTGGGGTTCTCTCTTGAGGCACATAAGACCGTATGGCGAAAGCTTGGCTGTGTCTGGAGTGGCACTGTCTTCATCTGTCCGTGGGCAGGGATGGTTGGGTCTGTGGGGTGTGCTCGGCAGCTGGAGGGTGGTGTTTTTCGCGGTGGGCTCTGCAGTCATGAAATACGGGCTGGTACACCCATGGGGATGATACTTTAAGGCTGTTATGAGCTGCATCCTGTAGTCTAATTTACCTCTGTTCAGGAGCAGTTATGTCCCTTGATATCTTAATGGAGTGTCCTGCGCGTGCCTGTACCCATCGTCAACACAGCGCAGGCCTCCAAGGGTGGTACAGGACTGCTCTAAAGGCAGGTGAAGACAGTGCTTCTCTGGGTCCTCCCCAGCACCTTCGGGTGTTTCTTTTTCTTCTTTGCCTTAACTAGGCTGACCCTGGAGAAAGGTCCAGTGACGGTGAGGAAAGACCCACTGACGACAGGGAAAGTCCTGTTGACAGTGGAAGACTACAACTTTGGATTCTCTCTTGGGGGCACATAAGACCGTATGGCGAAAGCTTGGCTGTGTCTGGAGTGGCACTGTCTTCATCTGTCCGTGGGCAGGGTGGTTGGGTCTGTGGGGTGTTGCTCGGCAGCTGGAGGGTGGTGTTTTTCGCCGGTGGGCTCTGCAGTCATGAAATACGGGCTGGTACACCCATGGGGATGCTACTTTAAGGCTGTTATGAGCTGCATCCTGTATCTAATTTACCTTGTTCAGGAGCAGTTATGTCCCCTGATATCTTAATGGAGTGTCCTGCGCGTGCCTGTACCCATCGTCAACACAGTGCAGGCCTCCAAAGGTGGTACAGGACTGCTCTAAAGGCAGGTGAAGACAGCGCTTCTCTGGGTCCTCCCCAGCACCTTCGGGTGTTTCTTTTTCTTTTTTTCTTCGGTTATTGCCCTGTTTTGGTTAAGTAAGTCTTTACTTCCACTAAAGTTAAAAAACGCCTTTCCTGCGTTTTAATAATATCGTTTAATGTGATGAGGCCTTTCTCTCGCCATTTTTCGAAATTAAGGACCTTACTTTTATATTTGATTAACTTATTATAAAAGAGACATTGTGTACCAATATATATTGCAAGAACACCATCGCTTTCTACTTTAGTTTTGTTATCTAGGTAAGTTAATATAACTTCTTTCCAAAAATTATGTTCGATTGAAGAGATCCCTGGTATACCTTTAGGAGAACAGTTTATTTCAAATATTTCCTCAGCTGAGGCTATTCTTTTCAAGTGCCAAAAAGGAATGAGGCACCATGTCTCAGTACTGTTGGTGTATAATCGTCCAATCCACTGTAGGTTAAAGATATTTTGCAATTCAATCACGTCAACCATTCGCAACCCTCCTTCCTTATAATCTGCTTTCATGATCGACCTTTCGTTTTAATCTTTTCAAAGACTTTTCTGTTACTGTGTTTCCTTTGCCAAAGAAATTTATATAAAATTGTATTAACTTTAATCAGTATTTCCTTTGGCAGTCCAACCGACTGATAACATAAATAAACTGGCTGGTCAAAAATGTCTTTATGATCACTATTTTACCATGTATGCTAAGGTCTCTCTTACTCCATTCTTTTATCATAGCTGTTAGAGGTTTTCAGCCTACTTTTCCAGTTGTCTTCTATTTCTTTGGCCATTTTGTCTTTTGCAAAGGATATTCCAAAGATTTTTAGTTTGTCCACAATTTCAAAAGGTATGTTAAGAACACTTTCATCAACATCACCTATTGCCAAGACTTTGGTTTTACGTATATTTAGTTTCAAGCCAGAAAAACATGCAAATTGTCTGAGAATATTTGTTGCTGTTGTTATATCATTCTGGTGTTTTAAAACAAGGTTGTGTCGTCAGCCATCTGTTGAATTTTGATGCATGCGTTTGTTTCATTTCGTATCTGTATTCCTTCAATGCCACTATTTCTAATCTTAATAGCTAGCAGTTCTACAGCCAAAACAAAGGCTAAGGGGGAAAAACGGACATCCTTGTCTAATACCACAATTAACATCAAAACTCTCCGATATCCAGCCCCCATGATTTATGTGATTTACAGCCTTTTTTTAACATAATTCGAACCCATTTCTTAAAATCGGGACCAAATCCAAAAACATCGAATGCTTTTAATAAGTACGTTTTTTGTTATGGAATCGAATGCTTTTGAATAATCAAGTGCTAAAATAAAACCTGATTTACCTGTTTTGTTTACGTAATTGATTGCATGTCAATTGTACGAATGACTGTAGATATATTTCGACCTTTAATGTAACCAACCTGGTCTTGGCTGACCAGATGTTGTATAACACCACTAAGTCTCTGTGCCATAACTTTAGCTAGAATTTTATAATCAGTATTTGTTAAGGTAATAGGTCTCCAGTTTGTTAGATGCTCTTTATCCAGTTCTTTGCCTTTATGAATTAGTGTTATCACACCTTGGTATTGAGTGTATGACAGCTCATCTTTCTGAAAGGATTCATTGAAAGAGGCGGTTACAATATCTTTTAATTTCGGCCAGAAAAAATTCATGAATTCAACAGAAATTCCGTCCATACCTGGCGCTGATCCATTTTTCATGCTTTGTAAAGCGCCTGATGTTTCATTGACAGTGACAAGACCTTCACATGAGTTGGAGTCAGTGTCACCAAGGCGAGGAATATCTTCTCCAGCAATTAAGTTTTGCGTAGCTTCAGTCACATTTGCAACGTCAGTCTTTTGATTGTAAAGATTTCTATAGAAGGTTACCTCTTCTTTCATTATTTTGGTCTGGTCAGTGGTGGTAAACCCAGAATCTGATACAAGACGAGTAATCACATTTTTTCTTTTCCTTACTTTTTCAAGGTTACAGAAATATTTGGTGTTTTTTTCTCCTTCCTCAATCCATTTCACTCTTGATCTAATTGAGCACCTCTCGTTTTTTGCATTTCTAGTATTTCTAGTTTATGTTTAGTACTTAAAAAATCATTCTGTAAGCGTGCATTTCCAGGGTCTTTTGTTTTTGCAAAATTCGAGTCATTAAGTTGTTTTCGCTGGTCTTACTGTTCGTTTCTTCGACAACAAGTAATCGTTTGCCAAAATAAAACACAATAATTATGTATTTCGGATTTCGAAGTTCTCCATTTATCTACGGGAATTTATAAGTTTCCTCTTATTAAACACAATGATCTATTAACAGCATTTACATTTTTTTACAAAACTTTCATGTCTGAGGTAGCTATTATTAAATCTCCAATCCCCTGGACTCTTATGAACTTGCTGTTTTCTAATTCTGTGATGCAGCTTTATGATCCGAATTAGAGATTGTAAAAATGTTCGCATGACGCAATAAAGGAAATAACATCTTTTTGAAGCAAAGCAATAATCTAAACGACGAGCGATAAAAGGGTGTAAAGCGGTTCCGGTATATTCTTGATCATTCTCAGGGAAGTTCCTCCATACATCTTGTCAAAGAGAGCTCACGTATACAGGTCTTAAGGCTTCAACTTCTGTCTCATTGAAAGGATTTCCGGATATAACATCATGTTTGTTGTTTAAGACACAGTTGAAATCACCACATAAAATGAAATTTTCAGGTTCCAAATCTTGTAGTTTCACATACTGACTGACTGAAACCAATTTAGTGTCAGATTAACTCACGGTTGTACTGACATTAGAAAACATTATGAACAGGTTGTGGAAGAAACGCCTTTTGTCCATAGACTCGTTAGGCGCATACACATTTACAATGGTGATCGGGATTTGCTAAAATGTGATATTAATTGCAACAGTGCGATTCCTCTGTAAAACAAGTTCAATGTCATCATTAACATATTTGGAGACCAGTATGACTTCGCCCTTTCTTCGGGACGTACCCTCTTTTGCAAAAATCCTTCCACCCCATTCTTTTTCTCATTGCGATTTTTCCTTTTCTACAAATGAGTTTCTTGCAAACATATGACATCAAACTTTTGACTTTTAAAGTATTTAAACAAACTATTACGCTTCATTTTATTTTTAGTCAGTTAAAAGAACAAATATTTTAAACTTTTCCATTATCTACTAAGAAAGATAAATGATGACTAAAACGAAGCACGAGCTCCCACAAAAGTCAACATAGGCATTTCTATCTGAGAAAAAAAAATGGTGTGGGGGGGGGGGGGGGGGGGGGGGGGGGGTAAGAAAAAGGGGTTGCAGAAAAAAAGAAAGGGGGGACAGACGGAGGGAGGAAAAGGAGGCAGTTGTAGAATGAGAGAAGGGGGCAATAGAGAGACAGAAGGGAGGAGAGAGAGAGAGAGGAATGAGAGTGAGAGAGAGAGAGAGTGAAGAGAGAGAGAGGGGGGGGGGAGAGGGGAGGGGTATTTTATACTCGAATGAATGGAGGAGAAGAGTGGAGGGGGAGGACTGTTGGGGGTTGGGGGGAGGGGAGGGGGGGGGGGGGGGGGGGAGAGACAGGCAGGCAGCAAACAGGCGGGAAAAACAAATAACAGACAAAAGACCAAGATAACCAGTAAGCTTAAACGCCGACACAAATGCAAAAAATGACGCTGACATTCAAGCGGGTTTATTTTTCGTATTCGGAAACATCTGATTTTTTCCTGTTCAGTGTCTGATCACATTTAGCCTGTTTTTCTCTTGGCGCTGAAGGGCTGTCCTGCTCACGACATCGCTGGCGCTTTGGGTTTCTGAGCGGTTCCTTATTAATATGTTGTCTGAGTGGGGGCCCATACTAGAATGCAGGGTTGTTTGGCGTTTAGAAACCGCCCGCCCTCGATCAGACTTTTCTCGTTGAATTTTTTGTCACTGGCAGTGGGCTTACCTTTCCGCCGCGTGTGTCTCCCTTACCAATTGATTTGGAGGCAGGAGAGGTGGAGGCGGGTCGGAAAATCTTGCTTCCGGAGTGGCCTGGTTGAGGAGTCTGAGGAGAACCAGAGGGGGTAACTCTCCTTGTCCCTAACCTTACTATCTGGCCGGCCTTTTACATGGACATCTCCTCTCTTATGCCCGGTTCTTGCATCCACGACACACAACCTCATTCGCATACACAGACACATGGTGGTTAGGCTGCAGACAGTTTGAGCAAACAACGGATTTCATAACATTTTTTTGTTCTTTGGGAACATTTTGGCAGTGAATGGACCTACTTTAAATGTTTTTTCGGAGGTTAGCTGGGAGGTTATGAAGACGAAAACTTCTCCCCGTTTCAAATCTAGTAAGTTTATTGTCTGCACCTGTTCGTTCCATTTTGATATCAGATCGAAGTTCACATCCAATTTTAGTTAAGGAGTGTTCTATTTCACTTGTTGGCTACCGACATAGGAATGTCTGCCACCCATTTTCCTTCGTAGCAGGTTTTTTCTTCCCCGGAATCCTCTCTCAGAATAAACGGATTGGTGTTGGCTAATTGGATCAAAAGTTCCGGACAGTCATACCTTTGAAACCCGAAGATCGTTTCCTGCCTGTCGGGTAGCCCGGGTAGATCCTCCCAAAGGCCTCCGATGTCCTGGGCACCAACGATGCTGCCACTGCCTGCCGTACGCTCCGCAGCCAGACCCCAGTTCCAGTCCTGTTACGCGGTTTTCAGCCGAGTCCGGAATGTCCCGATTTTTTTTTAGAAAAACGGGCTGGACGGGAAAACAGTTTGCTGTTATCCGCGTTCAACGGTCACGGGAAAAGAGAGGAAAAACGTTGGAAAAACACTGAGATTTAAAAGCGAACAAACAAAGCACTAAGTTGAAAACTCGCGTTGGTTAGATCGAATCGGCACGGCGAGAGCGAACAAATCCGTGACCGCAAAGCCACGAGTGTTGCTCACCGTCGACTGAATCTTGCCTAAACAGTAAACAAGTGGGGTATGTTTTGCTCCCATAAGGAAACCTAACACAGGTAACTTTTACCCAAGACTGGCACAGCCTTTTAAACTTGAATAAAGTCAGACAAATACATAGACGAACAATCTAATTTGTGGGGGGAAAAACAAGCGCAGGCCAACAACTGAACTGTCTGGCAAGATTTGGACTTGAGGGGGGGGGAGGGGAAGGGGTTTGAAGATGGGGGAAACTGGGAAAATGAAATTTAAAAAAAAAAAAAAATTTTTTTAAAATTTAAAAAAAAAATGTTACAGACATGAAAACTCTTCTCTAGCTGCATAAGGGAACCATCGCATCCTTTTGAAGGCAAATATATTTGTATTGCCTGCTCCGAGGCTACCGCAGGTGTCGGCCCTAAAGCGGTGATAGTTTCCTGCTGTTACGCCTCGGCAACCTTGACTGTTCCTGACTTAAGAGTCACTCAAAAGCCGAAAAGGGCTGCTCTATGGAGTATGTGGTGGTGGTCGTGTCGTTTTGCTCTTTTTCGTATGTCTGCATTTTACAGACTGTGCCCCCATATTCATGTCTCCCTGTTTCTTTGATGGTGGTCAACAATGAACAGTGACACACGCTGACCGTACAAACCGGGAATGATGATCGTTCCGGCATTTGTCAACTACGGGCGCTCGCGCGCTCGCGCACGCACGCACTCATACACATGCGCATGCACGCACGCACCAGCCCTTCCCCTTCCCCCCTTCCACGACTGAGAGAGAGAGAGAGAGAGTGAGAGAGAGAGAGAGATCATCGCTATGTTCTCCTTTCATAAACAGGCAAATTTGCATCCAAATATCTGTCCTCGCCAGTTTAGTTTGCTTCTTTCAAGCGGTAAGCAGCCGTTTTTCACCGAATGCGCATTTCATGAAAAAAAAAAAAGAAAAAAAAAAAAAGAAAAAAAGAAAATAAAGACAAATAAAACGAGACTTTCTGCCACTTTCGTAAAATAAGTAAAATCACGGTTGTTCATTTGACTGAAATGAGCCGTTTCAAAATCAGCGTAAACCAGTGCACGCACACCCAGGGTCAGTCACACTCGCACGCTGTGCCAGCGTCAGGGCACGCACAAATGCAAGCACGCACCTGCTCTCGCCACAGCTGCAATCAACACAAACACATGCAGGCACATAACTACGACTGATGAATTCAGTCACATTCCGACGGTTCCCCCACACGCACTAATACAACGCGCCCGCTCTCTCTCTCTCTCTCTCTCTCTCTCTCTCTCTCTCTCACACACACACACACACACACACACACACACACACACACACACACACACGCACACACACACACTGTGGCGCACATATACTATGGCGCGCGCACGCGCGCGCACACACACACATACACCGTGGCACACACACACACACACACACACACACACACACACACACACACACACACACACACACACACACAGGCACCGTCAACCCCCTCCATACACCCACACACACTAGACAGAGATAGCCTAACACACACGCACACACGGTGCGCGCGCACGCACACACGCACTCATATAACACCAACTCGCACACGCACACACATACACACGCACGCACGCACGCACGCACACACACACACACACACACACACACACACACACACACACACACACACACACGCGCGCGCGCACACACACACGCGCACGCACAACACACACACACACACACACACACACACACACACACACACACACACACACACACACACACACACACAAGTTCGCGCGCTCGCGCGTGACACGACACACCGATATCTACACGCAGACACAAGTCGCACGATACAGGAGGCACGACAAACAAACAAAAGAACAACTTGGCGGGAAAAGGGGGAAAGAGAAAAGTCGGTGAGAGTGCAGAGCAATGGATAGGAGGAGGAGGGCGGAAAGGGGGGGAGAGGATTAACGATTCGGAGGAGGGGGTGGGGGTGGGCGGCTGGAGAGGGGTGGAGAGGGTAAGGGGGTGGGAGGCCATAGAGAAGGAATGGGGTTCGCTTTTTTGTGTGTGTGCATTTAGCAGTCAGTTTGTCTGCGGGAAAAAAAAAAAAGTCAGTAACGTCACCAAGGAACGCGTGCAATCTCTCTGCGTGCACACTTTAAACTAGACGAGTAGGGTTCCCACTCCTCTGCTCTGAGCATTCCTCTGTTTATTGCCGGAAAAAAAATGATGCCTGAATTTTGTGTGTTATCACACACACACACACACACACACACACGCACGCACACACACACACACACATACACGCACGCACGCACGCACACACGTGCGCGCGCACGCACGCACACATACACACACACACACACACACACACGCGCGCGTGCACGCACGCACGCACGCATGCACGCACACACGCACGCACACACGCGCACGCACGCACACCACACACACCACACAGTGTCAACGAGAATTGTTTATTCTTTGAAAGGCAGCTCCTCTTAATGAAAGATGTGTGCATTATAAACAACTAATCCGCATTACTATAAATATAGTCTTTACGGTTAGAAACGCGACACGGCCGCTCCAAAATGTTGCAATATTTGGAAAATCCGACATAGCCTGGCAGGTTATTGTACAAACTGCAAAATGTGTCTTAGTGCAACTAGGCCTTTTCTGTTCTGATCACGAAAAAGCCGGGCAGATCACTTTGTCACGGACGGAGTTATGGCCCTGTCCCCAAGTTGCCGCATTTTCACCTTACTCGGCAAAGTGCCACTGTGTCGTTAACTGAGGTCAGATTCACGTGAAAATTGTGTCCTCGTGAAAAAGCAGAGGACACACTACAGGTGAGTGAAATGCAAAGCCACAATGTTTGGTGTCAGTGGGTAAAAAACAACTCGCAAAAAAGGTTACTTTCTCCCTCAACACCACAACACCAAAGGATGCCGCGTATGACGTCACATGAGCGCTGGCGAGCCATCTGCATGTTGGAGGCTGGAAACAGAGTGCAAGACGTCGCTAGGGCGCTAAATGTGCACCGGTCGAACATTTATCGTCTTGCAAATCGCCATCAAGCCACTGGGACTGTTCGTGATGCCCCAGACCTGGTCGGCCACGCGTCCTCACTGCTCGCCAGGAGCGATATGTGGTGCGTAGCTTCAGGGCAAACCCTTTCCAAAGTGCCTCTTCAGTGGGACGACAGATTCATGGACCCGGCAACAGGGTAATTCGCCCCAGCATCATCCTGCAGCTTCTCAGACGCCACCAGCTGTACTGCCGCCGACCCTACCATGGTCACTATCTGTCGCCACAGCATCGTGCTGCCCGCTTGAATTGGGTTCACAGGCACAGGAACACAAACTGGAGAACTGTCGTCTTCAGCGACGAGGTTCGATTCTGTCTGGATCAGATTGACAGGCGTGTTTACGTGTATCGTCCTCGTGGCCAGCGCTTTGCTGGTCAGTACGTGCAGCAGCACAACCTGTGGGGCGGCCAGTCCGTCATGATGTGGGGGGGGGGGGGGGGGGGGGGGGGGCAATGTGTGGCAACAGACTCATTGGACCAGTGTTCTTCAACCTGCAACCAGGTCGTGGCGGTGGAGTCACTGCCCTTCGCTACATAGCACAGGTCCTGCGCCCTGTCGTAGTGCCCTTGTTTGCAAGACGCCGCCAATATGTTTTCCAGCAAGACAACGCCCCGGCCCACAGAGCACAGGTCACACAAGCCTTCCTTCAGCAGAACAATGTCCAGATGATAGACTGGCCTGCTCTAAGTCCAGACTTGAACCTATCGAACAGTTGTGGGCCTTCCTGAAACGCCGCATCAACGAGCAGCCCAACCGCCCTCACAATGCTGTGGCTCTGAGACGGGAGATCCAGCGTCAGTGGAACCAAGTCCCTCAGGCCTTTCTTGATCGACTTGTCAACTCCATGCCAAATCGGTGCAATCTCACCGTGATTGCTGGAGGTGGCCACATCCGATATTGAGGCCTTTGCGCGGGTGCCTGGATCCAAGGGCGAAAACTCTTGAAAACTTTACAGTGACAATACGTGCTTAGTTTTATCTGAAAAGATCAAATTTCAATCAATGCTATGCAAAAAACCGCTTTGAAATATGTCTACTGTGAATGAAATGGTATCATATTAAAGTTTTCGTTGCAATTTGCCTCTTGATTTTGTCGCGTTTCTAACCGTAAAGACTATATAACCAGACAACAGCATTACGATCTTACATACTCTCACACTGAAAGGCCTTATGTATAAACATTGCTGAAGTTTTGAGGAGACTATTACAACGCGACGACATCAAAAGCCTCAATTTAAAACACTAAGGCTTCGGCATAATTTTTTTTTAAACTATGAATTCCTTTCCAAGACTGAACAAAACAGGTCAACATAAAACAAAGTGCAGTTCATCTTTTTCAGTTTCTGTGCAAAGTGGACATAGCAACTGACAGCATGTATGATTTCTATGACGAAAATAATGCACTACTATGGCATTACCAATGCGAAATTTGGTCATTATCGATTTTAAAATGTCTATTCATGTCAGTTGACAAATAAGTTTGTACACCATGTGACTTATTATGACCAAATGCTTGATACATTCTGACAGGAAGAGAGAACTCACAAAAGAGGGACCGGATGGGTGTGTGTGTGTGTGTGTGTGTGTGTGTGTGTGTGTGTGTGTGTGTATGTGTGTGTGTGTGTGTGTGTGTGTGTGTGTGTGTGTGACAATCAACCACATCAGTGTTTGCACTGTATGTCAGTCAAGACGTGCAAGGCAACGGACATATGCAGAAAGATTCTTCTCTTTCAGTTGATTTTGTATTATCCATGTGTGTCCACACTTTCTTTTTCTTTTGTCAAACAGGATAAAATTCCTTGGTGGCTTTTGAAGTATTATGATATGTGTGTGCGTTTAGCCCTCTATCTATCGACCACATGTAGGCTTATATATATATATGCAGGGCCTCTCCACACTTTTGTTTTGTTCCATTTTACTACCCTTCACTGGCTGCTTTGAGGGTGCTGTTGGATTCTTTCTTGAACCCTTGGTAGTGAGGGGAACGTATCTTTGTGCCCACGTCTCTTTGTGCCCACAGACGTATCTTTGAGCCCACGTCTCTTTGTGCCCACGTCTTTTTGTGCCCACGTCTAACCCTAACCCTAACCCTATCCCTAACCCTAACCCTATCCCTAACCCTATCCCTAACCCTAACCCTATCCCTAACCCTATCCCTAACCCTAACCCTATCCCTAACCCTATCCCTAACCCTAACCCTAACCCTAACCCTAACCACTTTATAGAGACGTGGGCACAAAGAGACGTGGGCACAAAGGGATGCTTCGGTAGTGAGAACACCACAGAATTATGGACTGCGGTGTCTCTATTTGACACCAAGGGCACAGACACAATCAGCCGTGTCTCCCTGATGAGTCCGATCCAGCGGACGAAAGGCCTAGGAGCAGGCAATACAAGTAAATGTGCCTTTGAGAGGAATTACGATGGTTCCCTGAGGCAGCTAGTGAAGGGTTTCTCATATTTATAATATATTCCCCCCATTTTCTTCATCTTCATTTTTTTAAAAATTTTTTTTTAAAAGTTCAAATCTTTGCCAAGTCAGTACTATAACGACGGAAGAATTGTTATCCTGCACTTGTTTTCCCCCACTACTTAATTGTTCAGCATTTTATTGTTTGGTCAATCAGTGGAGATTGCATCTCTTAGGAGATCCAAGTAAAGGTTGTTCTATACAATTCTTAGCCACTCACAATGCTTGGGTTATTGAACAGTGGAGCTGACCACTCAGACGGTTCCATATCTTTTGATCTCCCTTGCATCCTTGAATGGATCCTCAAGCATAGGCTCAAAGATTGTCCCCTACATTTTATACTGTTTGAATAATGCTTTTAGTTTTTCAGCAACTTTTTCCTCTCCACACTTTTGTTTTGTTCCATTTACTACCCTTCACTGGCTGCTTGAGGGTGCTGTTGGATTCTTTCTTGAACCCTTGGTAGTGAGAACACCACAGAATTATGGACTGTGGTGTGTCTCTATTTGACACCAAGAGCACAGTCACAAACAGCCTGTCTCTCTGGTGAGTCCGATCCAGCGGACGAAAGGCCCTAGGAGCAGGCAATACAAGTAAATGTGCCTTTGAGAGGAATTACGATGGTTCCCTGAGGCAGCTAGTGAAGGGTTTCTCATATTTATAATATATTCCCCCCATTTTCTTCATCTTTTTTTTTATTATTTTTTTAAGTTCAAATCTTTGCCAAGTGACTATAACGACGGAAGAATTGTTATCCTGCACTTGTTTTCCCCACTACTTAATTGTTCAGCATTTTATATATTTATGCGCACACACACAGACACGGCATTACCGGAAGCAACGCAAAAGATAAAAGTGTGAAGTCACTCATTTAACAGCCCATGAAACTAATGCAAAAAAAGTGAATGTTCAACACCCGTGTCAAACAAAGACAGAGTTCCAGAATTTAGAATCGTAATTGTTCCCTCGAAGTTAAGTTTGTGTTGAGGCGATCCTGACATGGTTGTCATTTGGCTTTTAAACATAAACGTACCAAGCGAAAAGAACATTATTCCATTGGGCTTATCGTGATGACCTCGACTTTTTTTTATATTTTATTTTGCATGCGCGCATTGTATATTCGCTGTCAATCGCAGCAATTGATTACGAGCCTAAACGAGCGAAAAACATGGAATGTCAGTCTTATGTGGTTTTCTTCGCATAGGTGCATTTTCCCCACCTTTGTGCATTAATGTTGTCCAAGCCGCCCCATTAGGTAACGGGCTGGCCATCCATTTGACTCACGCACACTACTTCGCCAGTGATCATCTTAGCTCGCTCGCCAAAAAAGATAGTGACGTCACATCCAACCAGAAGCCAGGAATCGTCTCACTCCCTCGCACCATCCGGGTCTTTCGGCAATCAGCTGTTTCTGGGTTAACTCGTTGTGGGAGAGGAGGTGGCGAGAAAGACTTAGACTTTTAGCTTCAAACACTGACTAGGGTTAGGAGTAAACTTCACAGTTGTCCCCACGTTCCGTGGCCAGGTGAGAACTGTGCACGCTTTGGTGACTGTTGTGTGTTACGATCGTGCTCTGTTGGTGCTGTCTTCTCACTTTTGTATCTGACCGCATTTCGGGTTTTCTCTCGGGCGGCCATGCTTGTTTGTCAGTCTTCGTCCAAGGTCGCCGGCTCCAGCATGTCGTTCAGTCGGCGTCAGATCGCCAGATACGGTTTGCTGGGGCTGTTGCCGGTGTGCATGTGATTTTTCTCACCTCCACAGTTTCATATTGATGTGTTTTATGGCCTGTTATTGGTATTGCGTTGTTGTGCTCGATTTCTGGTTGGACAAAGAGCGCTCGCTCCTCGTGCATGCTTCGTCCCAGAGTGCACTGTAGAGGTGATGAATAATTCATGATCTCTCTCTCTCTCTCTCTCTCTCTCTCCCCTCTCAGAGCAGAGAATCGAGTTAAAACCAAACACAGAATATCTTCACAAGTAGGTCTGACTGAATAAGAGCATGCAGAATAAATAAACAATTAAAAGAAATGGTTATGTTGGGCTGATGAACTTATTTATGGGCTCCAAATCATTTCATTTTTTCAAAATTTTAATGCATTTTTTTAAATTTTTATTGAACATTACAGTGAAGCTGAATGTTATCTTTAAATTGGAATTTAAAAAAAAATCATAAAAATTTCTATAAATAATATAAGAGACTTGATATGCACTGTTTTAATTATGTACTATTTTGTTAATTAGATGAAGAAGTGCAAAAGAAATCCTGTCTTGAAAGTTGAAATGCAGTGAGAGCACAGGCAACAGTGGCTTATGAAAGGTGGCTAGCTACTCATATTTTCCCTCTCATTCATTAGGTTGCACTTTCTGCCTGTTTTGTCCAAGCAGTGTTTGTTACAATCACACTTAGAATAGATTACTTTAAAAAGAAACCCACCAAACTGAAGTCATGTCTCACTGACAATATAAATTACATGAATGTTTGTTTTTTTATTTGTTTTTACAGTAGGTTGAATTCCTGTTTAATCAGAACTGAAAAGTTTTATGGCAGTTACCTACTGGAGGAACCATAACCTGAGCCAAATAAAATTTAGCAAAAAAAAAAAATTGGGACGTCAAATGCAAACATTTTTGCATTCAGTTTGATCTCATTTTAGCTTGTTTTATTTGCATTTATGTCATAAATGCTGCAGTGATAGATTTGATTGTTTTCTGTTTTTTGTTGCATAGTCAGACACAGCTACTTCATTTGTGCTACAATCATACAGTTGTCTCACACTCTGTCTTCTGATCTTAAGCAATGTTTTCCGCTAGAGAGCTCACATCATGACAGACATTTTTTTTTCAATGTTTCTTTTAAAAGCAGTAAACTTAAAAAAAATTTTTAAAATTTTTTTTAGGGGCTTAACTACATTTCATAGCCTTTAAGAAAATGTTTGACAGAATCTGACAGAGGCACTATGGGCCATAATGAAATAATGAAAAATTGGGTAATAGCTATTGATACCATTCAGCGACTGTGTGCTGTACTCCTACAGGGTACTACTGGAGCACGATTCTGTGCATCAGTTAAGAGCTTGTCAGAGCTTCCTTGTTTCACTGTGAACATGTTCATGGAATGGGAATATATATCGTGACTCAGGGGTGGAAAAGCTTCTTGCCAGTGTGCTTTGAGGGATGCAGTGGTTGAAGAAAAATGTGTTCCTGGTGAAAAATGCGTTCCCAGTGAAAAATCTGTCCTAGTGAAAAATGTGTTCCATGTGGTTGAAGAAGATTTGATTCCTGGTGAAACTGAAAAAAAAAAAAGGGAAAAGAAACGGTGCTTCAAAATGTGGACATATATCATTTTGCATCATTCAGTTAAAGAAAATCAGTTTGTCATCTCTCCGTCCTCACCGCAAGTCTTGCAACTGTGGACAGTCAGCAGAAGGAGAAGCAAAAGGGAGAGCCTCCATTGTTAACAGCATTTGATTGGTTGTCTGCATGGCTGTTAGAAAGGTGCAGTATCTTGCATTTTGTTTAAATTCAGTTTCACAGGCTGAAGCCTTGTTCTCAACAATACACTGCTGACTATTAGGGCCAGTGCTTAGCTGTCACCTCATCATGAGAGTTCAGAGAATCTTTCATTCTGGTTGCTTGCCACTGTGAGTGTATGCATGTGGAACTGGTTTTCCAGTTGTGAAGTGGAAAGAAAAACTGAGTGCAACGTGCAGAGCTGAGTCTTTGCAAGTTAAGAGGGGATAAAGTTTGAGCTGTGATAGACAAACATGATTACGGCAGCAGAGCCCGCTGTCTTAAAATGCATCCTGTTTCTGACGATGTGTACATTGTTGTGAAAATGTAACGCTTTTGCAGAATTCTAGTTCTGCAATAATCAGGGATCCCTGACTGATGCTATTGAGATTGAGGTGAGAAAGACCAGGACAGGAGGAAGAACTATTTCGAACCATCGATGACATCAGTGGCCTGGCAGGCAGGGGGAAAAACTCTGTCAAGCTTGCTGAAAGACTGGAGGATTATGAAACATTAGTGAGTGATGTGACATGGAAATCAGCTCGGAGAGGACCAAAACAAATTGATGGCCAGACATACCACCACCTGCAGTACTAATATATAGCTGTTCATGGACAGAAGCTTGAAACTAACACTAGTCGGCTGTTAGTTTCATTGTTTTTCAGTCGGCTGGACCCAGGTAGGCAGCCCGTTGTGTAAACGAGAATGTGGATTGTAAAGCGCTTAGAGCTTGGTCTCTAGCCGAGGATAGGTGCTATATAAGTATTCATAATAATAATAATAGTAGTGATAATAATAATAACATGAAACGAACACCAACAGTTCATTTTCCTGGGGTCAGTATTATTGTTAACCATGAGGGATTCAAACCAGAAATCCTCAAGTGGAGCAGAGATGTCAATGTTAACCACACAGAACCTGTGTGGTGGACAGTAATGTGTCCATGAAAACACCAGATCCAACTCCTGCGTGTACTGGTATATTTCATCTTCCCGAATGCATGTGGGGCCGGGACCCGCAAAGCGTACATGTGGAAAGAAGAACAAGTCACGGACTGATGAAATGAGATGCACTGCGAGGTAATAAACATCAGACACCTGCTCATCATATTACCACTGAACATGTGCATTTAGCAGCACACTGGACAACATGAAGACCCACTGACGTCAGTTTGAAGAAAAGCGAACTTCATTGGTATGGCCTTGTAAGGACATCCAGTGGCCTTCGTGTAGCAAGTCTCCTTAGGTCTGATGACATTTCACAAAGGATAGGGAACCTGTGACCCCAGCCTTGGCGCGTAACTCGCTGAACTGGAGCAACATTTCCAGAGGTCACAATGAATCGGTTTTCAGCGTGGTGCCCTATTACTCCACTTGGAGTGAAAGGAGAAAAAGAACAACAGTAGAAGAAGCAGAAGAAAATAAGATCATATCTAAGAAAATGTCCCATTTGAGCTGGAAGTAAAGCAGGTCAGAAACGACCATTGTTGTTTTTAATTTTTAAAAAATTTCCAAGTCAGTAAACAGGACAAAAACAGCCCTCCCCCCCCTCCCTACCTTCCCCCACATCCTGCCACCCTTAACCCCCCCCCCCCCCCCCCCCCCTCTCCCCTGAAGGCTTGTAGAAGGAAAGATTTTTCAGCTATAATGAACTCGATGCACATGCACGTACACATGCGTGGGCGCGCACAGAAACGCACGCACGTACATTCATCCTCATCCTTCCTTTTCTTCTACTCCTGCCTTCACAGTCAGTTTACAAAGTTATTTTAAACTTCCTTAATTTTGTAACCATAATGACATGTTTTTTAAACATTTTTTTGCCTAGCTTTTTTTTTTTTTTTTTTTTGGGTTGTCTTTTTTTCTCCAGGTTTTGTCCCGTTAGTCATAGTTTTTTTCGAAAGGGAAAAAAAGTTTGCGAAAGGTTGTTTTAAAACAATTTCTGTATTGTTTTATCACAAATTTTATTTTTCATGTACTTATTTTCTAGTTTATCAGTGAACTAGTTGAGTGATCAAGTTTTCTGAAGACTGTTTTTATGATATCAGAGGACCTGTTACTTATCGTTATTTGCAATTAAGGTTTTTTTTATGCATTCAGTGAATCATTCTAGACTTTTATATATTATCCTTTCGAATAATGTTTTTACCAATCCTACATTTCATCACCCTCGTTCCAAGACAAAACTGCAAATATCCCCTTTAAACCCTAATGTTTTTACCAATCCTACATTTCATCACCCTCGTTCCAAGACAAAACTGCAAATATCCCTTAACCATATAGTTTAGCCTGGTTGCCCTGAAACTAGCCGACATAGCGTCACAAATTTCAATATTTGTCCTGTTTTCCTTCCGGTATTGAAAACTTTTAATGAACAGTGCAAAATCTAGCTCAAATCCCAAGAACTGGACGAGCGGTTTTCATTCAAACAGTGATTTTTCTGGGTGAATACCCAGTATGTCTAACATGTGGATAGAATCCTGCAATGCTTAAATGCAAAATTCATGTATTGTGCTGTAGCAGTGTGTCATCTACATAGGTGATCATCACAGTGTGTCCACACTGATGACAATGCGAAAGACAGCTTTTAAGATTTTTGTAAAGATTGTTGAGTCACAAAATCCTTGGGGAAGTGCTTTGAATTCAGATTATTATTTTTTTTTAATGTGTTGTCTTTTTTCTACAACAAAGGTGTCCTGATATTTGATGGAAATGAGCATTTTTGATGGAGAAGGGGCAGCAAAATGAAATCTCACACATACATCTCTCAGTATGTGTGTGTGTGTGTGTGTGTGTGTGTGTGCGTGCGTGCCCAACATGAGTCTAAGAAAGAGACACATGTCTTGTGTAAAACAAAAAGTGAATTGTTACAGTTGTGAACATGCGTGACCATATTATGACATGACATTCCTGCATCATATATTCCCACCACATTGAAGCTGTCAGCTTAATGCAAGAATTCTCCGGTTGACTTAGTTAGGGTTGCAAGATGGGTGGATGGGTCTTGTTTATTTTTTCATGGGCAAGGTATAATCTTCAGCCTTGGTGCGGCCAAAAATCGATGGGTAAAAACCGGTGTGTGTCGCTTCAAGCAAAAATTGATGATCATGCCGGTACACACCTACACTTTTTCTCTCTCCTGCTTCTCACTTGTGTTTTTGTTGTAGTTTTTCTTTTCCTGGTCCGACGTGAGCCATCTTCTGATCGTGGTGGGATTATAACCCCATGTTACCGTTGTGGGGAAAAAAATGGGGAGAAAAAATCAGTTGTGACCGACTCGAGGAAAAATTGTCGTAGCTCTTTTCAGCTGGACACGGTTAACTGATCACAAAACACCTGAACATTAACACGGCTAACTGATCACAAAACGCCTGAACATTAACACGGCTTACTGATCACAAAACAACAACAGTTAACATAGACCGGTTTCTGCCGCTGTTTGAAAACTGTCGTTTTGCAGTGATCGTATCCAAACTTAGTGAAATACTTTGTCGCAGATGTCCTGCAGATATTAGCAACAGTGCTTTCACCCATCGATCGTTACATTTGACTAGCATAACCCAGCTTATTGCCATTACATGTTCGTTTTTTTAATTTTTTAAAAGTGTTTTTTTGCATTGTGATAATGATGATGATGATGATAATCTTTGCCTTTGGATTAATGCACAATTGCTGTGGTAATATAGGCCGGACCGTAAACTTGCACACGCGATGCGTGACGTGTTGTGGCCGATTTCGAGGTCTGCAGCTGCGTAAATAGGGACAAAGGTCAAAGAGCAAATTGTGAGGTGGCGTGTGCTTCTTCGCAGGGGTGAAGGCCGTCTGGCGCAACCTCGTTTTGGGGTGTCGTTAGCAGCAACTGGGTGGCCTCATTCTCTCCAGCCATTCGTAGTACCTCCCTCATCCTCTCTCGTTCCCCCCCCCCCCCCCCCCCCCTTCCTCCCAGAGCAGAGTCCAAAGAGTGTCGCATGTTACGTTGCGTGGTCTTTGTTGGACTCAACTAGTCTATTGTCCCCCCCCCCCCCCCCCCCCCCCCCCATCACCCCCTCCATACCCCCCGCTGTGACAGCCCTGATATGGCCCTTTGCGGTCGGCTGGGCTATAAGCAACATAACACACGCTTTCCGAACCCACTTTCTTTGTCTCTGTCTCTCCGTTATTTTGAACGTTTTTTCCGTTTTTTTTAAAATTTTTTTTTTAGGACATTGCGTTGTAGAACTTCCTGTAGTTTTTCAGTCCCCCCCCTCCCCCCTCCCCCCACACACATACAAGAAAAGATAAGTAACCATTCGCATCCTCTCGCAGCCTCAACTTGTGATGTGTGGATGTCAAATTTGTGTGTGTGTGTTTGTGTGACCTGTCATTATTTCCAGACCAGACCCATGGTCTTATCTATTATCCAGTGTGGGAAATATGGGAAAGACCTCTTTGTTGATAAAGCTAGGTAACCCACCCTTGAATTTGAAACAGACTCCAGTTTCATCACCAGTCCCACGTTCCCCCACAGCCAGCCTCCTTTCCATCACCTACTCTCATTTAACCACCCCATGCACACACACACACACACACACACACACACACACACACTCACTCTTACACACACAGAAAAAGACACACACACACATACATGTATACATACACTCACTGACTCTCTCTCTCTCCTCACACACACACTCACAGTCACACATACACACACACACTCTCTCTCTCTCTCTCTCTCTCTCTCTCTCTCTCTCTCTCTCTCTCACGCACGCACACACACACACACACACACACACACACACACACACACACACACACACACACACACTGACACACACACACACCACACACACACACACACACAACACACTGACACACACACACACACACGCTGACAACACACACACACACACACACACACACACACACACACACACACACTTGTATAAGAAGCATGATCTTTGTCAAGGTAGGGGATATGTGTCTATGCAGTGTGTGTGTGTGCGCAGGTGTGGGTGGTCTTTGATCATTGCTAAGTGTGTGGGTCTACCTGTCAGTTAATGTTTCCCTGCTTGCATCTTCATCACTTGTACCTTGGAGGTGATGTTTTCACCTGTGTCCTTTGACTTAGTAGTTTGTCCTTTTCTGCAAGATCCAGTATGAATTACTGAATTCATTTTCTAGCAAGCTGATTGAAAGGAGGAACGTGCACTGATAATGAATCTGTCATAGCAGATTGAACATTTTTTCCCCCCACTTTTGTTACAAATGGCATTTTTCCAACTTTTTTCTCTTACCTAAATCGGGTGCTCGGGTCTCAAGAGACAAAGGCGTATTTCGTGTTTGAGGCAGTGAGATTTGCAAAGTGGTAAGATCTGGTGTTGATCCAGATTCAGACATGGATTCAGAGAGCAGAATGGCCTAAGTCAGGGAGAGGAGCCAGGAATTGTTCAGTCAGTGTCACATAACAAGATGAGCTGGATCTTGAACTGCCACCGAAGTGTAGCTGAGGCACAGAGGGTTCAGCGAACTGCAAACAGTGTCAGTGTATCTGCTACAGTTTGGGAAATTATGCGTCTGGCAGGGTATGATGGATTTAGGTGCTGAACCTTTTCATGGTGGAAGATTTTTTTTTGATTTTTGACTTCCAGATGACCTTGATGGAGGTCAGCCTATGTCCAAGTTTGAACTGTGTTCAGCTGAAGGAGAGCATCAAATGGGGAAGGCCAGGGTCAAAACATGGATACTTGGCTTAATTGTTACCTGTTTGGTCCTCGGATGTTTTGTGTTTTACATTTTTAGTGTTTACATTCAATGCAAATTTTTCCATTGCTTCTGTTTTAGTAATTGCAAACATTTCTGTGTGCTTCTGTTTTGCAAACATTTATCTGTGCTTCTGTTTTAGTAATTGCAAACATTTGTCTGTGCTTCTGTGTTAGTAAATTGCAAACATTTATCTCATCTGTGCCTTTGTTTTAGTAATTGCAAACATTTATCTTCTGTGCATCTGTTTTAGTAATTGCAAACATTTATCTGTGCTTTTGTTTTTAGTAAAATTTTGCAAACATTTATCTGTGCTTCTGTTTTAGTATTTGCAAACATTTATGTGTGCTTCTGTTTTAGTAATTGCAAACATTTATCTGTGCTTTTCTGTTTTAGTAATTGCAAACATTTATCTGTGCTTCTGTTTTAGTAATTGCAAACGTTTATCTGTGCTTTTGTTTTTAGTAATTGCAAACATTTATATATGTGTTTCTGTTTAGTAATCGCAAACATTTATGTGTGCTTCTGTTTTAGTAATTGCAAACATTCATCTGTGCTGCTCAGATTCTGCAGATTTATTGACAAATTAAACATATGTAGACATTTTGCAGCATTTTCATGTGTAACGGTCGTAACGCATTTTCATGTGTAATTTGATTTTTATGATCAGTAAACAGTCAGCCCAACTCTGTCATACAGATTATAACCAAAATGTCCAATCTGAAGAATGGTTTCATTGGGAGTTCGAGCAGTGTTTCAAGTTTGGAGTCACTGGTATTCCCATATTCTGATGCATCTCTTTGCCTGTGACAGTGCTTAGGAACTGAATTGAAAGCAACAACAACAACACAAAAAACATGTTCAAACAGAAAAATTTAAAAGCCTTATGTGTTACGCATGCTTATTCATGTGCTGAAATTGTGAAAGGCAGATTTAGAAGTAGGGTTCTTATTAGTGAGCATCAAGAAAATGCTGGGGTACAAGACGGCTATCTAAAAAGTGAGGAAAGTGACTCATAAATGATTGATTCATTCATATTTTCAGGTTAAACGTTTTTGGTGTGTGTGTGTGTGTGGTGTGTGTGTGCGCGCGTGTCAACCTCGGGTGATGTCAGTGGAGGAAGGACTAGCGCACAGCCCAAACACACTCACAGCTTGCTTACAATCTCATTCATATATCATGCATTCGTCACATCAAACCACTAGTAAAGTCTATAACTTTACTACACATGTTCATAGAACGAAACATCAATGCATATGGAATCAAACAAAATAAAACATTCTCTCTTTCCTGAACTTCACAAAATCATTTATCTAAAACATCATTAACTAACCCGGGTATAAATAGATTTCTACTTTACCTGGCCAGGTGATCTTAACTATTCACGAATCACTGTCTTTTCTTTTCTTTTTTTTTCTTTCTTTTCACTGTCACTTTCACAAGCACGACACAACTGCTGGCACTGGTCTTGGTCTGCTGGCGCCTGGTCAGGTGAGACTGTTGGCACTGGCGTTGGTCTGTCGATGAAAGTGGCGCTGGCCAAGTATGAGGTCGAACCCCAGTGAAGATAGAACAGTGACTATCAACATCGATCTGTTCTCCTTTCTTTCTTCCTGCATTAACGCATTGCACTCTCTCTCTCTCTCTTCTAGTCTGCTCTTATCAAATGGACATGGTTGCTTTTCTTTTCTTTTTTTTTTCTTTTCTTTCTTTTCCTCTTCATTAGTTAGCAACTCTCTCTTTCCACATCTCTCTTTAGTCCTCCCTTTGCAGACTATATCTGGTGCTAATGCTCAAACTTCACTCCTCTCATCTCTCTGCCTTTCTCCTGCAGAGACTACACCCCAGAACCTTCTCTCTCTCCTCTGTGTCTCTCTGTTCGTTCTCCCCCTCGTTCTGCCGTTCTCTCCCTCTCACATCCTTCTTATTCCGTTCCGATCTGTCCAAAAAGGGCGAGTACCATTGGTCAGTATTTTACCCCTGATACCCGAAGTTATCTCCCTCTAATTCCATTGGATATTCAAATCATGACAGTCACGCCTACACGCCTTACTCTCTGTGGTGGTCAATTGGTCATTTAATTGATTAGCTAGATTTCACCCCCACCACACACTACCTTCTCCCTCTCCCTTTCCTGCTTTAACCTGCGACGTCCGACTAACAATGGCGCTGGTTCCACAAATTGGCTAGATGAGCCTGAGCCAGGCGCTACGACTCGTCTCGCTAGACATCGAGGCGTCGGTCAAAGCTGCTTAGTCCGTCTAGCCGGACAGACCGTCTCTGTGGAGCCTCTCCCCTATGCTTAATTGGCTGGATCCGAACCATGGGCCCGTCTATGTGGCGCCCAGAATATTTGAGTTAGAGCTTATGTCCAAACAACCTGGACCACGACTTGGTTGTTCTATTTTTGACCGTGACAATTTCCCCCTTGCAAAAGACTATGCTCCGCATTGTCTCAAAACAACGGTACAAAAAGGACAACAACCGAATTTGCTGACACACAGCTACACGTGCAAAGTTTGAAAAATACTTTACACCAACCGGTTTACAAATTATAAAATATATCATTAGTGAATACCACTCCAATGAGTTATAATTGACGTGCGCTCTTGCGTTATTTCGACTCATTTTATAACGACCTCTGTGCGCACCCATGCAATCCCCCTACCTGCGGATTTGCCATATCTTCTCTTCACAATTCTTATGAAAAGCACAATATAATATGATCACGATCCATGACACTTCACTGAGGAATCTCCATCCTCACTTATTGCAAATAATGCATCACTACACAAGCGACTGTATGCTCCAAGCATAACTACATTCACATGAACAAGTCTCACAAAGAAAACATGAACAAGTCTCACACAAAAATATGAACCATAGCCAACTGGAATGAACCCATATCCAATCAACATAACTGTAATCAACACATGTTATCAACAAAGCACCCCGGATATGACTGACTTCCTCTAAGTTGCAGCTTGCTAGACTACACGGCTTAAATAGTCAGCTCCGACATTCTGTCGACCTGGAATGTACTGCACTCGATACCTGTAGGGCTGCAGTGCCATTGCCCCAACGCAGAACCCTGCTGTTTTTCAGCTGTGCCTCCTGCAGGAATTTGAGTGGTTGGTGATCTGTCTCTATCACGAACTCTCTCCCATACAAGTATTTGTGGAACTTCTGCACGGCCCACACGACAGCTAAACACTCCTTCTCTACCGTTGCGTACCCTTCTTCACACTTTGTCAACTTCATGCTAGCATACCTCACAGGAACTCGACCCCTTCATGCTCCTGCAACAATACCGCACCTATCCCACCACCTGATGCATCTGTCCGCAACAAAAACGGTTTAGACATATCCGGTAGCTTCAAGATGGGACGGGAACCTAGTCTTTCCAGCACCGTCTGCAGTGCTTGCTCTGCAGCGTCTGACCATTCGACCACTGCCGGTTTCCCTGCCTTGACCAAATCACTGAGAGGACTCGTGATTGCTGCGAAATTTGGAACAAACTCCCTATAGAAACCGATAAAACCTAGCAGACTCCTGACTTCTGTTTTGGTCTTTGGTCTCTCTGAATTCATCATCTTCTCCACCTTTCCCCTTTCTGGCTGCTTTGTGTCGCCTCCGACAACAAAACCTAGGAACTCCTACTGTCTAGCCCTTCATACAGTGACACATCCCTGTATGACTCTTCTCCTGGAAACTTAGGCAACAAAATCTCCCCTTCTTCTGCTGGGTCTCTTTCACCTCATCAATGATTGCTGCTGCGCCTATGTGCTGAGTCTCACGCTGAATATATTTGCGGAGAAAATTCGCATGGAAAAGTTTTGGTTTCCCATTCACATCAATTCGGTAATCCCGACCGACCTTTTCAGTGATGGTGAATGGTCCTTTCCAATGCATCAGCAGCTTGTTGTGACCCGTGGGAAGCAGTACCAGGACTTGATCTCCCGCCTTGAGGGATTGCTTCCTCACCTTCCTGTCACATTGCTTCTTCTGAACGACCCTAGCCTCCTGCAAACTTTCCCTTGCAACCTTACGTGTCTCATACCTGTGCCCACCTTTGGAACAGGGCGAGATTGGGCCAATCAGATCAATAGCCACCCTCCTGAACGGTGTGTCAATTAAAGGGGGATGTTTAAGAGGCGCCTTCCTCTTCACCCCTCTTGTGGCTGACCTTTGACACACATCACATGACATGCAGAAACGTTTTATGTCTGCCATTGCTCCTGGCCAATGAAAGTCATCAAAGATTCGGTCAGCTGTTTTGCTGGTGCCGAGATGACCCGCCATGAGCGACTCGTGACCCACTGACATGACAGTGTCACGATAACCTGCTGGTACCTCTAACTGAGTGGTCACCTTACCTGTCTTCCCCTTGGTGAACACTCGGTACAACAGCCCGCCTTTCACAAGAAATTCTGTCTCACCTCCTCTAACCTCCTGTTTCTCTCCACCTCTTGCCAACTCCCAAGACTTCACGAGCGAAGGGTCTTGTTCCTGCGCTGCTCTAAACTCATCAGGCGACACATCTATGCCTGACTTCCTTGCTGGAACGACTAACGGTTTATCAACCTTTTCCTCCTTCTTGCTCCGTGTTTGAACTGCTGCCCCTGTAGCAGTCAACAACTCGGGATCCCCTGGATCCCTTGCCCCTGGAATATTTCCAATGATCAAATCATGAAGGGGTTTCTCCATCACCAACGCAGACAACTCGCCTGAGAAGTAAGGGGTACGTACTTCTATCTTAGCAACTGGAAACTCCCTCACAGTGCCATCGATTAGAGTACAGGTCTGGATTTGCCCTGTCAAATCCCCTTTCTCGACCAGCGTTGTTCGTACTACCCCGCATGAACAACCAGTGTCTCGTAACACTTTCACCCTCTGCTGGCCAATCCACCCTTCTTCCACTGGTAACGAACCACTCAGCCTAGTGCCCTCCATCCCTGACACTGACTGCTGTCCAGTGCTAGCCATAGGCTGCACTCCACCCTCTTCAGACTGAATCCCTTTTGGTTCCACTGCAGGTCATTTCCCTTGGCGACCCTTATCCACCTCTTGCAAGGCTGCTGCCTTCTGGAACCTCATGCGACAATCCCTCGCCACATGTCCCTTCTTGTGACAAATGAAACACCTAATGTCCCTTTGCCCTTCCTTCTGCCCCACCACTGGGTTTGCAGACTTTGCAGAAAACTCCCCTAGTCTCCTTGCACTCTTCTCACCTGTGCCTAGCACCTGTTTCTCCTGCACCTTAGTGCCCAAACGTGCCTCTCTATACACCTCTGCGAACTTCAACAACTCTCCTGCTGTCTCTGGCTGTCTCTCTTTCAAATGTATGGTTAACTCAGGGCCGCAACCTGACAAAATCTGTTCCTTCATAACTAGCTCTTTCAATTCAGCGAACTCCTTTTTCGTACCACTCAACTCTAACCATTTATCAAAATAGTGATCTAAACGTGCACCAAACTGAGTGTACGTTTCCCCTGCTTGCAATCTAGCTGAACGAAATTTCTTCCTGAACCCCTCCTCTGTGAGGTCAAATCCTTTCATCAACGATTCCTTCACAGCGCCGAAATCAGACTGTTGTTCTGCTGGTAACGCAGTGAAAATCTGTAATGCCTTACCCGTCAGTAACGCTGACAAAATGACTGCCCACTCTTCTGAAGGCCAACCCTGACTGGTCGCAAACGTTTCGAAACGACTGATGTATGCATCAATCGAATCGGTTCCTTCAGAGAATTTTGGCAACTTGGGTCGGGGGCGTAGCTGCGCACAGAGTCACTGGAAACTGAACTAACCATCACCGTGGTCTCCCCCTGTATTCTCACTCTCTCTAACTCTAATTGAACCTTTAATCTTTCCGTTTCCTGCTTCATTCTTCTGTTTCCTGCGCTTCCCTTAGTCTTTCTGTTTCCTGCGTTCTTTATCATTGTTAGCCTGAATCCTTAATCTTTCTGTTTCCTGCTCTGCTATTTCTCCAGCGACACGTCGTCTTTCCGCTCGCTCATCCCTTTCCATCTTTTGCTGGTTTTCAACGAATGCTCGCAACTCTTCTCCCGAATAGCCTAAATCACGAGCAACACTCACAAGTTGTTCAATAGGGGTGTTCTTTTCTTCCGCCATTATATCTTCTTTTTTTTTTTTTTTGAACAAGATTTTATAACAACGACAGCCAAACTGGTGGTTACCGACACGAGTGACGTGATAGCACAATCCTATGAATGATAATATTAGCTTGGGACAACGTAGTTAGTTTTTATAAGACGCCCAGCGCCTGACCCAACTATGAGAGCGAATTATAGGCAATCTGTGCGAAATAAGTACTCTGGGGCTGAAATGCCAAGCCTAGTATTAACTATCTTGGAAGCAATGCCAAGCCTAGTATTTAACTATCTTGGGAACATACAGTAAGACAACCCCTTGTCTTAGGATTACAATACTTGAATCCCACCCAGCTTCCTCTCTGAGAAGTTGAACAATTATAATAAATGGGCCAGAATATCCTGGCAGGCTCGCCAATAAATTGTCAACCTCGGGTGATGTCAGTGGAGGAAGGACTAGCGCACAGCCCAAACACACTCACAGCTTGCTTACAATCTCATTCATATATCATGCATTCGTCACATCAAACCACTAGTAAAGTCTATAACTTTACTACACATGTTCATAGAACGAAACATCAATGCATATGGAATCAAACAAAATAAAACATTCTCTCTTTCCTGAACTTCACAAAATCATTTATCTAAAACATCATTAACTAACCCGGGTATAAATAGATTTCTACTTTACCTGGCCAGGTATTCTTAACTATTCACGAATCACTGTCTTTTCTTTTCTTTTTTTTCTTCTTTTCACTGTCACTTTCACAAGCACGACACAACTGCTGGCACTGGTCTTGGTCTGCTGGCGCCTGGTCAGTGAGACTGTTGGCACTGGCGTTGGTCTGTCGATGAAAGTGGCGCTGGCCAAGTATGAGGTCGAACCCCAGTGAAGATAGAACAGTGACTATCAACATCAATCTGTTCTCCTTTCTTTCTTCCTGCATTAACGCATTGCACTCTCTCTCTCTCTCTTCTAGTCTGCTCTTATCAAATGGACATGGTTGCTTTTCTTTTCTTTTTTTTTTTCTTTTCTTTCTTTTCCTCTTCATTAGTTAGCAACTCTCTCTTTCCACATCTCTCTTTAGTCCTCCCTTTGCAGACTATATCTGGTGCTAATGCTCAAACTTCACTCCTCTCATCTCTCTGCCTTTCTCCTGCAGAGACTACACCCCAGATCCTCTCTCTCTCTCTCTGTCTCTCTGTTCGTTCTCCCCCTCGTTCTGCTGTTCTCTCCCTCTCACATCCTTCTTATTCCGTTCCGATCTGTCCAAAAAGGGCGAGTACCATTGGTCAGTATTTTTACCCCTGATACCCGAAGTTATCTCCCTCTAATTCCATTGGATATTCAAATCATGACAGTCACGCCTACACGCCTTACTCTCTGTGGTGGTCAATTGGTCATTTAATTGATTAGCTAGATTTCACCCCCACCACACACTACCTTCTCCCTCTCCCCTTTCCTGCTTTAACCTGCGACGTCCGACTAACAATGGCGCTGGTTCCACAAATTGGCTAGATGAGCCTGAGCCAGGCGCTACGACTCGTCTCGCTAGACATCGAGGCGTCGGTCAAAGCTGCTTAGTCCGTCTAGCCGGACAGACCGTCTCTGTGGAGCCTCTCCCCTATGCTTAATTGGCTGGATCCGAACCATGGGCCCGTCTATGTGGCGCCCAGAATATTTGAGTTAGAGCTTATG
>CM031628.1:11885486-11925486 GCA_018398815.1 Conus ventricosus | reverse complement strand
AGGGAGAAAAATAGGTACAATAGTTACAGTGATGATGATAATAAGAAAAAAAAAAAACATTAGAGGCATAAAACGAAGTAAACATTGTCCATTGCCAGAGAGAATTTCACCATATTTGTCTATGTTTGGGGAAAATGTGACAAACTAAAAGGAAGGGGGAAAAAAAAAAAAAAAATTTTTTATCAATAAACTGGAAGGGTGGTTATACCAATTGCAGCATGGGTGTTGTCTTGTTGGTATGCCCATTGGATGTGACTAAAAGAGAGACAACTCTTGCTGATGCTTTCATGCAAAATTGCGTTTAGTTGTGTCTGCTTCTTCGACAACCTGCTGACATGTGGGCAATTAGTAGCAGGGACTACAAGCCATGAAAATATTGGGGTGTGTGGGGGTGGGGTGGGTGGGGGGGGGGGGGAGGAACAGATGAGAGAGCATGATCGCTGGTGAATCGGGTATGAAATTGAAAGCAATTTGTGCTAGAAAACATTTTTAACTGTAATTACTGTAACTGCAACAGCAGGTACTCCTCGACCGTCCGTGTGTGATAAGTGATGACTAGGGAAAAAAAAATTAAGGCCCCCACCCCCCCTACCCTTTACAAAAAACTGGAAGATTTTTATACTCTCTTTGTTGAAAAATATACTTGGGGGGGGGGGGGGGGGGGGGGGGTTGAATACCCTCACCCTCCATGCCCTTGTGCTTTTACAAAAAAAACAACCCCACACACAAAAAACTGGAAGATTTTTACACACTCTTTATTGAAAATACACTCATTTTTGCTAAAAAAAAACAAACAAAAAAAACAACAACATCAAAAGCAGTTTTAGCATTAAAGCAGGTCCAGTCTGAAATAATTCCACACTCTGCATCCTTTATGAAAGAATTAACCTAGTTTGCAAGGACAGGTGGTGGTGGTGGTGGTGTACTGTGTATGGTTTGTAGCCATCATCATCTGTTGCTATCCGCTGCCTTTCGTGAGTTCATAGCGTACTTGCTCATGATAAGTTTCTCAACTATCTGTTTATCCTCCGGTGCACAGCCCTGATGTGGCCCTTTGCGGTCGGCTGGGCTATAAGCAACATTATCTTATCTTATCCTCCGGTGCCGTTAAATTTTTATGTAATTGTTCTTTCTCTTTCTTCTATACTGTTAGTATCAGGTCTTTCTAGTCGTGACACAAAACCTATTTCTGGGTATTGGTTCCCAAGGAGTAGTAACATGCCATATATGAGATTTTGCTTGATTGAATAAACAGCCTGATGTTGAATAACAGCTGGAGATTGTGTCCCTTGCTTGATTGAATAAACAGCCTGATGTTGAATAAGTTTAACAGCTGGAGATTGTGTCCCTTGCTTGATTGAATAAACAGCCTGATGTTGAATAACAGCTGGAGATTGTGTCCCTTGCTCGAGAGTGAAGTTGAGTGGCTGTAAAGGTCGTGGTGAACTGTTCAGTCTTACCCCATTCTGTGTTATCAACAACTTGACAAAGAGAGAGAGGGGTTAGTGGAGAGTGCTTAAACCAAGGGAACTTGGTCATAATGTCCGAGGCTTTGACAGGAGGCCATGACGGTTATGCCACTCTCTGTGTCGGTATCGTCAGCTGTGGAGTTGGTCATTGTCTGGACCGTCTTACTCATGGCAGCAGAATAAAGCAACGTGTCGGAGAGAGCCGGTTTGTGCTGGTTCAAAACATGCCTACTCAGCGATACGAAGTTTTGGGTTGAAAGATAATGGTTAATACTATAACAATGCCGTTAGGTCAGTGATCGTTGTGTTCGAAGTAGAACGCCATGCCCTCCTTCCCTCCGTCTCTCCGTTTTTTTTTAGCGTTGTGTCACTCCGCTACATGTAATGCGTTGATGTGAATTGATTGTTATGAAATGTAAATTGTTCACACATTGATTTTCTGGCGAGGGTGATCTCTCTTTAAAGATTTCTCTCTCTCTCTCACTTTCGCTCACAGAATCTCTCTCTCTCTCTTTCTTTCTCTCTCTCTCTCTCTCTCTCTCTTCTCTCTCTCTCTCTCTCTCTCTCTCTCTCTCTCTCTCTCTCTCTCTCCCCCTTTTTCCACTCCGTGTTCCTCCCCACCTGACATCTTTACAGACCCTCAAGATAAGCCCCAGCACCACATTTCCTTTCCTGACTCATTTGCCTTTGGGCATCTTGTGAGGAACAAGATAAACGATCCTCCCAGGTCAAGACTCTATCCCTAGAACCTTCTGTGTCTGGGCAGGTCTCTCCGCCACTCTGTCCTCATAGCCACTCTGTCGCTCATACTGGTCACTCATTGCCCACCTGCCGTGTACCAGAGGCTTAGGCTTTGTAGGAAAGAAGTCTTCGTCAGGCCATTCAGAGAGACAGAGGTAGGGAGGGTGAGAGAGAGGTACATAATGAAAAAGACTGATTGATCAGTTTCTTGTATACATGTATACAGAGGTAGGGAGGGTGAGAGAGAGGTACATAATGAAAAAGACTGATTGATCAGTTTCTTGTATACATGTATACAGAGGTAGGGAGGGTGAGAGAGAGGTACATAATGAAAAAGACTGATTGATCAGTTTCTTGTATACATGTACTTATGGTGTTCTTACTGGTTGGGGAAGTGAGAGAGAAGTTGCAGCTTAGCAGCGCAGCCAGTTTAATTGATTTCAATAATAATAAGAGAACGTATCTGATTCTAAATCTTTGGGGAAAAAAAACACATATCATCCCAGTTAGGACTGTCGTCAGTTTTTGCTCCAAGCTTTGGTTTAGTTGAAATGGTGTTAGTTTTTCACGTTATCGTGATGCAGGCATTTCCACATGACTCTCCTTATGAAGGTGTGCTGTGATGATAATTGCAGTCAATGTGGGTCAGATTAGTCACACATCGCGAGAATGATAGCAACAGTCACCATAAAAAAATAGCTGACCAGATTTTCTGGAAGGTTTTCAATCAGCAGTTTTTGGAGTACGCTGTCAGTCTTTTTTCTTTTCAGTAAAAGTGAACCAGCTACAGTGGACTGTATTTATTCATTTGGAAAAAAAAGCAATCGATCTCCGCCTTTCTTCACACTCCAAAGTGTCCACACCATAGTGTGATATCAGCGATCAGCTGTGCGCGAACTGTTGAACTTGTGTTACCGCAGGGCCTGGACAGCGGAAGGGAAGTTCCATGATGAGAGTGCAGAAGGCGACAGTGATGTTGGAAATGGATAGTTTGTTAGAGGAGACAAACCCACTTCGAACTTTGTTTTGTTTTGTTTTGCCACAGATTAAAACCTATTTGGAACACAGCCCAGTTATTTTGACCTTTCAAACCATCTGTCGTTAAAAAGTGAAAGAAACGAAGTGATGGTTTGATAAAGGAGACAGACCCACTTCAAAATTTGTGTTTTTTCTTTTTTGTTTTGTTTTGCCACAGAATAAACCTATTTCAAACACAGCACAGTCATTTTGACCTTTCAAACATCTATCATCAAAAAGTGAAAGATTTTGCTATGGTGCTTTGCTAAAAAAAAAATTATTTTCTGAGAAAAGTAATGAAAAAAAGCCAAAATTGGATGTCCAGGGGCAATCAACTACAGTGTTAATGCACTCAGAGCAGCAAGTGGATCTGTGTTGATGTGTTCAGGATGTTCCGGGTCATTTCATCTGCAGTGTTTGTAAGCTCCTTGAAACTCCTTGAATTCTGACAGCCGATTTCAAGGCCTTGAAAAAATTTGAAAATCGGTAAAAATGTGGTTCTGTTGACCAAACCTTGAAAACCTTTGAAAATCAAGCCATTGGCTCCAAAAATGTTTAATGTGGCAAAAAGAAATGGCAGTTTGATTTTTCTGCGTTCAGGTTAATAAAAAATTATTAGAAATTTTTTTTTACAAACATCATCACGATCCTGGATTGTCGTCTGCTATATAACCAAGGGAGATAATTTGTAGCTTCATCAATTTTAGTGAAGTTGCATCTTCCTTGGTTAATAGCAGATGACAATCCACTATGTTAGTAATAATTTGGTTTGTAATAATTTTTTTCATCAACCTGAACACAGAAAAATCAAACTGCCATATATTTTTTCAATTTTTATGCAAGTGTTGTAGCCTTGAAATAATTAAAAAAAAAAAAACCCTCCCCTTGAAAACTCCTTGAATTTTGTTCTTGGGAGTCTGTAGGGACCCTGCAGTGCAGTAACATTAAACCAGTGTTGGTGCTCTTCTTTTTCAGATACACCATGTAAATAAACCCACCAACCCAAAACATACCTGACATCATGGCACGGGCGAAACATGAAGTGGGCCAATCTCTGGAACGGTTGAAGAAGGAGGCGCAGGCACGGGCGGAGGAGGCGGAGGCGGAAGGGGAGCAGGATGGACTTCCGGACGGAGGATGGGGGTGGATGGTGGTGCTGGCCTCGCTGGTGTGCAACATCATCGTGGACGGCGTCTGCTACTCCTTCGCCATTTTCAAAGAGCGCTACATGGAGGAGTTCAACGCCACCAACGAACAGGCAGGCTGGGTGGGCTCGCTGCTGGCTGGGTGTTACCTGACCATAGGTAAGTGACCCGGTCCATTCATTCATGGCTCTAGATCTTGGGATCAGTCATCCAGAGGTTGACAGTAATTTGTACTGTGTCAAGGCTTGAATGACTCCAGATTTAGGTAGCTGATCCTTCTTGTCCTGAAAGAAAGGAACAAATTTTGAGCATGATCACTATGTTATACTTGTCTTGAAGGAAGGGAGGAAATTTTAAGTTGTCCTGAAGGAAGATAACAGATACTAAGTAGGGGTACTTATGTTACTTGTCTTGAACTGTAGTTGAAGGAAGAAAGTTCCAGTTTGAATAGGATTACTTAAAATCACTTGTCCTTTAGGAAGGGAAATAATTTAAGTAGGGTCACGTGTAAACTATTTGTCCTTATGGGAGAGAACAAATTTTAAGTTGGGTTACTTGAACTACGTGTCTCGAAGGAAGTGAACAAAAGTTTGGAGATTAATTACTAGCTCTGAAGAAAGCGAATATCAGTAAGAGTTTAGTTGCTAATACTGATAGTTCTAGCTCTTGAAGAGGGAGAATTCAAGCTAGTTCACTAACACTTTGAATGAAGGGAACAACAGAACTTGGAACTAATAATGCCAGGTTGGAAAGAGGAGAACAAAGGCAGGATAACTAGTACTTATTAGCCTTGAAGGAAGAGAATAAAAGTTGGATAACTAGTACTTTCTTGTCTTGAAGGAAGAGAGTAAAAGTTGGATGACTAAACTAAAGTGCAACTTGCCTTGAAGGAAGAGAACAAAAGTTAGATGACTCAAGCTTGTAACCTAGTTTTTGTTTTCATCCAGTTTTGTAGGGAAATAATCTCCCAAGTCAGAAGGAAAAAGTAGCAAGAAATAAATGACGCAGCGTATTTTGGTCAAATGGCCAGGCTGATTTACTTTATCAGCTTACTTTTCAAGAATGAGTTTTAGTCTTCTGTTGAGATTATTTGATTTTTAAGAGCACACAACTTTATCAGGTTACTTTTTAGGAATGAGTTTTTGTCAACTGTTGAAAGTCTCCGCCATTAGTTGTCCACTGGGTCTTAATAAATTGAAACTGATGTTCCACCAGCTACGTCAGACTGTCTCTCTGAGGACTGAAAAGAGCTACCATTATTCAAATACTAGATGATTTTTTGGACACTGAACATGTTTTCCTGAGGGTTCACATGCTTCTTGAATCTCCCTGAAAGCCCAAGGTTGAATTTTAAAATGCCAGGATATGGGCTTTTGAAACTCCTAGGATTTTTTTGAAATTTGAAGCTTTCCCCTGAAAACTTCTTGAATGGTAAATTTTCAGAAAATTTACTTTTTTCATTCAACGCCTATCTTGCACTGAAGAGACTGAAGATAAGTGATTGCTCGTTCATTTTCGTTGTAATTGTTTTGTATCTTGCCTGAAGAAGACCTAACAGGTCGAAATGCGTCATGTTTTGTCTTGTGATTCGTTTGTCCACGTTTTTTGGGCGGTTCGTTAACATTTACTTAAGATTTGTTTGGTAAATTTTCAGCAGAAGTAAGCGTTATGGTGTTTGTCTGATAGCAAGTGTCGGATTTCACACTCCTGATCAGTTAAGAAATCAACAAAAGAAGTCGGAATCCATCCTCTGCAGAGAAAGAAAAGACCCAGGGGAGGTAATTGAGAACACCTATACATGTGGGTCTTCCGTAATTTAAGAGCATGCCCTGATGCAGTGTTCTTGCTGTTGACACAAGTCCAGTGGTAACTTGAGCCAGTGTTGTGAAAACTAAAGGCAACCAAAACATGGCTGTGCACATCCAGTGTGTCAATAGTCGGCTAGCATTTCCATTACCGGCGGGATAGCTTACCAGCCAAGCAAAGGGAATGGAACATCAACAAAACTGCGAAGCTTACAGACCAGCCGCACTTAGGGCGGGGTCATGGGTCATTGTTCTTCGAGTTCTAGGGTTGCTGAGGTCTGCTGTGTTTACTTATATTAGTTCAGATGTGAAAACGACAGACATGGGAATTTTTTTAAATTATTATTTTTTTAACCTAAATGGTTGTAAGATGCATTTAAATGAATGAACAAGTGACAGCTGAGCTTTGGAGAAGCAGTTTTCTCTTTTCAAGAAACTGTCCTGATTAGGGTTTGATCTGTGCTCAAACAGAGCCCTTTTAACCCCCCCCCCCAAAAAAAAAAAACAACAAAAAAAAACAACAACAACAACAAAACAACAACAACAACAAAACAACAACACAAAACAAAAAAACAAACAAAAACAAACCAAACAACAATGTCTGTAAATACTTCAAATGATATAAAGGGTCTTGAACACTCTTTGAATGTTATTGGTTGAGTGTGTAGTCATATAGTCATATAAATCGTATAACAATGAAATCTTTCAAAAACTTTCCCATAATAGTTTATTTTTCTTCCTCGTGACCATTATGTTCATGTATTTCGAGACAACTTGCTTACTGTGTGTTGCCAGGGCCTGTGGTTGGAGTCTTGGAGGAGAGGTTCGGGTCCAGGAAGGTGACCATGGTCGGCGCTGCCATCGCCTGCTTTGGTTTCATCGCCAGCACTCAAGCCACCAGTATTGAGATGTTGATCGTCACCTGGGGCGTCATTGGAGGTGCGTATTTCTGTCACTCTTGAGTGTGGGTCAGGGAGGAAAACTGTTCAGCCATTTCCGCCATCACCGCCATTATTTTTTTTCATCTCCACCGCAAGAAAAGTGTATTGGCTGAGAAGAAAAACAAACAAAAAACCCCTAAAACATTGCCTTATTGCAAACTTGTTGGCCTCTGTCAGAGATACTCACAAATGACATAGTGCTTATTCTGTTTATTTTCCCTGTCTTTTATCAACATGCTGTTGAGTGAAAAGTCTCGGCGAGAGATAGCTGCCATTGAAAAAAAAAAAAACCTATAGGAACTGAGACTTTGTCTAATGTTTGTGAAAGGAGATAAATGACCGCGGGGTTGGTAACGTGACGTGAACGCGAGGCAGTCGACAGATTGGAAGCAGTTTGTCAGAAATATGTGTAAACAGTTTAAAGCGCTTTCAGAGTCATGCTGGTTGCAGTTTGGTCACATCGAGCATCTCATTCATCAGATCGCAGACTGTCAGGAATGAGAAAGTCGCAGCATTTTTCAGAACAAGGGAAAATGGGTAGCTTGGAGATGAAAGAAGAAAGAACATAGAGGATGCCTTTATTTAAATTATGATGCAAATGGTCTCAGGCGGTGTTGTTTAAACTGCATCATACTTTGAAAAAATCTTAAGATGAAGATGAAGTCAGTTCTGCATAGCACAGAACATGATTAAAAAAAAAGAAGAGTCAATAGTGTAAAGAACAGAAACACAGAGTGATGCATAAAGTCAAGTCTTGAAGAACGAAGATTGTTGCAAAAGATGATGTTGATGTGAATCCACAGGCATCGGGTTTGGCATGATTTACCTGCCAGCCATTGTGACGGTGGGGCAATGGTTCGACAAGAAACGCGCTTTCGCCACGGGACTGGCGGTGTGTGGGACTGGCGTCGGCACCTTCATTTTCCCCCCTCTGACCCAGCACCTGATTAGTCAGTACGACTGGCGCGGGGCGCATCTCATCATCGCCGGCATTGTCCTGAACTGCATGGTGTGCGGCGCCATCTTCAGGCCGCTGGACAAAGTGAAAAAACCTGGCAGGTAATGGGGGAGCGTCCACGGCTGGGGGATTTGTAGTGTCGGTGTTGTGGTTTGCCGTGTCCCCAGTTCAGAAGGGATGTAGCTCTGTGAACAGTTCTATTTAGGTGAATAAGGTATGGTCCGTGGATAAGAGTTTGTACGGCCTCTTCACTGATTGTGGATTTGGTTGGTTGGACTTTTTCGTGGTGTGTATGTATACATGTTTCTCTCTCTCTCTCTCTCTCTCTCTCTCTTTTCCTTTCTCTCTCTCTCTGTCTGTCTCTCTCTCTCTCTCTCCCTCTCTCTCTTTCCTTTCTCTCTCTCTCCCTCCCCCCCCCTCCTCTCTCTCTCTCTCTCTCTCTCTCTCTCTCTCTCTCTCTCTTACCAAAGACAGCTAGTTCGCTTTCGCCCTGCCATCTTTGCAAGGTCAGGTGCAGCTGATTTAGGAGTGTCCCAAGACAACACAGATAGAAACCTTGCTGTCACTTATAAAGCGGATAAGCACCGTTAAATGAATCTGTTGCCTTTATGTCCAACAGGCAGGAGAAAATGTCTGTCATCTATCGGTAGCAGCATGGAGATTGAAGAATTGGATTCCCAGTGTAGAGTGATGGGAGGGGAGTGGAAGTTGAAACGATGTGCTCAGTCCTGACCAGGCCTCGGTGGTTGGGTCTGCTGTAAAGAATAAGACATAGGGTGTGGACATTATAGTGTGGGCATTATAGTGTGGGCATTATGGTGTGGACATTATGGTGTGGACATTATAGTGTGGACATTATAGTGTGGACATTATAGTGGGACATTATGGTGTGGACATTATGGTGTGGGCATTATAGTGTGGGCATTATAGTGTGGGCGTTCTAGGGTGGGCATTATAGCGAGGGCATTATAGCGAGGGCATTCTAGTGTGGGCATTCAGGGGTCACATTATTTTCAGTTTTGTTCCCTCTGCTCGGCCTTTGCTCTTTCCTCCATGGCTCAGATTTGTTTGCTTGACGTGTGAGGATTATATTTCTTTTGGATGGCTGTAGCTTTGATTTTGTATTTGATGAAAAATCTTGACAAAATAATGGATGAACTTGTCGCTGTAGACACGGTCATCGTCATATGGTCAGTACCTCTGTCAGTGATTTTTTTTTTTTTAAGCGTGTGACAGAAATGATAAGAAAAAAATAGCAACAATGAACACAAAAATTGGTGTCTCTTTTGTCTGACAATGGGGAAAAATTCTTCAGAAAATAATTTCGATGCTCATACATAGCCTTGATTGTTGTCAGAGTGTGTTCATGTGTTGATAGTAAAGAGAAAGGTGATTGTTGTGGGTTACAGAGAATGCTACCAGTCCCAAGTGGAGATTGAACGAGGCGCCATCATGAAGGCTCTGATAGAGGAGAAGAAGCGACAGCGCACCATCTCCAACGGGTCGCTGGACAACTGCATCATCACCAAGGACAACCGCCTGATCAAGATCGACCCAGCTCTGTTGGAGTGCAAGCGCACCAACTCCTTCATCGCGCGCTTCAAGAGGTCGCTAGGGTTCAGCTCGCAGAGCCTGAACAAGAGCAAGTCCAGTCTGCAAGGCATACCAGCATCGTCATCAACGCTGTCAACGAAGTGCAGAAGGAAAACAACGGTGCCAAATTTTCCCCCATCTACCGACCCAATGGCAAGCAGGTCACCACGCCCCAAACCGGCGGCCAGACGGCCACGGACTCCCCGAAAAGCGGAACATCAGAAGACAGCGGGGTTTGTACCGACGGGCAGAAGCTGGCAGCCGATGCCGTGTCGCTGAACGACCTGTGGCTCCGCCTGTCGAAGGAGGAGGCGGACATCGACGCCAGCAGCGCCAGCAGCTGCCAGTCGGTGAATAATCCCGTCATCGTGCCGGGAAACAAGCACCTCGGCCTGGACGCCAGCATCATCAGCGTCCAGCTCCTTCCGCACTTCAGTTCCGCCGACGGCGCCACCTTTCCCGCCACGCCGCGGCGAAGCAGCGCGTGCTCAGGTGGGGGCAGCTACTGCAACACGGCCTTCTCCAAGTCGTCGTTTGTGTCGCGCTCGTTTTTGAGCATCCCGCAGCAGATGAGCGAGTGTTCGCTCCACAGTGTGGTGTCGGAGATGGAGCGGGCGGAGCGGAGGAAGAGGGGGACGGTGATGGCGCTGTTGTACACGCTGCGCGACATGATGGAGATCACTCTGCTGAAGAGTCCCCTCTTCTCCTTGCTGGTCGTGGCCAGCATCCTCAGCTTGCTGGGTAGGTTTGTGTGTGTGTGTGTGTGTGTGTGTGTGTGTGTGTGTGTTGTGTGTGTGTGTGTGTGTGTGTGCGTGTGTGCATGTTGCGTGTGCGTGTGTTGTGTGTGGTGTGTGTGTGTGTGCGTGTGTGTGTGTGTGTGTGTGTGCGTGTGCATGTGTGTGTGTGTGTGTGTGTGTGTGCGCCTGCGTGCGCGTGTGTGTGTGCGTGTATGTACACATGAGGAAAGTGATGCCTGTGAATGTATATATAAAAAAAAAGCGTGTGTTTGTTTTTCACTTCTTCAGGTGTGTTTTTATTTGTTTTAATCTTTCTTTGTCAGAAATTGTATGTAAGGAAGTGTTTTTTGAATGCTTTCAAATCGTGTGCTGAATTTTTGGAAAGTTTATTAATGACGGTCCTATGCTGTTTAGTTAATCATAAAGTTAAGGGCATTTCTGCATTTTGCTCATAAGTGTAGTTCACTTTCTTTTCTCTGTCTCTCTCTAGCTCTGTCTCTGTCTCTCTCTCTCTGTCTCTTTTCTTTTTTTTTCTTTTTTTTTTCCGTAAATATTCATTCAAAATTTTTTTTCCCCTTTTTTTGATGACTGTAAACTCTTTCATTTGGTAGGTATTATAGATTATGATCTAATGTTGTGTGCAGACAGGCTTGTTCTTGAGCCCTTTTAGAGATAAGCACTCACACAGAGTTCTCAATCTCATTAACGTTTGATATGTTCATAGAATTTTTAGTTTTCCATTACTGCATAACCTGAGTTTTCTGTTTTCTCTGTATGTGTGCAGCGTTTTTCATCCCCTTCTTCTACGTGACGGTGAAGGCTGAGGAGTTGGGCATGCCCCGGGAAGACTCCCTCTTCCTCCTGTCCATCATTGGCATCACCAACACCGTGGGCCGTATCATATCCGGTTGGATCGCTGACCGGCCGTACGTCAACGTCCTTCATTTGAACAACGGTGCCTTGATCATTGCTGGCCTGGGCACCATCTTTGTGGCCTTTTGCAACTCCCTGTCCCTGCTCTGTGTCTATGCTGCTGGATTCGGCGTCTGTGTCGGTGAGCTGACGTGTTTGTCATGCCAGGGGAGGGAATTATGCTGCTGTGTTCCACGATCGTTAGTGCCAGGGGAGGGAATTCTGCTGATGTGGTCCATGGTGACCAGAACAGAACCATGACGATTGGTGGGTCTGTGTTTGATGCGTTGGTGGGCGCTTCTCCAAGTTCTTGGCATGGTCAGAGCTGCCAAGTGCTACACTTTTGCTGTAGTATGCTGCAAATTTATTGACAGTGCTGTGCTGCGACACTTTGTGATAACATTCCATGCTAAAAAAAAAAAAAAAACCGATTAGGGAAAAACCCAAACAAAAGTGTTTCATCTTGTATGTAGCAGCAGGGTGAATGAAGGGGAGATAATGTAGATCTTCAGCTTGTAGACCTCATTCATCAAAATAGGGCCACGGTCAGTAAGGAAAGGTAAGAAAAGCAGAAGGAAAATCGCTGAGAGAATCGATGAGTTTTACCATCCTGTTGTTGAGCTCTGTTGTCTACCATTTTGATTTTTTCATAAGCTAAGTCTGCCATTGTGCTTTTTTGTAAGCTAAGTCAAAACCTTGCTGTAACCAGTGAACCAGTTGTCGTCTTAGTCTGCATGTGAAATCTCACATTCAGTCTGACACCTTGACAGAATGCAAAAAATGTGTTGCAACAATGGGTCTTCACCAGAAAAACAAAATGAAATAGAACAAAACAAATCAAAACAACAACAACAACAACAACAACAAAAAACGAAGAAGAAGAAAGTATGCACCATTAAATTTTCTCAGACTATTGCCAGTGAACTCGCCAAAAAAGAAAGCATCCACTTACTGTAGCAGCTGCAAGACTGATTTCAGTTTTGCCTGTTCCAGCAAATTTAGTATGGCATTCCTGTCATGAGAGCACGCCTGTTTTAAGATTCTATTTTTTTTTTCCCCCCCTGAAAAACGGATCCGTTGAATATGTCTCTTTGATTTTGAAAGAAAGCTGGAAGAGTTATCATCTCTTGACGCTTTCCCCATTCAGTGTGATCTAGATAGATAAAACAATCTAGATGAAGAAAACTACGGTGCCATTGACAGTGTGTTACTGATGATGATGTCGGTGTGTGTGCAGCGGTTGTTTGTGTTACTGCAGTTGACTCCGCTGGTGTGTTACTGATGATGAATATGATGTCATTCTCTGTGCAGCGGTGTTTGTGTCGCTGCGGTCGATCCTGCTGGTGGAACTGCTGGGCATCGATATGCTGACCAAGTCTTTCGGCATCCTCATCCTCTTCCAGGGGATTTCATCCATGGTCGGCGCCCCTATGGCCGGTACGTTGTTTGGAACTCTTGTCCAGTAACACACTGTTACCGAGTCAACGTTGAGAGCAGATCTGTGAATTGGTAAAAATGAAGGAGCCTGTATGATTGGTTAAATTGTTTGTGTTTTCGGTCATAGACTCTTTCCTCTGGGCGTTGAAGGGACACACGAAAGGGCCAGTCATAGACAAACGGACGGTAAAGGGACAGTGTGGGACAAAATGAGAAGCAGCAGCACTGGGTTTGCACCTTTCAGCAGCAGTGGGAACGAGGCTTTATCAACGTGCGCTCTGTACTACAGACCTACTTACCCTTGGTAGGCGTAACCCTCTCCAACTTGTCTGCTCTCAGTCCAGAGATGAATGACTGTGACGGCACAACTGACTGCTTCAGCCAACTTGCTATTGATCGGTCAGGGGATGGATGACTGTGACAGCACAATTGACTGCTTCAGCCATCATGCTGTTGATTTGTCGGGATGTCTGTGCAAAAGAAATTGGACGATTGTATGAAGAAGGTAGGGAGTACTACAGGAATGACATGACAGAGACCTTTCTTCCTGTACACATGAGAGGCAAGTGTATCGACTGCGACTGGTGGCAGCGTGTGGACCAGCAGGAGAGCGGAGAAAGGTGCCCCTTTTGAGTTGACTGGTCGGTGCCCTGCAGAACATCTGTGGTCCTCTTGATGACATTCTTCAGACACATTGCGGTGCTCGCCACTGTGAAAGCTGCGAGGCTGCTGAACTTACCGAGCATGCATTGCAAGCGGAAGGAAAAAACAACAACACGCACACAGACATACACACGCACACAGGGACACACACACACACAGACACTGATACAGAGACACACAGACGCAGACTCACAGAGACAGACAGACACCACACACACACACACAGACACTCACACAGAGACACATAGACACAGACACACAGAGACACGACACAGACAGACAGACAGACACTCACACTCAACACACACGCTGAACGCAAATTCGAAATTTTGCTTCTTACAGATGTGTATTGCCATGAAATCATGATCATTGGTTTTACACAGTTGGTTGTTTATTCTGAGGACAGCTGACGGTGGTCTTGCTTAGAGTGTGAGCTCGATAGTATAGAAGAGTGGAGCAGTGGCAGGTTCCTCTATCATTTGGCTGTTGTCTGTTATTGAGACAGTATCGTCCTACATTCTTTTTAATGCGTCTGTTGAGTCGGTTACGTGTTATTGGAGACGTTCGGTAAAGCGTGAAGGACACACACATTCATGTACCTTTGTTTCTTGATGAAGTGCTTCAGGGACAATCCAGTAAAATGCAGTTATTTTTGGACCTTTGTTTTTTGACTACACAGAAGTGACAATTGTTTTGTGCGTTACAAAAATGATAGTTGTTTTGTGCCTGTTCAAAGTGACAGTCGTTATGTGCCTGTACAAAAGTGACAGTTGTTAGAAGCCTGTACAAAAGCGACAGTTGTTTTGTGCCTGTAGAAAGTGACAGTTGCTGCGTGCCTATACAAAAGTGACAGTTGTTTTTGCTATACAAAAGTGACAGTTGTGTGCAAAAGTGACAGTTGCCTGTACAAAAGTGACAGTTGTGTGTGCTGTACAAAAGTGACAGTTGCCTGTACAAAAGTGACAGTTGCCTATACAAAGTGATAGTTGTGTGCCTGTACAAAAGTGAGAGTTGTTACAAGCGTGTACAAAGTGACAGTTGTTGTGTACTATACAAAAGTAACAGTTGTTGTGTGCCTGTACAAAAGTGACAGTTGTTACAAGCGTGCACAAAGTGACGTAGCTGTGTGCCTTGCAGGTCGCTTGCTGGACACCACGGGCACGGTGGCGGCTGTTTCATCATGGCGGGGTGCTGCTGCTCCTGTCGGGCTGCTGGGTTCCTCTGTGATCATGAAGCGACGCCAGACGGCCAAGACGCCCCTCCCCCTGCTGCCCGAGGAGGTGCCCATCACGCAGACCTTGAACGCCGATGTGTCCGTCATTTGAAGGAGGAGGTGTGCAAAGAAAGAAGTCATCTATGACTGGTCTGAACTTCTGATCCAGCCTGCAAGTGGAAGAAACTGCAGCTGTGGTGTGGAACCAACAGAGATGCGGGCATGGACAGAACCGTCTGAGCCGGAACTTGCTGGACGTCCACTATGAACTTGTGGAGGACCGTACTGCTGTCGTGGTCTGCAAGGGTCAGAGGGCACCATCTGCTAAAAATTCAGCTGCCATATTTGTGTCAATCTATGGAATGTTAACCATTAAGTCACCTTGAAAAGAAAATCAGTAATAAACAGTTATGGTCTGAATTGTTTGGCGTGTGTATTCACCCCACTGATAAAAAAAAAAAAGAGAAGGCAGTTCTTGTACGCGGCTGCTGGTTTAAAGTTTTGGGTGTTGATGACCTCATGGCCCTTTGTAAATATATATATTTTTTCAAAACTTTTTTTCAACAGAAAAGTCGCTTGTGTGGATGGAGTTTCCCTCAGCTGCTTTCCAGTACTGATTAATGGCAAACAGACTGAACGTCGTATGTCAGAAAATGGTGTGAGCAAATGGGCTTTGTAAGCTGGAGTGTGTGTTGGTGCGCGTCTGCATGTGTGTGCATGAGTGACGGAGAGAGAGAAATAAAAAAAAAATTGTAATGATGTATGTATGATCATCTATTAGGGCAATGGATTTTTTTCATTCTTAGATAACTTATGTATGATCATCTATTAGGGCAATGGATTTTTTTCATTCTCAAAGAACTTTATGTATGATCATCTATTAGGGCAATGGATTTTTTTCATTCTCAAAGAACTTTATGTCTGTCTGTCTGCCTCTCCCTCCTCTCTCCCTCCCACCTTCCCCCCCATCCCTCGTCTTTCTCTCTTTTATTTTTGTTCGTCCCCATCCCCTTCCCACTTCAACTTTTCTCTCCTCTCCTTCCCGTTTGATCCCTGTGTCCCTGTGTGTCCCTCTCTCTCTGTCCCACCCCACCCCTCTTTCTCAATAGCTTTGTCTCTTTCTCAGGTTCCTAACAATGGCCTTGAAACCTGCATTGGTTTTGACACGGAAACATCAAGATGTTGTATGTCGTTGTTTCATGCTTTTGTATCTGAAATTGACTTGAGAGTTGAGAGACCCATAATTAACCGTCTCTCCCCTGTGTAATCGGTCATATTGGATCATACCTGTCTTTTCGTCTGTAAACAAGGTGTCTGCTTCAGGTTTTTTTGTGCAGGAACAAACTCTGAGTAAGTTGCTTGGTTCTGTAATAGGGATCACATGGGTTGTGAGGTGCACGGTGAGGGAGTGACATGTGAGTTGTGGTTGGAGAGGAGGGGGGTGGAGGGGTGGGGTTGTTTCTTTAGCATCCCAGCTTTGTCCGTCTCACTTTCTCTCTCTCGTACATTGTCTTCTTTGTGGTTTTGCTTAGTACAGCGTCATTCTCTACTGGCTGGAAAGGGTTGAAGGGTTTTTTTCCGTTTCTGTGTCGAGGAGAAGGGTACTAATAGTGTCGATACGCAGAACCAAACCTCCCCAAACTGGCAGGAAAAGACAAGAGGCGAGAGTTCCTTCATGTTCATTTCTTGGGCAGTAGTGTGGAAGTTACCCCCCCTCCCCCAACTTTCCACCTCTCTGAAAAACCCACAGCTTCAGGCGCAGACACTGGCTGAGCGCTGAATGTAATACATTCTTTTCTTCTCTTTGTTTCCTTCCTCAGTACGTTGTATGAAATGGTGGCCCGAAGGGAAAGGAGGGAATTCCGGGGGATGCATGTGCAATAAACCTGTTGGATGTCACATCGGATGACAGCCCAGATATACAGAAACATGAAACGGAGAGCAAAATGATACTTTAAAAAACAAACAAACAAAAAAACAAACATAACACAAGACAGAGAAGTGAATTTCAACAGCTGTGTTTTCTCCAGACGTTTACAAACAAGGGACATTTGGAAGGCTTAACACAGTACCTGTCAGTTTGCAGCGAGCGTTTGATTCCGTTCCGTGCCTGTGGTCTGTGACGTGAAGAAGATGGCCACGTTTGCTGAAATTCACTTGTCTGTGATGTGTCGTCAAAGTGTTAACTTTGCGCTCTGTTTTGTGATGTGTCGTCAAAGTGTTAACTTTGCGCTCTGTTTTGTGATGTGTCATAAACGTGTTAACTTCGCGCTCTGTTTTATGAGTCTAATGATATGTTGTCTGTTTTATCTGCAGTGTGTTCCAGTTTGTTTTTTTTAGATGGCTTAAGATTTTATGGCCAGCTGTCATTACAACATTGAATGCAGAGATAGGAATAAAGATGAGTAAAAAAGAGAAGAAAACCTTGTGTAGACAAGGGCAGATACTCTATGCAGCACAGATCTCCGGACCTTGTGCTTTTAATGTAAAAACAGATCAAAAGCAGAAAATGTTCTTGCTGCTCTCAGTTCTAGGTTAAGTTATCTAGCGTTTTGTATTGTCACATAGCATCCAATAGATAAAGACCACTCAAATCTAGCGTTTTGAATTGTAGCACCCAGTGGATAAAGACCACTCAAATCTAGCGTTTTGTATTACAGCATCCAGTAGATAAAGACCACTCAAATCTAGCGTTTTGTATTGTAGCATCCAATAGATAAAAGACCACTCAAATCTAGCGCTTTGTTTTTGTAGCATCCAATAGATAAAAGACCACTCAAAGCTAGCGTTTGTGTATTGTAACATCCAGTGGATAAAGACCACTCAAGGGGCTCTTTAGCTGGCTTACTTTTTCTCCGCTCAGGAAATTTGCTTCAGGGTTTGCAGAAAGGACACGGTAGCGTTGATCATAAAACCTGAAGTGTAGTCTTGAGTGACAGAGGAATGCTTTCTCCAAAGTACATCTGTAGTCCTGATACATAGTAAGGGCCGTTACTGTGGGAATGATCTTTGAGCAGAGATGGTCTTACTTAATACGTTTTTGAGTGTGATCTTGTAACCTGAATGGGGTTTTGTTGCACTCTTTACATTCCCTTGTCAATTATTGTACTTGGGCAGGGCAGAAAAAAGAGAAAGGTCAAGTGGGTTTCATTAAGATCAAGTGAGTTTCATTATTTAGGTGTCGAATCAAGTGAGTTTCATTAGTTAGGTGTCAAATCAAGTGAGTTTCATTACTTAGGTGTCGAATCAAGTGAGTTTCATTATTTAGGTGTCGAATTAAGTGAGTTTCATTATTTAGGTGTCAAGTCAAATTTATGTGTTTTGGTGTCAGAAGAAGTAATTTTCGTTATTCAGTTTTTAGTTTTTAAAGTTTGAATCAGTACAGTGTCATGCAAATGGCAGCCTCTGTGTCCTCCATTGATATGAGTTTCAATTTCTGTGAAGTTACTCTTTTTTTTGTGTTGAAAATACATTGTTGTATGAAAAAGAAACTTTTTTTAAAGAATACATTGTATGAAAAAGAAACAGTCATTACAAGTGAGTCATTGCTGTCATCTTTTTTTCATGGTCAACCTGCAAAGCCAGTTGTATTACATCTGAATTTTGAATATTACACTTTGTTTTTAACATGAAAGATAGACATGTATAGGGAAGGGCAGATAACGTGTTTTGTCAATAAGTAAAAGTGTATAATCTGTGCAGTTTTGTGTTCTGCAGTCCATGACTGTACTGAAATCCCCCCCCCCCCCCCTCCCACCTCTGCCCTTACACACAGGCATACACACATGCACATGAGCACACTCGCGCGCACACACACACACACACACTGCACTGTCGCGCATATACGCACACCACTTTATATTCAGACAGAAGAGGTTTGCAAGATGTATTTTGATTCTTTCTGCTTTTGGCCTCACATCATCGGGCCACCGCAATGAGTTGCTCTTTACTGTTTGTAAATGTGTGTTTGGGTGTACAGCAGTCGTGTGCATGTGTGTAAATCAGTACCAGAATCAATGATAGCTATGGGACAGCTATGGTTTTCAGGTTCAGTGTATACATCTTTTGGTACAAAGTGAATTGGTGAGCATTTCAGCCATGGCATTTGTCTTGCTCAGCTGCTGCTGTTTTTCGTCCATTGTCTGCTACAGAAGAGACAGCCTTACATTGTGTTGCTGTGTGACCTTGTCATTATGCCAGTGTGAAACTGTCACCCTTCAGTTTGACTGTGTTCCTGTGTGTTGGAGTGACATGGCCAGCCCTTCAGTTGTTGCTGTCCTGTTCGCCGTCGAAAAACTCTAGTTCTGATCTGAAGTAGTTCCTAGACAAAGTTATAGGATTGACAGAGAAGTCGGCTTCATAAATCAACGCTTTAAAGGTTTTGTTCATCTATAGAAAGTGCATCCACAAGAAACGTGATGTTTTGTTAAAGGGTACCCCACACCCCACCACCCCTCCGAAAAGGGTTTTCTTTTTTTAGCCTGTAGATGTTTAAAAAAAAAAAAGGGAGATAATCTATCATCTTCAAAACGTAGATGAGCTGTCTAAAAATAGTCCATGTGTAGCTTCGTTTTGGGGAATTGTTTATTTGTTTTTAGTTTGTTTTGTTGCTTTTTGTTTTGTTTTTTTCCATAAGGATAGGGTAAATGCATATGAGTTGGCTTTGGCTTTATAAATGATATTCTATTGTTAACCTGTATAGCAATAATGCAGTGGATGATGCAGATAGATTGCATGTGTGTGTGTGTGTTTTTAAGACTATTTTTTAATTTGTCATATTATTTCCTACAGTATTACTTCCCAATAGTTTTGAAAAGCCGAAAAATGATGGTTTAGATAGGTTCAAGAGGGTATATAACTACCTTTTTGTATATAATTTATAACCAGTTTTAATTTTTATCACTTTTTACCTTGTGAGAAACATTTTTAAGTAAACAACAACATTGTTTTTAATTCTTTAAACTGAACGAGAAGGTGCTGTTTCTGCTGTTGCTGCTGTCATTTTTTAACGCGCATCTTGCTGCTTTCTCAAACACACCTTTGTCACAGGTGTGTGTGTGTGTGTGCGTGTGTGTGTGTGCCTGCGTGCGTGCGTGTGAATTTTTTTTTTCCAGTCTGTAAATGTAATTGCCTTGCCCCTTTTCCAAGTTTAAGATTGAGCTGGGGTATTTGAAAGTCTGATCGGGAGCGGGAACTTGCTGTTTCTAATTGTGCGGAAGCTGGACATTGAGATGGGTCTCCGTGACCAAGAGTCCTTCAAGGGACTAGCATTGATCATGTGGGGATGCATGACACCTGAATGCAGGATGTCTGGGGTAACGATGATTCAGGCTGGTGGTGTGCCGCAAATTGAAGTTCTGCTTGAAGGAACTGAGTGAGTGGTTGATATGCATGGACAGGGTGGCGGTTGTTGTCTCGTGCCCCTGAACATTTTTCGGGCAGAGGTCTCGTTACCCGACATGCGAAGCTCTATAAACGCGAGTTGATGCAGCTTTGAATGAAAGGCTTGCTGTGCAAGCGTCATTTAAAAATTTGTTTTCTTTATATCAACTGAACCTGGTATGAATTCTATTGTCTGCTTGGTATAAAAAGAAAAGATGTAAGAGGAAGAGAGAGAGAGAGAGAGGGGGGGGGGGGGGGGTGGTGTAAATTCTAAAAAGTGACAGATTATACATCCCTTCCTCTCTCTTCCACTCCCCTCGTCCTTTCCTTTTTCTTGCTGTGAAAGGGAGATAATAGGTCATGGGTGGTTGGACTTGGTCCATCTTGGTGATGGACTTTCTGACTGTGAAAGTTTCTTTGCCCAGCACATTTCGACAGTTTGATCTGCTGCAAGCAAGTCATCATCATATGTCTAGACCTAGGCTGCTGCAGAAGTCCCTGACTGGTGTTTGTGGAAATTATCAGCAGTGTGAAAAAAAAAGTGAGCTGATTATTCTTGTGCAGCTGTGTTTCCATTGAATGTTCACTAGTGTGTGATGATTTTCTTTGCATATGAAGCTTTCTTGTCTTAAAAAGTTATTGTGTATGCTCCAAAGAAGATTTCAGTTCTTCCTGGTTTTCAGCAAATGAAAAGATATGTGATGAAAGTAAAATGTCCAGAACAGGTGATTGAAGGAGCCTGGAGCCTGAAGTTGCCACTGACAGCAGGTGAAACGAGGTAGGCACCTCAGGGTGTACCAACATTCCAGCTGCTGGCTGGGAGAGTCCGGCAGCAAGCTGTCACAGCTTGTGGTACAGGTGGTTGACAGGTGTGTGCATGCTGTTGAAGAGTAACGGGTGAAGCCTCTGGACATACGATGCAGTGCCAGAAAGAAGAAAGCATCGATTTTCCTAGTACAGCAGAGTTGTGTCTGAGACGTGACCGTTCTGCCCTGGTTGGGTTTGGTGCTGTGGGTAAACCTTCTGCCTAATGTAGGGTGTCGTCCTCATTAAGTAACTTTGGGAGAGAAAAGCTACTATCAGTGTATTGCCAGGGTTGCTGACTTTTATTTCCCATGAGATCGATAAGAACATGAATGGCAGGTTTCTTGGCTGTGGTGTTGTTCAGTGTGTGTCTGTGTCCGAGTGTGTGTGTGTGTGTGTGTGTGTGTGGTGTGTATACGCATTGTTTGTAACCCGTGCTCTGTGCTGTTTGTGTTGTGTGCCCATATATTCATGTTCTGTTTGTAAGCTCAAAGGTTGCCAACCAGAACAGGTTGGGGGAGAGGGGTGGCATATGAACAGATACTGTGTGTGTATGTGACATCAGCTCAGGACTTTTTTTATGTGTGCCTTTGTGGACAAGTAGAACTGATAGACGATGCCTTCAGTTTTGCTTTCGTTCGTTTGTTTAACATGCATGGTAACAGAGTATCTTTACAGGTATGTTTAAACAAACATGATAACAGTATCTTTACACCTGGTAGCTTGCAAGACCAGGTGTGCAGAATTGTTTAGGGTTGCTTCCCTTTGTTGTACTTCTCTTGCTCTGTGAGTCGGTGCTGTTCCTGTTTCTGTGCTCTTTTGCATTTGTGTAAAGGTGAGGGAATTAACTGAGTGGGAAGAAGTCGGCAAGATGAAATCGGGGTCAGTAGGGACTGCAATATTGCATATTGTCTATGGTTCTGACGTTTACTGATATTCCAGCCAGTGGTCTTGAGGCAAGAATAAGAGAATGCTGAAGATGTAAACATCATTTTTCAGAGAATAAAACTCCCACTTGAAGTGAACAGAATCTGCGTGTCCTTAGTATACCACCAGATAAACCGTTCTTCATACTGATTTATTTCCACCGTTGAATCCCTGCCTCTCCCCCCCCCCCCCCCCCCCCCCCCCCTCCCCGCTCAGTGTCCTTTTGAAAATGATATTGCACTTAAAGCTACACTGCTGCTGTGTAAACTACCGCAAACAAAATATGGATTAGTTTGGGCCAGTATTGTGTGTGTCCATGTTATCAGGTCTGCAAAATCTAAAGTGTGTTTATTGCCTGTCTCCGAATAATGTCTTATAACTGTGTAGTGGCCTCTTTTTCCTCGCTGTTCTTGTTTCTCTTTTCATTTGTGTCGTTTCTTTTTTTTTCTCATGTGGGCCTCAAAGGTGCAGAGCTGCCAAGTGTTCTGCGTCTGGAGCAGTGTGCTACGATTTTGTTGACAGTGGTGTCACGACGTGACACTTTATGACGAAATGCTATGCCCCTAGACAAAAAGAACAAGTATCATTTAAAAAAAAGTGTTTCCCAGATGGATTTAACAGAACTGAGAGAATGTCAGTTTTGAGACTGTAGACTTATTTTTTAAAAAAGGCCCATTAGAGTGAGGGGAGGATGAGACTGTTGACTCATTTGTTTAAAAAAAAATGGCCCATTAGAGTGAGGGGAGGATGAGACTGTGGACTTATTTTGTTTTAAAAAATGGCCCATTAGAGTGAGGGGAGGATGAGATTGTGGACTTATTTTGTTTTAAAAAATGGCCCATTAGAGTGAGGGGAGGATGAGATTGTGGACTTATTTTGTTAAAAAATGGCCCATTAGAGTGAGGGAGGATGAGACTGTGGACTCGTTTTGTTAAAAAATGGCCCATTAGAGTGAGGGGAGGATGAGACTGTGGACTCGTTTTGTTAAAAAAATGGCCCATTAGAGTGTGGGGAGGATGAGACTGTGGACTCGTTTTGTTAAAAAATGGCCCATTAGAGTGAGGGGAGGATGAGACTGTGGACTCGTTTTGTTAAAAAATGGCCCATTAGAGTGAGGGGAGGATGAGACTGTGGACTCGTTTTGTTAAAAAATGGCCCATTAGAGTGAGGGGACGATGGACTGTGACTCGTTTGTTAAAAAATGGCCCATTAGAGTGAGGGGAGGATGAGATGGATTCGTTTTGTTAAAAAAATGGCCCATTAGAGTGAGGGGAGGATGAGACTGTGGACTCGTTTTGTTAAAAAATGGCCCATTAGAGTGAGGGGAGGATGAGTCTGTGGACTCGTTTTGTTAAAAAATGGCCCATTAGAGTGAGGGGAGGATGGACTGTGGATTCATTTGTTTTCAAAAATGGCCCATTAGAGTGAGGGGAGGATGAGACTGTGGACTCATTTGTTTTAAAAAATGGCCCATTAGAGTGAGGGGAGGATGAGACTGTGGACTCATTTTGTTTTAAAAAATGGCCCATCAGAGTGAGGGGAGGATGAGACTGTGGACTTATTTTGTTTTAAAAAATGGCCCATTAGAGTGAGGGGAGGATGAGACTGTGGACTCGTTTTGTTAAAAAATGGCCCATTAGAGTGAGGGGAGGATGAGACTGTGACTCGTTTTGTTAAAAAATGGCCCATTAGAGTGAGGGGAGGATGAGACTGTGGACTCGTTTGTTAAAAATGGACCATTAGAGTGAGGGGCGATGAGACTGTGGACTCGTTTTGTTAAAAATGGCCCATTAGAGTGAGGGGACGATGAGACTGTGGACTCGTTTTGTTAAAAAATGCCATTAGAGTGAGGGGAGGATGAGACTGTGGATCGTTTGTTAAAAATGGCCTATTAGAGTGAGGGGAGGATGAGTCGTGGACTCGTTTTGTTAAAAAATGCCCATTAGAGTGAGGGGAGGATGAGACTGTGGACTCATTTGTTTTAAAAAATGGCCATTAGAGTGAGGGGAGGATGAGACTGTGGACTCTATTTATGTTTTAAAAAATGGCCCATTAGAGTGAGTGGGGATGAGATGTGGATCTATTTTGTTTTAAAAAATGGCACATTAGAGCGAGAGGAGGATGGACTGTGGACTATTTTGTAAAAAATGGCCCATTAGAGTGAGGGGAGGATAGACTGTGGACTTCGTTTTTTAAAAAAATGGCCCATTAGAGCGAGGGGAGGATGAGACTGTGGACTGCGTTTTGTTAAAAAATGGCCCATTAGAGCGAGGGGAGGATGAGACTGTGGACTCATTTTGTTAAAAAATGGCCATTAGAGTGAGGGGAGGATGAGACTGTGGACTCTTTTGTTAAAAAATGGCCCATTAGAGTGAGGGGAGGATGAGACTGTGGACTCTTTTGTTCAAAAATGGCCCATTAGAGTGAGGGGAGGATGAGACTGTCGACTCATTTTGTTAAAAAAAATGGCCCATTAGGGTGAGGGGAGGATGAGACTGTGGACATGAGTTCAAGAAGTGAAACGAGGGAAGGGCAGTGATGGTGTACTTTGTTTTCATAATCTCCCATTTTCTGCAGTGAAACATTCAGAGATTCAGCCGAGTGTTGGAAGAATTGCAACACTGACGCTTTGCCAGTGGTATGATTATGATGTACGATTGCATGTCGGTGGGAATGTGGTGGTGACGTCATCCGGCAGTGGAAGGTGGAGAAGTCTGGTGCTGTAGTGCTCAAAACGTAGACCGTGCACGTGACGTGAACGTTGCTGCGGAGTCATATTCTCATCGTCATGGCGAAACACGGGGGAAGAGTAATGGCGGCTGAACGTGGTGTTTCTGATCTGTTGCCATAGAAACAAATAGGATGCGCACAACAATGCTTTTTTTTTTTTTTTGCGGATTGGGGATCCCTAGTCCGGAACTCATGGTACTTGTCAGTATTATTCACATTTGATATTGTTTGCCGTTCTGTGCTTGTAGCGCCAGGCGAGGAAGCCTTCACATGTTTTGTGTAGGTTTCAGTAGTTAGTTACCTTCCATGTCCATTTTCAGATTAGCTTAGCTCCCCCCCCCCTCCCCTCTCATGTCACAGGTACACCAAAAAATGCCCTGTTCAGATGTTGTTGGCATGGTTGAATCATTTGAAGAGTACAGAAAATTTTGTAGTAAAATTATTGTTAAATTTGTCCATGCGGATGGCTAAATGAAGTATTTGGGGGGGGGGGGGGGGGGGGGGGGGGGGGGGGGTTATTATGCATGCATTTTAACGTTGATTTTTATTTGAGGAAAAAAAAGTGTGTGTAGTCTATTAGATATTGAATGAAATTGGATGTGCCAGCATCTTAATTTTCAGATGGTGTTCAAAATTTACGGTTGTTTGAGGGCTGGGTTGGGGAAGGATGGAGGTAAAGAGAAATGGGGATCAAAGGAATGGTGAATAGATTCATTGAAATATAGAAAGATTAAGAAAAGTTAAGTGCAAAAAAAAAAGATGGGGGGGGGGGGGGGGGGGGGGGGGGGGGGGAGACGTCGCAGGCTCTTGCACTCTGTTGTTGCCAACCGTTGCATTTTGTTTCGGTCATTTCTTTCAAAGCATTTGCTTTTTATTCCACAATCCAGACTGACATGAACACAAACGATTTTCTTTCAACTTTACAAAAGACTGTGCAGCTTCGGGGTAATTCCCCTTGATTCCAGGTGAAGTGGACGGAGTGCTCTGACATTCCCTCCCTGAAGCCCTTCACCTCCTCGTTCTCTCCCTGAAGCCCCTCCACCTCCTCGTTCTCTCCCTGAAGCCCTTCACCTCCTCGTTCTCTCCTGAAGCCCCTCCACCTCCCTCGTTCTCTCCCCTGAAGCCCCTCCACCTCCCTCGTTCTCTCCCCTGAAGCCCTCCACCTCCCTCGTTTTCTCCCCTGAAGCCCCTCCACCTCCCTCGTTCTCTCCCCTGAAGCCCCTCCACCTCCCTCGTTCTCTCCCTGAAGCCCTTCCACCTCCCTCGTTCTCTCATTGCTACGAGAATGGTGCTGAGACGAGCTCGCCCTTTTTCGTGAATTTGGTATTGAAGGATGACTAAAGAGTTTGTTTTTTGTTCCGGTAAAGAAAACTGGGGTGATTGAACAGAGCATGAAGGGATGACCTTTTTGATAAATGTGTCGAACAGATCTCTTCTTCGTAAGGTTTTTGATTTCTGTCTTCAGTACATGTTAAGCTGACGTTCACATTTTCATCATTCGATTATTGAAACAAAATTTGCAAACAATATCCTAAGAGAAGCTGTAGAAAAAGGAAAATTGATACTCCTGACCCATTTAGAGCAATAGTTTCCAACATAGCATTCAAATATCCAAGGGATGTAAGAATTTACATTTATCTACTGCATCTGCTTGTACATATTTTGTATTCTTTGTTTGTTTGGTTTAACTTTTTTCACAGTCAAGTGTAAATAAGAAAAACGAAAAAAATCACTGCTGTCGTTATGTGATTTTGAAGAGGGCAGAGCAGCTTTTATTGTTATGACACTAGGAATAATGTCCTAAAATGTATTAATATCATTAAGATATAGTCATTTATTACACATTTTCAAATGTGTTCATAGTGTAGCGAAATTCTGTTATGCTGTTAAGAAAATGATGGTTAACTTCATACGATTGACAAATCTGTACACATGTGTTTACTTTTGTAATTCAGTACCAGATTAGTTTGTGAACTGGTAAGAAAGGAAAGCCTTGTTTTTACTGCATTTCTCAACTTAAAAAAAAAAAAAAGAGAGAAAAGTAATTATTTGATTTTCATTGTCTACTATCCCAGTTGATGCATGCGTTCATTGCAAATGTACAATGGAAATTAAAGTGTTTGTATAAGCTCATTTTCATTGTAATTGCTGTGTAAATTTATCTGAATCGGATTCAGTGGTAAAAAAAGAGGAAGTTATGAGTTTATAGTAGTCCATATGCATGTACAGGCAGGGCTAGTTTGTGCATGTCTGTGCTCAATATGTACATGAATATGTATTGATGTGGATGTCATTTCACTGTTGCTTCTCGTTTTCTTCTTGCATTTTCTCTATTTCCTTTTTTTTTTTTTAAAGAAGTTTTTATTTTTCAAGAAAGAATATTAAATGCAAACTTGATTCAATTTAATGAAATGCATCTGTTCAGATTAAAGATATTTATAAAAGAAAAACTTGGGGAAAAAAGTCTCCTTTTTGATTTTGATTTTTTGAGAGAGAATATTAAATGCAAACTTGATTTAATGTTTGAACTGCATCTGTGAAGATTAAACATAGCTATAAAAGAAAGAAATGGAGAAAAAAAAAGACTCCGGCCTGTTTTGGCAGTGCTTTCAATCACTTAGAAATGCATTGAAGAGGAGGTAAACCTTGTTTCTGTCAGAGAGTTGTCAACTTGAGATCTTTTCATTTTTTTTTTTTTGTCAGACGTCTTCCAGTCTGTTAATCTTTGTCGTTATTCTGGCATTTTTAGAGAGGAAAAAAAAGTGTTAGTCTACACATGGAAGATGTGTGACATGCTGTATGATGGTATGTTTTTTTAAAAATTTTTTTTTTTTTTTATTCATCAGTTGATATTTTTTGTTTTACAATTTTTTTTTCTTCTCAAAATAAAAGGTTGATGGTTTGACTGTCATTGAAGTCTGCCTTCACCATTATGTCTTGACCCCCCCCCCCCCCAACCCCTCCAACACTCCCCCCCCCCCCAATTTATATTTCTGTTTCATCCTATCCCTTCCCTGCATTTAAAACCAAAAAAAAAATCTGTCCAAATAACTTAATAAATGAGGTGGGTAAAAGGTTTTCTCGAGCAGCGAACAGATAGCGGTGCATCAGCCTTGTGGGTTGTTGTGCGATTATGGCTGATGTTGGTCGCCTCAGCCTCAGTGTAATGCTAAGTGTGAACAGTCTTCATTGAAAACTGTACTCTGTGAAATACTGTCAGTGGGCAATTTTTGGGTCCATTATCTCTTTTCCTTGAATTTCAGCGTTAGTTGGATCTTTTTTAATGCGTTTTGCACGATCTGCCTTTGTTCAAATCGTCGTTCCTGCCTGTCTGTCTTGTCTAGGTGTCTTGTCTGTCTGTATGTCTGTCTGTGTATCTCACTTCCCACTCCCCCCACCTCCTCTCTCTCCCTCTCTCTCCTCTGCCCTTGACCTTCCTCCTGCCCCTCCCCCCCTCCCCCTCTCCCCACCAGCCCTCAACACACCTGTCCTGTTCCCTTTTGTCCACATTCTTTGTCTTTATATACTTTGATACACAAAGAAAAAAATCCACTAATTAGTCGGAGATGTGGATTTCAGTGGAGAAGGTGTTCTATCTACGATGGCACCATGCCATGGTCCAATTGTGTGCATGTGTGTCGAGGACGGAATTTGTTCACAGCTGTGAACAGTGTGTCGGTGTGTCCAGGAGTCTGTTCACAGCTTTGAACAGTGTGTTGGTGTGTCCAGGAGTCTGTTCACAGCTTTGAACAGACAGTGTGTTGGTGTGTCCAGGAGTCTGTTCACAGCTGTGAACAGTGTGTTGGTGTGTCCAGGAGTCTCTTCACAGCTGTGAACAGACAGTGTGTTGGTGTGTCCAGGAGTCTGTTCACAGCTTTGAACAGTGTGTTGGTGTGTCCAGGAGTCTGTTCACAGCTGTGAACAGTGTGTGGGTGTGTCCAGGAGTCTGTTCACAGCTGTGAACAGTGTGTGGGTGTGTCCAGGTAGTCCATGTGACGTCTGTGTTCAGAGCTGTAGATGTGATGTTGGTGTGTCCAGGAGTCCAGGAGTCTGTTCACAGCTGTGAACAGTGTGTGGGTGTGTCCAGGAGTCCAGGAGTCTGTTCACAGCTGTGAACAGTGTGTGGGTGTGTCCAGGAGTCCAGGAGTCTGTTCACAGCTGTGAACAGTGTGTGGGTGTGTCCAGGAGTCCAGGAGTCTGTTCACAGCTGTGAACAGTGTGTGGGTGTGTCCAGGAGTCTGTTCACAGCTGTGAACAGTGTGTGGGTGTGTCCAGGAGTCGGATCTGTTCACAGCTGTGAGCAGTGTGTTGGTGTGTCCAGGAGTTTGTTCACAGCTGTGAACAGTGTGTTGGTGTTCCAAGGAGTCTGTTCACAGCTTAGAACAGACAGTGTCTTGGTGTGTCGAGGAATCTGTTCACAGCTTAGAACAGACAGTGTCTTGGTGTGTCGAGGAATCTGTTCACAGCTTAGAACAGACAGTGTCTTGGTGTGTCGAGGAATCTGTTCACAGCTTAGAACAGACAGTGTCTTGGTGTGTCGAGGAATCTGTTCACAGCTTAGAACAGACAGTGTCTTGGTGTGTCGAGGAATCTGTTCACAGCTTAGAACAGACAGTGTCTTGGTGTGTCGAGGAATCTGTTCACAGCTTAGAACAGACAGTGTCTTGGTGTGTCGAGGAATCTGTTCACAGCTTTGAACAGCATGTGGCTGTGTCCAGGAGTCTGTTCACAGCTTTGAACAGACTGTGTCTTGGTGTGTCCAGGAGTCTGTTCACAGCTTTGAACAGACTGTGTCTTGGTGTGTCCAGGAGTCTGTTCACAGCTTTGAACAGCCTGTTTATATGTCAAGCAGTGTTTCGTAGCTCAGAACAGGCATGCCAACTGTTTATGTTTCTGCGTCTTGATGTGTGTGTTTTTTTTTTTTTTTTTTTTTTTTTTTTAAACAAGAAACTAGAAACATGGTCGGATAACATTTTGAAAGTACTTTCAGGAGCAGTTATGAGAAAGGAAAGTGACAAGAAGTATTCTCTGGTTTGGGGATTTTGGACCCTGCGTTCCTCTCTCCCCGCCACCCCCCCCCCCCCCTCCCCAATCCCCTCCCCACCAGTGGAAACTTCTTTTCTTCTTTCCTTCGGGCAAGTGGCATGCCTGTGACCGACACGTGGGAATTTCTGTGGGGGGTGGGGGATGAAGGATAACATGATGGGGGAGGGGGTGGGGGTGGTGGAAGTGGAGTTAATTTCAATGACAATGCGTACATGGTGATTCATCATTACAGATTCTATGTCTGATTTATATTGACAGTATAGGAAAAGTTTTAATGTCATGCCAGCTACTTTTTTTTTTTTTTTTTTTTTTTTTTTCCATTGAAAATAACTTTATTGATTATTTCATTTACTTTTTGTCAAGTGATTTTTTGGGGAGTGGGAATAAAGGGATAAGGGGCGTTATTGTAGTTAGCTGTTAAAGCATCAAGTTTCTTTTTTCAACTTTTACAGTTGCACAGTGCATTGATTCTTATACATTTTTTTTTTTTTACCGGCATTGCGCTATATCAGAGTTATTATTATTGTTATATAAAAGAAGTGTTTAATTTCATCAGTTATAGTCTTTAACATGTCTTTATAAAAGTCTTAGAAGGGAAATAAATTCAGATACATTTTTATACATCATGTTCTGCTGCTTTATGATTGGTCTGATTGATGGCATTTTGTTATTATTATTATTATTATTATTTTCCCCCCATTTTTTAAAGAAAAAAATTGCTGACTTTCTTTTCTGAATGAAATGAAATAAACTGTGTCAAATATATGATTTGTGTGTGTGTGTGTGTGTGTGTGTGAGATTTTGAAAAAAAAATTTAAAGGTTTGTTACACTTTGAAAAAAAATGGAAAGGTTTGTTATACTTTGAAAAAAAAAAAGAAAGTAAGTATATACATGACTGTGACATCACATGAATAAGATTTGTGTTAAAAATTTTTTTTTTTATTGTTGTACGCTGCCCCACTGGTGAAGTGAAGAGTGACAGGTGCCCTCTTTCTGCACTACACCCTATCCCATTTGACAGGATTGATCCCCCCCCCCCCCCCCCCCCCACCCATCTCACTGAGGTGGATGCACGTTCAACCTGTTCGTGGCCTGACCTAAGATAGTACGCTCTGTGGCCTGACCTACCCATTGTGGCCTGACCTACCCCACCCTGGCCTGACCTACCTCACCCTGGCCTGACCTACCCCACCCTGGCCCGACCTACCTCACCGTGGCCCGACCTACCCAGTGTGGCCCGACCTACCCCATTGTGGCCTGACCTACCCCACCGTGGCCTGACCTACCCACACCTGGCCTGACCTACCCCACCGTGGCCTGACCTACCCCACCCTGGCCTGACATACCCACTGTGGCCTGACCTACCCCACCATGGCCTGACCTACCCCACCATGGCCTGACCTACCCCACCTGGCCTGACCTATCCCACCGTGGCCTGACCTACCCCACCCTGGCCTGACCTACCCCACCGTGGCCTGACATACCCCACTGTGGCCTGACCTACCCCACCATGGCCTGACCTACCCCACCGTGGCCTGACCTACCCCACTGTGGCCTGACCTACCCCACTTTCACTTTTCAGACAGGAGACGCAGCCTGCACCGATAACGATTCTATGGTCGTCTGGTCGCGTGTTGCCTGACATGAACGGGTCAAGCGAGTTATATTAAAAAGGAACACATTATTGTTGTTCACTCTGAGTGCGTTTGCCTGGCTGGTCTGAAAGCCTGCACCTGTGTGGGGTGATGGGGAAGGGGGGGGGGGGGGGGTGAGGGAGGGGAGATCGACTTCCTCTCGACATGACATGAGTTGCCACTGAGACTTTCGAATCTGTTGTGTGCTATCCATCAATGCTGGTCATGCAGGAATGTGACCCCCCCCCCCCCCCGTTCCACCTTTCTCTCAATTTTCAGTGAAGTTTCTGTTGTGAGGGAAGTACACTAGTCTCGTAGGAAGTCTATGATCATGAGAAAACCATCTTATATCTCGTTTTGTTAAGTGGTGGTGGTATTGACGGTCGCAATAGTATGTGTTTTGTGTGTGTGTGTGTGTTTAGAAACGGTAGTGGTTTACCACTTGAATTGAGTCAAAGTTTTAGAGCATCTAAATCTTTTGATGGAAATCGTAACTTCCAGCTTATGATTAAGAGACATCTCATCGTTTTAGATTTCCGTACAAATCTTGCAGGAAATTAAAACTCCACTCCCTCTGTCTCTCATACACACACTCCCTCCCCGCTTCCGCACTCTTGTCTCTCTCTCTCTCTCTCTCTCTCTCTCTCTCTCTCTTTCTCTCTCTCTCTCTCTCTCTCTCTCACACACACACACACATGCGCACGCGCGCACCCACGCACGCGCACTCGCGCAGGCACATGGAGCCTTTGAAGTAGCTAATACTAAAAGTTTAACAGAGGTGTAACTATGTCTTCCTGTCAGCCGATTATGTCCCAGAGGCAATTCTCGGAGACAAGAGAAGGCTGTAATTTGGCCCTAGATGATCTGAAGATCGCGCCCACCCCACCTTGACCTCCTGATCCCCCTTCATCTGTTCCCGTTCCCCCATCCACACTCAGATACTCAAAAGCGCACACGTGCAAAACGATGTTTTATTGACCAGCCAGAAGCATCGGGTCAAAGGCGCTCAAAGACCTTGGAGGAATAGAAAACAGCTTCATGAGTAAATATTGCCTTTCCTGTCATGACATTGCGATTCTCAAAAGAGCTCGAGAGTATGGGAGATTTTCACGGCACGGGACTTTAGCACTGAAGATCATGTGTTAGAATAAAGCAACGATGAACTAAAGCGAAGCAACAAGTAACCCCCCCCCCCCCCCTCCAAAAAAAAAAAAAGAAAAAAAAAAGCAAGTATGCCCTATAGCATATGCTGTGACAGCCCTGACTGAGTCCTGTGTGGTCGGGCTGTACCAAAAGTTATAAACTAAGTTAACGTGTATTAGTTAAAGGAACCACTGGTTACAAGAAGAAGAACAAAAAATGTCCAAGTTCCAGAAGTCTTCAGGCGTGCTAACTCTGCTCGCCGACCACAAACAGAAGTTCCTCTGTCAACTGGAGAACCAGTCCACTTCAAACTCGGAAGAAAAAAAAAAATCAAGTGTTTAGGAGGGAAAGAAGATGAAGAAGAAGAAGAAGAAGACGATGATGATGATGATGATGAAGAAGAAGAAAAAGAAGAAGATGAAGATGATGATTGATGATGGATGACGATGACGATGATGATGAAGAAAAAGAAGAAGAAGAAGACGATGATGAAGAAGAAGATGATGATGGTGATGGTGATGATGAAGAAGAAGAAGAAGAAGAAGATGATGATGATGACTATGATGGTGATGATGATGAAGAAGAAGAAGAAGAAGAAGAAGATGATGATGATGAAGAAAAAAAAAGAAGACGATGATGATGATGCTGATGACGATGATGAAGAAGAAGAAGAAGAAGAAGAAATAAAAAAGCACGAGCAGCAAATCAACTTGACGGACAATATTTCGATTTTTTGAAGAAAAAAAAAATGTAACAGGACACATTCGATCACTTGAGGTGGAATCTTGAAGGGGATTATGACATCATTCGAGATAATGAAACAACTACTGAATGAAAGACGATGAGTGATGAGGACCCAACGAACACATTCCCACACATTTTCCCCGAAGTTAGAGTACGGCTGCCTCAATGGCGGGACAAAAAACAAAAAAAAACAAAAAAGGTAATACACACAAAACTCCACTCCCTTTGTTGGGTAGATGGGATTAATCCTTGCCTGTCTATACAGGGAGTGTCCGCAGGAGTATCAGCCTGCGTACGCAGGGAAAAAAACAACAACAACAAACGACAAAAAACAAAAACGAAAAAAAAAAACAACAACCAAAAACCAAACATTCCATAGTTTCTGACGGCTCGTGGGAGTCTTACAGTGGCTTTGCGGATATCATTTCCACCCTAACATAAAACATATATTTTCCCATTTTCTTCACCTTCAAAAAAAAAAAAAAAAAAAAATTAAATTTTTTTTTAAATTTAAATTTCTTTTTTTTCTTTTTTTTTCATTTTTAAATCTTTGCCAAGTCATTATTATAATGATGAAGAAATTATTATAATGATGAGGGAAAGACCAGAACCAAGGGCTCTGTGGGCTGGCTCCCCACTTTGCCTTAAACATGTGGCTACTAAGAATAAAAGGAAAAGATGCTCCCAGGATTCACCGAAAGGGGGAGAGAATGATGAATCCATCGGTGCTCAACCAATCACGACTGCAAATCCCAAACGGACTATGAACATGGACCAAATGGAATATCCATGTGTCTGTGGAAAGCGTTTCGCTACCACCCGTGGCATGAAGATCCACAGGACAAAGATGGGATGTGTGAAGACTCATCTGAATGAGCAGCAGCGCACTGCATCAGCAGATAAGACGTCGGAAGACCAAGGCCAGGATTTAAACCACAGTGCCAAGGACATCCACGCTGTTGGTTCGGATGAGGAATTTGCACAGGCCCTCGATGCCAGGCGCCTGAAACTCAACCTGCCACGAGCAAACGAAACTGAAGATTGGGAGAAACTGGATGCAAAAATCGTCCAAAGACTCGATGCACTGATAGGGAAAAGCACCCTGGAACACAAACTAGCCACATATGGGGACACTGTGTATGCCACATGTAGAGACGCCTATGGAGTAAAACTACCCAAAGAGAAAACACATCCAAAGATATCCAGACGCCAAGAAAGATGGACAAGATCAGAGTCCAAAAGAACAACCTCAAGAAGCAAATGAAGACCGCACTGCCAGCTGAAAAACAAGGCTTGGAAAAACTGTGGGAAGACCTGAAAGAAAAACACAGCGCCCTCAGCAAAGCGGAATCTGCGAGGAAGAGAAAGAGCAAAAAGAAGAAGACACAAGAGCGCTTCTTCAGAGACCCCTTCCAGTTTGCCAGAACACTGTTTGAGCAGCCAAAATCTGGGACCCTAAGTGTGGACAAAGGAGTTCTTGAGCAGCATCTGAGGAAAACATACTCTGACTCACAGAGCAAAGCACCACTCGACATTCGAGGTCTGGTGTGGCCAACCAACCCTGAGGAACAGTTCAATGGCAAGCCTCCAACGTTGGCGGAAATCAAGAAGGACATCCGGAGTCATGAACCGGGTGTGGCCCAACCCCCCTAGAGTGTCAGGAGATAAGGGCCGAAACACTTGCTTGAAGGGGGCTTCTCTTCTGAGGACTCTCTGCTGCCACGCTCTCCACGAGTTTCTTTCTACTAATGATGGAAGAATTGTTAACCTGCACTTGTTTTCCCCCACTACTTAATTAATTGTTCATCATTTCCACCCCTTTCCACAACATGTGACGACTGGTGAGCATTTTTACAGCCGATATGCCGAGTATTTCCATTCTACGCTACACGCTCTAGTATAAATGCATGACCTGATGGAAGGTGGGAATTCTTACAGCAGAGTTGTAAAGAGTTGTGAAGAGTTATCTTCCTTGCCACAGGTGCTGATGAGACACCCATCAGCACCTGTGCCACGCACGCACGCACGCACACACACACACACACACACACACACACACGCACACACACACACACAACACACCAGCTGTCTGATATACGAATCGGCAGGCAGAGTCAGGTCAGGGGAGTTAATCAGGTGGCGGCGGCTGGAAGCACCTCGGAGTATATCGTCGGCTCCTGCGGTGGGCGTGGAGGTCTGGCACTGGCGTCCCTGCCTTCGCCTGGCCGAATGTCCACCGCGACGTAGTGCAGCTCAGAACCCGCTGAGGCGTCCGGCGTTCTAGTCTGCAAAGCAGCACACTTCGTTCTACTTACTCAACATACAAAGAAAGAAAGAAACAAAACAACAACAACAAAAATCATTTGAAAACTGGACGAAAGTGACCAAAATGATATGAAAATATCAAACAAAAGACAAAACAAACAAACAAAAAAAAACAAAACAACAACACCCCCCCCCCCCCCCCTCACTCGATCGAACTGAAAAAGGTAGAGCGTCAACCAAAAATATAGATGGTCCATGCATTTACATTAAAATCATATTGCATGTACGATATCTAATAGTAAGTTCTATTCTCTCACCAGCAGATCTACATCATTACTTACGTATTCTATGCTATAGCACAAGCACATACGTAGGCCTATTCTACGTTAAAGCACAAGCACACACACGCGCGCGCGCACACACAGAACATAGGCACGCACGCACACGCACAGACGCGCACGCACGCACGCACACAACACACACACACACACACACACACACACACACACACACACACACACCACCACCACCACCATCATCATCACCACCATCGCACACACACACACACACACACACCACCATCCCACACACACACACACACACACCACCACCACCACCACCACCACCACCACCATCAATCACACACACACACACACACACACAAGAAGCTGGGAACAGTAGCACTGCGCATTGACTTTAGACTCCTTTCCACTGCTGTGGACCAGGAACTTTATGGAAAAATGATCTTGTCAAAAGACGGCGGCTTCAGCAAGCTCCACAGTTTTTTGTTCTCCCCCTACTTTTTGGAAGACATGCATGACAGATTGTCATGACCCTAGTTCAGTTCAGTTATTCGGTTGTGTGTGTGTGTGTGTGTGTGTGTGTGTGTGTGTGTGTGTGTGTGTGTGTGTGTGTGTGTTAGATGGGGCTCCGTATTTCCACCCGGATCAAATAAGCTAAACAGGGTTCAATGGTTATCAAACATTCGGGAAAATTCGAGGAGAAACAGAGGTTCCCTTTTCCAGGGCTTCAAAATCTATCAAAACTTACTTGGGTTGGAAAAGATTGTGAATTTTGACATTTCCTTAAAAAAAAAAAAGTTATATGGCTCCGCCCCCAAAAACGTAGACATCAAAATCCAACAGACTTGCGTTTAAGACTTGCGTTTTGGTGGAAGGGGGCATGAAAAGTAGCCCTTCTCCATTGCGTTCTCTGAGAGTGGTATCGTTCCTCCAAGGTGGATGCCAGCCGGAGCAGCAAGACACAAGTGTTGCGCTCCGTGAAGAAATCATCAGGCTTGCCACAGAGTGCTGGTTCTTTGATGAGAAGCGCTTTCAGTTACGTAAAAAGGAAACTCTTCAAAAATCGATTAGATGGTCCTCCCGCAGTTACACAAAAAAAAAAAAAAAAAGGAAAGAAAAAAAAGAAAAAAAAGAAAAAAGTTGCTGTTGTTTTGCATGTACCATGAGACCAGCAAGTTTGTGGAGCAGAATCCATTCTTAAAGGTATATCAGTTATAAACGTTGGTCCATTTCTCTCTCTCTCTCTCTCTCTCTCTCTCTCTCTCTCTGTCGGTCTGGCTGTCTTTGTCTCCCTCTCTCTCTCTTCTTTGTGTGTCTCTCTCATTTTGTCATCCTATGTTGATCTCCTTCTTCCTTCTCTTGCCGTTCTTGAAGTGGGAAGGGGGTGGGGAGAAGGGTGGGGGGTGGGGGGGGGGGGGGGGGGGGGTGACGTGTATGGAATTGTTGTTTGCTGCTGAACTGGGCATGTCTGGTGTCTTTCAGCTCTTTTTGTACTCCCAGTTCTTATAGAACAGGGAGTACTTAAGAATGGGAACGAAGAAATGCTCTGTGTGTGTGTGTGTGTGTGTGTGTGTGTGTGTGTGTGTGTGTGTGTGTGTGTGTGTCCGTGGTCAAAATGTGTTCCACTCGCTCAAGACAAAACTACTGGGCCGATCTTTCTGAAAATTTGTAGGTATGTTCATTATGGGCCACGGATGATGCCCGATGTTTTAGTTTACCGCTATAGCCGTACTAACGGCTGTAACGGCCTGTAACGGTTTTTCTTCTTTATGGAATATCTCAGAAAGTACTTGGCCGATCTTTGTAAAAATAAGCAGGTACGTTCATTATGGGTCACGGATGATGCCCGATGTTTTAGTTTACCTCGTTATATATGTAACGGCCTTTAACGCTTTTTCTTCTTTATGGAATATCTCAGAAAGTACTTGGCCGATCTTTCTGAAAATTTGTAGGTATGTTCATTATGGGTCACGAATAATGCCCGATGTTTTAGTTTACTGTTATAACCGTTACTAACGGCTGTAACGGCCTGTAACGGTTTTTCTTCTTTATGGAAAATCTCAGAAAGTACTTGGCCGACCTTTATGAAAATAAGCAGGTAAGTTCATTATGGGTCACGGATGATGCCTGATGTTTTAGTTTGCCCCGTTATAGCCGTTACTAACGGTTGTAACGGCCTGTAACGGTTTTTCTTCTTTATGGAATATCTCAGAAAGTACTTGGCCAATTCATAAGCGGTTTGGATGATCTTGTGACAAATCGGAGCCTCTGTCCATATGTAAGTGATGTAATGCTGAAAATGGATTAAACAACCGTTAAAAACCGTTATTTCTTATATATAGGTGGATTTCAATGAAATTTGGTATATAGAAAGGTTGTCACACACAAATGGCACTTCTACATAGTGTTTCAAAATTTGACCGTTAAAAACCGTTATTCTTGACATATTGTCCGATTTGGATGAAATTTGATATGTACACAGGCTTTAGCCCAGTGAGGACTAAAATACCGGTTTCAAAAGCGTATATCGGTTATATAACCGTTAAACCGTTATTTTGCCGTTATTTTTTATATATATTGGTGGGTTTTAATGAAATTTTGTATATAGAAAGGTTATCACACACAAATGGCACTTCCATGTAGTGTTTCAAAATCTGACCGTTAAAAACCGTTGTTCTTGACATATTGTCCGATTTGGATGAAATTTGGTATGTACACAGGCTTTAGCCCAGTGAGGACTAAAATACCAGTTTCAAAAGTATACATCGGTTAAATAACCGTTAAAACCGTTATTTTGCCTTTATTTCTTATCTCACAAAGCACTTGGCCGATTTATAAGCGGTTTGGAAAAATGGGAGTACGTTTATATGCTTCGCATCTTGTTTCTTTATTGCATGACTTGATTTTTTACGACTCTTCTTTCATTGTAGTTTGTCGTTTTTGATGTGGCAATTTTTTATATGTTTCTCCTCCTCCTCCTCCTCCTCCTCCTCCTCCCCCTCCTCCTCTTCTTCTTCTTCTTCTTCTTCTTCTTCTTCTCTCTCCTTGTGTCAGAGACTCCGTCTCTTTATTCTGTGTCTCCAAGTCCCCACCTCTCTCTCTCTCTCTCTATGTGTCGCTCTCCGTCCCTCCCTCTCTCCCACACTCTCTTCCTCTAGTAACACTGTGCATTCTGTTATTCTAAATTGCTATGTATTCATTGTTGTTTATGAGTAGTTTATATGCAGTTCTACGCAATGATTTCTTCCATGTATGTATTGTTTGAGGGCTGGATGAAAAAAAAAGAAGAAAAAAAAAGCCACTGACTTGTGCTTATTCTTTTCCCTCATTATACAACATTTCGTTCGTTCGTTCTCTCTCTTGACGTAGCTGTAACCAACACCGGTGCTGATCTTCTTACCTTTTCAGCAGCAATCCTCATCTTGGGCACTGGGCGATCCCCCGAGCTCTTCTTGTCCTCGGGCTCGGGGTCCAGAACCGTCTCGTAGGGATGAACTCTGGGCGGCTTGGAGTCAGAGGGCTTCTCCTTCAGCTGGTCGTCGGATATCTCGTCGTAGGGATGTTTCCGGGGTGGGCGGCGTCTGTTTTCGTCCAGCTGGTCGTCGGAGACTTCATCGTACGGGTGGTACCTGACCTTTTCTGCCGGACAGAGAGAAAGGGGTTGGAGCTGGGTGTGTGTGTGTGTGTGTGTGAGAGAGAAGAAGAGAGAGAGAGAGAGAGAGAGAGAGAGAGAGAAGAGACAGAGAAGAGAGACGAAGAAGGAGACAGACAGAGAGAGAAGAAGAGAGGAAGAGAGAGAGAGAGAAGAGAAGAGAGAGACAGAGAGAGAGACAGAGAGACAGAGAAAGAGAGAGAGACAGAGAGAGAGACAGAGAGAGGACAGAGAGAGAGAACAGAGAGAGAGACAGAGATAGAGACAGAGAGAGAAGAGAGAGAGAGACAGAGAGAGAGAGAGACAGAGAGAGACAGAGAGAGAGACAGAGACAGAGAAAGAGAGAGAGAGAGACAGAGAGAGACAGAAAGAGAGACAGAGAGAGAGACAAAGATAAAGACAGAGAGAGACAGAGAGAGAGAGAGAGAGAGAGAGAGAGAGAGAGAGAGAGAGAGAGAGAGAGAGAAGAGACAGAGAGACAGAGAGAGAGACAGAGAGACAGAGATAGACAGAGAGAGACACTGACACTGGTTTGATAGTGAAGGCCACCAGCCCATATACAAATCGGATGATGGAGAAGGGGTGGTGGTGGTGGTGGTGGTGGTGATGGTGAACATAAACACGGATAAATGTGCGGTCAAACATCATTTACATACAACATCAGCATTGAGTATGGCATAAATGAATAATGAATGGGGGCCGGAATGGCTCAGTTGGTAGAGCGCGGGACTCGTAATCT
>CM031628.1:11857986-11865486 GCA_018398815.1 Conus ventricosus | reverse complement strand
CTACAATATGATTAAAATTATAGCGATAAACTGTTTGTAATAGGTCTAGGACAAATTTTTGTTTTTCCACAACCAGTCTGCCCACAATTCAATGAGCAATGAGGAGTTTTTGTCATAAAGTTTAACTGCTCCATGGTTTTATAGAAGAATTTAAATCTAATCCAGTTATTATTTTTATCATATCTCCGTCAAAACTTGTTCAGTATAATAAAACCTATGAGGGCCTAAATGTGTAAGATTAATCCAATTTAGTTCTGTAAGATTGTTTCTATTTAACGTCAACATTGATTTTGTTGCTTGTTGTTATGTCTTAATATCCTCGCCATTGTGAAGAACGCGATGGTAACTGTAAGGCGTTTTAAACGTCTAGTTTTGCCAGCTAATATTTTTTTTATTCCTTTTATAAGGTCATCACTAACGGCCAACAACCCCATCCCCTCTCCAATCTTTAAGACGAAATTTCAAATTTATTGTAACGTGGTCTCATAATTTTTGCCTTGGAAAGAACAGTAATTGTGTAGAAGCTTTTTTTACAACTGTTTCTTTTCTGGGGGAAGTACTGCTTTTTCCCATACGGCGTTATATCAATTTCTTCGACTATTGTCGTCCGGCATTAAGACCTTACATCGTTAAAGGGCCAGCGTTGAATGGCTTTTCTGAAACTTTTTTGTCGGCTAAAATATGTTAAATGGGCTTATGAATTCAATTTTATTTCCCATTCTAAAATATGGTTCTAAGGTGCATTTGAGGTCAGGTTTTTCGGAACTATTTTCTATTCCCATTACTGGCCAACATTATTTGCCTTTAGATTGCGAAGCTGTTCTAGTTTAGAAACTTTTTGCTTGTCGCCAAACTCTTTGCGTTTATACTTCACCATCTTTAGTGTACTCAAACCATACACAGGCCTATCTTGCCATTTGTTCAAATGTCCGCAACGTCTGCAAGGTACTTTTAATTCTAAAAGGTATTACACCTCACAGGGCTATGTAACTCCTGATTTCTTCTGGCCCACGCGACATGTTTTAGTACAACGTATTATTTTATTTCCAAAAAACAATGTGCAGGTTATCACATTTCACAACTTTCCCGCTTTGTCTTTGATTTTTTATATTAAATGATCCGACCTCCCACACACTAATCTTTTAAAAACGTAATTATGGATTTGTATAATTTCATAATTCGCAATAAGCAGCTTTTCCCTGATGGAAGAGCTCTTAAAACATTGAGGGCCTTCAGTCATAATGTTTTCATCAGTGCTTAGCTCATCCAAAATGAACATAGAGTAATGAAGTAATGCAAAGGGATCGAGCGGGACTTTCCCCCTCATAAGTAGTTTTGGTTGGTGTAACTCTAATTATATAATTGTTAGCTGTAAAGCCTAACATTTTAGCTAGGTCTTTATCAAAATAGTAACCTATTCTTCTTTCAGGCTTGATGTTAACATTGTTTTTAGATTCGCATTGTTAAGGTTTGAGAGTAATGTCGGATAAGTACTCATTGTTCTTTTTAGTGCAGCAAAACCTTAATAACCATCAGCTATTGGTTAATGGCTAACTAATGTTCCTGCATTATCAATTTTTTGAATATTATTATTCTGTCCTGGTTCATTATATTAAACCATACGACTTTGTAAAATATTTCATGAAGTGCAACATTTTGGCTCGCAATCGTTATCATTAGCATGTTTCTAAAAACGATGGGCGGTCTTGGGTTGTTATTGTACAAACATTTTTTAAACAAATTAAAAAATGAGTGCATTAAAATATTACTGGCGCAAAATATTTCTGTTGGCGCCACTAAATTTAACAATATAGCAACTGGATACTCTTGACATTGCTGTGACCCAGACTGCTCTTTCATAAAAGGTGAGTACTCCATTGAAGAGCTATTCTTAACCCCCTATTGAAACGGACCACATCAGGAAAAAGTGCTGTGGTTTAGTCATCGTGCAGTTTTATATCAGAACCATTAACTTTGCTGTGTTTTGCGCATCAACTGGGTTGGAGTGTCGTTGCCGATCATTAATCACCATGATCCTTTGGTGAGGTCAGTGTACAGATTTCATTTTTATTACACTTCAGACGTATTTTGGATCCTGAATTGCAAGCGCTTGTGCAAATGACAAACCATTTAATCCACTCAGCAACAGAATAGACATGAAGGCTTTTGAAAGGATCTGTAACGATTCAATATTAACACAAGACAGGTTTAGACAAAAATGGATCATAATCATGGCCTAGGCGACCTTTATTTTCGGGGCACGCACAGAAAGTATAAACTATGGACGGCTTCCTCCTGTTCAAATCTTTCTTTTTTTGGCAAACTGTTGAGCCCGGATTCCCTTCAGCAAGAGCATAAAACAGGCATGGACAACATTTATCTTAGACACGTCTAAGCGGCCTAACTAGAGCGGGATAGAAGAATAAACGACTCTATTCGCACTTACGTTGGTGTTTGTAGGCAGGTTAGCAAGCACAGGCCAAGATCGAGCATAAAACTGATCCTTCTACTGGCTTTGACGCACAAAAAAACAATACTTAGCAAATTTAGAGGAACGCCATTAATTCTACAGTTGATTTACCTTCAAGTATTAAAGTTACCAACATTGTTTTACTCAATACGCAAGGATCGAAAAGGAGTCTTGCTGTGCACTGGTTTATACATGCTGCCTTCTGACTCAGACTCCAGATAGGAACAATTAATAAATATAATAATGAAATTTCTTATAGCAGGCCAATGAAACAGAAGGTGGGAAAAAAACGACATAAATTCTGAGCCAGTAATATTACAAACAATAAAAAGATCGCCCAAGATTAAGTCATCCAATCCCGAAGTCAAACCCCAAAGTCATTGAGCCTCAGGCAAAGCTCGCGGACTTGTTCGCGATGACCATGAATATGAAAAGACAGCGCTTGTTTCTTGGATTAACAGGCCATAGGATTACTTGCGTCTTATCTTACTAAATAGTTACCCAACTATTACAAGATACTTATGTCCATAAGTGCGTCGGCCATAAGCCAACTACTTTGCTTGCAGTAGACAAAAAGCCAGCTGACAATGCCCCCTATATGCCCAGGTAAAGAGTCTATTGCTTTTAACAGCTATTTTTTTAATAAACTTGCAAGGTGGTTCAAGCTGTTTTTTTACCATGATTTATCCGGTGGAGGCGATGGGGCCGCGGAGGCACTGAACTTTGCTCTCCACCACCGCTGTAATTGCCATCACCAGTGTACTTATTGCAAATCCTAAAGCAGTTATACCGCTTGCTAATGTGACGCCTTGTCTCAAACAGCGTTCGATTCGTTCTGCCTAGCGTTGTGTCTTCATATAAAATTTTCGGATAGTTTCTCTTATTCTATTTCACTTGAGTTCGTAATTGGTCTCGGTTTAGTAGTCAGCGCTTTCTTAGTCTTGCTGATCTCTCTTGTTCAAGATCTTTTAGTCTTTGTCTTATTATTTCTTTAATATCAGGCCCTAAGTTGGCGTCATAAGCCTCAACGAAGTTTTTCTTTTCTCTTTTTATTTGCTCATCTAGTTCACTAGTTTTGCTAAATTGTTTGTTAATTCGCCTCTAATGGTTCTTAAGCATGATCAAGGGCGTTATTTCTCGCATGGGTAGGCGGTGAGTCGTGTATAGTCTTCAAGCTGTTTCTTCTGAAAAACTGGGTTTCTGCTTCTATTGTATTTATTAAAATTCGCCTGCTGATTGATTTAATTCTTTAAGTTCCTTTTTTTGATTTGGTTATTCTGTCGGGAGTTTTTGTAGTGTGTTTGAAGTTTAACAACTGCATCCCTATCTAATTTTGGTCTAGCAATGCCAAGGCGATTTTGATCTTTCACACTGAGTCTTTGTATAATTGTTACTCTTGGCTAAAAAACTTTGATGGGTCTGGTTTAGATGTAAGCCGACAAGTTGTCCTTGGTCGTTTTTTACAAGACAAATGATATCTTTTTAATTCAAATTCATTTTGGGTCTATAAATTCGGGAGGTTCTTGGCTCAAAACTTTCGTAAAAATGATTTAACCTAACTTTCTGTTAATTCATGCCGCAATGAGAGCGTTGTGCGATGTTGTATTAAAGGGATCATTTCACTACAGGTCGTCTCAGATCAAAAACTCATAATCTTGTGCTCTTCAATGCCTGCATGGTTTTAAATAATTAATTAATTTTTTATTTTGTTTATAAAAAAAATGTCACACGCACCAAGGCACGATTAATGACCCGCATAGAAAGCTGAAAGAACCCTTTGGCGTGGAAGGGAACTAAGTGGACTATTACTGTTCAAAAAAATTCCCCTCTACTATTGATGCAGATCCAAATTCTTTACTGTTCAATTTCCAGGAACCTAGGAGCAAATGACGTGGATTGTGCAGCGCTCTGCGCGTCTTACTTTCAAATAACGCTCGCTTCAACAACAGACCAAACAGGACAGTTGTAAGAATCCGGGACGGGCATTCGTTAAGAAATATTATAAAACTTGAGGGGCAAGAATATTTTTCTTTAACAATGCAGACATATTTTAAACCTATTCTGATCTATGGCTAACCGGGACTGAAGGGCTGACTTTGCGTTTCCAGGAATAGAAAATGAAGAAGCACTAAAACATAGAATAGGTCTGCAGATACTAAGACGGCAAAAAGTATGTGGCTGTAAATTATTGCGTTGACATCTCTTTCCATTCCCTTAGATTTTGAGTGTTAAAGCGCATGCGCCATACTTTCACTTCGCATTAAAAGACAGATGCCCCCCCCCCCCCCCCCCCAAGGGGGGGGGGGGGGGGGGGGGGGGGGGGGGGCCGGGGGGGGGCCCCCCCCCCCGGGGATTGTCATATGAATAACTTATAATGAATACAAAAACGGGTTATCAAATCACAGACACCCGAAGCAAAGTACAGCATTTCTGACATCTCGTTAGAGTTTGACGTTGTTAGCAACCCTAATTAGCAAGGGCTGAATGAACAACAATATCAGTCAAAATTAGCAATTTATTACGGAAGAGGTGAGTTTCATCATACAACATATCATAGAAGCAGGGCGACACTATATGGAATTTTGTTTTAGCGTCTCAGCAAGATCGGTAAAGGTCTTATATTGCTGTGTGAAAGATGAAGGAACCATTCAAAAGAGGAAGTGAAAAGTTTTTTAATACAAAAATAACGAACGTACAATGTTCGATTGAGGGCAGTCCTAACCAAATCTATGCTAGCGGGCTTAAACCTTATCAGCATTTGATGAAATAAGAAAACTGTTTGGAGGTGGGAGGTGTAGAAATCCAACAGTTGACCTTGTGGCTAAAGATCTACACCTTCACAGTGTAAGACTTGATGATTATTTAACAACAAATACGGTTTATGGATTGACCTAAGGCCCAACGGAGGATAATCAGTACATGGAAGGGGGAGAACTGTGAGAGACGTAATAAACATTCAAATTGATAAAGAAGAAGAACCCGATAAACCGCTTAATGTACATTTGTTTTTATTATATGATGCGCGCTGAATATTGAAAATAACAGATTAAAAGATATACAATACTAAATTATTTTTATTTTATAAAAAGCATGTCTGTTAAACATTATCCAAATGTGCCTACAGCGCCGCCAAGAGAAGAGATAGTAGAAAGCCCTGACATAAAAGCCTTCAGATTAACAAACATTACGCAAATGCAACAAAAACTAGAGCAGGACCTTTCAAAATACAGCAAACCAAACGAAGGTATTCTGCGCCTTTAATGCTGTTACATATGTCAATACTGGAGCATCGACTTAAGCGCCCTATCAGCAGGAACGAGTGTTGGTCTCTTAGCAACGGGCATAGGCCACCCGCAGCTTTACCTCTAGGCGGTTTGTCTTTAGCTCTCGGCCTGTGTTCATTAGCTGTAAGTGCGGCTGGCAAAAAATTAAAAACTAAACTCCAAAAGCACACAGCTATGGTTCAAACTAATAACAGCTAAACTTAGCTCGTTCAAACTGACAATAAATAAAGCACTAGCTGACTCAAACATCACGGATGAAGAATTTAATCGTTTACAGGCCGATTTTGATGACTACAAAAGACAAAAGTTTGATCTTCAAAGAAAGGCGAGGACAAGTTTTTTCTAACAGCCAGACCGAGCAGATAAAAAGGAATGCTTAAAAAAAGTAAACGAAACATAAACTCTGTTCTAAACAGCTCACATTAACAACACCAAAAGGTGTTTATACTTTAGTTTATGAGTCCAAGCGCAAAAAGACCGTCGATATTGATTCTGATTAAGCCGTTGTATTTTTTTTAATTTAAATAAATATTTTGGGCTTAGAAAGAAAATCGGAAATGAATGAGGTAGGGAACAGTAAACGATAAACAGTAAATAAGTGGGGTATGTTTTGCTCCCATAAGGAAACCTAACACAGAGTAAACTTTTATCAAGACTGGCACAGCTTTTAAACTTGAATTCAGTTGTTGGCCTGCGCTTGTTTTTTCCCACTGTTAGATTGCTCGTCTATGTATTTGTCTGACTTTATTCAAGTTTAAAAGGCTGTGCCAGTCTTGAATAAAAGTTACTCTGTGTTAGGTTTCCTTATGGGAGCAAAACATACCCCACTTATTTACTGTTTAGAAAAGAAAGACAGCATGGCTAAGATATATGAAGACAAGACGAATTTTTTGAAGGAATGCTCGAGAGAGAGCGTTTATCAAGAGCACTGAATGATATTGATTTTAGAAGTCATTGACCCAACAAACGTACAGGCAAGTGTTGTTCATGCTATTTCTCAAGTTCCAGGCAAACTAACAATAGACCCGCCAGTTAAAGTAATGTTAGCTGTTTTAATCGACTATGTAACAATAAATGAGAAAATCTAAGAAGTCTGGGTCTCGACTAAACAACAGACTATTCTTTCCTCTAATGACTTAACACCCGGTTGGGCAGACGAACTGCTTACACAGTTTGACGCTGCCGCTGAAGAAGCTAAAATGAGAGGCTCTGGTTGGTCAGGGCGAAGTCTTAGAGATTAGATTAAAACAGGCTAAGTATGCACCGATTGTAGGCAAGGCTTACATTCCGCTACCTCGGGAGTTGGTTTCAAAGAGAGCAGTTTTAAACATAAAAAATTCAGACAACAAATGTTTCATGTGGTGTGTTCTTGCAAGGCTGCTCATGTCCGCGAACACGCAGAAAGAGTGACTAACTATCGGCAATACGCCAAAGATCTTAACTTCAATGGAATATCCTTTCCTGTTAGTGTAGACCAAATTGATCAGTTTGAAGAACAAAAACAACCCAATAAACTGTTAATGTATACACATGGGATGAGGAAACAAATTTGGTGCCAATTAAAGTGTCCAAGAACAGTCCAACAATAGGCGAACCAGCCAAAAGTCATGTGGACTTACTCCTAATGTTTTCGCCAGCAGGGCTGCCCCATTACACATTGATACGCACAATGAGCAGATTATTAGCGCCTACTTCAAACATGAACATAAACAAGTTCTGTAGAAAATGTTTAACAAGAACCAACCC
>CM031628.1:11854773-11856986 GCA_018398815.1 Conus ventricosus | reverse complement strand
TGAAAGATAAAAACATGATTGATTTGAAATTGAACTTGAATAAGTACTTAAGATACTTAATAAGATTAAGAATGACTTATAAGTGAAGCTTGGGTGACTTGGGATGACTTAAGGACAACTTGAGATGACTTAAGTAAGAACTTGAGGATGACTTAGAAGTGGCTTGGGGCAACTTCAGTTAAGAACTTGTGGATGACTTGAGTGTGCATGCGTGGGGTGGGGGTGGGGGGACGTGCGTGCGTGGGGTGGGGGTGGGGGGACGTGCGTGCGTGGGGTGGGGGTGGGGGGGACGTGCGTGCGTGTGTGTGCGCGCACCTTTAATTATTTATAAGAAACGAATGTTCAGAATATAATATAGTTATTATCAGTAAAACAACAAAACAACAACAATAACAGCACACACGCACAAACATTTAAAAAAGGAAGTGCTTGCATAGGGAAAGGGTTTTATGGTTGGCGCTTAAGCGCCGTAAATTCAAGACGGCTGCCGGTCTCTCTGTCAACTGAAGATTATTCAAAGCAGCCACCAAGTGCATTTATCAAAAGCTTGATTTAATAAACAAGACAGTTGAATAAAGTACATTCTGTGGCCGCCCGAAGGCAGCCAAAAAAAGTTGAAGCAGGACGTTGAAGCGAAGCAGTGAAGCCAGTAATCACAGCAATATATACAAAGTCATGAAGTGCTTGCTAGAAATTCGAGGCAGTCAACTCTAAACAAACCCGACCGCTCCTGCAGGAGCGGTATCTAAAAATAGATCTTACGTCAGCAGTAGGCCTGCTGTGGTCTTACAGTCGCACGTTAGAGAGGGCTTTGTAGGTCAATCAGGCGAAGCCGCCCGATTGGCCTAGTTTTGCAAAACCGTTACTATTTTTAAGCCCACGTCATGTGTTTGTGGCGTTCACTGAGAGCCTTGCAGAGCAGTTGTCGGAGGGCAGTTAGCGAACAGTGCTACGCCCACTATAATTAGCCAGTAACAACACCAGCCCTGTCTGGGCCCAGCCCGAGTCGTGTTCCGTGTCGTCTGCTTTGCCGTTGTGTCACAAAACACACAAGGTGGAGAAGTTTTCTGAACTACTAGGTAGTACACCAGTCACTAAACATTTGGAGCTTTTTGAATAGAATCATTTCTTCAAAAGTTAAAAGCTTTTCAAAGTTACTCTAATTAAATAATTGTTGAAGAAACAAAAACAAAATGCTTCCTTTTGGCTTTGAAGGAGGAGAACAAGGCTCGCCACTCAATTTCTTTGTCAAAAACTTTGCCATGGCCTCATGATAAACAATGTATTTTTTCACAAGATCGGTCTGTTGATCAGAAAGTTTTCCTTGCGAAGATAACAACACTTCAGCCATTTCTTGAGTAATATTAGTGTCACTTCCAGCACTGACAGAAGGCATTGAAACATCACTTCCCTGACTCGCCATGTTTTTAACACACACAAGTTCTCTCCGCCCAGCCCGCTGTCAAATGTAAAATCACAGCACAGTAACCACAACGCGCTTGCCCGGCAATCAGTGGAAGAATGTGTGGCGTGAGCGGCCGTAAGGCTACGCTTAACTCGCTGATTGGCCAGCTAGAACAGCGCCGCCGCACGGGAGTGTTAGCGTAGGACAATGCTAAGCAGGAAGGAAGGGGTGAAGAGGAGGGGGGAAGAGGGGTAGAGGAGGTGCGGCAGTATTGATTTTTTGGCCTGTGTATTTGTGTTTGTATGCATGCGTGCGTGCGCGGACGCGCGCGCGCCAGTGTGTGTGTGTGTGTGTGTGTGTGTGTTAGTGTATGTGTGTGTGTGTGTGTGTGTGTGTGTGTGTGTGTGTGTGTGTGTGTGTGTGTGTTGTGTGTGTGTGTCTGTCTGTCTCTCTGTCTCTCTTCTCTGTCTGTCTGTCTGCCTGTCTGTCTGTTCTAAGGGCAACTTAACCTTAACGGGCTTTGTCAGGTGAACATGAGATGTGTGAGCCGATAGCGTTCCCTGGCTCTCTGCGTCTTTTCTTCTCGTTTTCTTCCCGTTTCTTTTTATTTTTTATTTTTCTTTCCCCACCGAGTTTCGGGGGCCGTAATTAACATTACCGCGAAGTAATCGGATAGCCTGGTGCACCCACCGTGTATATGGGCGCGTTCAGCCACAACTGCTTTTTCTCCTGCGTTACTCTATGGGGCGTGTTCAGTCCTGGCTACTTTCCCCTACGCTACTCTATGAAAACTTTAGTAAATTAGTAT
>CM031628.1:11839773-11849773 GCA_018398815.1 Conus ventricosus | reverse complement strand
GCCTCCAGGTGTGTGATTCTGTCCTGTCCACAGCCTCCAGGGTGTGATCTCTGCCACAGCCTCCAGGTGTGTATTGTCCTAGTCACAGCCTCCAGTGTGTGATATCGTCCTATGTCACAGCCTCCAGGTGTGTGATCTCTGTCCTGTCCACAGCCTCAGGTGTGTGATCTCTGTTCCTGTCCACCAGCTCCAGGTGTTGATTCTGTCTGTCCACAGCCTCCAGGTGTGTGATCTCTGTCCACAGCCTCCGGGTCGTGATCTGTCCTGTCCACAGCCTCCAGGTGTGTGATCTCTGTCCTATTCACAGCCTCCAGGTGTGTGATCTCTGTCCTGTCACAGCCTCCAGGTGTGTGATCTCTGTCCTGTCCACAGCCTCCAGGTGTGTGATCTGTCCTTCCACAGCCTCCAGGTGTGTGATCTGTCCATATCTACAGCCTCCAGCTGTGTGTGATCTGTCCTATTCACAGCCTCCAGGTGTGTGATCTCTGTCCTATTTACAGCCTCCAGGTGTGTGATCTCTGTCCTGTCCACAGCCTCCAGGTGTGTTTGATACACTGTTATCTGTCCCACAGCCTCCAGGTGTGTGATCTCTGTCCACAGCCTCGTGGGTCTGTAATCTCTGTCCCTGTCCACAGCCTCCAGGCGTGTTGATCTCTGTCCTGTCCACAGCCTCCAGGTGTGTGATCCTGTCGTGTCCACAGCCTCCATGGTTGTATTCTGTCCTATTCACAGCATCCAGGTGTGTGATCTCTGTCCTGTCCACAGCCTCCAGGTGTGTGATCTCTGTCCTGTCCACAGCTTCCAGGTGGTGATCTTCTGTTCCAGACCTCCAGGTGTGTGATCTTGTCCTGTCCACAGCCTCCAGGTGTGTGATCTCTGTCCTGTCCACAGCTTCCAGGTGAGTGATCTCTGTCCAGAGCCTCCAGGTGTTAGATCTCTTTCTTCCACAGCCTCCAGGTGTGTGATCTTCCTTAGTAGCCTCCAGCCTCCAGGTGTGTGATCTGTTCTAGTCCACAGCCTCCAGGTGTGTGATCTTCTGTCCACAGCCTCCAGGTGTGTGATCTCTGTCCTGTCCACAGCCTCCAGGTGTGTGATCTCTGTCCTGTCCACAGCCTCCAGGTGTGTGATCTTCTGTCCACAGCCTCCAGGTGTGTGATCTCTGTCCACAGCCTCCAGCTGTGTGATCTCTGTCCACAGCCTCCAGGTGTGTGATCTCTGTCGTGTCCACAGCCTCCAGTGTGTGATCTCTGTCATGTTCACAGCCTCCAGGTGTGTGATCTGTCCACAGCCTCCAGGTGTGTGATCTGTCCACAGCCTCCAGGTGTGTGATCTGTCCACAGCCTCCAGGTGTGTGATCTGTCCACAGCCTCCAGGTGTGTGATCTCTGTCCACAGCCTCCAGGTGTGTGATCTCTGTTCTGTCCACAGCCTCCAGGTGTGTGACTCTGTCCACAGCCTCCAGGTGTGTGATCTCTGTTCTGTCCACAGCCTCCAGGTGTGTGATATCTGTCCACAGCCTCCAGGTGTGTGATCTCTGTCCACAGCCTCCAGGTGTGTGATCTCTGTCGTGTCCACAGCCTCCAAGTGTGTGATCTGTCATGTCCACAGCCTCCAGGTGTGTGATCTCTGTCCACTGCCTCCAGGTGTGTGATCTCTGTCCAGAGCCTCCAGGTGTGTGATCTCTGTCCTGTCCACAGCCTCCAGATGTGTGATCTCTATCCACAGCCTCCAGGTGTGTGATCTGTCCACAGCCTCCAGGTGTGTGATCTGTCCTGTCCACAGCCTCCAGGTGTGTGATATCTGTCCTGTCCACAGCCTCCGGGTCTGTGATCTGTCCTGTCCACAGCCTCCAGGTGTGTGATCTCTGTCCACAGCCAACAGGTGCGTGATCTCTGTCCTGTCCAGAGCCTCCAGGAGTGTGATCTGTCCACAGCCTCTAGGTGTGTGATCTTTGTCCTGTCCACAGCCTCCAGGTGTGTGATCTCTGTGTTGTCAACAGCCTCCAGGTGTGTGATCTCTGTCCTGTCCACAGCCTCCAGGTGTGTGATCTCTGTCCTATTCACTGCCTCCAGGTGTGTGATCTCTGTCTTATACACAGCCTCCAGGTGTGTGATCTCTGTCCTGTCCAGAGCCTCCAGGTGTGTGATCTCTGTCCTGTCCACAGCCTCCAGGTGTGTGATCTCTATCCACAGCCTCCAGGTGTGTGATCTCTTCCACAGCCTGCAGGTGTGTGATCTCTGTCCTGTCCACAGCCTCCAGGTGTGTGATCTCTGTCCACAGCCTCCAGGTGTGTGATCTCTGTCCTGTCCACAGACTCCAGGTGTGTGATCTGTCCTGTCCACAGACTCCAGGTGTGTGATCTCTGTCCTATTCACAGCCTCCAGGTGTGTGATCTCTGTCCTGTCCACAGACTCCAGGTGTGTGATCTCTGTCCTGTCCACAGCCTCCAGGTGTGTGATCTCTGTCCACAGCCTCCAGGTGTGTGATCTCTGTCCTGTCCACAGACTCCAGGTGTGTGATCTCTGTCCTGTCCACAGACTTCAGGTGTGTGATCTCTGTCCAGAGACTCCAGGTGTGTGATCTCTGTCCAGAGACTCCAGGTGTGTGATCTCTGTCTATTCACAGCCTCCAGGTGTGTGATCTCTGTCCTATTCACAGCCTCCAGTTGTGTGATCTATGTCGACCGTGTCCACAGCCTCCAGGTGTGTGATCTCTGTCCTGTCCACAGCCTCCAGGTGTGTGATCTCTGTCCTATTCACAGCCTCCAGGTGTGTGATCTCTGTCCTATTTACAGCCTCCAGGTGTGTGATCTCTGTCCTGTCCACAGCCACTGGGTCTGTGATCTCTGTCCTGTCCACAGCCTCCAGGTGTTTGATCTCTGTCCTGTCCACAGCCTCCAGGTGTGGTGATCTCTGTCCACAGCCTCTGGGTCTGTGATCTCTGTCCTGTCCACAGCCTCCAGGTGTGTGATCTCTGTCCTGTCCACAGCCTCCAGGTGTGTGATCTCTGTCGTGTCCACAGCCTCCAGGTGTGTGATCTCTGTCCTATTCACAGCATCCAGGTGTGTGATCTCTGTCCTGTCCACAGCCTCCAGGTGTGTGATCTCTGTCCTGTCCACAGCTTCCAGGTGAGTGATCTCTGTCCAGAGCCTCCAGGTGTGTGATCTGTCCTGTCCACAGCCTCCAGGTGTGTGATCTCTGTCCTGTCCACAGCTTCCAGGTGAGTGATCTCTGTCCAGAGCCTCCAGGTGTGTGATCTCTGTTCTATCCACAGCCTCCAGGTGTGTGATCTCTGTCCACAGCCTCCAGGTGTGTGATCTCTCTCCTGTCCACAGCCTCCAGGTGTGTGATCTCTGTCCTGTCCACAGCCTCCAGGTGTGTGATCTGTCCTGTCCACAGCCTCCAGGTGTGTGATCTGTCCTGTCCACAGCCACCAGGTGTGTGATCTCTGTCCACAGCCTCCAGGTGTGTGATCTCTGTCCACAGCCTCCAGCTGTGTGATCTCTGTCCACAGCCTCCAGGTGTGTGATCTCTGTCGTGTCCACAGCCTCCAGGTGTGTGATCTCTGTTCTGTCCACAGCCTCCAGGTGTGTGATCTCTGTCCACAGCCTCCAGGTGTGTGATCTCTGTCCACAGCCTCCAGGTGTGTGATCTCTGTTCTGTCCACAGCCTCCAGGTGTGTGATCTCTGTCCACAGCCTCCAGGTGTGTGATCTCTGTTCTGTCCACAGCCTCCAGGTGTGTGATCTCTGTCCACAGCCTCCAGGTGTGTGATCTCTGTCCACAGCCTCCAGGTGTGTGATCTCTGTTCTGTCCACAGCTTCCAGGTGTGTGATCTCTGTCCACAGCCTCCAGGTGTGTGATCTCTGTCCACAGCCTCCAGGTGTGTGATCTCTGTTCTGTCCACAGCCTCCAGGTGTGTGATCTCTGTCCACAGCCTCCAGGTGTGTGATCTCTGTTCTGTCCATATCCTCCAGTGTGTGTGATCTCTGTCCACAGCCTCCAGGTGTGTGATCTCTGTCCACAGCCTCCAGGTGTGTGATCTCTGTTCTGTCCACAGCCTCCAGGTGTATGATCTCTGTCCACAGCCTCCAGGTGTGTGATCTCTGTTCTGTCCACAGCCTCCAGGTGTGTGATCTCTGTCCACAGCCTCCAGGTGTGTGATCTCTGTTCTGTCCACAGCCTCCAGGTGTGTGATCTCTGTCCACAGCCTCCAGGTGTGTGATCTGTCCACAGCCTCCAGGTGTGTGATCTGTCGTGTCCACAGCCTCCAGGTGTGTGATCTGTCATGTCCACAGCCTCCATGTGTGTGGTCTCTGTCCTGTCCACAGCCTCCAGGTGTGTGATCTCTGTCCACAGCCTCCAGGTGTGTGATCTCTGTCCTATCCACAGCCTCCAGGTGAGTGATCTCTGTCCACAGCCTCCAGGTGTGTGATCTCTGTCATATCCACAGCCTCCAGGTGAGTGATCTCTGTCCACAGCCTCCAGGTGTGTGATCTCTGTCCTGTCCACAGCCTCCAGGTGTGTGGATCTGTCCACAGCCTCCAGGTGTGTGATCTCTGTCCTGTCCACAGCCTCCAGGTGAGTGATCTCTGTCCACAGCCTCCAGGTGTGTGATCTCTGTCCTGTCCACAGCCTCCAGGTGTGTGATCTCTGTCCACAGCCTTCAGGTGTGTGATCTCTGTCCTGTCCACAGCCTCCAGGTGAGTGAACTCTGTCCTGTCCGAAGCAACCAGGTTTCTGATCCATGTCCAGTGCCTCCAGGTTTATGATCTGTGTGTGTGTGTGTGTGTGTGGTGTGTGTGTGTGTGTGTGTGTGTGTGGTGTTGTGTGTGTGTGTGTGTGTGTTGTGTGGTGTGTGTTGTGAGAAAAATCAAGATCACGTAACTTTAATGATTCCAAATTTGGATAGATGTTTATCTCAGTAACTCCTTTTTGACGTGCCTCGGAAGATAACCAGTTCCACACGTGATACGGAAAATGTCTTTGATAACTTCCCGTGAAAACTCTATCGCGTCATTTGATCACGTGACTCAATTCTCTCCAGTTCATGTTTTGCTGCGAGCGATGTCCTTTTTAACATACTACAAGTCCGTTTCAGTAGACTACATGTTCTTTTTAGCAGACTACATGTCCTTTATAGCAGACTACATGTCCTTCTTAGCAGACTGCATGTCCTTTTTAGCAGACTACGTTTCCTTTTTAGCAGACTACTTGTCCTTTTTAGCAGACTGCCTGTCTTGTATAGCTTTTTTTTAGCAGACTAAATGTCATCTTTAGCAGACTAAATGTCCTTTTTAGCAGACTGCATTTCCTTTTTAGCAGACTACATGTCATTTTTGCAGACTACATGTCCTTTTTAGCAGACTGCATGTCCTTTTTAGTAGACTACATGTCTTGTATAGCTTTTTTTTAGCAGACTAAATGTCCTCTTTAGCAGACTAAATGTCCTCTTTAGCAGACTACATGTCCTTTTTAGCAGACTACATTTTTTTTTAACAGACTACATGTCCTTTAAAAAAAAAGCAGACATTTCCTTCTTTTTTTTTTTTAGCAGACTACATGTCCTTTTTAAAATTAAAAAAGAGCAGATTACACATCCTCTTCAGCAGACTACATGTCCTTTCTTTTTTTTTTATAGCAGACATGTCCTTTTTTTTTTCTTAGCAGACTACACGTTACGGCACCGTTTGACTGATCTGAGAGTAAAGGTTGCAGCGTTGACAAGAGAACCCAGCTACTTTACGAGGGAGTAAAATTAATAGAAAACGAGTCCAGTTACCATACCATGCAACAGTTTCTCACTCGTGTTTTCAGCTGAACGATACATGTGTGGAACCATCACCTGGGACGACGAAGCCTTTCCTAACAAGTTCTGCTGCGTGGGGGGGGGGGGGGGGGGGGGGGGGGGGGGGGGGGGGGGGGGGGGGGGACGGGGGGGGGGGGGGACGGTGCTTCTCAAAGGCCGCGGCCACGCCTGCTGCGACAACAGTACGCCTACAACGATAGGATCGAGCCGTGCTGCAACGGGCGGGTCAAACTTCTGTTGAGAACCAGTGGCCACGCCCACACACACACACACACAGTACACTGCCTGCAGCTCGTCTGTCTGCGATGGGCGTGACATATGGATTTCTTCACAATCATTCCTCTGCGGTACCCCCTACACGCTGTTTTATGGGAAAGTGTCATTGTGATAATTTGAACCCAGTCTTCTTTATCTTATATTTCTCTCTCTCTCTCTCTCTCCTCTCTCTCTCTCTCTCTCTCTCTCTCTCTCTCTCTCTCTCTCTCTCTCCCCCCCTTCTGTGAACGTTATGTAGCATAGCAAAATCTGGGCTAGCCTGCTTTTACCCCCGGGGTCATTCCAAGACTAGCTGGAACTTACCCCCCCCCCCCCCCACTAGTTGGAACTGACCCCCCCCCCAGTCATCTACACTGTACAAGGTACACAGGCACTCAGGTGACACTAATTAGCTGTAATATAGTTAAAATCTCTGATATACCTTAAAGTGACCAATGGTCAGTGACACTGACCACTGGTTGTCTGCATTGCACAAGGTATACAAACACTCATGAGACATTACTGTAACATAGTCGAAATATCTGATTTACGTCATAGTGACCAGTGGTCAATGGCACTGACCACTAGTCTGCATTGTACAAGGTACACAGGTACTCGGGAGACTATAATTAGCTGTGAAATAGTTAAAATCTCCGATTTACGTCATAATAACCAGTAGTCAGTGGCACTGTCCACAAGTAATCTACATTGCACAAGGTACACAAGCACTCGGGAAACACTAATTAGATGTTAAATAGTTAAAATCTCCGGTTTACTTCATAATGACCAGTGGTCAGTGGCACTGACCACTAGTCATCTGCATTGTACAAGCAAAGGTACACAGGTACTCAAGAGATTCTACCCCCCCCCCCGGGGGGGGGGGGGGGAGTTCCAACTGGGGGGGGGGGGGGGGTAAGTTCTAGCTAGTCTAGAATGACCCCCGGGGGTAAAAGCAGGCCAGCCCAGACTTACCCCAGGGTAAGTTCCAGAGGGGGATAAGAACGGACTGTTACACCGGGCGCAGTGGCAGGTAGGGTGGTTGTCGACACTCAGGCCGGCCTCTCAACACCGACACTGGGTGGAGAACAAGGGGGGTAGACACAGCTACGGCCCGACCCTCAGACAATGGCAGCCAGTCCCCCTCAGTCCAGGGAACACTTCTACCAATGGGAAACTGATTAACTACCTTGATTATCATGGCTACTATTCATTACAATCACAAACTACATTCATATTCATTAGCCACATCATATTCCACTACAACTTGGGACAAACATCAGCATATTCTCTCTTCAACACTACAACATTCCCTTTTCTGGAATCATAACTCTACAACATTCCCTTTTCTGGAATCATGACACTACAACATTCCCTTTTTTTTCCGGAATCACAACACTACACAGGAAAGGATTTCCATATAAACCTTTCAGAATCTAGTTTTCCAAATTGGGGAAAGGATTTCCACCTTGTCCCTCTTCAATAAACCATGAATACAATTAATTACAGATTACCTTTCATCAAACTATAAATGTCAACACAAAATGTTCATTTCTTTTCTTGTAACACGACAAGAATGTTCATTTCATTTCATATGATCACCAGAATTCAAAAGGTATTTTTTCCCAAAAGATTCATCTACTTCAATACATGTAAGGGAAAGATTTCCACACATTCTTGTTTACCAACACACAACTATTCAATATTCATATCAAGAGTGAGTTAAATACTCATCCACATCAAAAATGAAAACAGCATATTATATAGTCTATGTCGCACACTTTGGGAGCTTATTATCCATAGCATCAAAACTCTCCCTCTTCTTGAAAGTCTAGCTAAACCACATTGGAAAAATACATTTTTTTTTCATCATGAATTCATAACTAGTTAAGCCACAGAATAAACAAAATATTTTTTTTCTGAAGACCACTTCCTTTACCACTCACTTCATCTATTTATGTTTTCCGACAGCATTTCGTTTTGCTACCCTATCAAGTCATAGGATAACAGAACACAACAAATATTTTCCTTTTCTACACAAATCCTTCACAACTACGCTGAGGAAGTTTCAGTCGCTCCTAAACAGGAATACGGTTTCGGTTTGCTAATAAATAAACATTGAATGATAAATACCTGACTGCCACAAAAAACGGATGGAGTCCCTCTTCGGCCTTCTGGTTAGTTGCGCTGCCGGAATCACCGCAGAGACTGCCTAACCGGTTCAGCTCACCCGGCTTTTAACAGTGCGCAGGTGAGCAGCAGTCAGGTAAACTTTTCAACCGGCTTCCGGACGACTACCTTCCGGTTAGCCTGGTTGCATAAAAATTGTGACTGGACGGGAAACGGTCCGTCACATGGGGTAAGACCCCTTTGCCATTCACGGCTGATTTGCCCCATAGGGCGGGGCAACATGCCCCATATAAATCATACACATTTTCCATTAATAATCCACTGATTTGTCGGAAAATTGTTTCTTTACAATCTTATACCTGAAAGTCTGATTTGGTAAAAAGTGTTCCTGTGTTTCTGTCGGTTCCAGTACGGCAAGAGAGGAGAAAAGAAAGAGGAAAGCATCCTTGGCAGTGGTCCACAGGCTATCAATATTAAAGGAGATGAAGTGTGCATTGTTGGTCAGCTGGTAAAGAGGGAGAAGAATGGGTCCAGCGCACATTGTGCAAACACTGGGCTTCTGAATGGATGGGCTTCTGTTCACTGCCATCATGGATGTAGCATCTCTTGATGCTACAGAAATTACACTGCCAGGTGTCTGTTATATTGATTTATTGAATCCTCAGTAATCATGGACAGATATATACATTTCCCCAGACAACTTATCTCAGATCGACACCCCCCCTCCCCCCTACCCACGTAACCGCAACCCGCAGAACACTAACTGACCACGATTATTTCCCTGACTTACAAAACATCTTGAACAAAAATGCTGTTTTGAATGGTTACAGTGACCTTTTCACAACATGTGTCACATGGGCGAAAAATAGAATTAAAATTCCCAAACGTATAACCTGCAGATCCTTGGCAAGATTTCAAGAGAACATCTGTCTTGCTGATCTCTCGTGCAATGATACTAATCCAGAAGAGGCTCTTAAGCACAGGGTACGAAGGGTCAATAGTGTGTATGGCAGACATGCCCCAGCATACAAAACACGTAGAGTGAAACACACTCCGCAACCTAAATGGACCACCGATGAAATACAAACTGCAATACTCCCTCATGAAGATCTTTTGAGACAGGAGAGAAATCATATGAATTAGAAAAAGGGGGAAAAAAAGAGAAAAACAACCGAAATAAGACATTAGAACACCCCACACAACAGTCGCCCCACCAGGCCTCGCTGCCACAACGGCAACAGTGAGCTGAAGAAGACAGGGCGACCCTGTCGAAATATTCTCCGAGTAAGTTTTTGATTCTGAGTCTAACTACTTTTCTAATGTCGAATCCAGAATCCAGAAACCCATTTAACCGATATTAATTCGCACAAGCAAGCGACGCAAGAGAAATATTACCACGATCTTTTTCATACAAACCAAACTCAAAGCCAATATGGAAAACTATAAATGAATTTACGAATGAAACATTCTAGCCTTTGACATTAGTACATAGGCAACATCACCTCGAATGAACTCTATAAAGATTTCACAAGTGTGGCAGAACGTACAATGAAACACAATCTCTCTCAACTAAACACCTTGAAAAATGAAACATTGTTCTGCGAATCCAAGAATATTCATTCCCAAATGTCATTTTTACCCTTAATGTCTGTAACTGATGTTAGTATTTTTTTAGATGTCTTTTGAAGGAGACGGGAAGTCGTTGATTTGATGTAATTGATGATAAAATTCTAAAACTTTCAGTTCCAATCATATTTGAAACACTTATTTATATCTACAATTTATGTATTGAAAAATGTCACTTTCCAAAGC
>CM031628.1:11835500-11837173 GCA_018398815.1 Conus ventricosus | reverse complement strand
AAAAAACGGACGCATTGCCTTATGTGGGAGATAATGAACTTCGCAACAGTGTCAGGCATGCTGTCGGGCCACATCACAACTTAACGTGCTTGAAGAAAGAGGCAGAGAAGAATCGTTGGGCGACAACATCAGCTCTCAGAAATCCGGAAAAAAAAAAAAAAACTGCAGCAGAGAAGACGAGCCCTTGCAAAACAAGACATTCGTTTTCTCTACTATTCTTGAACGATAAAACTAGACGTCTTGTTTGATTGTTTGTGAATGCTCGAAACGAATCGCGCGCGCGTGAGTGTGTGTGTGTGTGTGTGTGTGTGTGTGTGTGTGTGTGTGTGTGTGTGTGTGTGTGTGTGTGTGTGGCCCCTCAGCCTCCTTCCTCGCCACACTTTGCGAGTTTCTCCACGTCTTGTGGACGTTCTGGAAGTTCTACGTTTGTTGTGTCCTTTCTTTCTGTCGCTGTCTTCGACATTGCCTTAAACATTTTGTTTTTCCATAACGGTCATCTGCCATTTGGTGTTCCTACTGTGGTCTGTTTATGTGTTTTTTCAATGCCGTTAGGAAGTCTTTACCATTTGGATTTCTTTCCACCATGAGGATGCTGGATGGCAAGTCAGCGTACATTAGATCCGTTCTTTCTGGAAATTCTTTCCAAATAAATTCCCTTCTCTGTCGGTTTTGTTGGAAACTTTGCTTTTTAAAGTCTTTCTAGGGTGTGTTCATTGTTATTCTCATTTGGGTCAATTCGTCGGTCACCCTTCTAAAAGTCCTAACTTTTTTTTCTCTCTTGTTAAATACTATAACCTGTTATGTTGTTGTTGTTGTGACCATATGGCGACATTATGGTGGATTTTTGACCACTGGACTGGTCAGTGACTGCCCATTCTGCAGTGTTTTTAGGTGATGCAGCATTTTAAACCTGCTTTCAAAAATGTTAGATTTTTTCAACATTTTTTTTTCTTTACAGTTTCGCGGCGGCTGCAAGTTGATAACCATACACTAAGCGGAATAGCTGCTGCACTCAGCAAGGTCTGGTTCCGTTTCCCCAAAGGATGGTTCTGTAGCTGCTGCACTCAGCAAGGCCTGGTTCTGTTCCCCGAAGGATGGCTCTGTAGCTGCTGCACTCAGCAAGGCCTGGTTCTGTTCCTCCCCGAAGGATGGCTCTGTAGCTGCTGCACTCAGCAAGGCCAGGTTCCCTTCCCCCGAAGGATGGCTCTGTAGCTGCTGCACTTAGCAAGGCCTGGTTCCGTTCTCCCTGAAGGATGGCTCTATAGCTGCTGCACTCAGCAAGGCCTGGTTCCGTTCCTCCCTGAAGGATGGCTCTGTAGCTGCTGCACTCAGCAAGGCCTGGTTCTGTTCCTCCCCGAAGGATGGCTCTGTAGCTGCTGCACTCGGCAAGGCCTGGTTCTGTTCCCCAAAGGATGGCTCTGTAGCTGCTGCACTCAGCAAGGCCTGGTTCCTATCCTCCCAAGGATGGCTCTGTAGCTGCAGCACTCACCAAGGTCTGGTTCCGTTCCCCCCCTCCCCCCCCCCCCCCCCCCCCCAAAGGATGGCTCTGTAGCTGCTGCACTCAGCAAGCCTGGTTCTGTCCCACCCCCCCAAAGGATGGCTCTGTAGCTGCTGCACTCAGCAAGGCCTGGTTCTGTCCCCCCCCCCCCCCCCCCCCACAAAGGATGGCTCTG
>CM031628.1:11818000-11825500 GCA_018398815.1 Conus ventricosus | reverse complement strand
AGAGAAGTTTGCCAAGCTATTGTAGATGAGTATGTGGATGAACTGATGGTGTGTCCAAGTACTCCTGAAGTTTGGCGTGACGTTGCAGAGAAGTTCCAAGACAGATGGAACTTTCCCACATACCTGTGGAGCTCTGGATGGAAAACATGTCGCCTGTCGAGCTCCTCCGAACAGTGGGTCCCTGTACTACAACTACAAGGGTTTCTACTCCATTGTCCTGCTGGCTCTGGTGGATGGAGACTACAAATTCCTCTGGGCAGATATAGGGGGCCTAGGGTCGGCATCAGATGCACAGATCTACAATGAAAGTGAACAAAAGAAGTGTGTGGAAGATGGAACAATTGGCTTCCCTGACCCAGAACCTCTGCCACATGATACCCAAGACATGCCTTACTTCTTTGTTGGTGACGATGCTTTTGCCCTGAGAAAGACAATGATGAAGCCCTACAGTCTCCGTGGCCTCAGCAATGATGAAACAATTTTAACTACAGACTCTCCAGGGCAAGAAGAGTTGTTGAAAACGCCTTTGGAATCCTAGCCAACAGATTCCAATTGTTGCTGACCACCATGCAACACAAGCCAGAGACTGTGAAGCGCATTGTAAAGACATGCTTGATCCTTCACAACTTGATGCGAATTAGGTATCCAGGTCTGCAGAACCAGCAGCTTGACAAACCAGAAGATGACACGGAAGAGTTTGTTCCAGGGGCCTGGCGCGACAGTTGTAACCTGGAGGACACCAAGGTTGTTAGTGGGCCCAACACTGCCTCAAAAGAAGGAAAGAAGCAAAGAAACCTTCTGAAACACTGGCTCAACTCACAAGTTGGTGCGGTAGCGTGGCAGAACAAGATGATATAGTGTCCTGGTCAAGAAGCCAGACTCTTACTTAAATGTACATATTGTAAGAAAGTGTAAAAAAAAAACTGCAATGTAAATAAAAATAAATGATGAAAAGAAACAAATATTAAATATGCCAATTGTGACAAAAAAATGTAATAAAAGTACACATTGTAATAAAATTGTATTAAAAAAAAACAATATGTATATTGTGAGAGGGCTTGTTTTATTTTTTTCCATTAATGAAAAATAAATATAATTGTAATAAAATGTACACGTTGTAATAAAGTCGTATTTTGTACATTGTATGTATTTTGTGAGGGGGGCTTGTTTTATTTTTTCCATTAATAAAAAAGAAATATAATAAAATAACGTGTGGAAACGAAAAACATAATACCTAAAATGGATAGTATGAACAATAAAATATTGTTCTTACTATACAATATACTTATTATTTTTCGTTTCAACACTTTATTATTATTATATTTCTTTGTGGATTCTCTCTTGAGGGCACATAAGACCGTATGGCGAAAGCTTGGCTGTGTCTGGAGTGGCACTGTCTTCATCTGTCCGTGGGCAGGGGTGGTTGGGTCTGTGGGTGTGCTCGGCAGCTGGAGGGTGGTGTTTTTCGCTGGTGGGCTCTGCAGTCATGAAATACGGGCTGGTACACCCATGGGGATGCTACTTTAAGGCTGTTATGAGCTGCATCCTGTAGTCTAATTTACCTCTGTTCAGGAGCAGTTATGTCCCTTGATATCTTAATGGAGTGTCCTGTGCGTGCCTGTACCCATCGTCAACACAGCGCAGGCCTCCAAGGGTGGTACAGGACTGCTCTAAAGGCAGGTGAAGACAGTGCTTCTCTGGGTTCCTCCCCAGCACCTTCGGGTGTTTCTTTTTCTTCTTTGCCTTAACTAGGCTGACCCTGGAGAAAGGTCCAGTGACGGTGAGGAAAGACCCACTGACCACAGGGAAAGTCCTGTTGACAGTGGGAAAGACTACAACTTTGGATTCTCTCTTGAGGCACATAAGACCGTATGGCGAAAGCTTGGCTGTGTCTGGAGTGGCACTGTCTTCATCTGTCCGTGGGCAGGGGTGGTTGGGTCTGTGGGGTGTGCTCGGCAGCTGGAGGGTGGTGTGTTTTTCGCTGGTGGGCTCTGCAGTCATGAAATACGGGCTGGTACACCCATGGGGATGCTACTTTAAGGCTGTTATGGCTGCATCCTGTAGTCTAATTTACCTCTGTTCAGGAGCAGTTATGTCCCTTGATATCTTAATGGAGTGTCCTGTGCGTGCCTGTACCCATCGTCAACACAGCGCAGGCCTCCAAGGGTGGTACAGGACTGCTCTAAAGGCAGGTGAAGACAGTGCTTCTCTGGGTCCTCCCCAGCACCTTCGGGTGTTTCTTTTTCTTTTTGCCTTAACTAGGCTGACCCTGGAGAAAGGTCCAGTGACGGTGAGGAAGACCCACTGACCACAGGGAAAGTCCTGTTGACAGTGGGAAAGACTACAACTTTGGATTCTCTCTTGAGGGCACATAAGACCGTATGGCGAAAGCTTGGCTGTGTCTGGAGTGGCACTGTCTTCATCTGTCCGTGGGCAGGGGTGGTTGGGTCTGTGGGTGTGCTCGGCAGCTGGAGGGTGGTGTTTTTCGCTGGTGGGCTCTGCAGTCATGAAATACGGGCTGGTACACCCATGGGGATGCTACTTTAAGGCTGTTATGAGCTGCATCCTGTAGTCTAATTTACCTCTGTTCAGGAGCAGTTATGTCCCTTGATATCTTAATGGAGTGTCCTGTGCGTGCCTGTACCCATCGTCAACACAGCGCAGGCCTCCAAGGGTGGTACAGGACTGCTCTAAAGGCAGGTGAAGACAGTGCTTCTCTGGGTCCTCCCCAGCACCTTCGGGTGTTTCTTTTTCTTCTTTTCTTTTCACAAATTAATAACAGAAATAATAAAACAAATATAAATACAAAAGAAATATAATAATAGTAACGTGTGAACATGAAAGAAAAAATACGTGTATTGTATAGTAAGGTGAATAAAATACTGTTCCTACTATACAATACACGTTATTTTTTTTTGGTTCGTTTCCACCTTTATTATTCTTATATATCTTGTTTTTTAATTTCTTTTTATTATTTCCTCTTTTTTTTTTTAGTTGTATTTACAACTCTTTATTTTTCTCAGGGCACATCAATAACAACATTTCACTGTCTCTGTATTAGAGTCTATAATTTCACTTCTTCTCTCCGGGTCCTGGTGGGGTGTCCAACTGCATGCGGTTGCTGCTGGTGTGCTGGCCTTGTCGCCAAGTGGAGTAGAGTCCAAGGGGAATATATCGGACATGCCACCTGTTGAAATTCCTGAAAGTCCTGAGATTGACAAGTTCAAAAGTCCCTGACCAGCATCCTGGCTTGTAGCGACTGCTGATGGATTGGTGGTGCCTTGGCCGAGGTCGAGAACCTGGTGGGCCGTGCTGATAACAGAGGATACCCCAGGAGAGGTGCTGGCCTGTAACTGTCTCTCTGACCCAGCTGCTGCTGCAGGGGGATGTCGGTTGACTAAGGGCTGAAGTCTAAGCGGCTGCATGGACTGTGGTGACTCTTGTGGCTGCTGCATGGGCTGCTGCTGCTGCATGGACTGTTGCTGGAACGCTGGTAGGAGGGGTTCCTCAAAGTACTGCTGAACATAGTCAGATGACTGTGACTGCCAGACAGGAGCTGTAGGAGCACGATGCCGCCACATGTGGGGAGGGGCTGGTAAAGTTCACTCTTGCTACTAGTGAGGGAGTAGGTAGCAGGTGGAGGAGCGGAGGTGCAGCGAGCAGGATTGACAACTGCAGACACTGTAGGCAAGTCTTCATCACCACTGTCTTCCTCCAAGAGGTCACTGAGCACCTTGTTGATCTGGGATCTTGCTTTCTTGAACTTGTCCCTTGACATAGAGATTGTCATGAGTCGGCCGAATGTTCTCGAGCATTTAGGCAAATTAAGGGCAGTTGCTGTTGTTGAGAGCAAGTTCCTTGGGTTATTCAAGTGTGCGAATTCAGGCATAACCAGAGGGGAATACCCCGAGTCGTATACTGAAGGAGGAGTTACTGGGAAGTGTTTCGCATGTCCGAGGGATAGTGACAAGGAGTTGCCGACCTGCCGGTCCTGGGTAGAGGAGTGTCCAGTCCGACCACTGGCTGGCTATTCACTGGGTTCTCCAGTGGGCCTGAAGGGAAGGCGATCGTGTCAGGTGACCGTCACGGGTAGGTGACCGTCAGCCTGCAGGCAGAGTACAGCGACCATTCAGTCGTCCTTGTTCTGGGAATGAATGGAAGGCTTCGGCCTATTGAGTGGTTTGCACCTTGTTGTCTATAGAGGTAGTAACTACTCAAAGCATCAGTCCTGGCTGGTAGAGAAGTCCAGGCTGTTAGTACAATGGGTAGCTCTGGGGAATCGAACATGAGTTTGAATAGGAGGTTATGCATTAACCACTGGGTGCCCAAGTCTTTGTTGGCGCTAGCAGCTGTGGTGTGTGTGTATGTGTAGGTGACTAGTGATTCCATTGGTGGAATAAAAGTAACTTGGGAATTTATTGGTACAAATCGTGTGATGTGTGTGTGCCCGTGATTCCATTGGTTGAGCCAGTTAAACTCGGGTTCTCTCTTGTTTGAGAATGAATATAAGCTGCTTGGAAAACAAGGGAGTGTGTGACTCACTTAAGGGAAAGTGAACTCGCCCGTCTTGCTGAGGGCTCAAGAAAATACAGCGTGAAGCAGAGGTTAGCTGTCGCCTCGTTGTCTCCTGGGTGGGGACGTAAGACAGTGGAGGTTGCTGTAGCCTCGGAGCCGACGACGAGAAGAATTGTCTCCCGTGTGGGGACGGTCGACAGCAAGACGTGTCAGCCTGTTGGAGCCTAGACAGGGAGCTGCCAGACAACGGTGGGGTGTTTGCAGCCAGAGAAGACCTGTGGGAGAGGCCGACAGGAGCCCTTTCCGTGGAGAGGGCGAAGTGTGGTGGAGTCCGGGAGACTCAGTGTGAGGGTGCGACTCAAGCTACGTTGCCAGTGTCCCCCAACTGGGATTTGGCCAATCGGGAGGACACAACGGTGTGGCAGCTTCAGCTCGTGGTCGCACAGTGGGATGAGAGAAACTGACGGTCAACCAAGGAATGCTGGCAAGTTATGGACGCTTTATTGCTCTTAAGTTTATAAGTGTGCAAACGGAAGAGTGGAATATTGTCTTTCCTGGCTAAGTAAGAATAACTGAAGAACAGGGGATGCGATTTATGAAATTGTCTGTATGCTGTTTACATTGTTGTATGATACAGATAGTTGTGTTGTGTAGTGACGGGTGGGGGCTCGGAGTCAAGTTGAATAAAAGTTTATTATTTTCTATGAAATGTTATTGGTTTCCCGTCACCTTTGTGCGGGCCCGATGTGAGTGACAGAGTGCGTGTGCCTATGCGAGAGTGCATTTTTGGTTGTGAAAGCATAAATACTTCTGTCTATAACCCCCTGCATCCCTGAATATGAAATCATATTTTAATAACGAGGGGGAGCGTCGGAGACCCGTCACAGAGATCAAACTGTCCCTGACATAATTGGCAAAAGCAACAGTGGCAGTCATTTTCTTGGGCTGTGACAAGCCCCTGAGGATCTCGCCAGACTCCTCTACCTGCTTCTGGAGACTAGCAAGCAGCACATCTTCTTCTGTCTTCCCTCTCTTCTTCCCTGCCTGCCTGGAGGAGGAGGAGGTGGAAGGCGACTCGTCTTCCATGGAGGGGACTGCCATCTCCGAAGCCACCAGGTCATCATCAACAGGAAGCGCCACCCTCATAGGCCTCACAGGCTTGGACCGATGCCGGACAACACCCTTCAGAAACTCCAACGACTTCTCAATCCACTGGTCACGTTCTGTTAGCTGAGGCAAGCCTGCCCCTGACTTCTTCTTGTCCAGGCGAGTGTGTGCATCACGCAGCGACTTGAACCAGCCTTTCAGGTGTTCCACAGTCTTCTCCAGCTTGGTGGCCTGGTCTTCCCACAGCTTGGACTTCAGGTCAGTGCGCCGGTAGTTGGTCAACTTGGTGTCCCACAAGACGGGGTTCTCCAGTAGGAACTCACACATGGCCTTGTCCTGCTCAGCGTTCAGGGTAAACTCGGTTCGCTTGGCCCTCTTCTTCTTCTGCTGTTGACTTGGTGGCTGGCTGGGTGGTTGACTGGCGGCTATGGAGGCACCAGATGCTGCAGAGGATGACCGTGAGGACTGTCTGGATGACCGGGAGGACCGTCTCTCAAGGCTGGCTTCCTGGCTGGCTTCAGGCTGCATCACAACTTCAGGGGTCTCAGGGGTCTCTTCAGGTGGCGGCGTCTTCTGCCAGGACCGGCCACGCCTTCCATCTGCAGGCTTTCTTACACCCAGTGTCTTTCCTTTTGGCATGAGGACGATATTATATATATATAGCATATAAAACTTCTTAGAATGATGTTCGTGGAGAGAAGTGATCTCTGCGACTGCTGAACGTGCTGTGTTTGCTACGTTCTGCTGCACGCTCCTTTTATACACAAGTCACGTGCACGCTACTAACGCGCTGCACACGCTACTCACTCGTTATGCACACGCTACAAGAACGTTCCAGACACGCTCCACACGCTCTGCACACGCTACACTAGCGTTCCCCACACGCTGGCAGTTGTGCAGTACGCCGAGATATTTTGCACACGTTCCATACACGCTATGCACACGTTCCCAATACGCTCACATAAGTTCAACTTTTGGGGTACAAGTTGCAACACGCTGACTAATACGCTATGAATAAGTTATGAGTAAGTTACGCACACGACCCCAACACGTCCAAGAAATGAGCGTGTATGCATTTTCAGGGACGTGTCTCGACGTGTTGACCACTTTTCATACGTTGGTAAACACGCTGTAATGTGACAGGGGCCTTAAGTTTTCTGCTCCAAAAATCTACGGCGTGTGGAGTTAACGGTTTGTTGTTACTCTTTTTCAACAGATATTCTTTAATTTGTTTTGTTTTAGCATAGAAATGATTTGCGTCAGAGGTACCATGATTCTCCATTTCAAATCGTCTATTCCTATCTTTTATCAAGTCAATCCAGGTTTGTGGTATGGCATTTAGTAGAGCATTGTATTGAAACATGGTTATTGCCCTGTTTTGGTTAAGTAAGTCTTGTACTTCCACTAAAGTTAAAAAAACGCCTTTCCTGCGTTTTAATAATATCGTTTATTGTGATGAGGCCTTTCTCTCGCCATTTTTCGAAATCAAGGACCTTACTTTTATATTTGATTAACTTATTATAAAAGAGACATTGTGTACCAATATATTTTGCAAGAACACCATCGCTTTCTACTTTAGTTTTGTTATCTAGGTAAGTTAATATAACTTCTTTCCAAAATTATTTTCGATTGAAGAGATCCCTGGTATATCTTTAGGAGAACAGTTTATTTCAAATATTTCCTCAGCTGAGGCTATTCTTTTCAAGTGCCAAAAAGGAATGAGGCACCATATCTCAGTACTTTTGTTGTATAATCGTCCAATCCACTGTAGGTTAAAGATATTTTGCAATTCAATCCCGTCAACCATTCGCAACCCTCCTTCCTTATAATCTGCTTTCATGACCTTTCGTTTTAATCTTTTCAAAGGCTTTTCTGTTT
>CM031628.1:11798517-11816017 GCA_018398815.1 Conus ventricosus | reverse complement strand
TTTGCCCCATACTTGGTTTTATCGTAAATTAGATAAGTGACAACATGTGTGCGTGTGCGTGTGTGTGTGTGTGTGTGTGTGTGTGTGTGTGTGTGTGTGTGTGTGTGGTGTGTGTGTGCACGCGCGCGCGCGCGTTTTGTGTGTGTTACGGATGGAATGGGTCGTGTCTGCGGGTGTCTGACTGTCTGGACTCTAACACAGAAATTATGGATGCATGCACGACTTTTCCAATTCACATACACACACACACACTCACCCGCACATTGGCAGCCAGGCAACAGAACAACACTTTTTTGTGTTATGCTGCCTGAGCCATCAGACAAACATATATAATAAATACAAGTTCATGAATATGTCGGCATGCCAACCATAAGGCGTACACACAGAACTATACACATATACTACTTCAGTTACGCCAAACAGGGTGCACAACACAAAATATATCTATATATAATTGGCTATCTACTAGCGCTGCTGGTTCCAACGATGATGAAGACGATGACGACGACCAAAACGATGAAGACGACGAAGACGTCGACGACGATGAAGACGGACGAAGACGACGTCTACAGAGTCAAGTCCAGCACAGGACTAATGGAACTTCACAGAGCTGTGGCTCAAAATCACTACCACACTGACGAAGTCTCTGCCGATGACAAGGCGACAGTCTCACACAGGAGCTGTGGCTCACACACAAAAACACAGAACGCAGCGACGGCCTAGCCAACAGGTCGTGGATGAAATCTTGGGAGCGGCGCTTGGCTTGGCAGCAGCAGCGTCTCCAGCCAACTGGCTCAGCGGGTAGTCGGTCCTGGGCGCAGTGGCAGGTAGGGTTGTTGTCGGCACTCAGGCCGATCTCTCACGCCGACAGAAGGCGGAGAACAAGACAAAGGGGTAGAATACAGCTACGGCCCGACCTCAGAAAGTGGCAGCCAGTCCCTTCAGTCCAGGGTACACTTCTACTTGGGGGAAACTAATTAACTACCTTGATTATCATGGCTACTATTCATTACAATCACGACTACATCCATATTCATTAGTCACATCACATTCCACTAGAACTTGGGACAAACTTGGGAATATTCTTTCTTCATCACTACAACATTCCCTTTTCCGGAATCATAACACTACACAGGAAAGGATTTCAATATAAACCTTTCAAAAATCTAGTTTTCCAAATTGAGGAAGGATTCCCACCTATACCCTCATCAATAAACCATGAATGCAATTCATTACATACAATTAATGATTACTTTTCATCAAACTACAAATGTCAGGACAAAATGTTCATTTCTTTTTCTTGTAACACAACACGAATGTTCATTTCATTTCATATTGTCATGTGACGTAGCCTCACATCAAGGCATGTGACGCTCCATCACATGTAGTTAGTGATATGAATCATTTCCCCATGCCACAACTAAAAAGGAAGAATATTTATGTGGCTTGACTGTGTAGCGGGCGTCCCCAAATAATGGTGAGAATGACTCATAAAAATAAACAACGGTGGTCATTGGGTGAAAGTGACCACTGAGAGATAGTTTAACAAGGGCTGGTAAGGTGCTGGTCATGTGTTTTGAACAGAGTATGCACTCACTAGGAGGAGGGAGGAAATAATCAGTTGTCACGACCGACCCCTGGAGGTCTGCCCTGACAGGATCGGTCTAGATGGGAGTGAAGGGAATGACTGACCTCACACGCCTCGCAAGAGACCACACAATAAAGATTACGATACAACACCCCATTTATTCACACCAACACACACAGTCATAAATAAGCATTCCAACACACACAACATGCACAATCACAATCAAGCATTTCAACACACGACATACACACAATTAAGCATTCCAACACACACAGCATGCACAATTAAATAAACATTTCACCATACGACGTACACAATCACAATCACAACATTTCAACACATATGACATATACACAATTATAAATAAACATTTCCAGCATCCATCCCTTTCCACACCATGGAGTGCCTCCACACCCCTGCCTCTCCCAAGTCTACTGGGAGCACCCTGTCGCACTAGGTGCTCCGAACCGGGTCGGCTCTTGAAGAGAGTCGTTCAAGGCCGACACCCTCGATACACACAAGCAGGCAGTGAAGAGCGCGTCCCAGGGGGGGGGGGGGGGGGGGGAAACGTGGCGTTGTTACTGGAGGTCCTGGACGGGATCAGGGCCAGCCAGTCAAGCCGGCGGGCTTTTCTACAGTCCACGGTCCCGACCAGAGCGTGGCCTCAACCAGCGCGTGGCACCAACCAGTCCGCGGTCCCAACCAGAGCGTGGCCTCAACCAGCACGTGGCACCAACCAGTCCGCGGTCCCAACCAGAGCATGGCCCCAACCAGAGCGTGGCACCAACCAGTCCAGACTCCGGGTGAAGCCCCCCAGGAGGGGGGAAAACGTAGCTGGGAGGAGAGAAGAAAGGGAGGGGAGGAAGGGTACTGGAACCCCGCCGTCAGTACAATCTGACCCATGCTGTTAAATCCTAACAGCCACTCGCATGATGGGCGAGGGGAGGTCTACTAAATACACTAACACCAGCTCAACACAGACCTGAGCATAACACAGTAAACCAATCAAATCAGGACTGTTCGTTAAAGTCTTCTCACACGAAGCAGGTAAAAGACTGCATTAAATCAACAGGCTATAAAACCAATATGAATTATCTTCACTCTTCTCACTCACATTTAACAATTTCCTTTCTTAGGAAATAAACCAACACAGCGACCATCGCTTTATAACTGCCACCACATTTGCAAATAATAATTCAATGGCATAATTGTCACATTTTATAGCCACATTTCAAAATAACACAAATCTCCAACCACGCATCCGAACGACAAATCATGCGTACGCACGCTCGCAACATAAAACTCGTTCTCCTTGCACACACAAACAGACGGTGGCCGAAGGATAAGAGTCCGGTGAATGTGACAGGGGCGGACGAGCGAGACCAAGCAAGTACCAACCCTGAATCACCAGGTTCTCTCCCATCCCCACCGACTACCGCATCACGAGATGCATAAACAGGAGAAAGAATTTTGGATATAATTTAGGATGGCCAGGTTAAAGACTGAATTAACCAGAAAAAAGGTCTCAAACAATATTTCTTTTACAATTTTGAAAACAAAAGAAAATTGCGCAAAAGAGAAGAATAAGCCGGCTAACAACAACAAACCAAAACAAACAAACACGAAACTGATGCTTACCAGCTACCCGTGGGTGACCCCGAAGAGGCGGGTCAAACGACTCTCTCTGCCCTCTGTCCAGTCGAGAGGACAGAGGCGCAGATGCGGAAAAAGAAGAAGTGATGTCCCTCTCCTACAGGCCGACTGTAGGAATTGAAGATACCGACTGTACCTTCGACGATACGGTGAAGAAGCAAGACCGGAGCAGGCGCTCCCAGAGACATCTTCCGCTCGAGTGAAGAGCTAACCTCCCTCAGCGATGGCGGCCAACATGCCACGCTACGTCACAGAGTGAGCATACTCCAAACTAAAAGAAATGAAGCACGTGCGACAGGTAAAAAGACAGGCGAGAGGCCGATAGACAGCAAGTTCGAGAGAAAGGTACCAGCCACCCGTGAACCTGCATGATGAATAGCACGGGCAGTGGAATTAGAGAGAGAGAGAGAGAGAGAGAAAGCAAACCGAACGTGAGCTGAACTACACCAAGGTGCAACCGCACCACAAGCCACACTAAGGGACGGACACGTGACAACAACAACGATAATAAACAAATGAATAATTCCGCCACCCCAGTTGGGTCAAACGTCGTAGGCCTCGTGACAAACTCGTGACATCAGTTTTAGCCCAGCAGATGGCCTAGAGACTCGAGCCTGTCAGGACGCTGGTCCTCACTGCTGACCAGTCATTACCAGGTGAGCCATAGATACGAGTATTGGGGAAAGCTACAGGGGAAAACCTAAAGAAAAGAGAAAGAAAGAATTCATAATTAAATTGGGAAGCAGGTTACTTACACGAACCTTAATCGTGTTTCAGCCCTTCACCCTTCGCCCTTCACCCTTCACCTTTCACCCGTGAGGTGGTTAAAGATGGCCATGGTGTGGGGAACACACCGGTAGTTCAGCCCAGCAATTAAAGACTCCAGGGAGAGGAGTTGGAATTCGTCATCTCTCCAGTGACGGGAGAAGTCGAGGGAGAGGAATTGGAACTCATCATCTCTCCAGTGACAGAAGAAGTCGAGGGAGAGGAGTCGGAACTCATATCTCCAGTGACGGGAGAATTCAAGGGGGCGATACGATGTCTGAGAGAGACAGGGAATCATGACGGTATGGAACGAGTCTTACATCTGATGCAGGCATAGCATCAATGATTGAAGGAATTAATTATTCTCTGGTCTGGATCTTGGGCCAGTGTTATGTGAAGGCCATGACTTTACAGAAACGTGTATTGATGTAACTGGGAAAATTGGTTACAAGGATGCATGTATAAAATCTGTTTATAAATTGTTTGATGTGATTTAGTAAAGTGTTTTTCCCTGAAGGAGAGGGGGAGAAGAAAAACATTCGGTAGTGCGCCTTTTGGTTGATTGGAAAGATTGCGTGTGCGTATGGAGTAAATGCTGTCATGAATGCATGTGTGCAAAAGTGACAGTGTGACACATATAATCACCAGATTTTAGAAGGTATCTTTTTCCAAAAGATTCATCTACTTCAATATATGTAAGGGAAAGATTTTCACACACTCTTGTTTACCAACACACAGCTATTCAATATTCATATCAAGAGTGAGTTAAATACTCATCCACATCAAAAATCAAAACCAGCATATATGACAGTCTATGTTGCTCACTTTGGGAGCTTATTATCCATAGCATCAAAACTCTCCCTCTTCTCGCAAAGCCTAGCTAGAACACCTTTTTTTCATCATGAAGTTCATAACTACTTAAGTCACAGAATAAACAAAATCTTTTTTTTCTTTTCCTGAAGGCCACTTCTTTAACACTCACTTCATCTATTCATGTTTTCCAAAATAATTTCGTTTTGCTGCCCCATCAAGTCGCAGGATAACAGAATACACAAATACTTTTCTTTTCTAAACAAAACCTTCACAGTGCGCTGAGGAAGTTTCAGTCGCTCCTAAACGGGAATACGGTTTCGGTTTGCTAATAAATAAATATTGAATGATCAATACCTGACTGCCACCAAAAACAGATGGGAGTCCCTCTTCGGCTTCTGGGTAGTTGCGTTGCCGGAATCACTGCAGAGACTGCCTTATCGTTTCAGCTCACCTGGCTTAAACAGAGCGCAGGTGAACAGCAGTCAGGTAAACTTTTCAACTGGCTTCCGGACGACTACCTTCCGGTTAGCACGGTTGCATGAAAATTTGTGACCGGACGGGAAACGGTCCGTCATAGTGTGTGTGTGTGTGTGTGTGTGAGCACACTTGTGTGTGTGTCTTTATGTGTGTATGCCTGATCATACATCTGAGTATCCAGGTATTTATCTATGTATGGGACTAGGTTTGAGGTTTGTAATGATACTGAAAGTCTTGCTCTCGTTTTTGTAGATGAAGATGTCTTTCAGCCACCAATGTCTAATTTTGCTAGAAAGCGATTGGTGGACACATTTTGAAAGACACACCACCAGAAGTTGCTGGATTTGCAAGACCAGGCAGATGGACAGATTCTTTTCTTAAAATGACTCCGTCATTTTCACCAAGGTTACTGGTTGCTATAAACATGACGCTCATCTCATCCTGCTGGATGGACACCATGGCCATGACCCTCATCTCATCCTGCTGGATGGACACCATGGCCATGACCCTCATCTCATCCTGCTGGATGGACACCATAGACATGACCCTCATCTCATCCTGCTGGATGGACACCATAGACATGACCCTCATCTCATCCTGCTGGACGGACACCATAGACATGACCCTCATCTCATCCTGCTAGACGGACACCATAGCTATGACCCTCATCTCATCCTGCTGGATGGACACCATAGACATGACCCTCATCTCATCCTGCTGGATGGACACCATAGCCATGACCCTCATCTCATCCTGCTGGATGGACACCATAGCCATGACCCTTGTTACGGATGGAGTGCTTGGTGCATGTGTGTCTGTGTGCCTGCCTCTCCAAGAAATATGGATGCGTGTTCGTGCTTTCCTACCACACACACACACACACACACTCAACCACACATAGACAGCCAGGTAACACAACTGCAATTCCTTTCTTAATTTTTCTATGCTGCCTGGGTCATCGAACACATGCAAAACGTCATCATCAATAAACAGAAATAACACACATGGAACACTCCCCTACTATGGATGTACAACATTAATATATAGAGATAGTTACATATGTGGCACGCATGCCAACAGTCTGTCACAGGCACTGTCTACAAAGAGCACACCCCAACTATGGGTGCACAACACTAATATGAAAATATGAGGCGCACACAACAACAGTCTGTCACAGGCACTGTTTGGCCTAAGAAGAGTGCAGTCTTTAAGTAGGGGTAGACGTAGGTGACGAACAAAGTCGACGCGACGACACTGCGACTGTCAGTAGGGGTAGTGAGTGACGACGGAACGATGCAGTGACGTCTCTGTCCACAAGAAAGTAACCACTTCCCACATAAAAAAGCCAACTATGAATTTATGGCGACACTGAAGTAGCACTCTGCTACTTTTGAAGCACCAGCCTCCACTTCCAAGAGCTATGGCTCCGTTACTACACCGCAACAGGGATCTCACAATTCACAAGAATGACGCTGATGCTGCAGGTCGTTGTCAACACAGGCGGTGGTTCTCTCTCGGCAGGACCAGCGCCAGGGCACAGCTGGCAAACAGGACTTAGGGACTCAAACCAAGGCGACGACTTCTCTCTCGCAGAAGAGGCGCTGGCACAGCTGGCTTGTCGGGTCAATACTGGCATGCACCAGCCTCTCGCACACCCGGCACAGTGGAGAATGGGGACACACAGCAGGCCTGGACCTGAGGTAGGGACAACCTGTTCCCAAACACACCAGGGACATACAAACCTGGGGAACTGAGAAAACGTCTTTGACTATTCAGCCTAATATCCGTAGCCTTTTTATCACATTCACGGTTAATAGTCGCTCCTATTTTTATCGTAAACAGAGCCATTTATCTACAGCCAAAATCGACAAGGTTTTAATAAAAAGACACTTTTTTTCAAAATTACTATCTCAAAAGTTCAACACAATGAGACGTCATCTCTCTTAAAAATCATAACATTCGCATTAGCGAGAAAGACTACCATATAGACCTTCACAATGAGCGAAAGTATATTTAGTGTATCATTACTTCTCTCATCTTGTTCATGACAAAAGGTTTTGATCTTTTCACAATATCATAAAATAAGGTTTTAACATTTTACAAGTCTATTGTTTACTGTTCCCTGCCTCATTTCATTTCCAATTTTACAAGATCACTACCTCTCAAGAGAAAACTTTTTCATTCATCTTTCTTTCTTTTCATTTTTATCAAAAGCAACGATTCCTCATTATCAATATCCATCTCACATACATGACACAATCTTTGCGCATTTCTTATTTAACACAAGGTAGTGTTCACTATACACCACATAACATAACATAGCCTAAGCGGGCTTTAGGTAACTCTCAACATGATTTCCATTAATTCCAATCCATCAGCAATTAAATACATAAGAGAAAGGTTATTCATCACTGGTATCTGTCAGCGATACATACATATGAGGAGGTTTCATGTAGCTCCCCACATCGGAATCTAGAAGGATTTCCATGTGGCATCCCACAGTATCAAAGAAACATAAATACACGACAGTTTCCATTGCTCACATCCAGAGCTCACCATCGTAACCCTTTAGTAAAGAATAAACAACAAACACACAGCTGCCGTGGCGAAGTGGTTAGCGTCGCAGACTCCCGGCTGCGAGGTCGTGTGTTCGAATCCCATCAGAGTCATGTGGGTTTTTCTGCCCCGACCGGCTCCTACACAGAGTTGAGTTTGCTGCGGACTCAGTTGGGAAGTCTGGGACCACACAGTCAGGCTTCATCCACTTAATGGATGCGTTTCTGAGAGTGTTGCTCAAATTTCCTGACCAACACTGCAGGTGCCTGCATCTCTCGGGCCTGGTTGATGCCAGGATATATTATGAAAGGAAGCGTAGAGTACAGGTCTCAGACCGAAATGGAAATCCGTAGCATCATCCTAATCATCCTCATTTTCATCGATCAGCATAAAAAAAAGTCTCAAATTCTGTGGCCCTTCATGCCCTGCTCTCATGGTGACCTCAATTTTCAATGTCCTCTCTACGTCTGTGGTCTTGGTTTGGTTCCGTCAGGGTCACCGGTATTGGTGAGTCCTGGAGGCTGTCATTGGACGGACGTGGTGTCACCTCCGGAGGGAGAGCTCACTCATGCCGGCTCCGCGACAAAGCAATTATTGTCGTCAGTAGGGGGCTTAGTAGGTGGTGTCTGCGTATGTTAGATCAGAACAGGCGCCACTGAACACCACCGAAGTGACTCGTCAGCAGTGCAGTGTCTCCTCCGGTGGGGTTGCCTCTTGACGACTTGACAGTGATGCTCCTGTGGATTGCCGGTGCTGGGGCTGCGGCGGGGCCGACCGGGCTGTGGCTGTGGACGGGGTGTCGGAATGAGCGGCGTGTGTGCACTGCCTCTGAGGTAGTGCAGAGGTTGGGACAGCAAAAAAAAAAAGAAAGAAAAAAGAAAAAAAAAAAAATAAACAACTTTTTTTTTCCCTTTACACGTTCACTGCCTGAAAATATTACAAACAAAGGCTTTCCCAGTGCCAGGGAAATCTCATGATTTGATTTGATTAACAAAAATTCTAGCTCAGAAACTACAAAAGATATAAAAATAAAATATATATACGTTTGAAGGAAATTGAATGAAGATTATGAATATGGGCTTCTTTTGTTTTAATTTTGATAATAAAAAATATTAAGGCATTTAGATTTGGATAGATTTTTTTGCACGATCAAAAACATATGTATTTGCCACTACAGCTTCCCTCCAAAAAAGAACACAAAGCAAAAAAGTTGAAAATAAAGTTTGTATCGTCACACTACACCTGTAAATGAAAGTAAAACAGTTTAGAAGTCTATCAAGACGCTCACACTCTATGCAGACAGGTCAGTCCACGACCACGCCCCCTCTCCCACCACGCCCCTTACTGGACTTCAACCCTCTCTTTCACTCCTCCTCTTCGCCTACCTTTCATTCTGCCCCGTGTCACGCCGCGAGCAGGCCGTGCTTCCCTTTCGCGCTGACTATCACGTCACTGGCCACTGGGACACAGTGCAGAGCACACACTAGGCTAGCTCGCTCGACGCTGGCAGCCAGTCATCTGGACACACTCTGAGGTCACACAGCCCGACTCAATAAACTGACGAGTATGGTCGGCAATTCTATCACTATCATCATCTCACTTTCATGCTCGAGTGAGTCATTGAATAAAAGATTATTGTCTCTGTTCAAAATGATTAGCAGAGCCTGCTCAGCTGTGTAAATACGTTGATTTGGTCGCTGCGCTCGTCGAAGGTTGCGCCGCCATCTTTGCAAGCGAGATGAAGTGCTGGCTGGTCATCCAGTCAGTGACGAGAAAAAATGGTCTTTCCCCTCACGTGTGGTCATTTGCATATCATTTTTAATACTACAGACATATAAGGCTTACTACGCACACTCTATTTGAGTCCGTTGATAGAAATAGTAACGAATGAAAATTCAAGAAAAATGCATGACGTCAGTGGATGACCCATAGGCACTGGGAAAGCATTTTTACTGCGGTGTCAGCTGATGGCTTAAAGGCCCTCTATGGGTTTAAATTCTTCAGCGCCAGTGAAGATTTTTTGTTTTTTGTTTTTGTTTTTTGTTTGTTTGTTTTTTAAAGAAAGAGAGAAAACATTCATGGCTTTGCTATGCTTCTAATTTGCTATGGTAGAGGAGTAAATTATTGTCTAACCTCCATCGGATAGAAAGAAGAGGAAGCATGCTGTGATCAAACTTATGCTTGATTATGGTTTTAAAAACGCCTAACCATGGGGAGAAACGATTTCGATTTCGACTCTCAATTTGCTGACTAACTCAACATACCTGGCTGTCACAACAACTAAACCGAGTCCCTTGGCGGCTGGACTGGGTAGTTGAACTAGCCAGAATTTCTTCAGAGACTGGTTAGCTACCCGCGCTCACCCGACTTATACGGTGTACAGGTGAACACCAGCTTAACCAACCGCTTTTCTAGCGGGTTTATTTAAAAAACAAACAAACTGTGACCGGACAAAAAACGTTCCGTCACAACTCACATCTCATCCAGCTGTACAGACACCATAGCCACAAGACTGGAAGTATAAGAGTTTTGTCGAGAGCATGGAATAGAACTGCTTACTCTGCAACCCCCCCCTCCTCCCCCCTCCCCCCTCGATCTATATGACATGGTTGGTCTTTCTGGAAAGGCGTTTCTGAGAACAGCTTTGTCTGAAAAAGCCATCCGTGGCTACAAGACCTGCACAATGATCTGCGGGAGTCCTATTTTTGGACATTCTAGAGAAAAGTTCAGCAGACAGTCTCAGAGCCCAAGTGATCACCTGCAGGTGTGACCACTACAATGATTATGCCCACCTGGAAACTGAGACCATCAGTGCTGACCTGCCCGCACGGCTGCTGTATTCCTCCTTGGAAGAATGGATCACTGCCATGGCGCAGCCCTCCTCCCTGCCTGGGGAGTTGGAGATCATAGCGGCCAGCAATATTTTTGAACAGGTCCGTTGTGGTAATAGACAACCAGTGCCAAATGGTACAACAGTATGAAAACTCCACAAATCAACCACAAGCACCACACCTGGCCATCCAGTTTACACGCGTTGGCCACGATGTTGGCCACTATAAATGTGTTCTGCATCAGGTTATGGAACCATCAACATATACAGAAGAACCAAGCACCCCGACTGTGGCCGCATCGTCCCTTCACTCTCCAGTCCAAAAAAAAGCATCTCTCTGTCTCAACAACCTCTTAGGGGATTAGAGAAATCATCCACGGTTTATACGCTCTTCCAAAGCTGCTAGTGAAGATGCCCAGATTGAGAAAACAGAATCGTTGACCTCTTCGCCATGCAAAGCTGCTCTGGCAGAACAGCATGCACAGAAGAAATCAACCAAAAACCAGTCGGGGAAACAGAAGAGCAAGGCCAAGACTGGACGGGGGAAATAGAAAAGGCTGTCGACAGCTGAGGAAAATACCAGTGAGGAAGAGGAGGACTGACACTGTATCATCTGCTGTGAACCACACAGTTGCACCAGACCAGAAGTGTGGGTACAGTGCCAGCAGTCCTGCCGTAACTGGGCCATGAGGAATGCACTGAAGGACTTCCTACATTCATCTCCCCCAACTGTTATTCAGATGACTAATCTGTTGGACATGATACTAACAGCTAAAGGACATGATAGCTGCACAAGACATGTATATAAATCCTTCAACTGGTAATTAGTGGTGGCAGTTTGTGATTGTTTTCACTAAAATGTACTCTACACTCACAGGGCTAAAACGCCTACCATGGGCGATTTGCCTCATGTGCAGGGGCTTTTTGCCCCGTGTGTGGCAAGAAGGCCAATTGTTTTTCATTTTTCGCCTACCAGTACTTTTAGTGTATCAATGTGTGTCAGTGGCAGTTTGTAGCATAGGCATTTCTCAAAAAGCTTAAGCCTACTTTCATTTATGTGTGCTTGCTACAAGGAAAGTTGCAACTGTTTCTTCTGAAGGGGCGTTTTACCCATGCTACCCTGCATATATGTACCATATATGTATCTATGTGAAAGCGGCTCCAGTGGAATTGTTAGGCTAAGCTACTCGTTATGGCCAGGAGTAGGAGTTTGTAGTCACAGGCTATGTGAGATGCATGATACTGGCAGCATAAGATAGGCAGTAGCAGCTTATCCCCACTGCCATTCCCAACAGGAACGTTCACCTACTGACTAGTTGACAAAGCTTCATCTGCTAAGTTACGACCATCGCGCATTTCATCAGGACAGTTCAAGCTGAGCTTCACCAGATGAAAGACAACTTTAAAACTTTCACTCCTCTGGCAATATGTTGGTGGTCATAACTCTAAGAAGTTCCCTTTCTGCCTTGAAGAGTGCGTATGGCAGCTCTTCAAACGCCAAGGTGCCTGTTTGATCAGCTAATGACACCCTCCTCACAGAGTCCCTCAATGGACTGAACATTTCAGTCAGCTGTTCAACAGATCGTCCCACATGAGATAAAACAACAGGCACTCCAGGATATGCCTCAACGCCCCGGGTTTTGGCTCTCGTGATGATCTCTAAAGTTTGATGGAAACTCAGAAGCCATACAGCATTTCTAAGTAGGAAATGCACCGGGCCAATGAGATCTTCAAGGACAGATGGCAACCACAGACATTTTGCTTATTAAGTTCCTGCAACAGTTCTCAGAAGAGTGCAGCGCTACAGAGCTTCCACGACGCGAGCATCACCGGCTCGCAACAGAAGGTAACAGAAAGATGAGTGACAATCATAAATGCATAGACAAACTTCAGTTTAAATTTTCGTTTAAGTCTTCCACTTTGTTAAGCGCTCTTGGTAGTTTGTAAGTGTGCCTGTCTGTCGATTTGTTTGTTTACAAAGATGTTTCCACACATGTAGAAGGATCAACCCGATTTTGAAAAGTTTCCTTTTTGTTTATAATGTTTACGGAATTATTTTTTTATTAGCATGTTACCAGGATCCAGTAGCAAGCCTGAAGTGCCCTTCACAGAGCAACACAATAGTAGCAAGCCTGAAGTGCCCTTCACAGAGCAACACAATAGTAGCAAGCCTGAAGTTCCCTTCACAGAGCAACACAGGAGTAACAAGCTGAAGTGCCCTTCACAGAGCAACACAACAGTAACAAGCCTGAAGTGCCCTTCACAGAGCAACACAACAGTAACAAGCCTGAAGTGCCCTTCACAGAGAAACACAGGAGTAACATGCCTGAAGTGCCCTTCACAGAGCAACACAATAGTAACAAGCCTGAAGTGCCCTTCACAGAGCAACACAATAGTAGCAAGCCTGAAGTTCCCTTCACAGAGCAACACAATATTTAGCAAGCCTGAAGTTCCCTTCACAGAGCAACACAACAGTAACAAGCCTGAAGTGCCCTTCACAGAGCAACACAACAGTAACAAGCCTGAAGTGCCCTTCACAGAGCAACACAATAGTAACAAGCCTGAAGTGCCCTTCACAGAGCAACACAATAGTAACAAGCCTGAAGTGCCCTTCACAGAGCAACACAATAGTAGCAAGCCTGAAGTGCCCTTCACGAGCAACACAGGAGTAACAAGCCTGAAGTGCCCTTCACAGAGCAACACAGGAGTAACAAGCCTGAAGTGCCCTTCACAGAGCAACACAATAGTAACACGCCTGAAGTGCCCTTCACAGAGCAACACAGGAGTAACAAGCCTGAAGTGCCCTTCACAGAGCAACACAGGAGTAACAAGCCTGAAGTGCCCTTCACAGAGCAACACAGGAGTAACAAGCCTGAAGTGCCCTTCACAGAGCAACACAACAGTAACATGCCTGAATTTGCCTTTCACAGAGCAACACACAACAGTAAACAAGCCTGAAGTGCCCTTCACAGAACAACACAACAGTAACATGCCTGAAGTGCCCTTCACTGACCAACACAACAGTAACAAGCCTGAAGTGCCCTTCACAGAGCAACACAGGAGTAACAAGCCTGAAGTGATCTTCACAGAGCAACACAATAGTAACAAGCCTGAAGTGCCCTTCACAGAGCAACACAACAGTAACATGCCTGAAGTGCCCTTCACAGAGCAACACAGGAGTAACAAGCCTGAAGTGCCCTTCACAGAGCAACACAGGAGTAACAAGCCTGAAGTGCCCTTCACAGAGCAACACAGGAGTAACAAGCCTGAAGTGCCCTTCACAGAGCAACACAGGAGTAACAAGCCTGAAGTGCCCTTCACAGAGCAACACAACAGTAGCAAGCCTGAAGTGCCCTTCACAGAGCCACACAGGAGTAACAAGCCTGAAGTGCCCTTCACAGAGCAACCCACAGGAGTAACAAGCCTGAAGTGCCCTTCACAGAGCAGCACAACAGCAACATTCCTGAAGTGCCCTTCACAGAGCAACACAGGAGTAACAAGCCTGAAGTGCCCTTCACAGAGCAACACAACAGCAACAGCCTGAAGTGCCCTTCACAGACCCAACACAACAGTAACAAGCCTGAAGTGCCCTTCACAGAGCAACACAGGAGTAACAAGCCTGAAATGATCTTCACAGAGCAACACAATAGTAACAAGCCTGAAGTGCCCTTCACAGAGCAACACAACAGTAACATGCCTGAAGTGCCCTTCACAGAGCAACACAGGAGTAACAAGCCTGAAGTGCCCTTTACAGAGCAACACAGGAGTAACAAGCCTGGAGTGCCCTTCACAGAGCAACACAGGAGTAACAAGCCTGAAGTGCCCTTCACAGAGCAACACAATAGTAACATGCCTGAAGTGCCCTTCACAGAGCAACACAGGAGTAGCAAGCCTGAAGTGCCCTTCACAGAGCAACACAACAGTAACAAGCCTGAAGTGCCCTTCACAGAGCAACACAGGAGTAACAAGCCTGAAGTGCCCTTCACAGAGCAACACAGGAGTAACAGCCTGAAGTGCCCTTCACAGAGCAACACAGGAGTAACAAGCCTGAAGTGCCCTTCACAGAGCAACACAGGAGTAACAAGCCTGAAGTGCCCTTCACAGAGCAACACAACAGTAACATGCCTGAAGTGCCCTTCACAGAGCAACACAACAGTAACAAGCCTGAAGTGCCCTTCACAGAGCAACACAGGAGTAACAAGCCTGAAGTGATCTTCACAGAGCAACACAATAGTAACAAGCCTGAAGTGCCCTTCACAGAGCAACACCAACAGTAACATGCCTGAAGTGCCCTTCACAGAGCAACACAGGAGTAACAGCCTGAAGTGCCCTTCACAGAGCAACACAGAGTAACAAGCCTGAAGTGCCCTTCACAGAGCAACACAGGAGTAACAAGCCTGAAGTGCCCTTCACAGAGCAACACAGGAGTAAGAAGCCTGAAGTGCCCTTCACAGAGCAACACAACAGTAGCAAGCCTGAAGTGCCCTTCACAGAGCCACACAGGAGTAACAAGCCTGAAGTGCCCTTCACAGAGCAACACAACAGTAACAAGCCTGAAGTGCCCTTCACAGAGCAGCACAACAGCAAGATTCCTGAAGTGCCCTTCACAGAGCAACACAGGAGTAACAAGCCTGAAGTGCCCTTCACAGAGCAACACAACAGCAACAAGCCTGAAGTCCCCTTCACAGAGCAACACAGGAGTAACAAGCCTGAAGTGCCCTTTACAGAGCAACACAACAGTTGCTTGCTGGATCTGCTTATCTCCCATTTGGAGAAGCACAAAGAACCCATCGGAGATGGAATATCTTCAGGGCCGTCTTTCCATTTAATGCAAGTCTGTTTTTTCCAAGACATGCATTTCAACTGGTACAGAGTTTACTGTTTACTCCAAAACAAATGATGTCTGCAAAATCAAAGACATCGCCTGATCTGCAGTGATGGTGACCGACTACAAGAGTATCTCCCGATGAAGCCAGATGTAGCCCTATGTCACGCTGCAATGTCACTTTAAACATGGATTCGTTTAGGTTTTGCATTCAATGAGAAAATCAGACCAGATGATCCCCAGATTATTGTGGCCGATGACGCGTTTCGAGAGTGGACATGCATGTTTCTGCTCTGAGCTGTTCTGCTGCAGTCCATAGTGGACATGCATGTTCTGCTCTGAGCTGTCCTGCGGGCAGTCACAGTGGACATGCATTTTTCTCCTCTGAGCTGTTCTGCTGCAGTCCATAGTGGACATGTATGTTCTGCTGCAGTCCACAGTGGACATGCATGTTCTGCTCTGAGCTGTTCTGCTGCAGTCCATAGTGGACATGCATGTTCTGGTCTGAACTGTTCTGTTGCAGTCCACAGTGGACATGCATGTTCTGGTCTGAACTGTTCTGTTGCAGTCCACAGTGGACATGCATGTTCTGGTCTGAGCTGTTCTGCTGCAGTCCACAGTGGACATGCATGTTCTGGTCTGAGCTGTTCTGCTGCAGTCCATAGTGGACATGCATGTTCTGGTCTGAGCTGTTCTGCTGCAGTCCACAGTGGACATGCATGTTCTGGTCTGAGCTGCTCTGCTGCAGTCCACAGTGGAAAATGGATGTTCTGGTCTGAGCTGTTCTGTTGCAGTCCATCCAATGTAACCGCGTTTTTCTTTCTCGTAAAGTATCTCTGACTTTCATCGGTGAAAGATCATTTTATTTCAATCCCCTATATACTACCTTCTTTTCTTCTGGCACCAGGAAACCATTTTCTTTTCTTTTAATCTTCATGGTAATAATCTTTTTGTTACACATCTTTTCAGCCCTTCTCATTTTAGGAATGGTTTGAATGGATAACAAGTGTGTTTTTAAGTATGCTCATGTGTGCGTAAATGCATCCAGTGCGCCCTGTTCCAGTTTTCCTGTGTGCTTGAGTGCCTGTATACCAGCATATGCGTGCGTGCGTGCGTACGTGTGTATGTGTGTGTGTGTGTGTGTGTGGTGTTGTGTGTGTGTGTGTGTGTGTGTGTGTGTGTGTGTGGGTGTGTGTGTGTGTGTGTGTGTGTGTGTGTGTGTGTGTGTTTTGTGTGTGTGTGTGTGTGTGTGTGTGCGCGCGAGCACTCACGCGTTCAATTTAGCATCTTTCCACTAAAAGTAATTAATATTAAAAGTAAATAATATAATTACACTCTAGGCATTAACATTCTAATGTTTCGGACATGGAAGTAAGGTTAATGCATAATACGGCTTTCTTGTTAGTTCCAGCATTAAATGTAACACGATTTATAACACTGAATGTTTTATTCATTGAACATTTCTATACAGTTGAATCTGATATAAGAATACAGCATTCTATGAGCTCTTAAAGGTATGTTAGTTGAACTGAGCTTCAATCTGCAGCCTGATTGACTCGCTCGTTTACAGAAGTGCACAATGGGAGGCCATCAAAAAAAAGAACACAACAGTACTACTTTTAGTGGATAAAACACATATCATATGATTCAGCCCTGTTGTCACATCAAACCGAACGGACTGTTCAGTTTGGTGAGTGAATTGCATTAACAACTGATTTTAATTCGGTTCATGTGGAATTTGGCAGACATTTACAGAAAAAAAATATCGTGAATATTTCAATGACATTGAGATGGATACGAATTCAGCACGGAAAATTGAAACATTGCCACAGATATGATGCAAATTTTCTACTTTTAAATCAGGTATCATGAAAGCTGCATCTTTCCTATTGTTGTTTAGTGAAACAAACAACCCCAGAACAACAAAAAGTCCATGTTTTTCAAACCTTTTTTTTCTAGCGATTTTCCAATTGGCTGTAAACAAAATCTTTCT
>CM031628.1:11788517-11793517 GCA_018398815.1 Conus ventricosus | reverse complement strand
GTGTGTGTGTGTGTGTGTGTGTGTGTGTGTGTGTGATGTGTGTGTGTGTGGTGTGTGTGTGTGCTTGTGCGCGCGCGTGTGCAAGTGAGGAACGGTTTATACACGGAGGCAGACAGTTACTCACGTGTGTACGAAACACACACACACACACACACACACACACACACACACCACACACACACACACACACACACACACACACACACACACACACACACACACACACACACACACACACGCACACATACACATACACACACGCATTATCCTCCTCCTCCTCCTCCTCCTCCTCCTCCTCCTCATCCTCCTCATCCTCCTCATTTTCATTATCGTCGTCGTCGTCGTTATCGTCGTCGTCGTCATCGTCGTCATAAAAGTGAGTGGCAGGCAACTGAGACCTAAGTGACGTCAGAGGTGTGGAGCTTGTTTTCTACGTCACTCTGTCCCTACGCCACTTGGGCTATAATGTCAACATGTTTCTACGTCACTGTGTCCCTACGCCACTTGGGCTATATGTCAACATGTCTCTATGTCACTGTGTCCCTACGCCACTTGGGCTATATGTCAACATGTCTCTATGTCACTGTGTCCCTACGCCACTTGGGCTATATGTCAACATGTCTCTAGGTCACTGTGTCTCTACGCCACTTGGGCTATATGTCAACATATCTCTATGTCACTGTGTCTCTACGCCACTCGGGCTATATGTCACATGTCTCTATGTCACTGTGTCCCTACGCCACTTGGGCTATATGTCAACATGTCTCTGTGTGACTGTGTCTCTACGCCACTTGGGCTATATGTCAACATGTCTCTATGTCACTGTGTCTCTACGCAACTTGGGCTATATGTCAACATGTCTCTATGTCAGTGTCTCTATGCCAGTCGGGCTACATGTCAACATGTTTCTATGTCACTGTGTCTATACGACAATCGGGCTATATGTCAACATGTCTCCATGTCACTGTGTCTCTACGCCATTTGGGCTATGTGTCAACATGTCTCTATGTCACTGTGTCTCTACGCACTTGGGCTATATGTCAACATGTCTCTATGTCACTGTGTCTCTACGCCACTTGGGCTATATGTCAATATGTCACCGTTTCTATACGTCACTTGGGCTACATGTCAATATGACTCTATGACACCGTCACTATACGTAACTCTGGCTACATGTCAATGTGTTAACATGTCACCATGTCTATATTTCCAATATTTTTTACTGTGTGCGTGATCCTAATACGCTGTTCAATATTTCTACCTTCACAATGTTGTCAATAATTCTCAGCAGTTAATCTAATTTCCTATCCTTCTGCTCTAATTTTTGCCAACACTGTAATCCAAGTATATTCAAGTGATGAAACTTTAGTTGTTAAACTTGTCTCTATGATTATGTTTCTCTTCAGTGGTGAATTAGGTTTATGATATACTGCCTTTGTGTTAACGAGAGCTTTCCATTTTAAAATGTTTCAGAGATGAACCAGGGATCACAACGTCAGTGTGTTACAACAGATTTTCAAGAATTCTGTTGTTAATCAATCCCTGCACGGCGCTGATCCCTTTTTCATTTCCCTGTGCAGTTGTTTCTGATGAAGTGTTCATGTCTTCTAGGCATCAGCTTAGGCCTTTTCTGTTGACATTTTCCTATTTCGTCTATGTGTTCGCGACCTATGAAATACGTACAGTGTTGTTTTGTTTTGTTTTCAACACACTGATGTTTTTGGAATAATATTTGTTCCTGTGATATATCTATCTTTGGTCAGCGATAGTTTCTTCATTCTCCTCAGCGATCTAGTACAGAACTTTTACTACAACGTAATTTCTTTCTATTGAAACAATACTCACTGTTCTCCAGTCTTGCAATCCATTTGGTTTTAGCTTTAATCTGAGCACCTCTAGTTTTCTCCGTATACAGTTCTATTTTGTTTTACAGTCAGGTAATTTGAATGTAAATATTTGTTCTGCGGATATGTTACTAGCAATTTTTTTCTTAGTGTTGTATGTCCATTTGCAGCGTTCATGAGTCATTTGGTTTTTGACACGCTATTATAGACAACATCAGTGCAAAATATTCTCATTTCTTCATGACGAAACTCACATTTTCAGACGACGTATGTCTTTGTTTTCTCTAGCAACGCTAATAAAAAGTCTAAGTTTTAACAAGTAGATACTTTCTTTAACAAATAGCGTTCTGTACCACGAACAAAGATGCTACTATCCTTTATAAATAAGGAATAAGTAGGGTAACACTTGTCCTGCATGATGAAAAAGTATATGCCCATAACTCCGAACAACATCGAATCGCCCACAGTGCTCAAAGAACAAAAAGGAGATATCCAGATGATCAAATCCATGTACATATGTAGTTATTTACTGTTTACTGTTCTCTGCCTGATTTAAAATTCCGTTTCATACCAACATTCAATTCTGGTACCACATCCTTACGATTCGAACCTGGGGTGGTTACGTGGTAAGATGACGAACAAATATGCAGAAAACTAATGAATTGCAAAGGGGTAATCCAATCGAGTGCAAGGAATGGATTCGATCCATTCCAAGTAAACAATTTGTTCTTTCAGATGATGGCGACTCCAAACAGTTATTCCATACGTGTTCATCGTTACGCTTAAGGGTTTAGTTTTTGACATATACGGGGTATACCTATTTCTAAGTCTGTCTTCAGTGTTAAGTCTACCAAAAAGTAAAAAAGGTCTGCATTTCAAGAATTCAACGTTTTATTTCAGTATTGAAAATGGCACATATGTCCCTCAATGTTACTTGGACCTAAGTATTTGCAATTGTAAAATTTTGTCATTTAGTCTTGTGGAAACCTTTTTAAGAGTTGTTTCAGATTGTGCAGAGTTTCATTTTAAAACTGTGATAACTTTTTCTACTCGAGCTTTCAGTGGCAAAGATTTTATCACTCCACACTTTTTTCCCAAAATTTTATGCATCTCAGTTAGCAACGTGCAATTCCCGCATACATATTATGTCAAAACCTATTTCCTTTAAAAACATATTTCAACAACTTCTTTATGAATCTTTATGTTGTAAACTTCCTAACTCTCTCTGAATATATAGGGTTTGTGAAATTTTCCGAAATATGAATTAACTTTGAACTGACGAAGGAAAGCATTAATTCTGTTAGTCGCCATTTAGTCGATTTTTAAACTACAAAATCTATGGCCAGGGTGACGTGCTTCTCAAGTGAATATTGAACTGAGCAAACAATTTTCAAGCGACAATTGTTACACCTCTTGAAGTGTGATTGATGCCTCCTGAGTTTGTCCACATGGTTGGGGAAACAGTCTCTTTCCAGGGTCACAGTTTTTAAGCGACACAAAGAAGTTCAGCTCGGAAGACTGACGCCTGAAGATGACGACTGTACTGACTGTCCAGGAAAGCAGTTACCATGTAGACATGGCGAAGTCATTGATCAGGGAAGTCCCAGGAGAACAATCCAGGACATACAGCAGGAACTCGGCCATTTCATTGGGATGTGTGAGTACAGTTCCACACGATCAGCTTGTCGTCAGCAGTCGTTTCACTTGTCGGGCCACTCACAGCTGAACTGCATAGCTTAGGTAGGGTAGAGAAGAATGGTTATCTATATTCTAAGGGAAACCAATGGAGGACGTTCAACTCGCATCTTATAAATCCTGACAGGTGACGAAACGTGAGTCTTTCAGTACAATCCATAAACCGAGTGGCAGTGTGCTATGTGGTTTTTCTAGGTGATGATCTAACTGTAAAGTTCAAAAGGTCAAGGAGTGCTGGCAGACAGATGATGCCAGACAGGATGATAGCGAGTTTCTCCAAATCTGGCAATGTAACCATGATATTTGTAGAGCAAATGGAGGCGGTGAGAAATGGCGCAAACGCCACCCTCACGCAGGCACCAAGGCACTGCTGCTCCACCATGACAATGCCAGCATCATGCTGCAGCAGCAGCTCCTGACTTCTGGCCAGAAACAACTTAAGTCGATCACCCATCCCTCTCATTCGCCAGACCTGGCCTCCTCTGATCTCTCTCTCTCTCTCTCTCTCTCTCTCTCTCTCTCTCTCTCTCTCTCTCTCTCTCTCTCCTCTCTCTCTCTCTCTCTCTCTCTCTCTCTCTCTCTCTCTCACACACACACACACACACACACACACACACACACACACACACACAGAAATTAAGAGGAATAATACTCGCCTGGAAGATTGTAAAAAACAGACGGAATCCTGGCCGACGGAGTAGATCATAATCGTTAAAGTTGTTAAAATACAGAATCCCTTCGGTCAAAAGCTGAGGGTGTAACACGGCCATTGTACCACGTACCAGTATCCTCATTCGTATACCAGAAGCGTCTGCCCAGGTCAGATAAAACCAATGTTTTTCAGGCAGGAATACATGAAAGAAACTGATCATCACCACATGGGCAGCAGCAATGTTGACAACATAGATTGTACCGTCTATTGTAACGCCATACGTGAAGCCAGCCTCCGGGTGCCATCTTTGAGTTTGAAGAACACCTTGGACACAAGTAATGAGTATACTGATGGATGCCTTAAAAGCTTACATAGCAAGCTGCCGTTTTAGACTTTAGATGGGGCCGGAATAGCTTAGTGGTGGAACGCTTGTCGGTTTGTCGTTGTTATTGCTGTTGGTGTATCTTGGTGATCCTGGGGTTGCGGGTTCGAACCTCCACCGGGCCTTTTCAGTTCAGGGGGATTTTTCCTCGGAGTTAACATTGGTTCTGACTTCATTTCCCAAACAGTCATTCGAATGAGACTATAAACTGAGGTCTCGTGCGTGAACACACGCATAACATATTGCACACACGTAAAATCTCATCACCAACTTTCGGAAGAGAAAGTCCGTTTGGTCGTTGGTATCGACCCAGCGTGAGAAACTGAAAGAATGAAGGACGTAAAGAAACTGAGTGAACAATTTTGACTGGATGACATGGGAAACGATTTAATGAAGCGCCGGCAGGCAGCTCTTCAATCTGCACTAC
>CM031628.1:11783517-11786017 GCA_018398815.1 Conus ventricosus | reverse complement strand
ACATATGTTTCCTTTGTATGCTTTGGTCTATAAATATTTTCAACGTTTATAGCAAAATTGTGTTTGAGAATAGGAATATATTTTGAATGTGTTATGGGAAAACATGTGTAAAAAGCAAGCTAAACATGGCACTTAGAAGCATCTACGATTCAGTATCTGTATGTGTACATGACAGATGTGTGCATTCCGAATTTTTTCCAACATCTAAGAGGAGTTATACAGCGCTGCCCTCCTGAGTCAACTTTTTTGTGTGTATATAGAGATAAATGAACTGATCTTTGAAGTATCCAAAAGGAAGACATAGCATTCAAATGATTCCTGGGGCAGTCGAACTGGTCTTGATGGTGTTTGCTGATGACTTTATTCTTCTGCCAGACACTGCAACATAAGTTAGATGCACTTAAATAGGAAGGCAGTTAAGCTGCGACTGAAAGTAAACACAGAAACACGAATGCCCATGATTTCCCCGTAATGAGGTCACCTTTCCAGCACATGGAAAATTGTTTTATGGAGAAAGGAAATTACAGCCGCTAACTCCTATAAATATATCAGAATGTTATTCACCACAAGCTTAAGTTTGATGTCTTCATGGGCCGAATCAAGTAGAAAAGGGGAAAAGGTGTGATTGAAATTCTCAAATGTTTTGCGAAAGTAAGGTTCTGTAGACTTCAGGCTTTTATGGAAACTTTTTTAACACAGAGATAAAATCGATTTAACTGTCGCAGCAGAAGTTTGGAACTTATTGTCAAAAACGGCATGGTAAAGTTAGTTGCAGAGTGAGACGACGGCAGTAGGGAAATCCAAACAAACCTTAAAACGTTTATGTGATAAAAATCTGCCTAACACCAACAAACAAAATTACAAGACTGAAAAAAAACGCGTTTCGGCCTCGTAGGTCTTCGTCAGGCAAGATAAACAACTCTCAGGACAACGAAAAATGAAGAGCCAGCAATCACCTATCTCGTCAAATTCGGGCGCAAGAAAGGACGTTAAATGAAAACGAGTCCGTCGGGAAGGAGGCAATCGGCTAAAAATAGCAATGATGAAAACAATATTACTGACAGCAGTAATAAATGATGACGGTATTGATGAAAACAATATTACTGATAGCAGTAATAATGATGATGGTATTGATGAAAACAATATTACTGGTAGCAGTAATAATGATGATGGTATTGATGAAAACAATATTACTGATAGCAGTAATAATGATGATGATGATAATGATGAAAATATTGAACAAAATAATCAAGGATTGCTTATCACTTTTGGTGATAAAATGACAATGGCAGTTGTAAATTTGGGGGAAAGGAGAAGGGTTAGAGGATTGTCGAACACCATGGCTGTCGTGGCAACAGTGTTATTTGGGCCCTGATGATGGTGATGATAATGGTAATAATGGTAATATCAATGATAACACTAGTATTGATAATAATGGTAATAACACTAACAACAAAAGTAACGGCAATGGTAGCAATATAACAATGATAAAAGCACTGGTTCAAACATGTAATACAATATATCATCAATAAAGTAATGATGATAAGAGTACTAATACTAGTTTAAAAGATGCGTTTTAAAGAGATGTGTGCTTTTTATGACTTGTGAGTTGATTTTAACGTGGTGACAGCCCTGATATCGCCCTTTGCGGTTGGCTGGACTGTAAACAACATTACCCTTACCCTTAATAACAGTAATAATGATAAGGGGAGAGAAGAACAAAAAGGAGGAGGAGGGGAGAGAAGGACAGAAAGAACAGAGGAGAAGGATATTAATAGTTTTTCATTTTAAAGTAGTGACAGTCTTCAAAGTGCCTGAAGTCTTTGGATGATGCTAGCCTCCAACGAAACTAGAACTGTCGTGGAAATTGACACTGCTTTTCTTTCTTTCTGTGTGTGTGTGTGTGTTTGTGTGTGTGTGTGTGTGTGTGTGTGTGTGTGTGTGTGTGTGTGTGTGTGTGTGTGTCTCTGTGGATGTATTTGTGTTTTTTTTTAAAATTATATTAATGTGTGTGTGTGTGTGTGTGTGTGTGTGTGTGTGTGTGTGTGTGTGTGTGTGTGTGTGTGTGTGTGTGTGTGTATGAGAGAGAGAGAGAGAGCGAGCGAGAGAGAGAGAGAGAGAGAGAGAGAGAGAGAGAGAGAGAGAGAGAGAGAGAAGAGAGAGAGGAGAGAGAGAGAGAGAGAGAGAGAGAGAGAGAGAGAGAGAGAGCATCCCATTGTGATCTTGGCCAACTCTCAATTCCTTGATAGGTGAGCCATCTGCCTAAATGTCGGCATGTATTATGTATTACTTTGTACACTCTAATACTTCTTGTAAGGCATTTCATTTAATGCTCCTTAGGTTCTACGTAACTTGTTTTCCTATTACAGTGACGTTGCCGTTGTACATTATCAGACGTATATCTCAAGTCTTCGTTTGATAAAGTCGTTTGTTCTTTAAAACAAGTCAGTTACATGTGCTACATGTGATTAGTCTAAGCATATGAATGACACAGCGAAAG
>CM031628.1:11743174-11771608 GCA_018398815.1 Conus ventricosus | reverse complement strand
TTTTCCCGCATCTTCTTTGCCTCGGTAAGCACCGCCATTTTATCACCATCGCGCAAACTACGATCATCGGCGGGGGTCGGTTGTTGTCGTTGCTACGTCCGAGACGGTGTGCTCTGATGATGTCGTCCCGGCACCACACTTTGTCTGACACAGTCCCTTGTAGCACCTGGACAATCACTGTCACACACTCATCATATGACTCACTGCTGGACTTAGGCTGAACATTGAAAACTTCAAATTGTCCCGCCTAGAGTACATTTCAAGCCTTTCAATTTTGTCAGACAACGCACCTGTTGTTCGTACCATTTTGTTTTCAAGTTGTAACACAATTTGCTTTGTTCGGTGTGTTTCCTGAGTGGCACTTGTCACTGTTGCTTCTAAGCTCGAAGTTTTAGCACGCAGCTCATGCAGTTCAATTTTTAACTCACGCACGGCTCTGTCCAAGCCGACTGAAATCTGCTGAGTCATTGTTTCAAATCGGAAATCCAAAGCTTTTTCAAATTGTTTTTTTTGATTTTGCAGTAATTTTTGCATATTAATGTCGACAGAACCTGCACACAATTCGGAGTTCACCTTGTATCACTGCAGAGTTCCAGAGAGAGGAGAGAGAGAGAGGGTAAATAATTTCTCACAGGAAGAATTTAACAAAATAACGTGCATTTGCCTTAAAGGATTCCTCGTGAATAAATAATGAACAAGTTTTCTTTTGACGTACCTCTCTCTGTCTCTCTGTCTTGACTCTGTCTTTGTCTCTGTCTGTCTGTCTGTCTCCCTCTCTCTCTGTGTCTGTGTCTGTCTGTCTGTCTGTCTGTCTGTCTGTCTGTCTGTCTGTCTCTCTCTCTCTCTCTCTCTCTTCTCTCCTCTCTCTCTCTCTCTCTCTCTCTCTCTCTCTCTCGTCTATGTCTGTCTGCCTGTCTGTCCGTATTTTTCTCTCTCTCTCTCTCTCTTCTCTCCTCTCTCCTCTCTCTCTCTCTCTCTCTCTCTCTTCTCTCCTCTCTCTTTTCTCTCTCTCTAAATCTCGGTTCCTGCCGCCTTCCTTCGTCTCGTCCAACACCTCATTTTCTCCGCCCCCTGTCCACGCTTCTCCCCTCTCCACTCCCGGCCAGCCACCCTTTCTCGATCTGCATCGTCCCACACCATCTTCCTAACCAACCGTCCCACACCATCTTCCTAACCAACCGTCCCACACCATCTTCCTAACCAACCATCCCATATTATTTACAATTCTTTTGAGAAGAACGTCGATTCTATCTTCCCACGTTTCACGTGCATAAGGTTTTTGTACTATGAAGATATGTCTGTTCAAGTGCGCGCCCACGTGTGTGTGTGTGTGTGTGTGTGTGTGTGTGTGTGGTGTGTGTTGTGTGTGGTGTGTGTGTTGTGTGTGTGTGTGTGTGTGTGTTTGAGAGATAGAGAGAGAGAGACAGAGACAGAGAGCCAGAAAGAGCCAGAGAGAGAGAGAGAGAGAGAGAGAGAGAGAGAGAGAGAGGGAGAGAGAGAGAGAGTGCATCCATATCATTACGTAAGCGCACCTGTGCATGCCTTTAAAACCCGTATGCCATATATCCATCCCCGCAACAATAACGACAGGGGAGACACACTATCGTGTAAGCATCAGCGTGTACTATGACCATAGGAGCGCGCACATACGCATATATGCGCGCGCGCATGTGTGTGTGTGTGTGTGTGTGTGTGTGTGTGTGTGTGTGTGTGTGTGTGTGTGTGTGTGTGTGTGTGTGTGTGTGTGTGCGCGCGCGCGTTTGTGTGTGTGTGTGTGTGTGTGTGTGTGTGTGTGTGTGTGTGTGTGTGTGTGTGTGTGTTGTGTGTGTGTGTGTGTTGTAAATGTACGCGCGCACACTCGTACGTGCGTGAGTGCAAGCACGCATATAAGCGTGTGCTTATGTGCGCTCATCTGTGCATGCCTGAAAACCCCTATGGCATGAATCCATCTGTGTGTTTCATCCTCTCTTTGAGAGAAGGGTATATACTGCAGCTTTCAGTTCCTGTGATCTATTCTTTAAGAACTTTGGATGACAGAAAATGTTGGCACATCCCCCAAGCTCCTTACCATTGATTCCCTGATTTCAGTAACATTCTTTTCTGACAGACGCACAATCAAATGAAGCAAAATAAATGAATGAATACATTAAAGGATGCACATGTAAAGTATCAAAAATACATACAACAGCAACAGCAATAACAACGACAAATTGACGAGAACAAAAAACAACCCTTCCTCTACAAAACACGAGATATCCGTAGTGCCACAACTCCCTTTTTGTTTTCAGGACCGCTTCAGCGATTCTCGCGGTGTTCACATGTGAACGGATTTAAAGTTAGCCTCTCTTGTTTTCTTTTACATTCTTCTGACCTTTCTCTGCATTTCGGTGCTCATCGTGAGTCACATGACTGTATTTCAGTACATACTAACATACATACTACTGCTACTACGACACCAACAACAACAACAACAACAAACAACTACTACTACAACAACTGCTACTACTACTACCACTACTACCACTACTACTACTACTTGTACTACTACTACTACTACCATACTACTACTACCACTACTACTACTACTACATAACATAATAGCATTTATAAAGCGCCTCGCCAAAGGTTCTGAGCGATGACGATCCACACTCTCGTGTACAAAACATGCTGCCTACCTGGGTAGTGCCGATTGAAGAGCTGCTGCCGGCTCTTCATTAAGTCGTTTCTCGTGTCATCCAGTCAAATTGTTCACCCAGTTTCTTTACGTCCTTCATTCTTTCAATTTCTCACTCTGGGTGCATGTTATGTGTAACGTATCGTCCATACCAACGACCAAACGGACTTTCTCTTCCGAAAGTTGGTGATGGGATTTTACGTGTGTGCAATATGTTATGCGTGTGTTCACGCACGGAACCTCAGTTTATAGTCTCATTCGAAGGACTATTTGGGAAATGAAGTCAGAACCAATGTTAACTCCGAGGAAAAAAAATCCCCCTGAACTGAAAAGGCCCGGCGGAGATTCGAACCCGCAACCCCAGGATCACCACGATACGACAACAACAGCAATAACAACGACAAACCGACAAGCGCTCCACCACTAAGCTATTCCGGCCCCATCTAAAGTCTAAAACGGCAGCTTGCTATGTAAGCTTTTAAGGCATTCACCAGTATACTCATTACTTGTGTCCAAGGTGTTCTTCAAACTCAAAGATGGCACCCGGAGGCTGGCTTCACGCATGGCGTTACAAATACGCGGTACAAACTATCGAGTTTTCGACATTGCTGCTGGCCATGTGGTGATGGTCAGTTTCTTCCATACATTCCTGGCTGAAAATCATGTCTTGTCTCTGACCTGGGAAGGCGCTTCTGGTATACAAACGTACATATTGGTTACGTGGTACGATGGCCGAGTTACACCCTCAGCTTTTGACCGAAGGGATTCTGTTTCTTTACCTCCAACGCGATTCTGATCTTACTCCGTCGGCCAGGATTTCGTCTGTTTTTACAATCTTTCAGGCGAGTAATGTTCCTCTTAATGTGTGTGTGTGTGTGTGTGTGTGTGTGTGTGTGTGTGTGTGTGTGTGTGTGTGTGTGTGTGTGTGTGTGTGTGTGTGTGTGTGTGTTGTGTTTTTGTTGATTTCACAAAAGCGTTTGATTCAGTTTGGAGGCAGGGATTATGGCAAAAGCTTATCAAAGAAGGTGTAAATGGAAAGATTTTGCAAGTAATCACGAATATGTATCAGCAAATAAAATCTTGTATATCTATAAATGGGAGTCAATCTGAATATTTTGGCAGTTTTAGAGGTGTTCGTCAAGGTGAAAATCTTTCACCTTTGCTATTTTCTTTGTATTTGAATGACCTTGAACTATATCTCACAGATCGTAACTGTGCTTTCTTGAATATTGATTTAAATCTCCCTGATTCAGATTTATTAAGTTACATTAGTTTATTTTTACTTTTATACGCTGATGATATTGTTGTTATTGCAGATTCTTTTTGTGGTTTACAGCATGCTCTTGATGTATTAAGCGAGTATTGTAGCGCATGGAAGCTTAATGTTAATGTAGCAAAAACAAAGGGTGTAGTCTTTAATGGACGCAATAATCCTAGAAAAAAACTAAAGTTCAAAAACCAGTCCATAGAAATAGTACACACTTTCAAATATTTAGGTATAATCTTTAGCAGAACAGGAAATGTTTATGAATGTAAGAAGTATTTGTATGACCAAGCGCAATGTGCAATGTTTTCTTTACTAAAGATTGCAAGATTTCAAAATCTGCCTATAAACATTGTACTGGACTTATACCAATCAATGGTTTTGCCTGTACTTTTATATGGCTGTGAAATTTGGGGATATAGTGATTTAAAACTAATGGAAAGTTTTCAGCTTAATTTTTAAGCATCTTTTTCATTTAAATCGTTCGACTAAAACAGAACTAATATATGGAGAACTAGGAATGTATCCTGTTTCAGTTCAAGTATATGCACGATGTGTGTGTGTGTGTGTGTGTGTGGTGTGTGTGTGTGTGTGTGTGTGTGTGTGTGTGTGTGTGTGTGTGTGTGTGTGTGTGTGTGTGTTTTGTGTGTGTGTGTGTGTGTGTGTGTGTGTGTGTGCGCATGCGTGCGTGCGTTCTCGTGTGCGTGTGTGTGTGTGTGTGTGTGTGTGTGTGTGAGAGAGAGAGAGAGAGAGAGAGAGAGAGAGAGAGAGAGAGAGAGAGAGAGAGAGGAGAGAGAGAGAGAGAGAGAGAGAGAGAGATCAAAGGAGGCCAGGTCTGGCAAATGAGAGGGATGGGTGATCAATTAAATTGTTTCTGGCCAGAAGTCAGGAGCTGCTGCTGCAGCATGATGCTGGCATTGTCATGGTGGAGCAGCAATCCCTTTGTGCCCGCATGATGGTGGCGTTTGCACCATTTCTCACCGTCTATATTTTGTCTACAAGTATCATGGTTACATTGCCAGATTTGAAGAAACTCGCTATCATCCTGTCTGCCATCATCTGTCTGCCAGCACTCCTTGATCTCTTGAACTTTACAGTTAGGTCATCACCTAGAAAAACCACATAGCACACTGTCACTCGGTTTCTGGATTGTACTGAAAGGCTCATGTTTCGTCACCTGTCAGGATTTATAAGATGCGAGTTGAACGTCCTCCATTGGTTTCCCTTAGAATATAGATGCACCACTCTACTCTACCCTACCTAAGCTATGCAGTTCAGCTGTGAGTGGCCCGACAAGTGAAACGACTGCTGACGACAAGCTGATCGTGTGGAACTGTACTCACACATCCCAATGAAATGGCCGAGTTCCTGCTGTATGTCCTGGCTTGTTCTCCTGGGGCTGTCCCTGATCAGTGACTTCGCCATGTCTACATGGTAACTGCTTTCCTGGACAGTCAGTACAGTTGTCATTTTCAGGCGTCAGTCTTCCGAGCTGAACTTCTTTGTGTCGCTTTAAAAACTGTGACCCTGGAAAGAGACTGTTTCCCCAACCATGTGGACAAACTCAGGAGGCATCAATCACACTTACTTCAAACGGTGTAACAATTGTCGCTTAAAATTTTTGCTCAGTTCAATATTGACTTGAGAAGCACGTCACCCTGGCCATAGATTTTGCTTTGTAGTTCAAAATTCGACTAAATGGCGACTAACAGAATTAATGCTTTCCTTCGTCAGTTCAAAGTTAATTCATATTTCGGAAAATTTCACAAACCCTTTATATTCAGACACGAAAGTTTACAACATAAATATTGATAAAGAAGTTGTTTAAAACAAGTTTTTGAAGGAAATAGGTTTTGACATAAAAACGTATGCGGAATTGCACGTTGCTAACTCAGATACATAAAATTGGGGGGAAAGTGTGGAGTGATAACATCTTTGCCACTGAAAGCTCGAGTAGAAAAAGTTATCACAGTTTTGAAATGAAAATCTGCAGAATCTGAAACAACTCTTTAAAAGGTTCCCGCAAGACTCAATGATAAAATTTAACGATTACAAACACTTATGTCCAAGTAACATTGAGGGACATGTGTGCCATTTTCAATATTGAAATAAAACGTTGGATCTTAGAATGGAGACTTTTGTACTTGTTGGTAGACTTAACACTGAAGACAGACTTAGAAATAGTTATACACCGTATATGTCAGAAACTAAATCCTTAAACGTAACGATGAACACGTATGGAATAACTGTTTGGACACGCCATCATCTGAAAGAACAAACTGTTTACTTGGAATGGGTCAAATCCATTCCTTGCACTCGATTGGATTACCCCTTTGCAATTCATTAGTTTTCTGCATATTTGTTCGTCATCTTACCACGTAACTACCCCAGGTTCAAATCGTAAGGATGTGGTACCAGAATTAAATGTTGGTATGAAACGGAATTTTAAATGAGGCAGAGAACAGTAAACAGTACATTACTACATATGTACGTGGATTTGTTCTTCTGGATATCTCCTTTTTGTTCTTTGAGCACTGTGGTGTCATTTCTGCTGGGCGATCCGGTGTTGTGTGGAGTTATGGGCATGAATTTATTTCATCATGCAGGACAAGAGTTCCCTACTTATTCCTTATTTATAAAGGATAGTAGCATCTTTGTTCGTGGTCCAAAACGCTATTTTTTAAAGAAATTATCTACTTGTTAAAACTTAGACTTTTTATTAGCTTGCTAGAGAAAACAAAGACATAAGTCGTCTGAAAATGTGAATTTCGTCATGAAGAAATGAGAATATTTTGCACTGATGTTGTCTATAATAGCGTGTCAAAAACCAAATGAATCATTTAGGCTGAAATGGACTTCCAAAACTAAGAACAATTGATAGTTACATATCCGTAGAGCACATATTTACATTCGAATTAACTGACTGTTAAACAAAATAGAACTGTACATGGAGAAAACTAGAGGTGTCGATTAAAGTTAGAACCAAATGGATTGCAAGACTGGAGAACAGTGAATATTGTTAGAATAGAAAGAAATTACGTTGTAGTAAATGTTCTGTACTAGATCATTGAGGAGAATGAAGAAACTATCGCTGACCAAAGATAGATATATCACAGGAACAAGTATTATTTTACAAACAGCTGTGTGTTGAAAACAAACAAAACAAACCAACACTGCTGGTATTTCACAGGTCGAGAACACATAGACGAAAGAGGAAAATGTCAACAGAAAAAGGCCTAAGCTGATGCCTAGAAGACATAAACACATCATCAGAAACAACTGCTCAGGAAAATGACAAAGGGCTCAGCCCCGTGCAGGGACTGATTGACAACAAAATTCTTCTTAAATAAATGTTAGCGAACCGCCCAGAGAACGTGGACAAACGAGTCACAAGACAAAACACAATGCGTTTCGACCTCTTAGGTTTCTTCAGGTGAGACATAAACGAATGAAACAACTCACTTAGCTTTGATGGCTTCAGATCGCTTCAGAGTTCAGCGCAAGAAGAAGGCGTTAGATTTCCGCCTGCAGTTGTCTCACTTTGCAACTACAACACAATTCTTGAAAATATTTCGTAACACACTGACGTTATGATCCCTAGTTCATCTCTGAAACATTTTAAAATGGAAAGCTCTCGTTCACACAAAGGCAAGATATCATAAACCTTATTCACAACTGAAGAGAAACATAATCATAGAGACAAGTTTAACAACTAGAGTTCCATCACTTGAATATACTTGGATTATAGTGTTGGCAAATATCAGAGCAGAAGGATAGGCAATTAAATTATCTGCTGAGCATTATGTTGACAACATTGTGAAGGTAGAAAATATTGAATGGCGTATTAGGATCACGCACACAGTAAAAAATATTGGAAATATAGACATGGTGACATGTTAACACATTGACATATAGCCCGAGTGACGTATAGTCACGGTGTCATAGGCACATGTTGCCATAAAGCCCAGTGACGTATAGACACGTGACATAGAGACATGTTGACATGTAGCCCGAGTGACGTATAGACACGGTGACATAGAGACATGTTGACATGTAGCCCGAGTGACGTATAGACACGGTGACATAGAGACATGTTGACATGTAGCCCGAGTGACGTAGAGACACAGTGACATAGAGACATGTTGACATGTAGCCCGAGTGGCGTAGAGACACAGTGACGTAGAGACACAGTGACATAGAGACATGTTGACATATAGCCCGAGTGGCGTAGAGACACAGTGACACAGAGGCATGTTGACATATAGCCCGAGTGGCGTAGAGACACAATGACACAGAGACATGTTGACATATAGCCCGAGTTGGCGTAGAGACACAGTGACATAGAGTCATGTTGACATATAGCCCGAGTGGCGCAGAGACACAGTGACATAGAGACATGTTGACATATAGCCCGAGTGACGTATAGACACAGTGACATAGAGACATGTTGACATGTAGCCCAAATGGCGTTGAGACACAGTGACATAGAGACATGTTGACATAAGCCCAAATGGCCTTGAGACACAGTGACACAGAGACATGTTGACATATAGCCCAAATGGCCTTGAGACACAGTGACATAGAGACATATTGACATATAGCCCAAATGGCGTTGAGACACAGTGACACAGAGACATGTAGACATATAGCCCAATTGGCCTTGAGACACAGTGCCACAGAGACATGTTGACATGTAACCCAAATGGCATTGAGACACAGTGACACAGAGACATGTTGACATGTAGCCCAAATGACATATAGACAAAGTGACATAGAGACATGTTGACATATAGCCCAAGGGCGTAGAGACACAGTGACATAGAGACATAGTGACATGTTTACATATAGCCCAAGTGGCGTAGACACAGTGACATAGAGATAATGTGACATGGAGACATATTGACATATAGCCCAACTGGCGTAGAGATACAGTGACATAGAGACATGTTGACATATAGCCCAACTGGCGTAGAGACACAGTGACATAGACACAAGCCCACACCTCTGGCGTCACTTAGGTCTTAGTTGCCTGTCATTCACTTTTATGACGACAACGACGACGACGACCACTGAAAATAGAGAACTTTAGCAGCCCGCGTTAGCCACCGGCGTCCTTAGGGAATTCCCTTTTCTCTCATAGAGGCGATGTGTGCATGCGCAACCTTGCCAAGCAAGGCCGCGGCCGGCTGAGCGCGTCGTTCAATCGGGGTTTTTAACGCCGCTCGTGGAAGCGATCTTTACGAGCCCAATTGTCTGCTTTATAATTGGTAAGTACTTCCAATGTGTTAACAAAAACATTAGTCTACACATTTCCTGTTGTATTACACGGTATATTACGGTGCTAAAAGCCCAAAAGAATCACTACAAAGTAAAATGTAAGCTGAATCGATTCGACACAAAAATTGGCGGAACGTTTGGCCTAGACTCAGAGTCAGTCGTTTATTTGTCATAGAAAACCCAAGGAGGCCTATGAAGCCTCCTAAACCTTGGTTGTTTTGAATCTGTAAATTTTTGTTTACTCCAGTAGAACAACAACAACATGATACTCCATGTGGAATTATTTGTAGTCTACGTGAAATGTGTCAGTGCATACGAGCACATTTGTTGATCTAGATGAAATACAGGGACGCCACTCTTCCAAAGTACAGCAGACGACTCCGGACGCTGCTAACCCGCCAACACAGAACAGCGGAGCTGTAGGGCGGAAGCCGTGTTTGACGTCACGCGACGAAGACGCCGATTGAACGAAAGTCGCCGCTAAAGTTCTCTAATGATAATGAGGAGGAGGAGGAGGAGGAGGGGGAAGATAATGATAATGGCGATGACTGTAGGCCTGCACGCGTGCGTGCACCCAAACGTGTGCGTGCATGCATGCGGGCGGGCGTATGCGTTCGTGCGCACGTGTGTGTGTGTGTGTGTGGTGTGTGTGTGTGTGTGTGTGTTGTGTGTGTGTGTGTGTGTGTGTGTGTGCTCGTACACACGTGAGTAACTGTCTGCCTCCGTGTATAAACCGTTCCTCACTTGCACACACACACACACACACACACACACACGACACACAAGATGGTGGACAGTGGGGAAAGTTTCGGTTGGGCTCTCCTAAAAATTTCCGCAAAACTACCATCAACATGACCAGACTGACTCGATCAAGAAGTCTAGGCAGTCCCTGTTACGATCGAAGAGATTTGTCTGCTTTCAATCTAGAAGGATCAGTTATCAATTATACACAGTCTGACAAATTTTTAGGAGTAATCCTTACATCACAATTGTCATGGAAAGAGCATTTAGAATACGTAATGATGAAAGCTAAAAAGAGTCTGAACTTCAAAAAATTGTCAGCAAACAACAGTGGGGACAAGACATTTCCACTCGTATACATCTAGTAACAGCACTTGTTCGTTCAAAGTTAACATATGCCCAAGAGGTATTCTTCTCTGCCCCAAAATACCTTTTAAGAAAAATGCAAAGTATAGACAGTAAAGCCTATAAACTTGCCATTGGAGTTCCAGTATATACATCTTCATTAAAAACATATGCCAAAATTGGTATATTACCTTTTGAAGAAAATATGAAACTTGCATCATCTAAATATGTCCTAAGGAGTACATCAGTTCCAAATTCAAATTATGATGAAGTGTGCGTAAAATCAGACACGGGTTTTCCCAAAAGAGCAAAGTCGGTTGCCTCTTTAGAACAATAGGTACTTTCACTTATGACATTTTTCAAGAGTCAGGAATCAATAAGAAAGATATATCATCTCGTGTACTGTTCACTGCAGTCCCTAAATGGGAATTACTATCAGCCTATTTCGATACTAATTATACAAATATAATGAAAAATGATGGTGCCACTTTATCTGCTTCTGTAAAAGCTCATATTTTTTAGCACTACCGGACCATATATAAAAATTTACACTGATGGCTCTAAGCTAGATAATGACATGGTTGGAGCTGCATTTGTAATCCCAGCTTTAAAAGCAGAAAAGGCTTACCATCTTGGAAAACATTTTTCAATATTTACAGCAGAACTTATTGCTATTTTGATGGGTTTTAATTTTCTGCTTGATCTTCCTTTTAGTCTAGTTCAGGTATTATTTTTGGTTGATTCTAAATCTGTTTTAGACGCGCTACAGTCTTATAATCTAAAAGTAAGAGGTAATATTATTGCAGAAATTTATCATACACTCCATTATTTGTCACTGCGCGGAACTAGTATCTCATTCTCTTGGGTTTCATCACATTGTAATAATTTTTGGTAATGAATGGGCGGACAGAACAGCTGAAAAGGGGCAATGAACATTAAAAATTCTGTATGTGTTTAAAAATTCCTTTATCTTTATCTGAAAGTTATTCCTTAATAAGGAAAACTTGTTGGAATTATGTGAAGGAACTATTAGGAGGTTCTTTTGTAAATTTCACTGAAAAGAGGAATATTTTCAAAGTCAAAACATATACATTCCTGCAATGGTGAGCTCATGTGTGAAAAGCGAACACTGTCATCCCTGGTCTACAGATTCAGACTGAATGCTCTCAGATGCGAATTCAACAGTCATGTTAAGTGCGTCTGCGGTGAGGAAATAACACTGTCATGAGTCGGCCGAATGTTCTCGAGCATTTAGGCAAATTAAGGGTAGTTGCTGTTGTTGAGAGCACGTTTTCCCTTGGGGCTTCAAAGGTGCGAATTCGGGCATCACCGGGGGGGGGTACCCGATCGTAACTGAAGGGGGGAGGTCGGGAATTTTTTCGCATTCCAGGATAGTGCAAGGAGTTGGCGACCGCCACCCGGGAGAGAAATTTCCACTTTTGAGCACGGGCATTCACGGGGCTTTTGGGGGCCTGAAGGAAGGCGAATGTCGGGTGACCGTCGGGGGAGGGACCGTCACCCTCCGGCAAGTCAGGGACCATTCAGTCGCCCCTGTTCGAGGAAGGAAGGGAAGGGCGGGGCCATCGAGTGGTTTGGCCTTGTTGTTTTTAAAGAGGAGAAATACTTAAGCATCTCAGGTGGGGAGAGGCCCAGGGTTAGTTCAAGGTTAGCGGGGGGAATCGAACATGTTTTTGAATAGGAGGTTAGCAAACCCACTGGGTCCCCAAAGTTTTGTTGGCCACAGGGTGGTGTTGTGAAAGTTAGGGACTAGTGACCCCATTGGTGGGAAAAAAATAATTTGGGGATTTATGGTACAAATCGTCGATGTGGTTTTGCCAGTGATTCCTTTGGTTGAGCCAGTTAAACTGGGTTCTCTTTTTCTTTGAAACGAATATAATTTTTTGTTGGGAAAAACCCGGGGAAGGTGTCCCAAATTAAGGGGAAAAAGGAAAACCCCCGGCGCTGAGGCTCAAAAAATAAGCGGAAGCAGAGGTTACTGTCGCCTTGTTGTTCCTGGGTGGGGACGTAAGACAGTGGGGGCTGAGCCTGGGAACCCGCGCGAGAAGAATTGTTCCCTGGGGGAGGGTCGACAGCAAGAGTGACAGCCTTTTGGGAGCCTAGACGGGGAGCTGCCAGAAAACGTTGGGGTTTTGAGCCAGAGAAAACCTGGGGGAGAGGCTACGGGAGCCCTTTCCGTGGAGGGGGCGAAAAAAGGGGAGTGGGGAGCCCGGGTGGGGGGGTGGATCAACTACGTTGCCAGTGCCCCCAATGGATTTGGCCAACGGAGGACCAAGGGTGGCAGTTCCTCGTGGGTACAGGGGATAGAGAAACTGAGGGCACCAAAGGAATTGGCAATTATGGACTTTTTAAATTTCCCCTTTAAAAGTTATAAGGGCAAAAAAAAATAGGGAATTTTTTTTTTTCCCTGCTAAGTAAGAATAAAAAACGGGGGATCGTTTATAAAAATTGTCTGATGCTGTTTACTTTTGGTTGATACAGATAGTTTGTTTTTTGGTGAGGGTGGGGCTGGGTCAAGTTGAATAAAAGTTGTTATTTTCAAAAAATGTTATTGGTTTCCCGCCCCTTTGTGGGGCCCCCGATGGGGCCAGGCGTGGCCTAGCAGAGCGCATTTTGGTTTGGGAAAAAGCGTAAAACTTCTTCTATAACCCCCCTGCTTCCCTGAATATGAAAATCATTTTTTAAAAACGAGGGGGGGGGAGCCCCGTCACAAATTGGGGCTGTCCGGGATGAACTAAATGAGCCAAAGTGTTTTGATTCGGTTTTGTTAAAATTGCAGGGGGATTTGAAATCGTCATAATTGGGAAACCTAGATTGTTGTTTCTTTTTGGGGAAAGACTTAGTCTGTGTTGATTGTTTTGATTTTTTTTTTTCATGACGGGGCCCCTTGTTTTTGAATTTGTTTATTTGGTTCTTGAGGTTGATTGTGTGTAGCCAACTATTTGATCGCTTTTTTACAAGTGATCGTTTTGGGATATCCGCTTGTTCTGGGTTGATTAACTACTACGAGGTTAGAAGTTCGAAGTCGCAAAGGGGTCTGAACAAGGGCCCCGCTGAAAAAGAGGACCTCAAGAAAAAGGGAAAAGTTTTGGGACTAAAGGGCCCGGGAAAAAGGGCATATGTAATGAAATGGCCCCGTGTAATCGGGGCCGAAAAAAAAAGGGGAAAGGCAAGAGAGAGAAAGAGAAGGGGAAAAAGAGGAGAGAGAAAGAAAAGGGGGAAAAAGGGGAGAGAAAAAGAGAAGGGGAAAAGAGGAGAGAAAAAGGGGAAAGGGAAAAAGAGGAGCGAGAAAGAGGGGGGGAAAAAAGGGGAAAGGGGAAAAAGGGGAACGGGAAAAAAGGAGGGGAAAAGGGAACGGGAAAAAGAGGAGAGAGAAAGAGAACGGGAAAAAAGGGGAAGAGAAAGAGAACGGGAAAAAGGGGAGAGAGAACGGGAAAAGAGGAGAGGAAGGGGGAAAGGAGGAGGAAAAGAGAACAGGAAAGAGGGGAGAGAGAAAGAAAAACGGAAAAGAAAGAGAGAAAGAGAGAAGATAAGGCATTTGATTAGAAAAAAAAATTGGAGAAAAAAAGGGACGTGAGCAAAACCTCAAGTGAACTTGCACCACATGTCAGTCCCTTGATCAATAGCCAAAGGGTTCGATGATAATCCCCCTTTTAGGGGATTTCATTTCGCAATTGAAAGGATCCAAAGATCGGGTTTACCCAAAGAACGGGGGCCACAAATTTGTCGCGCGCTGACACCCAAAGTGGGGTTTGTTTTTTCTGCTTACCACCGGAAAAACGACAGATATGATGGGTGCGCGATGCTTTGTTTCAGGGGTATCAAGAACCGCCGATAGAAAAGGAAATTTTCAGAAAAACCCGTTGTAAATCGGTGAGACGCCTACAGTTCCCTTTATCGGCTTGGGGCTCTTTTTGACAAAGGATAAGGTTAGGAAACACAACAAACTTTTGAGTCTTGGGGGGAGATCGTTAAGGCAAATTCTCTCCACTTGTGGGAAGGTCTACAGTTTTTCGGCAGAAAGAAAATTAGAAGTTTAGAGGAGCTAGTGAAAGTTCCCCGACGGGTAGAATCTCCCCAATTTCACGTAAGGTGAAGGGATCAAACCATCGACCCTATTGCCCACCACACAGCAGGGAGGTTTCGCCGACCCCCTACAAACAGGGGGCGAACCGCAGTTAGAAACGGATTCTAATCCTGGCAACAGGGGGACTCAAAAATTTTAGGGGAAAACGCACTGTTTTAAATGGGGCGAGGGGGTCATATCGCCAAGGAAGTGCGGATGCAAAAATACTTTCCGTGTTCCCGTGAAAAATTCAACAGCAAGGCAGATTACCACCCCCAACTACTGGGGCAGTAGTAAACGGAAGCGGGACCTGTTTGTTAGTACAGGACGACTCTACGCAATGTAACCGGGTTTTTGGAGAGAGACAACATACCGTGAAACCCCCTGCGGCGATAGCAATGGAAAATTTATGGGCTCCTTTTGGCCCTTTCAAAGTAGAGTCGATTTTTGTCGGGAGTATCTCACGCAGCATGCAAAACAATTTTCCTACCCCACTTTGTTGGGGGGAAGGGTTTAATCCCCCGAAGCCTAACCGGGCTGCCTTAAAGTAGGGAACGCAAGGGTAGTGCGGGTAGGAAAGTAAAAGAAAGCAGTGGAGTGCACGGGCGCCGCTACTTGGACTAGCGTGGGCATGAAGGGGCCGTGGTGGTGGTCAGTGGACCATAAAAAGGGTCGTAGTGGGGTCCCGACCCAGGGAGGGGGCCGTGTGGCGGGCGTGGGCCTGGTGGCCGTAGGGTTTTTAAAAAGTTTGCTTTGCCATGGCAGTCAGAAAGTAGGAGCCAGGGGTGGCGGCCCTCAGGGTGGGGGCCAACATGGACCACAGAGTGACGGGAACCAGCAGCGGGGTTTTGGGCCGGGGGCATAATAACGAGGGCAAAAGGGTCGAGGTGACCAGCTATCTTTAAGAAATCCAAAGAATAGCTCAAGGACAACAACCAGGTTGGAAAAAGGAAAAGGGAAATAAGGTCCAAAAACAGTGGCTGGGCCCCAAAGCGGGATTCGAACCAAGGGAAATTTTCCCTAAAGAAAAGGAAAAATCGGTTAGAAGGGGAGTGAGGGACAACTCATAACATTTTAAAAAAGGGGAGAGATCGTCGGCAAAAGGGGTGCAAAGGCAAAAAAGGGGATCGCGCAGCTTTCCGCGCTCCTTTAAGGACTAAAATGGTAAAGGGTGCGCTGACTCTTTGAAAGCCGGGAATGCGCAAACTATCGCTCCAGGAAAATTTGGCGAGCCAAAAGGCGGTAAAGATTGAAGGGGGGCGGAGTGGGTCAAGGGTTGGAGTGATGTTCCGGGGGGTTGCGTTGATTGGACAACAAAAAAAAAAAACAATGGTAGGAGCGATGCCAAGGGCTGCTGTTGGGGGTGGGGTGGGTGAGAAATCATCTTTCCGGCCGCTCGGTTAAAAAATGTAGCTGGCCAGTTGTTTGTTGTTTTTGATTGCCATATAGGGGGGGGGGTTGACCCTTTGTTCAGTTTATTTTCTTTTTTTGATGAGGTTAAGTGAGTTGTTGTGTTCATTGCATTATGTTGAGTCTGCCACCGTTATATTTTATTTTTCGGTTCATATCAATTTGCTAATTTTGTTTTGTCACAGTGGTAAAGTGTAAAAATGCCCTTAGTTTTGAATAAAGATAAATTTTGATTGGATTGTGGGAGCCCTGTGACAGATGGGGAAAAGCCTAATTGTTTTTTGTGTTCGTAAGGGGGCCACACGCCTTTTTTGAATCTTGTCTTTGTGGATGGGGCCACCCCTGAATTTGTTTTAAAGTGAAGTAGCTGGGCCCCACACCCCGGGGAATTTAAATTTTGTGTTGACAGGTTGTGCTTTATTAGAAGTGAAGGGAATGATTAATTAACAGTATACATGCTGAAGCAAAGCTAAGGACAAGGTCTTGTTTAATGCGAGCCAGGTTAGAGATGTTGGGGGAAAAATTTTTGAAGCATGGGGGTAGTACTTTAAAAGACCCATGCAACTGATTTTTTTTTATCCAATTGGAAACATTCGTCCGGGAAATTTTTGTTGGAACAACTTTCTTAGGTGGGGGTTGGTCAGAGTGGCCCAAATTTCTCGAGCTTTTGGAAAATTTAAGGAGTTGCTGTTGTTGAGAGCACGTTCCGGGGTCTTCAGGTTGCGAATTCAGGCATCCCCGGGGGGGGGATACCCGAGTCGTATACGAAGGGGGGAGATAGGGGAAGTGTTTCGAGCCGAGGGATAGGAAAAGGGGTTGGCGCCCTTCCAGCCCGGTGGGAAAAGGTTCCACTTGACCCTGGCTACACTGGGCTCTCCAGTGGCCGAAGGAAGGCGATCAGTCAGGGCCCGTCCGGGGGGTGACCGTCAGCCTGCCGGCAGAGTACACGACCATTCAGTCGTCCCTGTTTTTGGGAAGGGAAATGGAAGGCTGCGGCCATCGGTGGTTTGCGCCTTTTTGTCTATAAGGAGAAAAATCTTGAAGCATCGTCATGGCGGGTAGAGGTCCAGGTGTTATTTCAATGGTGCTTGGGGAACGAAATGTTTTTTGAATAGGGGGTTTTATGCTTAACCACGGGTCCCCAAGTTTTTTTTGGCGCTAGCAGCTGTGGGGGGTTGTGTAGGGTTAGGGATAGTGATCCCATGGGTTGGAAAAAAAAAACGGGGGTTTTATTGGTACAAAATCGTGCGATGTGTGGGGCCCTGATTCCCTTTGGGTTGAGCCAGTAAACTCGGGTTCCTCTTTCTTTGAGAACGAAAAAAGGGTCTTGGAAAACCAGGAAGTGTGTGACTCATTTAAAGGGGAAAGTGAACTCGCGGTCTTGCTGAGGGGCTCAAGAAAATACGGTTGAACGAGGTTAGCTGTCGCCTTGTCTCCTGGGGGGGGACGTAAGACGTGGGGGTTCGTAGCCTCGGAACCGACGACGAGAAGAATTTTTCCCCCGTGTGGGGACGGTCAAGAAAGACGTGACCCCTTTTGGGACCCTAGACAGGGGCTCCCAGACAAGGGGGGGGGTGTTTCACCAGAAAACCCCTTGGGGGAAGGGGCGACAGACCCCTTTCCGGGGAGGGGGCGAAGAAAAACGGGGAGCCCGGGAGATCGGGTGGGGGTCGATAAAGCCGTTGCCATGTCCCCCAACTGGGTTTTGGGCCAATCGGAGACACAAGGTGGGGCAGCTTCAGCTCGTGGTCGTACAGGGGATAGAGAAAAAGGGAAACCAAGGAATGCTGGAAGTTATGGAATTTTAATTGCCCTTAAAGTTATAAGGTGCAAACAGAATAGGGGAATTTGTCTTTCCTGGCAAGTAAAATAACTGAAGAACGGGGGATGCGATTTATAAAATTTTGTCTGTATGCTGTTTCATTTTTGTATGAACAGATAGTTGTGTTGTTATGAGGGTGGGGCCGGGAGTCAAGTTGAAAAAAAGTTGATTATTTTAAATGAAATTTTTTTGGTTCCCGCCCCTTTTCGGCCCGGTGAGTGACAGAGGCGTGTCCCTATGCAAGGCATTTTGGTGTGAAAGGTAAATTTCGTTATAACCCCCGCACCCCTGAATAGAAAATCAATTTAAAAACGAGGGGAGCGTGGGAAACCCCGCCAAAACCTGTCCATGTTATTTACCCATGTCAGATTTGAAACATTTTACCCATTTTGATTTGTGATTCAACGGTTTCAGATTCACCTTTTTAAGAATATTTTATTGAATTTTTGCTTATGCTGGAGTTGTTAAAAGGCTTAAAAACGGAGCCCAGTTGGCTCATTTTTTTAAATGATTCCCAAAAGTTTTGAGATTTATTGTTATTGTTGTTAAGATTTCATTTTTGATGGGAAATGGAGGAAATTTCAGAGATGGGAAAGAGGGGATGGGTTTTTTTTTGGTTAAATCCAGATTGTGAAAAGACCTAAAGAGAAGAAAAAACGAACGCAAAAAACCCACACCACACACACCACACACACCCCACACACACACACAACACACACCAAACCACACACCACACACACACCACACAACACACACACAGAGAATTTTATCGGTGTTTCCGGGAAGAGCCCGACCGGGCCGCCTGTGGGAAACAAAGGGAAGACAGACGCAACGGAAGGTCTGCAGGGTCGGGAAACCCTCCCCTTTGGCCTGTAACTTCAGGGAGTGTTTGAGGAGGGGGACAAAAGGGGAAAGTGCTACACAAGGTGTCAAGGTGATTAAAGCAGCTGCGAACATTGGACAAAAAGGAATCTGCTTTAACATCAAACTGGCGATAGACTTAAGGGGATGGGGTGGAGGCACGTAAAAATATTTTGTATGCAAAAAAATGTAAAAAAAAAAAAAAAAAAAAAAAAAAATAATATAATAAAAATAATAATAATAATAATAATAAATTTTTTTTTTTAAAAAGAAAAAGAATTAAAAGAGAAAATGCTAACGAAAAACAAAAACCAAAATATTTTTTTGATTCAACGAAAAACGGGTTATCTGTTGGATCAGGCCTTTTATTCAAACCAAACATGACCGTTTCCCGGGCGGGTAACGCGACTACTTGTTAGAGTAGGCCGTTTATTCAGTTCTTTTCAGAGTGAGGTCATCAGATTATTTTAAATTTGGGCCCATTCCCAAAAAACGATAAAATTTTTATAGGAAGGGATTTAAGAGGGGAAAATCGAATTAATAAAGAAATGATATGATGATGATGATATGATGAGATAGAGAGACGATGACGATATGATGATGATTATGATGATGATGAGGAGATATGTTCGATAAAAACACTAAACAACAACATAACAACAACAAAGATGACAATAAATGTATAAAAACTACATTTTACAACAACAGCTACTCTATAAAATAAAAGAATCATGATAATGATGATTGATGAGGAAATAACAATTATAGTAATGAAAAGATAACCTCATCACATATCACATCTCATCATCATCATCATCGCGCGCGCGTCGCGTCGTCGCGTCGTCGCGTCAAATAATAATAATAATATTAAAAATTAATGTAAAAAAATAAATAGTGTACAGTATAGTGGTGGTGGTGGGGGTGGTGGTGGGGTGGTGGGGTGGGGGGTAACAAAAATAATACAAGCGAAAAGAAACGAATTTTGAATGAGAAGAAGGAAGAAGAAAAAAGAAAAAAAAAAAGAAGAAAAAAAAAAGAAGAGATATGAATGAAATGTTTAGATGTGATGTGATTGAGACGAGGAGATGACCAGGGTGATGAAGGTGATGATGATAGTGATGAGATAATGATGAGCTGAGATGCGATGAGATGGGTGATGTGATGATATGATGTGATGAAGATGTAGATGAGATGATGATGTTTAAAGAAACGGGGAAAAAAGCAGTAGTAATCGAAAAGAAAAGAAAAAAAGAAGAAGAAAGAAGAGAAGAAGAAGAAGAAAAGAAGAAGAAAGAAAGAAAGAAGAAAAAGATAAAAGAAATAAATAACGAAAAGAATAGAGGAAAAAGAAGAAGAAGAATGTGAGATGATGATGATAGACGAGATGATGATGATGATGATAAGATGATGATGATGATATGAGATGATGATAGTAATTAAAAAAATATAACAATACTATTTAAGATAACATACTACTACTCTGCTAACCCCACACTAAACTTTAAACACTACATACTACTACTGCTGCGTGCGCTGCTGCGCGCCGCTGCGCGCGCTTCGGTGCTGCTGTGCCCACTACTACTACGTACTACTAACCGCGTTACTACACTACTACCTTTCTACTACTACTACACTATACACACTACTGAAAATAGGGGGGGTGGGTTATGATGATGAATGATGATGTGATGATGAGATGATGAGATGATGAGATGAAGATGATGATACTAATAACATCATAATAAAAATTTTAAAAACGATAATTCTATTCTATTTTTGTACTATACACTAATACTACATACTATACTAATACTACTACACATATGATATGATGATGATGATGATGATGATGATGATGAAGAGTGATGTATGATGAAGCAGGGGAAAAGCAGTAGTGTATAGAAGAAAAGGGGAAAGGGAAAAAGAAGAAAAAAAAAGAAAAGAAGAAGAAGAAGAAAAAAAGAAAAGAAGAAGAAAAGAAAAAGAAACTCCCTTTCGTCGGGTGTTCGTGGTCGTCGTCAGGTCGTCGCGTGGGGTTTTCCTCGACGAAGAAGTAGTAGTAATATATAGCAATAGTACCAGTTCTTGTTGTTGTTACTGTTTTTGAGTTGTTTGTTTGTTGGATGGGGTTTTGGTGGGTGGTGGATATAGTATAGTAAAAAAAAAAAAAGAAGAAGAAAAAAAGAAGAAGAAAAAAAGAAGAAGAAAAGAAGAAAAAAAAGATAAGAAGAAGAAATGTTAAAAAATAACGAAACCCTAATAACATAGTTTATATAAAAAAGAAAATTGAAAATAAGGTAAAATGACATTTTATAAATAGGATATTCTTTTTTGAAAAAACACAGGGAGTAAATTAAAAATAAAGAAAAATAAATAAAAAGAAATAAAGACGATAATGAAAAGGAAGAAGAAGAAAAGAAGAAGAAGAAGAAGAAAAAAGAAGAAGAAGAAGAAGAACAACAACAACAACAACAACAACAATGAAAAAAATGATAAAAATAACAATAAATAAAATTTTTAAAAATTAAAAAAAATAATGATAACACCAACATAATAATATGATCATTATAACATCTCATCATCATCATCCATCAACATCATCATCACTCATCATCATCATCATCACAGCAATAAAAATACAAATTTAAATAATACAATTTTAGACTTTTTAATGTTAAAAATAATAAAAATAATAATAATAATAAAATAATAAAATAATAAAAATAAAAATAAAAATAATAATAATAAAAAAATAATGGTGATGAAGAATTACTATAACAATAATATGAGATATGATGATGATTGGGTGATGAGATGAATGATGATGAAATAATAAAAATAAAGATAAATAAAAATAAAAATACATAAATACAATAATAAAAATAAGATGGGGATGATGATGAGAAGATGAGATGTTTATAATAATAATAATAATAATAAAAAAAAAAATAATAAAAAAATATAATAATTAAAATTAATAAAAATAAAATAAATAATTAATAAATAATAATAAAAAAATTAATAATAATAATAATAAAAAATAATAACATAATAAAGATAATAAATTAAGAAGAAACAACAAAAGAAGAATTTTTAATGAAAACAAACAAACAACAACAATAAGAGAATATTTGTCACCAGATGATGATGAGATGATGTGATGAGTTGAGAGATGATATGAAGATATAAATTTTTTTAAAAAAATAAGATAACAATACTATTTTAATGATAACATATAATATATATACACTATACTATACACATGTGCTGCTGCTGCGCTTTCTAACAACTACTACTACACTACTACAAATATACTACTACTACACACACTTGAAAGTAGGGGGGGTGAGGAATTTTTGATGACGATAATGAAACAATAACAAATAAATTTTTTTTTAAACGATAATGTGCTTATGCTAACTTCCTACTATACAATACAAAAAATTGATAATGATAAGATGATGTGATGTAATGATTAGATGATGAATATGAGATGAGAGATGATGAATGATGAAGGAACAACAACCACAAAACAACAACAACAACACCAACAACAACAACAAAAAAAACAGTAAAATCAAAAAACAAAACAAAATTCAAAAAGAACACTTACACAAAAACATAATGATACTAAAAAAATTTCTACTATACTACTACTAACTAACTACACACAAATACCACCAGATAATTATAGTAATAAAGATACTACACTATAGCGCTGCTGCGCTACTATGCTACTACTACCACTACTACTACACTACTACTGCAAATACTACACGCTAAAGCAAACGATGTACACCCGTACTGCACTACACGCCTGCTAGCTATGCGGCTGCTACAACGACTACGACTACCCCTACTACCACCACCATATACTGCGCTGCGTTTCGCTCTGGTTGCGCGCTTTCCACCCCTCCTATACTGCGCATTGTAAAAAAATAAAATTTTCCAAAACATAGACCATTTGGAAAGAACTAAGGCCAATGCTTTGGGTGGATAGGTGTGCTATGTTTTGGGTATCGATGTCATGTGGCCCTAGGGTTCCCCAGTCTGGCAGTGATCTTTAAAATGTTTTATAGCAAACCCTTGCAAAGAGACCTCAAAACTAACAAATCAATCCCAATCAGTCAGTTTTTACTGAATCGAACTTGCCCGCAACTAGCCATTTGGGCGGAGCGACAGTTTTTGGGAAACCCAAACCAAGACCCGTCCTACTCGGCATACTGGTGCAAGGGGGAAACCCCCACCACTGTTTTAAGACAGGCCCCAAGGGCCCGACAAAATAACAAGGGCGATGTGCCAAACAAAAGTGCAAAAAAAACACATTTCAGAACCAAAAAAACAGACAAAAACCCAAAAAGAGTCAATAATGTTTAAGGATTCCCCAAAAAAAAAAAAAATAAAATTTCCATTAAAGACGTACTTTCCCTTTTTAAGATGCCAGCAAATGGAAACATCTTTTGCGGATTGTAAAAAAGTCAAAGAACACCCAACCCACACCAAACCACACAACACACACACACACACACAACACAACCCCCATACAACACAACAAACACCACAAAAACCACCAACACCCCAAACACCCCCAAACAAACCACAGCCCCCCAAACAAACACACACCCACACACCCCCCACCACCAAACACACCACCAAAACCCCCACCGCACGCGCAACCCCCCAACAAAAAACAAAAAAAACAACCCCCCACCAAAACCCCAAACCCCCACACACACACAACACACCCACACACAACAAAAACACCCCCACACCAAAACAACACACCACACACCCCCACACGCACACACACACGCACCACTACCAAACCAAACCCCCCCAACAACAAAAAAACAAAAAAGGGGGGTGGAGCATTTCGCAAATTTTTAACCCCAAACAACTTGCTCCTGTAAAACCATTCAAAAAAAGGGCTAAAAAAAATTCAAAAATAAAGATTGGAAAATATTTTAAAGAAAAAAAAATGGTTTTGGTGCCAGAAGAAAAAAAAGGAGTTTTTAGGGGGTTGAAAAAAATGATTTTCAACAATGAAAAATCGAGATCTTACGAGAAAAAAAAACGCGGTTTTCATTGGAAGACTGCAACAAAAAAGCTCAGACCGAACAGTTCCACGGGACTGCAGAAACAGCTCAGACCAGAAAAGCATGTCCCTGTGTGCAGCAGGCTAAACCCAAAAAAATTCTGCACGATGGACCAGCAAAAAACCAAAACCAAAAAATGCATGTCCCTTATGGACTGCAGCAGAAAAAGACCCGAACAGCAGCCCATGGACTGCAGCAGAACAGCCAGACAAAAAATTTTGACCGAAAATGCATGTCCACTAGGACTGCGCAAGCAGCTCAGACCAAACAGCATTCCACTATGGGCTGCAGCAAACTAGAAAGAACAGCTGTCCCCCAGGACCGCGCAGAACCCTCGACCAAACATGCATGTCCACTTTGGGCTGCAGCAAGCACCAAACCAAACACAGCCAAAAGGACGCAGCAGAACTAGACCAAACATGCATGTCCACTATGGACGCAGCAGAACAGCTAACCAAAACATGCATGTCCACTAGGATAGAGAAAGTTCGACCAAACTCAGCCATTGGGACTGCAGCAAAATGCCAACAAACAGCATTCCACATGGACTGCGCAGAACAGCTCAGACCAGAACAGCATCCATTTTGGACTGCAGCAGAACAAATCCCATGGGGCTGCAGCAAAAGCCAGACCAAACGATGTCCCCTGTGGACGCAGCAGAACAGCCAGACCAAAAAGAGTCCCCTGGAAGCAGAGAAAAACATGCACTTGGATCAGCAAAAATCAACCAAACATGCAGTCCACTATGAAGCAGCAGAAAGCTCAACCCGAACATGATGTCCATTATGGGCGCAGCAGAACTAACCCGAACTGCATGTCCCCCTGTGGGCAGCAGAGCACTCAGACCCGAACATGCATGCCCCAAAAGGACTGCAGCAGAACAGTCAGACCCAAAAAAAAGCAGTCCACTGTGGATGAGAGAATAGACCCGAACTGATGTCCATAGGACTGCAGCGAACAGCTCAGACCAGAAATCGTCCACTGTGGACTGCAGCGAACGCTCAGACCAGAACATGCATGCCACTATGGGCGCAGCAAACGACCAGAACATGCATGTCCACATTGACGCAGAAAAAGTTCAGACCCGAACAGTATGTCCACTAGGGCTGACAAACTAGCCAGAAAAATGCTGTCCCCTCTGGGTCGCAGAACACCAGACCAAGTCAGTCCCCCCGAAACATGATCAGCCAAAACTGGGTAGCCTTGTTTGATTTTCACATGAAAGCAAACTAAACAATCCAGTTTAAAGTGCATTTTTCACGGACAAGGGCACATCTGGCTCATCCGGGAATACCTTTTTGTCGTCACCTACGCAGATAACGATTTTTTGAATTTTTCAGACATCTTTGTTTTGAAAAAAAACATAAATCTGTACCCGAAAAAATTCTGTCTTTGGGAAAAAAAAAAAAAAATTGCATTAAATGGAAAAACGGCATGAAATATTTCCCTCTCGGAAGGGGTTTTTTTTGTGCTTCTCCAATGGGGATAAGCGGTCCACAAGCAACTTTTTGTTTGCTCTGTAAGGGGACTTAGGGATGTTTCTGTTTTGTTGCCTGTAAGGCACTTAGGCTTTTTTCGTTGTGTTGCTCTGGAAGGGCACTTCAGCTTCAGGGGTTGCTACTGTTGCGTTGCCTGGAAGGCACTTTTAGGGTTTCTACTGTTTGTTGCTCTTGAAGGGCAAGAACTAAAAATGCCGCTTCAAAACCCCCTACCCCCCAACCTAGTTTCGGGGCTGGGCCAAACGGCATTTTATTTGTTTCTACAATAAAACTTTATAACCAAAAAAATAACGATTTTTTTCAAACAAAAATAGTTAGGGTTTCCGTTTTTAATACTAATTTACTAAAATTTTCAGATTTTAGTCTTTTTTTAATCCGCGCTTTTCCTATCTTTTTAATAACATCATTTTCACGCTACATTCATCAAAATTTGCTCTGCTTTCATTTAAATAAAAAAAACGGTCATTAATTGTTCTCTAAAGCTTTTTAAAAAGGTTATTTTTTGACAAAAATCCACACACTTTCCCAAATTTTCTTCCACGAAAGCCATTTTGACAAAGGTTTTTTCTTTTTAACTAAACTTTTTTTGCTGAACAGTCACTATAATAAAGAGTGTCTGCGTTCCCTCAAAAACTTTTTAAAAATATTTAAACACCACTTTTTATTGCTAGGTAAACTAAATAAACGTCTCGTCGCCATATAAACCCTTTTATTTTGATAGCTTTGTTCCTTTTTTGGTTGGACAGAAAATCACAAAAAACAAAATTATAACGATAAACTGTTTGATAGGTCAGGGCAAATATTGTTTTTTCCCCCAACCAGTCCCGCCCACAAATCAAGAAAAATGAGATTTTTGTCATAAAGTTTTTTAAATGCTCCAAGTTTTTTTAACAAATTTTTTCTAATCCCGTTTTTTGTTTTTCAACTCCGTCAAAACTTTTTCATATAATAAAACCATAAGGCCTAAATGTGTAACATTTAAACAATTTGTTTTGTAAGATTGTTTCTATTTAAACAACATTGATTTTGTGCTTGTTTTTAGACCTTAATATCCTCCCCCATTGTGAAAAAAGCGTGGTAACTTTAAGATGTTTAAAAAATCTAGTTTTGCCGCAAAATTTTAATTCCTTTTAAGGTCGTCACTAAGCCCACAAACCCTTTCCTCTCCACATTTTAAAAACAGAAATTTCAAATTCATTGGAAGTGCTCCCAATTTTTTTTGCTTGGAAAGAACTTAATTTTGTAGAAGTTCCTTTAAAAACCCCTTTCTCTTTTTTTGGGGGGAGTACGTTTTTTCCCATACGCGATATTTCAACTCTTTCCGACTTAGCGCCGGGATAAGACTTACATTAAAGGGCCAGGTTGAAGCTTTTAAACTTTTTTTACGGGTAAAAAAAGTAAATGGGCTTAAATTCAAATTGTTTCCCATTCAAATATGGTTTTTAAGTGCCAAATTTTCTGCAGGTTTTCGAATAATTTTTTATATTTTATACTGGCCCATTATTTGCTTCTACATTCGTAGTTGTTTAGTTTAGGAACTTTTTTTTTGTCGCCAAAATCTTTGCGTTTTTAATACCATCTTTAGTGTACTCAAAAAACCCTACAACGCCTATTCACCGTTTTTGTTCAAAGCCGCAAAGTCTGCAAGGTTTTAAAATTTTAAGTTTAAACGTTTACAGGCGCTAATGTAACTCCCGGTTCTCTGGGCCCCCGACTTTTTTTTTTGAACAGTAATTTTTACTTCCAAAACAATGTGCAGGTTTCACATTTTTCGATTTTTCCCGTTTTTCTGTGATTTTTTTAAATTTAAAAGACGGACCTCCCACAAACTAATCTTTTAAAAATTTAAATTAGGGGAAATTTTATAATTTCATAATGCAATAAGCAGCTTTTCCCCGATGGAAAAGCTCTTAAGACGTTTTAGGGCCTCCATCATATAAGTTTTATCAGTGCCCCGTATCCAAAAGAACTTTAAAAGAAGAAAGCAGATCGAGGGATTTTCTCCTCAAAGTAGTTTGTCTGCGTAACACTAAAAAAATGAAACCGACGTCGTTGCAAAAACCTAACATTTTAGCTGTCTTTTTCAAAATAGAACCTACTTCGTCTTTTCAGGCTTTAAGTTAACATGTTTTCAGATTTGCATTGTTAATTTGGAGTAATGGGAAGTTACTCTTGCTTCTTTAGTGAGCAAAAACCCCAATAACCAACGGATTGGTTTAAATGGCTAAAAAAGTTTCTTTTATTTCACTTTTTTTTAAACTTATTTTTGTTCTTGGGTTCAGTTATATTTAAACCATCACTTTTTAAAAAATTTATGGAGTGCGACCCCTTTTTGGGTTCCCCAATCGTTTTTTAAAACATGTTCTAAAAAGAAGGACGGTCTTGGTTGTATTTTTACAAAAATTTTTAAACGAAAAAAAAAATAGCCATTAAATATACTGAGCAAAATATTCGTTGGGCCCCCACTAAACTTAAAAATTTTTATAACAACTGATACTCTTACATTCTGTGACTCATTCGACGCCTTTTAAAATAAAAGGGTACCCATTAAACAAATTTCTAACCCCCTATTAAAAAAGATACCGCAAAGTGTGTTTAGTATCCCATGCAGTTTTACAAACCCGTTAAACTTGCTGTTTTTGGGCATCCTGGGTGGGAGTGTCGTATCTGATCATTTAAAAACACCCCTTTGGTGAGGTCGGGGTATAGATTTCATTTCTATTTCACCTTCAGACTATTTGACTGAATGCAAGCGCCCTTTCAAAAGAAACCGTTTAAAACCCTTTAGCAACAGAATAGACTGAAGGGTTTTGAAAAGGGTTGAAAAGAATTTAAAATTATGTTAAGGCAGACTTTAGACAAAAGTTGGGCCGCAATCAGGTTAGGACCCCCAAATTTTTTGGGGCGTGCACAGAAAAAAACATGACGGGATCCTCCCTTTTAAAACTTTTTCCTTTAGGCACAGGGTTTTCCTCGGGCTAAAGAGCAAGAGCATAAAACAGCATGGAAAAACATTTTTCTTAGAAATTCAAGGGGTAACTAGAGGGGAATAAACATAAACGACCTTCGTATTACGTTTGGGGTTTTTAGTTGCAAACAAGACAGGTCGACATAACTAATCCCCCTATGGCTTTTATGACAAAAAAAAAATACTTACAAATTTAAGGAAAGCCATTAATTCTACTTTTTATTTTGCCCTTTAAGTATTCAAAAGGTACCACATGTTTTTTAAAACCAAGATCGAAATAGACTTTTTCGTTTTTTACGGTTTTACACTGCCTTCGACCTCAGAACCCCGATAGGAAAAAAAAAAAAATAAAATAAAACTAAATAATGAAATTTCAAAAAAAATGACGAAGGG
>CM031628.1:11669276-11734276 GCA_018398815.1 Conus ventricosus | reverse complement strand
AAATCAAATTCAGGCGTGTGGCCACAATCCACAAAGACAAGATTCAAATTCAGGCGTGTGGCCCAGCTTACGTAACATCAAAATCAAATTCAGGCGTGTGGCCCCAATCTGCTCACCGGTCTCACACACATATGCCAATCAAACATTTATCTTGATTTCACAACATAAGGACATTTTCACACTTTACCGAGCTGTGACAAACAACATTAGCAAATAGATATGAACCAGAAAAATGAAAATCATAACGCGTGAGCATGCACTCAATCATAATGGCAATGAACACAAGCAACATCACTGATAACCATCAATCAAAAATGAGAAATAAACATGAACATAGGTCAACCCGCCCTTATGGGCAATCAAAATCAACAAACACAACTGGCAGCTACATTGTTTACACAGTAGCTGTCCGTAACAGATGACTGCTCACACCACCACCACCACAACAGCAGCCGTAGGCATCGCTCCTACCATTGTTCTATTTCTGTTGTTCCAATACAACAGCAACCCCTGGAGACATCACTCCAACCCTTGACCTACTCCTGCCCCTCTCATTCTTGACCGCCGTTTGTGGCTCGCCAATAGTACTGGAGCAGATAGTTTGCGCATTCAGGCTTTACAAGAGAGTCAGCGCACCTTTCACACATTTTAGTCCTTATAAGGAGCGCGTGAAAGTCTGCGCGATCCTCTTTTAGCCTGTCGCACCCATTCACTGCGACGACGATCATCTCCCTTTTCAAAATGTTATGAGTTGATCCCTCACTCATCCTATCTGAACCGATTTTCCTTCTCTCTGAGGAAATTCCTTGGTTCGAATCCGCTCATGGCCTATGCCCACTGATTTCTGGACCTTATTTCCTTCTCCTTTTTCCAACACTGGCTTGTCTGCTCTATGAGTGACTGTCTTTGGCATTTCTTAACGATAGCTGGTCACTCGACCTTCTTGCCATGCGTTATTACTGCCTCCCTGGTCCCAACCCAGCTGCTGGTTCCAGTCACTCTGTGGTCCATGTTGGCCCGACCCTGAGGTCCGCCACGTGGCTCCTACATTTCTGACTGCCATGGCAACGCCAAACAACTTTTTAAACCACCACTACGGCCACCATGGCCCACGGCACCGCCACTACGGCCACCTCATGGCCTACGGCACCGCCACTACGACCTATTTCATGGTCCACTGCACCACCACCACGGCACCTTCATGGCCCACGCTAGCTCCACTGCTAGCGGCGCCTGTGCACTCCACTGCTTTCTGTTTACTTTCTACCTGCACTACCTTGCGTTCCCTACTTGACTGGCAGCCTGGTTAGGCTTCAGGAGGATATACCTTCCCCTAACAAGCTGGATAGGGAAAGATTGTTTTGCACTGCTGCAGTGAGAGTACTCCTGACAAACTCTGACTCTCTTTGACACGGGCCAAAGGTAGCCGATTAATTCTTCCATACTGCATATCGCACGCAGGTGGTTTCCCGGTTAGTCTGTCTCTCTCACAAAACCAGGCTCTACCATTGCCGCTAGAGTCAGTCCTGTATCTAACAAACAGGTCACCAGCTTCCCGTTTACTACTGCCCTAGTAGTTGGTGGTGGTACTCTGCCTTGCTGTTGAATTGTATCAACGGCAACAACGGAATGTATTCGCAGTCCGCTACATTCCTTGGCGATATGACCCTCTCGCCCACTTTAAAACATGTGCGTTTCACTTAACATTCTCTTGAGTCCCACTGTTGACACGGGACTTAGAATCCGTTTCTAACTGCGGTTCTCGCCTCCTGTTTGTAGGGAGTCGGCGAATCATCCCTGACTGTGTGGTCTGGGCAATACGGGTCGATTGGTTCGATCCCTTCATCCCATTACGCTGATCATGGGCAGATTCATACCTGTCGGCAACTTTCACTAGCTCCTCTAAATTCCTAATTCTCTTTCTGCAAGAATACTGTGAGATCCTTCCGACAAGTGGAGAGAATTTGCTCTCTAACGATCTCCTCCTCAAAGACTCAAAAGTTTGTTCGATGTTTCCTAACCTTATCCATTTGTCAAAGAGAGCCCTAAGCCGATAAAGGAACTGTACGTGCGTCTCACCTGATTTACGAACGGTTTCTCTGAACAATTTCTATATCTATCGGCGGTTACTTGATACTCTGAAACAAAGCATCGCGCACCGACTCATAATCTGTCTGTTTTTCCGGTGGTAAGCAGAAAAAAGCATCCCTAGCTTTGGGTGTCAGCAGCGCAGACAAATTTGTGGCCCACCGTTCTTCGGGTAAGCCCTGATCTTTGGCAATCCTTTCAAATTGCGAAATGAAATCCTCTAAATGGTCGGGATTATCATCGAACCTTGGCATATTGATCAAGGGACTGACATGTGGTGCAAAGTTCACTTGAGGTTTTGCGTCCACGTCCGTTCTTTCTCCAATTTTATTTTTCTAACTCAAACTCCTTATCTTCTCTCTTTCTCTCTCTTCTCTTTCCCGTTCTTTTCTCTTCCTCTCTTTCCTGTTCTCTTTCTCTCTCCTCCTTTTCCCGTTCTCTCTCCTCCTTTTCCGTTCTCTCTCCTCTTTTTCCCGTTCTCTTTCTCTCTCCTCTTTTTCCGTTCTCTTTCTCTCTCCTCTTTTTCCCGTTCCCTTTCTCTCTCCTCTTTTTCCCGTTCCCTTTCTCTCTCCTCTTTTTCCCGTTCCTTTCTCGATCCTCTTTTTCCTGTTCCCTTTCTCTCTCCTCTTTTTCCCGTTCTCTTTCTCTCTCCTCTTTTTCCCGTTCTCTTTCTCTCTCCTCTTTTTCCCGTTCTCTTTCTCTCTCTTGCCTTTCCCTTTGTATTTTCTGGGCCTCGATTACACGGGGCCAGTTCTCATTACATATGCCTTCAGTTCCGGACCTTTAGTCCTTAAAGCTTTTCCTTCTTCTATGAGGTCCATCTTTTCAGCGGGGACCCATTGTCTCAGCACCCTCTTCAGTCGACATTCTGAAGCTATCTAACCCTCGATCAGCTAGTTAATACAACCACAGTAACAAGCGAGATATCCACACGATCACTTGTAAATAAGCGATCAAATAGTTGTGCTACACACAATCAACCTCAACAGCAACCAAATCAAGCAAGTTCAAATACAAGGCCCAGTCATGAAAAAAAAAGATCAAAACAATCAACACATGACTAACGTCTTTCCCGAAAAGAAACAACAATCTAGGTTTCCACAATTATGACAGATTTCAAATCCCTCTGCAATTGAACAAAACCAGAATCAAAATCACTTATGGCTCATTTATGTTCATCCCGGACGAGCCCCAATTTGTGACGGGTGTCTCGACGCTCCCCCTCGTTATTAAAATATGATTTTCATATTCAGGGATGCAGGGGGTTATAGACAGAAGTATTTACGCTTTCACAACAAAATGCGCTCTTGCATAGGCACACGCACTCTGTCACTCACATCGGGCCCGCACAAAGGTGACGGGAAACAATAACATTTCATTGAAAATAATCAACTTTTATTCAACTTGACTCCGAGCCCCCACCCGTCACTACACAACACAACTATCTGTATCATACAACAATGTAAACAGCATACAGACAATTTCATAAATCGCATCCCTGTTCTTCAGTTATTCTTACTTAGCCAGGAAAGACAATATTCCACTATTCTGTTTGCACACTTATAACTTTAAGGGCAATTAAAAATGTCCATAACTTGCCAGCATTCCTTGGTTTGACCGTCAGTTTCTCTCATCCACTGTACGACCACGAGCTGAAGCTGCCACACGTTGTGTCCTCCCGATTGGCCAAATCCCAGTTGGGGGACACTGGCAACGTAGCTTGAGTCGCACCCTCACACCGAGTCTCCCGGACTCCACCGTTACTTCGCCCTCTCCACGGAAAGGGCTCCATGTCAGCCTTCCACAGGTCTTCTCTGGCTGCAAACACCCCACCGTTGTCTGGCAGCTCCCTGTCTAGGCTCCAACAGGCTGTCACGTCTTGCTGTCGACCGTCCCACACGGGAGACAATTCTTCTCGTCGTCGGTTCCGAGGCTACAGCAACCTCCACTGTCTTACGTCCCCACCCAGGAGACAACAAGCGACAGCTAACCTCTGCTTCACGCTGTATTTTCTTGAGCCTCAGCAAGACGGCGAGTTCACTTTCCCTTAAGTGAGTCACACACTTCCTGGTTTTCCAAGCACCTTATATTCGTTCTCAAAGAAAGAGAGAACCCGAGTTTAACTGGCTCAACCAATGGAATCACTGGCACACACACATCGCACGATTTGTTACCAATAAATCCCCAAGTTATTTTTATTCCACCAATGGGATCCTAGTCACCTACACATACACACACACCACAGCTGCTAGCGCCAACAAAGACTTGGGCACCCAGTGGTTAATGCATAACCTCCTATTCAAACTCATGTTCGATTCCCCCAAGCTACCCATTGAACTAACAGCCTGGACCTCTCCACCAGCCATGACTGATGCTTCTAGTATTTACTACCTCTATAGACTACAAGGCGCAAACCACTCGATAGGCCGCAGCCTTCCATTCCTTCCTCAGAACAGGGACGACTGAATGGTCGCTGTACTCTGCCGGCAGGCTGACGGTCACCTACCGTGACGGTCACCTGACATGATCGCCTTCCCTTCAGGCCCACTGGAGAGCCAGTGAATAGCCAGTGCTCAAATGGCACTCTTCTCTACCCAGGACTGGCAGGTCGCCAACTCCTTGTCACTATCCCTCGGACATGCGAAACACTTCCCAGTACTCTCCCTCCTTCAGTATACGACTCGGGGTATCCCCCCCTGGTGATGCCTGAATTCGCACACTTGAAGACCAAGGAACGTGCTCTCAACAACAGCAATACCTTAATTTGCCTAAATGCTCGAGAATTTCGGCCGACTCATGACAGTGTTATTTCTCACCGCAGACGCACTTAACATGACTGTTGAATTCGCATCTGAGAGCATTCAGTCTGAATCTGTAGACCAGGGATGACAGTGTTCGCTTTTCACACATGAGCTCACCATTGCAGGAATGTATATGTTTGACTTTGAAAATATTCCTCTTTTCAGTGAAATTTACAAAAGAACCTCCTAATAGTTCCTTCACATAATTCCAACAAGTTTTCCTTATTAAGGAATAACTTTCAGATAAAGATAAAGGAATTTTTAACACATACAGAATTTTTAATGTTCATTGCACCCTTTTCAGCTGTTCTGTCCGCCCATTCATTACCAAAAATATTACAATGTGATGAAACCCAAGAGAATGAGATACTAGTTCCGCGCAGTGACAAATAATGGAGTGTATGATAAATTTCTGCAATAATATTACCTCTTACTTTTAGATTATAAGACTGTAGCGCGTCTAAAACAGATTTAGAATCAACCAAAAATAATACCTGAACTAGACTAAAAGGAAGATCAAGCAGAAAAATTAAAACCCATCAAAATAGCAATAAGTTCTGCTGTAAATATTGAAAAATGTTTTCCAAGATGGTAAGCCTTTTCTGCTTTTAAAGCTGGGATTACAAATGCAGCTCCAACCATGTCATTATCTAGCTTAGAGCCATCAGTGTAAATTTTTATATGGTCCGGGTAGTGCTAAAAAATATGAGCTTTTACAGAAGCAGATAAAGTGGCACCATCATTTTTCATTTATATTTGTATAATTAGTATCGAAATAGGCTGATAGTAATTCCCATTTAGGGACTGCAGTGAACAGTACACGAGATGATATATCTTTCTTATTGATTCCTGACTCTTGAAAAATGTCATAAGTGAAAGTACCTATTGTTTCTAAAGAGGCAACCGACTTTGCTCTTTTGGGAAAACCCGTGTCTGATTTTACGCACACTTCATCATAATTTGAATTTGGAACATGATGTACTCCTTAGGACATATTTAGATGATGCAAGTTTCATATTTTCTTCAAAAGGTAATATACCAATTTTGGCATATGTTTTTAATGAAGATGTATATACTGGAACTCCAATGGCAAGTTTATAGGCTTTACTGTCTATACTTTGCATTTTTCTTAAAAGGTATTTTGGGGCAGAGAAGAATACCTCTTGGGCATATGTTAACTTTGAACGAACAAGTGCTGTTACTAGATGTATACGAGTGGAAATGTCTTGTCCCACTGTTGTTTGCTGACAATTTTTTGAAGTTCAGACTCTTTTTAGCTTTCATCATTACGTATTCTAAATGCTCTTTCCATGACAATTGTGATGTAAGGATTACTCCTAAAAATTTGTCAGACTGTGTATAATTGATAACTGATCCTTCTAGATTGAAAGCAGACAAATCTCTTCGATCGTAACAGGGACTGCCTAGACTTCTTGATCGAGTCAGTCTGGTCATGTTGATGGTAGTTTTGCGGAAATTTTTAGGAGAGCCCAACCGAAACTTTCCCCACTGTCCACCATCTTGTGTGTCGTGTGTGTGTGTGTGTGTGTGTGTGTGTGCAAGTGAGGAACGGTTTATACAACGGAGGCAGACAGTTACTCACGTGTGTACGAGCACACACACACACACACACACACACACACACACACACACACCACACACACACACACACACACGTGCGCACGAACGCATACGCCCGCCCGCATGCATGCACGCACACGTTTGGGTGCACGCACGCGTGCAGGCCTACAGTCATCGCCATTATCATTATCTTCCCCCTCCTCCTCCTCCTCCTCCTCATTATCATTAGAGAACTTTAGCGGCGACTTTCGTTCAATCGGCGTCTTCGTCGCGTGACGTCAAACACGGCTTCCGCCCTACAGCTCCGCGTTCTGTGTTGGCGTGTTAGCAGCGTCCGGAGTCGTCTGCTGTACTTTGGAAGAGTGGCGTCCCCTGTATTTCATCTAGATCAACAAATGTGCTCGTATGCACTGACACATTTCACGTAGACTACAAATAATTCCACATGGAGTTCATGTTGTTGTTGTTCTACTGGAGTAAACAAAAATTTACAGATTCAAAACAACCAAGGTTTAGGAGGCTTCATAGGCCTCCTTGGGTTTTCTATGACAAATAAACGACTGACTCTGAGTCTAGGCCAACGTTCCGCCAATTTTGTTGTCGAATCGATTCAGCTTACATTTTACTTTGTAGTGATTCTTTGGGCTTTTAGCACCGTAATATACCGTGTAATACAACAGGAAATGTGTAGACTAATGTTTTTGTTAACACATTGGAAGTACTTACCAATTATAAAGCAGACATTGGGCTCGTAAAGATCGCTTCCACGAGCGGCGTTAAAAACCCCGATTGAACGACGCGCTCAGCCGGCCGCGGCCTTGCTTGGCAAGGTTGCGCATGCACACATCGCCTCTATGAGAGAAAAAGGGAATTCCCTAAGGACGCCGGTGGCTAACGCGGGCTGCTAAAGTTCTCTATTTTCAGTGTCGTCGTCGTCGTTGTCGTCATAAAAGTGAATGACAGGCAACTAAGACCTAAGTGACGCCAGAGGTGTGGGCTTGTGTCTATGTCACTGTGTCTCTACGCCAGTTGGGCTATATGTCAACATGTCTCTATGTCACTGTATCTCTACGCCAGTTGGGCTATAGTCATATGTCTCCATGTCAATTATCTCTATGTCACTGTGTCTACGCACTTGGGCTATATGTAAACATGTCACTATGTCTCATGTCACTGTGTCCTACCCACTGGCTATATGTCAATGTCATCATGTCACTTTGTCTATATGTCATTTGGCACATGTCAACATGTCTCTGTGCACGTGTCCATGCATGGTTCTTTCCAAATCTGGTCTTTTGGTTTATGGTAATTTTTTTCTTTTTAACAATTGCAGCAGTAGTAGGATGGAGAGTGGGGAAGCAGCAGCAACAGCGCGCAGCAACAGCCGCAGCAGTAGTATGGGGGTGGTTGGTGTGGTATGTCCTCGTTAGTCGTTGTTGCTGCAGGCTGCGTAGCAGTCCAGCAGCAGAAGTAGTAGTAGCAGTACAGGTGTACTATCGTTTAGCACCTTTTGCTGTAGTAGGCCTGTTGCAGTAGTAGTAGTAGTAGAAGGGTAGTAGTTGCAGGAGTGAGGCAGCTGCAGCAGCAAGCTTGTAGGAGTAGTATCATTTTTACTAGAATTTTCAGTGGTGGTTAGTCTGTAGTTGTAGTAGTAGTTGTAGTAGTTGTAGTTAAGTGAGATATTGGAGTACGTATCTTTATTGTGGTTGATGAAATGACTGTTCTTGTTGATTTTTATTTGTTGTTGTGTTTTGATTTTTACTGTTTTGTGTGGTTGTTGTTAGTTGTTGATGTTGTTGTGTTGTTGTTGTGGTTGTTGTTCTCATCATCATTCTTCTTCACATCATCTGCATCTTATATCTTATCATCTTCTTCTTCTTCATCATGCATCTGTTACATTATCAATAGTAGTATGTAGTACGGTGTTGACTAGAAGTAGTTGCAGTAGCTCAGTTGAGTTTAAAAAAAAAAATTATTTGTACGGTTTTTAGTATCAATTTTCGTCTTAATTAAATCCTCATCCGTCACCCTCTTATCAGTAGTAGTTGTTGTAGTAGTAGAGTAGTTGTTGTTGTTGTAGTAGTTGTAGGTAGCAGTAGCAGGATGCAGCAGCAGCGACAGTAGTGAAGTAGTAGTTGGTAGTAGTAGTCAGTAGTTGGTGTTGTAGTGTTCATCCTTTTTATAGTATTGTTATCCATTATTTCTTTACTAGCTTCATCATCATCTTTCATCACATCTTAATAATTCTTCATCATCATCATCTTCTTCTTCATGGTTGGACTATTAATATCTGTTCTCATTTATTGTTGTCTGTTGTTGTTGTTTTCATTTATTCTTCTTCTTGTTCTTGTTCTTCTGCTAATTATTTTCATTTTTTATGGTTATTTATTATTATAATTTGTATGATGATGTTTATTTATCTTATTATTAGGTTATTATTTTTATTCTTTTTTTGTTTATTGTAGGATTTTATTATTATTTATGATGTGTTATTATTATTAGTATTATTTATTAGTATTTTTATTTTTATCATATCATCATCATTCATCTTCATCATCTCACCATCTTTATTAGTATTATTGCTATTTATTGTATTTTTATTTTATGCATTTTATCTTTATTTTTTTTATTTTATCATCATCATCATCATCATTCATCTCATCTTCATCATACATCAATCATCATCATTTTTGTTTATTGGTATTTCAGTCATTTTCATTATTATTATGATTATTATTTTTTATTTTAGTTTTATTATTATTATTATTAATATGATTATTATTATTCTTTTTATTATTATTTTTATCAGTAATTATCGTCTACATTCTGTATTATGAAATGTTTTTTTATTGCTGTGATGATGATGATGATGTTGATGATGATGAAGATGATGATGATGATGATGCTTGATGATGATATGATAATGAATTCATATTTAATTGTGGGTGTTTCTTTATTTTTTTTTTTTATTTATTATTATTATTACTATGAGTTAGTGTTATAATTATTATTCATTGTTGTTTGTTGTTGTTGTTGTGGTTCTTCTTATTCTTTCTTTCTTCTCTTCTTCTTCTTCTTCTTCTTCTTCTTCTGCATCTTCCTATTTCATTATCGTCAGGTATTTATTTCTTATCATTATTTTATTTCTTTATTATAAGTACTTATCCCGGGGTGTTTTCAAATTGAATATACTTATTTATTAAAATGTTCATCTTACTCTTACTTTTCATTTTTCCTATTTTATATCCACACTACTGTTATTATGGTTTCGTTATTTCGTGTATCATTTCTTCTTCTGCATATTCTTCTTCTTCTGCTATATTCTTCCTTCTTCTTCTTCTTTCTTCTTTTCTTCTTTTCTTCTTCTTCTGTTTCTTACTCTACTACTACCTCCTCCACCTCCACCTCAATACCTTCAATACAACAAATTATACTTCTACAACAGTTTTATTCAACCAACAAGAACTGCTGCTATACTGCTGCTACTTACTATTGTCTACTTACTTCGTTCGTCGTCGTCGACGATCACGACGACGCCATGACGAAGGTCCACGACAGACGTACCGTCGCGAATAGGGGAGTCTTGAGGGATTCTTCAGTCGTATGCTTCGTCTGCTTCTTCTTTATTCTTCTTCTTCTTCTTGCTGGGTCTGATTTTACGCTGCGCTTGAGGATGCTTTCGACTTCGGCTTCTTCCCTGCTTCATCATCATCATCAATCATCATCAGCTTCATCATGCTTCAGCATCAGCAGCATCATCATGCAGTAGTTGGTTGTAGTAGTATGTTGTAAGTTAGTTGTAGTAGTAGGAAGTTGTAGTAGTTGCAGAAATAGCGAGCCAATAGTCACATATCGTTTTCTTAAATTATTATGATGTTATTTGTGTTATTCATCATCATCATCTTCTTCTGCATCATCTTCATCATCATCCCATCTCATTCCTTCTTCATCATTATCCTCATCCTCACCCTTATTTCTGTTGGAGTAGTTGTGTAGTGTAGTAGTAGTATGTAGTAGTCAGTTGTAGTAACAGCTAGCAGGTAGTAGTAGCTGTAGTATTAGTGCAGCAAGACAGCAGCCGAAGAGCAGCAGCAGCAGCAAGCATGCAGCAGCAGCAGCAGACTGCAGCAGCTTGTGGTAGTAGTAGTAGTAGTAGTAGTAGTGAGTAGTAGGAGTTGCAGTTGTAGGGGGGTAGTAGTTGTGTTACTCAGGTTAAGAGTATGGTTATTCTTGTTTTCTTTTTACTATTCATCACATCAATCATCTTCATACAGCATCCTTATTCATTCTGCATCTTATTAATCGTCTTCATCTTCTTGCTTCTGCACTCTGTGATTCCTTTTCTTTTTCACCTTCTTGTCAGTTTCGTTTCGTTTTTTCTTGTTAGACATTGTTTTCTTCTGTCCGTTATTTTCGTCTTCTTCTTCTTCGTCGTCTTCTTCTTCTTCTTCTTTCTTCTGCTTCGTCTTCTGCTTTTGCGTTTCTTATGCGCGTCTTTCCCTGACTGTCTTCTTCATCATCTTCTTCATCAGCCTAGAATCATCATCACATCTTCATCTTTCATTCATCATTCTTCATCTTCTTCAGCATTTCAGCTTATTCAGTATTCTGCTCCTCTTTTCATCATCACCTTCATAATCCTGGTCCATCTTCCTCAGTTCTTCATCATCATTTCATCTTCTCATCTCAATCATCATCTCCATCATCTTCTTCTTCATTCTTCTGCCTTCTTCTTATTCTTCTTCTTCTTCTTCTTATTCTTCTCATTTCTTAATTGAGGTCTTCCTTGTCGTCTTCGTATTATTATGGTTACCCACACCTCCAAACTCCACCACCACCACCACCACCACCACCCTACTACTGACTACTACTTTCTATTAGTATTTTTTTCATATAATTAGTAATTGTTAATTATTTATTATGACGACGACGACGACGACGGACGACGGACGACGACGACGACGTTGATGATGATGATGATGATGATGATGGTTGATGTTGATGGTTTGTTTATTCATTTGCATTACTTTCATTGTTAGTTTACATCAGACAGAATCATCATATTATTTTGTTTTCTTGTTATTTTTTAGCTGTTGATGTTGTTGTAACAATATGTTGTTAGTATTTCTTCATTTATTGTCATCGTTGGGGTTGTTATCGTTGTGGTTGTAGTGTTGTTATCGCAAATCATCTTCATAATATTCATATTCATCATCATCTTCTTCATCTTCATCGGTCAGCACGTCTTCAATCACTCCATCTTCTTAATCATCTTCATCTTCATCATCACTTTATTCTTTTATATAAATTGTTCTTTTTTCTCCTCTTGCAATCCCTGTCCTAGGTTATATAATTATCGTTTCATTCTGGAATGGGACCAATTAGAAATACAGCTGAGTGACCTCATAACTGAATAGGAACTGGTGGAATAAGCGGCCTTCTTTATATCAAAGTAGGTCGACGTTTCCCCGCATGGAATCGGTACATAGTTTAGGGTTCTCTGAATAAATAAACGGCCCTGATCACAAAAGTTCACCTGGCTTTTCTCGGTATGGTTTTTCAACATAAATATTGGTTGTTGTTTTTCGTTAGCATTTTCTCTGTTTAATCTCTTCTTCTTTTTTAATAAAAAATATTTTTTAGTTTTATTATTATTTTTATTATTTGGATTTTTATTAGTTTTTTTTTTGTATTTTTTTTTAATCTTCTTCATTTGCCATACAATACTTTTTTTATGGCGTGCCTCACCCCAATCCCAATTATGGCTTATCGCTCTGTTTGTTTGTGATTGCAGTTTTATCTTTGTCTCTAATGTTCTGCCAGCATGCTCTGTCATACTCTACCTGGTGACTCTGGTGTTGCTCACAGTCCTCTTCGTCACGCTTCCATCAGCTTACACTGACACATGAAGTTACTGGCCCAGGTGAGGTTCCAGAACCGTGCAGGACCTTTCCTGTTGCTGTCTGTGCAGTTCCACTTTGTTCGGACACGGGACAGGTCCTGGAATCTTCTGGAAACTACACGATAACTATCTCTGTGTGTGTGTCCTGTGTGTGTGTGTGTGTGTGTGTGTGTGTGTGTGTGTGTGTGTGTGGGTGTGTGTGTGTGTGTGTGGGTGTGTTGTTGGGTTGTGTGTTGTATGTGCGTTCGTTCGTTCTTCTCATTTAAGGGTCTTTTCACATTGCTGTGATATTTGACCAATAAATATACACATCACGTCTTCCTATCTCCCTGAAACTCCTACCTTTTCCCATCTAAATTGAAATCTTAACAACATTATCCATATATCATACTCAAACATTTGTAATCATTAAATCAATGAGCCAATGGGCTCCGTTTTATGCTTTAAACACATCCAGCATTAAGCAATGCGTTCAATTTAATTATTCTTAATAAAGGTGAATCTGAAACCGTTGATTCACAAATCATTGGGGTTGGTGTAATTATGATTTCATATATGCTGACGTGGTGTTAGAATACATGGCAGGGTTTGTGAACGGGTCTCCGTCGCTCCCCTCGTGTATTTAAAATTTGGATTTTCATTTTCACGGGTTGCAAGGGGTTATAGGAATGAAGTATTTACGCTTTAACATAACCAATTAATGCGCTCTCCCTGCTTAGGGCCACACGCACTCTGTCACTCACATCACGGGCCCGCACTATGGTGACGGGGAAACCAATATTACATTCTCTTTGAATATTTAATCATACTTTTATTTCTAACTTGATCTAACGAGCCCCCACCGTCTATACAACTAACACAAACTATCTGGTTCATACACAAATGTATCCAGCTTACAGAGCTCTATTTCATAATCTCGCTTCACCTGTTCTTCAGTTATTCTTACACTTAGCCCAGGAGGAAAAGACATTATTCTCTATTCTGTTTGCAACTTTATTACTCTTAAGGGCTTTTTAAAATGTCCATAACTTGCCAATAGCATTCCTTGGGTTGGACCGGCAGTTTCTCTCATCCTCTGTTCGACCACGATGCTGAAGCTGCCACCCCGTTGTGTCCTCCGATTGGCCAAATCCCAGTTGGGGGACATGGCACGTGATTGAGTCGCTCCCTCACTATCGAGGCTCCCGGGACTCCACCGTACTTCGCCATCTCCACGGGATAAGGGCTCCTGTCTGCTCTCCCCTCAGGTATTCTCTGGCTGCAAACACCCCCTCATCGTGTCTGGCAGCTCCCTGTCTAGGCTCCATTCTGGCTGTCACGTTCTGTCGACCGTCCCCACACGGGAGACAATTCTTTTCGTCGTCGGTTACGTGGCTTCAGCAACTCCTACTGTTCTTGTCACCCCACCCTGGAGACAACCAAGGCGACAGCTAAACCTACTGCTTCTTCGCTGTATTTTTCTTGAAGCCCTCAGCATGACCGGCGAAGTTCACTTTCCCTTAAGTGAGTCTTAACTTCTGGTTTTCCAAGCTCACTTATATTCGTTCTGCAATGAGAGAGAACCCGAGTTTAACTGGCTCATCCAATGGATATCCTGCGCACCTACATCAATGCACGATTTGTACCAATAATTCCCCAAGTTATTTTTATTCCACCCAATGGGTTCAAGTGTCTCCTACTCATACTACACACACCAAAGCTGATAGCGCCATATCAAATGACTTGGGCTCCCAGTGGTTAATGCTATAATCCTATTCAAACTTGGTCGTTTCCCCCATAGCTACCCATTGTACTAACAGCCTGGACCTCTAACCAGCATGAATGTATGCTTCAAGTATTATCTTCCTCTTTAGGACAACAAGGCGCTATCCACTCGTGAGGCCGCAAGCCTCCATGCCTTCCTCGAACTGGGACGACTGGACTGGTCGTGTATCTGCGGGCAGGCTGACGCGTCACCTACCCGTGACGGTCACCGACTTGAGCTGCCTTCCCTTCTGGCCCCACTGAGAGCCCAGTGAATTGCCAGCTGTGCTTCAAAGTGGACACTCTTCTCTACCAAGGATGGCCAGGTCTGCCAATCCTTGTCAACCTATCCCTTCGGACTTGCACGAAACACTTCCCAGTACTCTCCCTCTTCAGTTTCGACTTCGGGGTTTCCACCCCCTGGTGATGCCTTGAATTCGCTCACTTGAAGTCCCAAGGAAACGTGCTTCAACAACATGCAATACCCTTAATTTGCCCTAATTGCTCTGAGAAACATTCGCGCCACGACTCATGAAACCACGTACCTAAGAATGTTGTCTCACAATTCTACTTTTCCTCAGGACGAATGTTCTCCATTGGGATAAAAGCATAACTCTGATTGCTGGGTCGATATAACAGTTATACACACTTTGCTTCAAGACAATCTTCCATCTCACATCTCTAACCTGGCTCGCTTTTAATCAAGAACTTTCTGTCCTTTTAGCGTCTAGCTATCAGCATGGTCCTTACATGGTATTATTCATTCCTTCACTTCAATTTCAGCACACAACCATGATCAACACAAGATTTTAAATTCCGTTGTTGGGCCCAAGCCTACTTCACTTCAAAATCAAATTAGGGCGTGTGGCCACATATCCACAAAGATACAAGATTCCAAATTCAGGAGTGTGGCCCAAGAGCTTACGTTAACATCAAAATTCAAATTCAGGCGTGTGGCCCCAATCTGCTTCAAACGGTCTCACACACTATAGGCCAATCAAACATTTATCTTGATTTTCAAACTTAAGGCCATTTTCACACTTTACGAGCTGTGACAAAACTACATTAGCAAATAATATGAACCAGAAAAATGATAAACTCATTAACGCCGTGAGCATGCTCTCAATCATAATGGCAATGAACACAAGCAACATCCACTGATAACCACTCCAAGCATAAAAATGAGAAAAATTACACATGAACTTAGGCTCAACCCCGCCCTATACTGGGCAATCAAAATTCATCAACTCTAATGGCAAGCTACATTGTTTACACGTAAGCGTCCGTATCAGATGACTGCTCACACCACCTCCACCTCAAAAGCAGCCCCGTTGGCTTCCGCTCCTAACATTGTTCTATTTATGTTGTTCCCAATTCAACAGCATACCCCTGGGACATCACTCCTTACAGTGGACATACTCCTGCCCCTCTCATATCTTGACCGCCCGTTTGTGGCTCTGCCAATTGTACCTGGAGCAGTTAGTTTGCGCCCCATTTCCATGCTTTACAAGAGTGTCAGCGGCACCTTTCACACCTTTGTAGTCCTTTTAAACGGAGCGCGTGAAAGTCTGCGCGATCCTCTTCTTTTAGCCTGTCGCATACCCATTCACTGCGTCGACGATCATCTCCCCTTTTCAAAATGTTATGTGTTGATCCCTCATCATCCTATCTGAACCGATTTTCTTCTCTCTGAGGAAATTCCCTTGGTGTTTCGAATCACCGCTCATGGCCTATGACCCACTGATATCGGTGACCTTATTTCCTTCTCCTTTTTCCAACCACTGGCTTGGCGGCTCCTAGGTGCTGCTGTTCTTTGGCATTTCATGATCCGATAGCTGGTCACCCTCGACCTTCTTCGCCATGCGTGTTTTTATGCATCCCTCGGTTCCCCCCCTAATAAGAAAATTTTATACAAAAAAAAATAAAAAAATATATTATAAAAAAAATAAAAAATAAAAAAAAATTTAAATAAAAAAAAAAAAAAAAAAATAAAATAATAAAAAAATATTAATATTAATCCCAGCTGCTGGTTCTGTCATAGTTGTCCTTGTTGGCCCAGACCTTGAGGTCCCGCCACCGTGGCTCCTCTTTTCTGACTGCCATGGCAACGCCTATACAACTTGTTAAACCACCATACGGCCTACCATGGCCCTCGGCACCGCCTCTACGGCTACCACTCCATGGCTTCGGCACCGCCACTACGTCATATTGTAATGGTCCACTGCACCACCTCCACGGCCACCTTCTTGGCCCTCGCTAGCTGCCACTGATCAGCCGCGCCTGTGATCCTCCACCTGCTTTATGGTGACTTGCCGACCCTGCTCTTCACTGAGCGTTCCCTACATTGACTGGCAGCATGGTGTTAGGATTCTAGGAGGATTTATATCCTTCCCCCTAACAAATGCGGGATAGGGAAGATTGTTTTGCACTGATGCAGTGAGTGTCTGCCTGAACATTCTCTGACTCTTCCTTTGGACACGGGCCATAGGCTAGCACGATTATTTCTTCCCTTCTGCATTATCGCTCGACTGGTGGTTTCCCCGGTTGTCTATAGTCTGTCTCTCTCACAAACCAGGCTTACCCTTTGCCGTAGAGTCAGTCCTGGTATATAAAAAACTGGTCATCAGCTTCCCGTTTTCTTATGCCCTAGTTAGTGGGTGGTGGTACTTGCCTTGCATGTTTTGAATTGTATCAACGGCAACACGGGAATGTATTAGCTGTTCGCTACATTCATTGGCCGATTATGTCCACTCTCGCCCACATTTTATATACATGGTGACGTTTCACTCTAACATTCTCTAGCAGTCCCACTGTTGCCACGGGAGATGCTTAGAATCGTTTCTAAAACTGCCAGGTCTGCCTCCTGTTTTGTTGGGGAGTCGGCGAATCACTCCATGACTGTGGTGGTCTGGGCATCAATACGGGTCGACTGGTTTCGTTCCCTTCATCCCATTACGTGATCAATGGGCAGGATTCATACCTGCTCGGCAACTTTCTCTAGCTCCTCTTAAATTCCTAATCTCTTTCTGCCTAAGATTACTGTGGAGATCCTTCCGTCAAGTGGAGAGGCAACTTTGTCCTTTTCGATCTACCACCCGCATAAGACTTTTCAAAAGTTTTGTTCGTGTTTCACTAACCTTATCCATTTGTAAATGAGAGGCCCTAAGCCGTTTAAAAGGTACTGTTACGGGCCGTCTCACCTGATTTACGAACGGTTTCTCTGAACTTTTCCGATATCTATCCGGACGGGTTCTTGATACTCTGGATAACTTATGCATCGCGCCACACGATCATAATCTGTCTGTGTTTCCGGTTTGTGGTAAGCAGAATTAAAGCATCCTAGCTTTGGGGTGTCAGCAGCGCAGACAAATTTGTGGGCCCCCAACGTTCTTAGGGGATGCCCTGATCTTTGGCAAATTCCTTTCTAATTGCGAAAATGAAATCCTCTAAATGGTCGGGAGATTTTCAATCGATCCTTGGCTTATTGATCAAGGGACTGACAGGTGGTGCATAGTATCACTTGAGGTTTTGCGTCCACGTCCCAGTTTTTATCCAATTTTATATTTTTCTAACTCAAAATGCTTATCTTATCTCTTTCTCTCTTCTCTTTTCCCGTTCTCCCTTTCACTCTTCTCCTCTCTTTCCTGTTCTCTTTCTTCTCTCCTTCTCTTTCCGTTCTCTCTCTCCTTGTCCCGTTTCTCTCTCCTCTTTTTCCCTTTCTCTGTTCTCTCTCCTCTTTTTCCCAGTTCCTTTCTCTCTCTCTTTTTCCCGTGCCCTTTCTCTCTCTTTGTCCCGTTCCCTTTCTTCTCCTCTTTTTCCCGTTCCCTTTTCTCGCTCCTCTTTTTTACATGTTCACTTCTTTTCATCTTTTCCCGTTCTCTTTCTCTCTCTCTTTTTCACGTTCTCTTTACTCTATCCTCTTTTTCCGTTCTCTGTCTTCTCTTGCCTTTCCCTTTGTATATTCTGGGCATCGTTTACACGGAGGCCAGTTCTCATGTCAGAAGGACAACTTCCAGTTCCGGTCCCTTAGTCCTTATCATAGCTTTGCCTTCTTCTATGAGGTCCATCTTTTTCAGCGGACCCATTGTCTACGCACCCCTCTTCAGTCGACATTATGTAGCTATCTAACCCTCGATCAGCTAGTTAATACAACCACTGTAACAAGCGAAGATATCCACAGCGATCATCTGTTACTTAAGCGATCAAATAAGTTCTTGTGACTTCACTACCTTCAACCTCAACAGCATACCAAATCATGCAAGTGCAAATCAAGGACCCAGTAATGAAAAAATAAGTTCAAAACATTCACTCACATGCTAACGTCTTTCCCGAATAATAGATAAACAAACAATTCGAGGTTTCCACTATTATGTCTGATGTTCAAATCCCTCTGCAATTGAAACAAATCCCTGAATCAAATCTCCTTGTTGGCTCATAATTATGTTCATCCCGTGTGCACCTATTGTGACGGGTCTCCGTCGCTCCCCCTCGGTCTTAAAATTTGATTTTCTTATTCAGTGGATGCAGGGGGGTTATAGACAAGAAGTATTTTACGCTTTCACAAACCAAAATGCGCTCTTGCTTTGGCACACGCACGCGGTCACTCTCTTCGGACGCCCGCACTATAGGGGACGGGGGGGAAGCCAATATTCTTTTCTTGTAAAGAATCAACTTTTATTCCAAACTTGACTCCGAGCCCCATCCCTTCTCTACACATACCAAAACTTTCTGTATCATTACAACTATAGTAAAACAGAATACAGACTATTTCTCTATTTCGCTTCCTGTTCTTCTCTGTTTGTCTGATCTTAGCCTGGAAATGTCAATATGCCAAGGTTCTGTTTAACTCTTTTAACTTTTAAGGGCAATTAATAATGTCCATTAACTTGGCCAGCATTCCTAGGTTGACCGTCCTGTTGCTCTCATCCTCTGTACGATCCACGAGCTTGAAGATGACCACTCGGGGGGTCTCCCGATTGGCCTAATCCAGTTGGGGGACACTGGCATTAGTAGTTGAGTCGCACCCTCACACAGTGTCTCCGGTTCTCCACGTACTTCGCCCTCTCCTCGGAAAGGGCTCCTGTCAGCCTCTCCCACAGGTCTTCCTGGCTGACTAAACCCCCACCGTTGTCATGGCTTACAGCTCCCTGGTCTTGGATCCAAAACTGGCTCTGTCACGTCTTGCTGTCGACGGCCCCACAAGTGAGACAATTATTCTCGTGTCGGTTCGAGGCTACAGCAACCTCCACAGTCACGTCCACACCCAGGAGTCTACAAGGCGACAGCTAACCTCTGCTTCACGCTGTATTTTCTTTGAGCCCTCAGCATGTCCGGCGAGTTCAACTTTCCCTTTTAGTGAGTCACCATCCTGGTTTTCCAAAGCACGTATATTCGGTCTCATAAGAAAAGAGTGAACCCGAGTGAGTTTAAACAGGGCTCATCCAAGGAATCACTGGCACACACATTCGCACGATTTGTTCATATAAATCCACAAAGTTATTTGTATTCCTACCATTGGGATCACTAGTCACTAACACATACACTCACACCTCAGCTGCTAGCGCCACAATGTCTTGGGCACCCAGTGGTTATTGATATACCTCCCTATTTTCATACTCATGTTCGTATTCCCACCTTGCTACCCATTGAACTAATACAGCCTGGTCACTCTACACCTGACATGACTGATGCGGTCAAGTAATTACTACATCTATAGACATACAAAGGCGCATAACCACTCGTTAGGCGCAAGCTTCCATTCCTTCCTCAGAACAGGGATCGACTGATTGGTCGCTGTACTCTGCCGGCTGCGCTGACGGTAACCTACCGTGAACGGGCACCTGACATGATTCGCCTTCCCTCAGGCCCACTGGGGAGCCCAGGGGTGAATAGCCCAGTGCTCATAGTGGACACTATTGATAACCAGGACTGGCTGGTCGCCAACTCTTGTCACTATCCCTCGGACATGCGTAACACTTCCCAGTACTCTCCCCTCCTTCAGTATACGACTCGGGTAGTCCCCCCCATGGTGATGCCACTGTATTCGCACACTGGAAGACCCAAGGAACGTGCTCCTCAAAACAACAGCAACTACCCGTAATTTGCCTAAATTGCTCGAGTACATTCCGGCCCGACTCATGACAGTGTTATTTCCTCACCGCAGACGCACTTAACATGACTGTTGATTTCGCTTCCTGAGTGCATATCAGGTCTGAATCGGTAGACCAGGGATGTCCAGTGTTCGCTTGGCACAACCGGAGCTCACCATTGCAGGAAAGGATTGTTTGACTTTGAATAATATTCCTCTTTTCTGCGTAATGTACAAAATGATACCTCCTAATTGTTTACTTCAAAGTAATTCCAACATGTTTTCCGTGTTAGGAAATAATTTCAGATTAAGATTAAGGAATTTTTAACACCATACTGAATTTTTTTTGTTCATTGCACCATTTCTCAGCTGTTCTGTCCGCCCCTTTCTTTACCAAAATTATTTACAATGTGTAATTTGATAAAACCCTTGAGAATGAGATACTAGTCAGCGCAGGGACAAAGAATGGAGTGTATGATAAATTTCTGCAATATTATTTCTCTTACTTTTTAGATTATAAGACTTGTTAGCGCGTCTAAAACAGATTTAGATCATATATACCTAAAAAATATACCTGTACTAGACTAAAAGGAGGCTCTAGCAGAAATTTAAAACCCTATCAAAATAGCAATAAGGTCTGCTGTAAATATTGAAAAATGTTTTCACCAAGATGTAAGCCTTTTATGCTTTTTAAAGCTGCGGATTTCAAATGCAGCTCCCAACCATGTCATTATCATTGATTAGAAGCAATCAGTGTTAAATTTTTATATGCGTCCGGGGTTCGGTTAGTGCTATAATTATGAGCTTTTTACAGAAGCAGATAAAGTTCGGCACCATATTTTTCATTATATTTGTATAATTAGTTTCGATTAAATAGGCTTATTGTAATTCCCATTAGGGACTGCAGTGAACAGTACCGAGATGATATATATTCTTTCTTATTGATTATGACTCTTTGAAAATATGGCTTTAAGGTGAAAAGTACCTATTGTTCTAAAGAGGCAACCGGAATGTGCTATTTTGGGAAAACCCGTGTTGATTTTACGCAACTTCTTCATAATGTGAATTTGGAATGATGTATCCTTAGGACATTTTTAGGTTGATGCTAGTTTCATATTTTCTTCAAAAGGTTATATACAATTTTGGCATATGTTTCTTAATGTAGTTGTATATACCTGGATACTCCAATGGACAAGTTTATAGGCTTACGGGCTATACTTTGCATTTTTCTTGAATGGTATTTTGGGGCAGAGTAGAATACCTCTCTTGGGCCTATGTTAGCTTTGAACGAACAAGTGCTGTTACTAGATGTATACGAGTGGAAAATGTCTTGTCCCCTACTGTTGTTTGCTGACAAGTTTTTTGATGTTCAGACTCTTTTTAGTCTTCAGCATTTACGCCATATTCTTAAATGCTCTTTCCATGACATTTGTTGATGATAAGGATTACTCCTAAAAAATTTGTCAGACTGTGTATATTTGTTAACGATCCTTCTCTGTTTGAAAGCAGACAAAATCTCTCTTCGATCGTAACTGGGATGCCGAGACTTCGTGATCGAGTCAGTCTGGTCATGTTGATGGTGTTTTGCCGGAATTTTTCCGAGGAGAGAGCCCCCCAACCGAAACTTTCCCCATGTCCACCATTCTTAAGTGTGTCGTGTGTGTGGTGTGTGGAGTGTTAGTTGTGTGCAAGTGAGGATACGGTTTCTACCGGAGGCAGACCAGTTACTCACGTGTGTGTACGAGCACTCCACTCACACACCACACAATCACACACACACAACACACACACACACCACACACCACACTAACACAGTGCGCTCGAAGCATCTTTCGCCCGCCCGCTTGCATTGCAGCACTCGTTTGGGTTGCACGCACGCGCGTGCAGGCCTAACTTTCATCGCCATTTTCATTATCTTCCCCCTCCTCCGTCCGCATCCTCTCATTATCATTAGTGTACTTTAGCGGCGACCTTTCGTTCAATCGGCGTCTTCGTCGCCCCGTGTCGTCAACTACACGGCTTCCGACCTACAGCTCCGGGTTCTGTGTTGGGGTGTTAGCAGTCCGTTCCCGGAAGTCGTCTGCTGTACTTTGGAAGAGGTGAGGTCCTGTATTTCATTTCTTCGATCAAACAAATGTGCTCGTATGCATGGACCTCTTTTCACAGTTAGATACAAATAATTCCACATGGAGGATCAGGGTGGTGTTGTTCTATGGAGTAAACAAAAATTTACAGATTCAAAACAACCTAGGTTTAGGAGGCTTCATAGGCCCTCCTTGGGTTTTTTTGGACAAATAATCGACTGTCTATGAGTCTTGGCCAAACGCTTTCCGCCAATTTTGGTGGTCGAATCGATTCAGCTTACATTTTACTTTGTAGTGATTCTTTTGGGCTTTTAGCACCGTAATATACCTGAAATACAACAGGAAATGTGTAGACTAATGTTTTGTTAACCACTCCAATTGGATGTACTTACCTAATTTAAAGCTGACAATTGGGCTGTTAAAGATCGCTTCCACGAGCGGCGTTAATAACCCCGATTGAAATCGTCGCGCTCAGCGGGCCGCGGCCTTGCTTGGCAAGGGTGCGAATGCACACATCGCCTTATGAGAGGAAAATGGGAATTCCTATGGTCGCCGGTGGCTAACGCGGGCTGGCTAAAGTTCTTAATTATCTGTGTTGTCGTCTCGTGTCGTTGTCGTATAAATTGGGAATGACAGGCAAACTTAAGACCTAAGTGACGCCAGAGGTTGTGGCGCCCTTGTGTCTATGTCCCACTGTGTTCTTCTACGCCTAGTTAGGGTATTTGTCAAACTTGTTCTATGTCACTGTATCTCTACGCCCAGGTGGGCTATATGTCAATATGTCTCCAATGTCACATTTCGCTTTGTCACTGTGTCTACGCCACGTGGGCTATATGTAAACATGTCACTATGTCTCCTAGGTCCACTGTGTCTGCTTACGCTCTTGCGCGATATTTGTTCAACATGTCTCTATGTCATCGTTGTCTAGATGTCTTTTGGCTACATGTCTAACTTGTCTCTGTGTCACTGTGTTCAATTGCCTGTTGGGTTTCATGTCGACATGTCTCTGTGGCACTGTGTATCGCAAGGCCAATTGGGCTATATGTCTACATGTATCTGTGTCACTGTGTCTCATACGCCATGTGGGCTTATAGTCTTTATGTCTCTATGTACTGTGTCTCATGGCCCATTTGGGCGATATGTCAACATGTCTCTGTGTCACTTGTATGTTCAGGCCATTTGGGCGTTATGTCTACATGTCTCGATGGATCTGTGTTCCCTCAAAGCCATTTGGGGCTTCATGTCAACATGCTCTCTATGTCACTGTGTCCTATACTGTCACGCGGGATAAGGTGGGCAAACATGTCTCTATGTTCACTGTCCCCCTGTCGCATTGCGCCACTCGCGGATATTTGTCAACATGACTTCTTTGTCACTGTGGTCTACTACGCCTCTCGGGATATATGTCAACATGTCTCTGTGTCATTGTGTCGCTACGCCAATCGGGCTTTTTGTTCTCAATCTTGCCCTCTGTGTCTCATGTGTCTCTACGCCACTCGGGCTATATGTCAACATGTCACTATTGTCAATGGGTCTTCTACGTCAGGGGTCTATAAGCCCTCGGGCTACATGTTCAATATGTCTCTATGTCTCTTGCTGTCTCTACGTCAATCGGGCTAATGTCAACTTGTCTCTATGTCACCGTGTCTATACGTCACTCGGGCTACAGGTCATCGGTCTCTATGTCACCGTGTCTATACGTCACTACGGGGCTTCACTCGTCTATCATGTCTCTATGTCACGTGTCTATAAGTCACTGGGCTTTTTGGCAACATGTGCCTATGAACCGTGAACTATACGTCCTCGGGCTATATGTCAATGTAGGGTTAACATGGACCAGTGTGATATATTTCCAATATTCTTTTACGGTGTGCGTTGATCCTTATACGCCATTTCTATTCTTTTTTACCTTCACACAATTGTTGGTCAACATAATGCTCACAGTAGAATTTAATTGCCTTTCCTTCTGCTCTGATATTTGCCTTCTCTTAATCCAAGTATATTCAAGTGATGGAACTCTAGTTGTTAAACTTGTCTCTCTAGATTTGTGTTTTATCTCATTCAGTTGCTGGAATAATGGTTTAGGATTTCTTGCCTTTGTGTGAAAGGTGTGCTTGCACCATTTTAAAATGTTCAGGTGATTGAATCTTGGGATCATAACGTCAGTGTGTTGTGTTACGATATATTTTCAAGAATTGTGTTGTAGTTGCAATGTGAGACAACTGCAGGCGGAAATCTAAGCCTTCTTCCTTGCGCTGAACTCTGAAGCGATTGAAGCCAATTTCAATTGCTTATCGTGAGTTGTTTCATTCGTTTTTGTCTCTCCTGTAAGATGAAATTTGATGGTCGTAACGCATTGTGTTTTGTCTTTGTGGACTCGTTTTGGCCTCCGTTCTCTGGGGCGGTTCGCTTACATTGATTTATAGTTCGATTTTTGTGGGCAATCTGTCCCTGCACGGGGCTGAGCCTTTGTCAGTTTACATGAGTGGTGGTTCTGATAGGAGGTGTTTAGGTCGGTAAGTGGCATCAGCTTGGCCTTTTTCTGTTGAAATTTTACTCTGTCGTCTTTGTGTTCATCTGACCTGTGAATTACTCAGCTGTGGTTGGTTTGCTGTTGTGTGTTGTCATACTCTCAGTGTTTGTAAAATGAATAACTTGTTCCTGTTGATATATCTCATCTGGGGTCTAGCGTAGTTTCTTCCTTTCTCCTTCATGATTATAGTCAGAAACTTTTACGACTAACGTTATTTTCTGTATATTCTATCCATAATATTCACTGTTTTCTCAGTCTTGCAATCCTATATGGGTTCCTAACTAGAATCGGAACACTCTAGTTTTATACAGGTTCAGTTCTATTTTTGTTTTACTGTCAGTCTAATTACGAATGTAATTATGTGCTCTTCGGATAGGTAATATCAACTTGTTATTAGGTTTTGGTAGTCCATTTCAGCCCTCTCATTTGATTCTTTTGGTTTTTGACTCGCTTTTATAGGAATACATCAGTGACAAAATATTCTCATTTCTTCATGACGAATTTTTCATCATATTTCTGACGACTTATGTCTGTGTTTTCTCTAGCAAGCTAATTAAAATATGTTCTAACTAAGTTTTACAAGTAGATAATTTTCTTTTAAAAAAATGCGTTTGGACCACGATCAAAGATGCTTATCCTCTGATTTAAAGAAGGAATACAGTAGGGTATCTCTTGTCCTGAATGATTGAAATAAATTCATGCCCATAACTCACCACAACACAGGATCGCCCCTGCAAGAAATGACACCACAGTGCTCAATGAACTAAAAAGGAGATATCCAGAATAGATACAAAATCCAGTACAGATGTTGTAATGTACTGTTTACTGTTTAACTGCCTAATTTTAATAATTCCGTTTCATTCCAACAGTTAATTCTGGTACCAATGCCGTCCGATTTGAACTGGGGTAGTTACGTGGTAAGTTGAGATCAAATTGCAGATATCTAATGAATGTGCTAAGGGGTAATCCAATCGAGCAGTGCAGGAATGGTTTGGACCATTCCAAGTAAACAGTTTGTTCTTTCTGATGATGGCGTGGTCCTAACAGTAATTCCATATCGTGTTCATCGTTTTCGTTTAAGGATTTAGTTTATGTATCTTAGTCGGTGTTATTAATATGTCTAAGTATGATTCAGCTTGTTATGTTTTCCATCTAAGAGTACAAAATCTACCATTTAAGATTCCAAAGTTTTATTTCTATATTGTAAATGGCACCACATTCCCTCACTGTTACTGGGACATAAAGTGTTTGTTGTAATCGTTAAATTTTATCATTGAGTCTTGCGGGAACCTTTTAAAGAGTTGTTTCAGATTCTGCAGATTTTCATTTCTAACGGGGATAGCGTGTTACTACCTTCGTGCTTGAATGTGGCAAAGTGGAATGTTTTAACTCCACACTTTCCCCCCATTTTATGTATCTGAGGTTTGCAACGTGCATGTCCCGCTTACGTTTTTGTCTAAACCTATTTCCTTCTAAAATTGTTTTAAACTAACTTCTTTATCAATATTTATGTTGTAAAACTTTCTGTATGAATTTTAAAAAGGGTTTGTGAAATTTTCCGTAATTTCGAATTTACTTTGAACTGACGAAGGATAAGCATTTAATTCTGTTGTCGCCATTTATGTCGAATTTTGAAATACAAAGCAAAATCTATGGCCCAGGGTGACGTGCTTTTCAAGTCCAATATTGAAACTGAGTAAAATTTTTTTAAGCCGACTATTGTTTAAACCGTTGAAAGTATAGTGTGTATTTGATGCCTCCTGAGTTTGTCCACATGGTGGGGGGGATACAGTCTATCTTGCCAGGGTCACAGTTTTTTTGTTAAAGCGACAAAAAGAAGTTCAGCTCGGAAGACTGACGCATGGATAAATGACAATCATGTTCTGGACTGTCAGGAAAGCTGTTTACAATGTAGACATGGACGAAGTTCACTGTCAGGGACAGCCCAGGAGAACAAGCCAGGACATACAGCAGGAACTCGGCCATTTCATTGGGATGTTGTGAGTTCGTTCCACACGATTCAGTTGTCGCTCAGCTTGTCGTTTCACGTGTAGGGCCCTCTCCAGATGAACTGCTTAGCTTAGGTAGGGTAGATGTAGAGTGGTTGCATCTATAGTCTAAGGGAAACAATGGAAGGACGTTCAACTGCATCTATTTAATTCCTGACAGGTGAAGAACCATGAGAGCCGTTTTCAGTACAATCCAGAAACCGAGTGGACAGTTGTGTGCTATGTGGTTTTCTAGGTGATGACCTAATACTGTAAGTTCAAGATGAATCTAGGAGTGCTGGCAACGACAGTTGATGGCAGAAGGATGAATGATAGCGGAAAGTTTCTTCAAATTGGCAATGTAACCATGATAGTGTAGTCTAAATATAGTCGTGAGAATGGTTTGCAAAACGCCCATCATGCGGGGCACAAAGGGATTGCCTGCTCCACCATGACAATGCCAGCATCTTGCTGACAGCAGCAGCTCCCTGACTTCTGGCCTGAGGATGAAAAGAAGAAACAATTTAATTGATCACCCATCCCTCTTTTCATGTGCCAGGACATGGCCTCCTTTGATCTCTATCTCTCTCTCTCTCTCTCTCCTCCTCTCTCTCTTCTCTCCTCTCTCTCTCTCTCTCTCTCTCTCTCTCTCTCTCTCACCACACACTCCACACACACTCACACACACACGCACCGAGGTGAACGGCACGCCGCATGAGCACAAACACACACAACTAATACACACACACAACACACACCACACACACACCACACATCACCACACTCTCTCATCACACACACGATCACACACACACACACACACTCTCACACTAACACACACACACACATCGTGGCATATACTTTGAACCTAAACAGGATACATTCCTAGTTCTAAATATATTAGTTTCTGATTTAGTCGAACGATTTAAATGACAAAAAGATGCTTAAAAATTAACTGAAAACTGTCCATTTGTTTGAAATCTACTTTATCCCAAATTTCACAGCCATATAAAAGTACAGGCAAAAAACCATTGATTGGTATACGTCCAGTACAATGTTTTATAGGCAGATTTTGAAATCTTAAGGCAATCTTTAGTAAAAGAAAACGAATTGCACATTGCGCTTGGGTCATTACAATACTTTTACATTTCATAAACATTTCCTGTTCTGCGATCGATTATACCTAAATATTTGAAAGTGGTTTGTATATTTCTATGGACTGGTTTTTGAACTTTAGTTTTTTTCTTAGGATTATTGCGTCCATTAAAGACTACACCCTTGTTTTTGCTACATTAACATTAAGCTTCCCATGCTGCGCTACAATACTCGCTTAATATCATCAAGAGATGCTGTAAACACATAAAAGAATCTGCTATAACAACAATATCATAAGCGTATAAAAGTAAAAAATAAAATAAGGTAACTTAATTAAATCTGAATCATGGGAGATTTAAATCTATATTCAAGAAAGCACAGTTACGATCTGTGAGCTATAGTTCAAGGTCATTCAAAATACCAATGAAAAATAGCAAAAGCGTGAAAGATTTTCACCATGACGTAAACACATCTAAAATGCCAAAATATTCAGATTGACTCCCATTTTAGATATACAAGAGTTTATTTGCTGATACATATTCGTGATTACTTGCAAAATCTGTCCATTTACACCTTCTTTGATATGTTTTGCCATAATCCTGCCTCCAAACTGAATCAAACGCTTTGGATAGAAATCATACCAAAAAAACACAAAACCACAACACTCACACAACAACACAACACACACCCACACAACACACACAAACACACACACACACACACACACACACACACACACTTTAAGAGGAACATTACTCGCCTGAAAGATTGTATACTAATACAGACGAAATCCTGGCCGACGGTAGTAAGATCAGGAATCGCGTTGGAAGGTAAAAAGAAAACAGAAGCCTTCGGTTCAAAAGCTCTGAGGTTGTTGTAAGCGGCCATAGTACCACGTTATCAATATGTTCACCGTGTGTATTACCAGAAGCGCCTATCCCAGGTCAGAGACAAGACTGATTTTCAGCAGAGGAATGTATGGAAGTAACTGGACATCACCACATGGCCAGCAGACATGTCGAAAACTGATAGTTTGTACCGCGTATTGTAACGCCATGCGTGACCAGCTCCGGGTGCCATCTTTGAGTTTGAAGAACACCTTGGAAACATGTAATGAGTATAATGCGTGAATGCCTTATAAAGCTTACTTTGCGAGCTGCCGTTTTTGTCTTTTAGATGGGGGCCGGATTAGCTTAGTGGTGGAGCGCTTGTCGGTTTGTCGTTGTTTTTTGCTGTTGTTGTCGATATGTGGTGATCTCCCCCTCTGGGTTGCGGGTTTCGAATTCCGCCGGGCCTTTTCAGGTTAGGGGGATTTTTGTTCCTCGGAGTGTTAACATGGGTTCTGACCTTCATTTCCCAAATAGTCCTTCCGTATGAGACTATAAATGATGTTTCCGTGCGTGAACACTCGTTAAAATAGTGCACACACGTAAATCCCTATCACCAACTTTCGGTAGAGGAGAATGGTCCGTTTGGATCGTTGGTATGACGATACGTTAAACCATAACATGCTACCAGAGTGAGAAATTGAAAGAATGAAGGACGTCGTAAAGAAACTGGGGTGAACAATTTTGACGGGATGACACGAGTAACGACTTAATGAAGAGCGGCAGGCAGCTCTTGTTTTCAAACGGCCCACTACCCCAGTGTAGGCAGCATGTTTTGTACAAGTAGAGTGTGGTATGTCATCGCTCAGACCTTTGGCGGAGGCGCTTTAAAAAGCTATTAATGTTAGTAGTAGTAGTAGTTGTGGTTTGGAGTAGTATGTTGTAGTAGTAGTAGTACTAGTTGTAGTTGTAGTGTTTTATGGTTGTAGTTGTGTCTGATTGTTGTTGTTTGTAGTGTTGGTGTTGTTGTTGTTGTTTGTTGAGCGGTTGTCGTCTGTAGACTGTAGTATGTTGGTTAGTATGTACTGAATTTACGTCATGGGACTCACGATGAGCACCGAAAAAAGAGGAGAAAGGTCAGAAGAAATGTAAAGGATATCATGAGAGGCGAACTTTATATCCGTTAAACATTTTTGAACACGCGAGAATCGATGAAAGCGGGGGTCTGAAAACATAAAAAATAGGGAGTTGTGGCTCTACGGATTCTCGTGTTTGTAGAGGAAGGGGTTGTTTTTTGTTCTCGTCAATTTTGTCGTTGTTATTGCTGTTGCTGTTGTATGTATTTTTTGATACTTTACATGTGCATCCTTTATGTTTTCATCATTTATTTTGCTTCATTTGATTGTGCGGTCTGTCTGACAAATGAAATGTTACTGAAATCAGGGGAATCAATGGTTAGGTGCTTGGGGGATGTGGCCAACATTTTCTGTCATCAATGTTCTTTAAAGAGAGATCACAGGATCTGACGAAAGCTGCAGTATATACCCTTCTCTCAAAGAGAGGATGAAACACACTGATGGATTCATGCCATAGGGGTTTTCAGGCATGCCACAGATGAGCGACAAGATGCACACGCTTTTACGGCGTGTGCTTGGCACTCACGCACGTTACGAGTTGTGCGCGCGTTCTTTTACACACACACTCACACACATACACACACACCACACAAACACCACACACACACACACACCACACACCACACACACCACAAACAAACGCGCGCGCGAACACAAACACACACAAACACACACTCACACCAACACACACTCATCACACACACAACACACACAACCACTACACACACACACAACACATGCGCGCGCGCTTATATGCGTTTTGTGCGCGCTTCCTTTATGGTCCTGAGTACACGCTGATGCTTACAACGATAGTGTGTCTCCCCTGTCGTTATTGTTGCGTGGGAATGGATATTTTTTATGGCCATACGGGTTTTAAAGGCATGCACAGAGTGCGACTCCTTACGTATGATATGGTTGCACTCTCTCTCTTCTCCCTCCCTCTCTCTCTCTCTCTTATCCTCTCTCTCTCCTCTCTTGGGCTCTTTCCTGGCTCTCTGTCTCTGTCTCTCTCTCTCTAAATCTCTCAAACACACACACACACACACTTAACCACACACACACACACAACACACTCCACACACACCTCACCCACACACACAAACAACACAAACACGGGGGCGGCACTTGTAACAGACATATCTTCTAGTACAAAAACCTTATGCAGTTGAACCGTGGGAAGAATAGAATCGACGTTCTTCTCAAAAGGATTGGAAAAATAATATGGGTTGGTTGGTAGGAAGTGGTGTGGGTAACGGTTGAGTTAGGAAGATGGTGTGGGACGGTCGGTTAGGAGCTTGGTGTGGACGATGCAGATCGAGAAAAGGGTGGACTGGCGGCGAGCAGTGGAGAGGGGAGAGAAGCGTGGACAGGGGGCGGAGGAAAAGAGGGGTTGGGACGAGACGAAGGAAGGCGCAGGAACCGAGATGAAGAGAGAGAGGAGAGAGGAGAGAGATGGACCCCCGAGGGGAGAGAGAGGAGAGAAGGAGAGAGCGGAGACGGAGGAGAGAGGAGAGAAGCGGGAGTGAGTGGAGGGAGAGGAAGAGGAGAGAGGAGTGGGAGAGGACGAGGGAGAGAGAGAGAGGAGGAGGAGAGGAGGTGGACGGAGGAGGGAGTGAGATGATGGTAAGATGAGAGAAAGGGAGGGGAGTGAGGGAGAAGGACGGAGAGTGTGGTTGGGAGAGACGAGAGGAGGAGAGAGAGAGATACGGACCAGACAGGCAGACAGACATAGGACAGAGAGAGGAGAGAGAGGGGGAGAGAGCAGAGGTGAGAGAGGAGGAGAGAGGAGAGGAGATGGCGAGGGAGAGGGAGGGTGGTGAGGGAGAGGGGAAGGGAGAGAGTGAGTGGGGAGAGAGAGAGAGAGACAGACTGACAGAAGCAGACAGACAGACAGACAGACAGACACTGACACAGAGAAGTGTGGGAGAAGAAGTCAGACAGAGACCAAAGGAAGAGTCAAGAACTGAGAGACAGAGAGAGGTACGTCAAAAGGAATTCCTCTTGTTTCATGTATTTCGATTCAACGAGAATCTTTTAAGGCAAATGCACGTTTGATTTCTTGTTTAAATTCTTCCTGTGGAGAATTATTTACCCTCTCTTCTCTCTCTCTCTGGAACTCTGCAGGTGATACAAGGTGAACTCCGAATTGTGTGCAGGGTTCTGGTCGACATTAATATGCAAAAATTACTGCAAAATCAAAAGAAACAATTTGAAAAATGCTTTTTGGATTTCCGATTTGAAACAAGACTCAGCAGATTTCAGTCGGCATTGGACAGAGCCCGTGCGTGAGTTAAAATTTGAATGCATGAGGCGTGCTAAAAACTTCGTGCTTCGAAGCAACAGTTGACAAGTTGCACTCAGGTAACACACAGAATCAAAGCAAAATTGTGATTATACAACTTGAAAACAAAAATGGTACGAACAACAGGTGGTTGTCTGACAAAATTGAAAGGCTTTGAAATGTACTCTAGGGGCAGGGACAATTTGAAGTTTTCTATGTTCAGCCTAAGTTCCACGCTGTGATTCATATGAATGAGTGCTGTGACAGGTGATTGTCCAGGTGCTACAAGGGACTGTTGTCAGACAAAGTGTGGTGCCGGGACGACATCCATCAGAGCACACCCGTCTCGGACGTAGAATACGCAACAACCGAACCCCCGCCGATGATCGGTAAGTTTGCGCGATGGGCTGGAACATTAAGATGTCGGTTGCTTACTTCGAGGCAAATAGATTGCAATGCGGCAAGAAAATATGTGACGGTTGCCGACGATCTGACAGACAGACAGAGGAAAGCTTCAATTCAAGGAATACCGACAAACAAGGTATGCATGCCTACTATCATAGGGTAACAGACTGTGGTGGAGGAACAGAGGCGACCTGTCCCGGTCACCGCTGGCAGACGGGCTCCGGAACACCACGCCGGCAGCGCTCAGCGTTTACGGACTCCCGCATCAACACCGGTTTCGGCCCGAAGGCGACCACATCAACCGTTTTTATAGCGAAACATTACGACGACAGTCAGAGGTATGGTAGTGAAAGGCTGGAACCATACCGGGGTCGTGGTATAGCCTACCAACAGTGACAGTGATCCGAGGGTCTTTTATGGGGGAGTGTGGAGGTGGGGTGGGACGTGAGGACAATAACGGGAGCGGGGGCACGGGACTGGTAAACTATGGCAACCTTACTACAGCTAGCCGGTTCCATGTATCCCTTTCCATCCCTGCCACCAGCACCGGACCACTCGCAAATGTGGTTCAGTGTTCTACCTTCCAGTATTCATACCCCAGATGGACTGTACAGGAAACACATACATGTCAGCGAGACACTAAGTCATGCATAGCTGTTGACTTGGTGTCAGACAATCCTTGGGAGACGGGGGGGGGGGGGGATTCATGGTTCAGATTGGTGAATACTATTGGAAAAACAAATTGTCACACATGCCTATACTGTGTGGTCAGACTGGGTTTCTTGGACAGTGACGGGGGGGAACGGTTGGAAATTCTGATCCTAACACTTTGAAAGATGATCACTTGTGTCAGTTGGAACAGTTGGGCAGATCTCTGTGTTTGGTGGGGGTAGGGGAGTGGATGGAAAATCCTGCCGGGAATGACATTTTTGAACGAAGATACTTTGGAAAGTGACATTTCTCTGTCCGGACATCATCCAGTCGTCTGTCAATGTCCCCGTCCATAACCATGATCACAGTGGCTGACGACGCCGGAGTGACGATGACTTTACAGAATGACACACAGATCAACACTGAGAAGCCACTGAGCATGAAAACCAGTCGCGTCCTTGAAAACAAATCCTATAAAAGACACCCCTGACAGTCATGGCGAGACAGTGGACCGAGTGAACAATGTCCTAGACACGAGGCCATCGAGTTCGATAAAGGTTAGTAGTTTGTCACAAACATACAATGTTGTGACCGATGATGTGATTGAGACGCTACCAAAAAAACGAACAGGACACGTGAACAAAAATGACAATGGCTTACTACAACAACCCAAACGGGGCGATTGCGCGGACCCTCGAAACAAAATAATACAAAAGACTGAACAACCGGCTAAGGAGTGCTTCATGCACAAATGATGCTTTAAAAAAAAAGCAGGACATCACTTCAGTGGTCACAGCCGCAAAGTGGAAGCGATGAAAAAGAGATGATTTATAGGATTATGCCTGGCGCTGTCATGCGAGACATTTTCGATTTATTGACATATAACATCGATGGCCTTTTGGGTGTATGATTCCGTGCCCGATCTTACCATTGACCGAGTTTGATTTCTGTCTACTTGTTGAAAACATTTGGCTACTAGATTCCACTGACCTATTGTTCCCCAACCACCTGGACGTTTGCATACCATGATTAGGACTGTCTGATGGTGTCACATCCAGGGTCTGTCGGGGGGACTTGCGCTTGCTAGTGAAAAAAAAAGAATAAACCAATTATATATTGAAAAAATCGATGTTGAATACGGACAACAGTATTGTGTTGAAATTGTCAAAAAATTGGTTGGTGGGAACAGACTCACCAGTATTTTGGTGGTGTATATGGACCGCCTTCCTCTTCTCCATATTATCGTGATACAGACGATAAATCAAGGGCATTACTGTTTTAGTGCTATGTATTATGGTCGTTGATGGAGGTTATTTTGGCAACTTACCCTGTTTTGTTGTTCGGTGACTTTCATATGCACGTTACAGGGGGTGGAAAATGCGTTCCCAGAAGCAGATGTATGATGTACATAGTCATTTGTCCTTTGCAGGAAGACACTCGTGACATACGTTTTACTGCGAACTTCATAAAAGATAAGATACAGTAATGATTTTGGTTAAATGCTTGTTTGAAAGGTCTGCAGTTATATGGTGCTGTTCATCCTTATATGGTGCCAATTAAAGATTGATATTGACTTCGGTCCACTTTCACTATATGTCACCAACTGGATGTGTACTGTTGATTGCGTAATTGTATTAGATGTCTCTTAAATATTGTGTCACTTTGAATGTTTCGGCCAAGAATAGAATCAAAAACAATGCCAGTTGAAGCTGTATTCAGCACTAAAGTGTTTGTAGCTAATTACTGAATCCCAAAACATTCATTTGAAACTGAAAACAATTGTATGGGACCAAGAAAAAATTGATGAATTCAAAGGTAAATTGATGGGTGATGAGTTTCAGGAAAACTGGAAAGGGCAACTGACCTTAATTGATACCGATATTAATGAAGCGATTTCTGTGTTTAATGAAGTCATTAAATTGATGAGCCAGTAGTTGTATGAGAAATAAAACAATTAAATTGGCAAAGAAAGAACAGACCATGGTTTGATAAGGAATTCATCCAAGAAAAAAGAAGCTCCGCAAAATGTGAGGACAGTTCTACTGACGGCGGACGATGGTACGAAGAGAATCAGAATTATGTATAATCAAATGCACAGAGATTATAAAGAACTTCTCAGACTAAAAAGAAAACTTATCGAGAAAAAGTTGGTAAAAGACTTTACATGACAACATTAATCGACCTTCTACGAATTTTGGGGTGTGAGCAAATTTATATCTTTATCGTGTAAAAAAAATCTGTTCAAATTGACTTAGCAAGGATGATTGGTACCAACACTTTTCAGAGGTCTTTCAGTCCAACTTGACTACCGATGAACAAAAACGTGTTTGTTGACGAGGAGAAAGAAGTACAATTCGATAAAAGAATCAAATAACTCTAGAACAGACATTTATGAACAGGATATCTTAGAAAGTGAAATTTACGCTGCATGTACGTTCATTTAAAGAACAGGTAAGGCCCACAGGCCTGATGGATTTGTGGGGGAAATTTTCCAAAAATTTCTATTACAGTAATTATTCCGTTTTTGATTCTTTTTGTTCAATAATCTGTTTTCTACTGGTTCTTTCCTTTACAGTAGTCAAGAAGCCATTGTGCAAACCTCATGTTTAAAAAAAGTGGATGTGAATGTAGCCGATAATTTAGAGGGATATCATGGCTGAATTGTGTGCAGTAAGTTTTGTAAAGCCATATATTAACGAACGGATGAAACAAATGGATTGATGGAAAATAATGTCTTCAAAGAAAGTCAGGCAGGAATTTACGAAAAAAAAAATTTAGTACTATTGACCGTTTGTAAACTGGTGCGCTATAGTTTCAAACAATTATTCTACATAAGAAATTGTCGTTGTCTTGTATCGGATTTTAAAATAAGGGCTTTGATTCCCGTTGTTCGAGCAATCTTGTGGGATTTCTAAGAAAATGGGCTACCGCCTCTGTAAATGGAATGTACTATGCTATGTGTAGTACAGGGCTTTTACTAGTATATTAACACAGTGAAAAGCGTGAGTTAGAGTTTGTCAACGTTTTAAGTGAAAGCCTTTTCGTGTCCTCTCGGGTTTAAATCAGGGTGCAAAGTGTGTAGTCCCGTTCTGTTCTCCATTTTTATCAATGAGTTGGGCTGTTGAATTAATTGAAAAAGAGAAAGCATGAATTCAAAGTATCCCATGATTTTCTGGGAAATTTATTTCTTAATGTTTGCAGACGATGTTTTCTCCTCTATGATTCAGTTTTACGGGTTTGCAAAATCTGTATAAACGTCTTTTAAACCACGCTAAAAGACTTAGGTCTTTCAGTAAATCTGGATAAATCAAAATTGTCATATTTAGAAACGGTTGGCCGTATCTCCTGAGCATGAACAGTGGTTCTTGGTCGATTAAGAGAATGGTTGTAAACATGTACTGATAATCTAAGGAATCATAATGTCATCTTGACTTTCCTTTTCACTTCCTCTATGATTTGTCAAGCAAAGCAAAGAGAGGAGTCATTAAATTATTTTCAAACTTTTGTGGTTCTGTGGGAGAAAAATCACCTTAATGTATTCTTTTGTAAGTTGTTCGACACCTCAAATTCAGCCATATACTTGTTATGGGGCGGAAATCTGGGGCTTATTTGGTAATCTTGACATTGTAGAAAATGTGCACCTCTTCGCCATGATAAGATTTTTGAATGTGTGCATCAGAACTCCTAATGTTATGATCTATGGAGAATTAGGTAGGTTTCTTTGCATGTCAATTTAGTTTTAAAAAGTATTAAATATGGCTGAGAATTGTGAAATGGCCACCTCATCGTTTACCATATAAAGTCTACAAAATGTTTGTTTATTTTCATGGTACGATTGAATAAGATTGACTTGGGATCTAAAGTCTGCTTTTTTCTTCATAAGTATGGATTTGAAGAAGTTGGGAGAATCAAGGGGTTCGGGAACGAAACGGAGTTTTTGAAAGCGGTTGAGAAGTAGATTGATCCAAGGACTATAAAATGCAGTGGTCTGTTGAAATAAATCGGAGTGATCGCTTCCAGCTTTACAGGACATTAAGTCGTTTTAACTTTGGCCACCTATCTACAATCAGTTGGCCCATTTAAAGGCTAGATAGAATAAGTTTGTTGAATGAGGTTAGGAGTTGTCGCAGTTAAATGCTACACAAAATGCGTTCAGGAAGAAACCTAATGGAAAAGAAAACTATGTGCCCACTTTGTGAAAGCAGATGAAGAACTGAAGTCCAACTTTGTATTGAAATGTCCGGTTATCAAGAATTAGGGAAAACAATATCATCCCAGCCAAGTACTACAGTTGTCCCTCCCAGTTTAAGTTGACAATGTTGTGTGCATATGAACACAAATCATGGAATGTTACGCTGGAACTTTTTTCTACACATGGCTTTGAAGATGCCGCCACTGTATCTTGTACCAAGTGGTGTAATGTTTGGAATTTGAGTTACAACACTTGTTGTTATTCATGCCATATATCCAATAGTTCTATTGCTATGTTACTTTGATGACATCCCACTATGACATGGGCCAATGGCCTTTCATTAAACATGCAAGGAGTTCAGTGCTCTCTCTCTTCTATGTTCTCTCTCGCTCTCTCTCTCTCTCTCTCTCTCTCTCTCCTCTCTCTCTCTCTCTCTCTCTCTCTCTCTTTCTCTCTCTTCTTCTCTCTCTCTCTCTCTCTCTCGGAACTGGACTAAATGGGCGGAAAGGAGAGAAAATTAGATTATTTTGAAGAACAGGCAGGTTTGGGGGCAAATTGTTCTGCACAAAAGTCAGATATTACTATGGATACTTTGGGTCTGTAAATATTTTCTACGTAATTAGCAATTTTGTGTGCGGCTTTTATTGCACTTTAAAAAAAAAGCCTTTGCGTTGGAAAATAGGAACATGTTTGATTGTTGTAAGGAAAACATGTGTAAATGGCAAGCTATGCATGGCACTTAGAAGCATCTACGATTCAGTATCTGTATGTGTACATGACAGATGTGTGCATTCCGAATTTTTCCAACATCCAAGAGGGGTTAAACAGCGCTGCCTCATGAATCAACTTTTTTTTGTATAGAGATAAATGAACTGACCTTTGAACAATCAAAAAGGAAGACATAGCATTCAAATGATTTCCGGACAGTTGAACTGGTCCCGATGGTGTTTGCTGATGACTTTATTCTTTTGCCAGATAGTGCAACATCAGTTAGATGCATTTAAACAGGAAGCAGTTAAGCTGCGGCTAAAAGTAAACACAGAAACAAATGTTATGATTTCTCGTAATAGAGGTCACCTTTCAGCACATGGAAATGGTTTTATGGAGAAACGAAATTACAGCCGCTAACTCCTATAAATATTGGCGAATGCTAATCACCACAAGCCTAAGTTTGATGTCTTCATGGCCGAATCAAGTTGAAAATGGGGAAAAGGTGTAATTGAAATTCTCAAATGTTTACGAAAGTAAGGTTCTGTAGACTTAAGGTTTTTATGGAAACTTTTTAATACAGAGATAAAACCGATTTTAACTGTCACAGCAGAAGTTTGGAACTTATTGTCAAGAACTGCATGGTAAGGTTAGTTGCAGAGTGAGACGACGGCAGTAGGAAATCCAAACAAACCTTTAAAAGTTAATGTAATAAATTCGCCTAACACCAACAAACGAATTACAAGACTTTAAAAAAAAAGGAAAAAAAAAAAAAAGAAAACGCGTTTCGGCCTCGTAGGTCTTCGTCAGGCAAAAAAACACCTCTCAGGACAACGAACATGAAGAGCCAGCAATCACCTGTCTCGTCACATTCGGACGCAAGATGGACGTTAAATGAAAACGAGTCCGTCGGGAAGGAGGCAATCGACTAAAAATAGCAACGATGAAAACAATATACTGACAGCAGTAATAATGATGATGGTATTGATGAAAACAATATTACTGATAGCAGTAATAATGATGATGGTATTGATGAAAACAATATTACTGATAGCAGTAATAATGATGATGGTATTGATGAAAACAATATTACTGGTAGCAGTAATAATGATGATGATAATGGGGAAAATATTGAAGAAAATAGTTGAGGATTGTAATAAAATATAACATTAATAATAATAATACTGTTGATAATAGTACTAATACTAATTTAAAAGATGTATTTTAAAGAGATGTGTGATTTTTTTATGACTTGTGAGTTGCTTTTAACGTGGTGACAGCCCTGATATCACCCTTTGCGGTTGGCTGGGCTGTAAGCAACATTACCCTTACCCTTAATAACAGTAATAATGATAAGGGGAGAGAAGAAGAAGAAAGGATGAGGAGGGGAGAGGAGGACAGAAAGAACAAAGTGGAGAAGGAGATTAATAGTTTAAATAACAATCATGGCTGTATCAATATAATAATGGTTATGATATCGGAGGCTGGAAACGAAGTTGGTTTGAATGTCAGAAATATTGTAGAATACGATGATAATATCAAAAATAGTAGTAAATATAATAATTGTAGCAGTTATGAAGTTGTAACAGCTGTTACATTGATGAAATCGTAATAAAATAAAATTGGTAGCAACAATAATAATAGTGATCATGATAGTGATACTAGCGATAATGAAAATGGTGATGTTAAAAGGTAGTCATTTAGTTACTTATTTTCTTTTTTTTATGGTGATAGTGCTGATAATGATGATATGATGACAGTGATATTGGTAGCAACAATAATAAAAATATTATCGGTAAAGGTTTTATTGGTGGACATAAACAGAGACGGACAATGATAAAATTTAGCAGTGCTAGCACAGAAGCATGGAGAACGTGGTGAGGATAGAGATAGCAATGTTAACAATGATAACCGCAAGTGAAAAGGCAAAAAGGAATGATTGATCTTTGAGTAAAAGGCTAGCAGTATTTCTGGAGCAGGGAAGAAGGGGAGGGGAGTCAGGAGGGCAAACCCCACACAAACAAATACATACACACATACATACATAGTCACACTCTTTTCTGTCTCTAATATAGTTTTGTGTTCTTACAATTACTACTACAACTTTCTGCTGGTGCAGGCATGGTAAAAAGGGAAGCTATTATAAGATAATGGTAGTGATGATGATAAAGGGGATGATGATGATGATGATGATGATAGTAATACCCAAGAACAACAATGACATCTAATGATGAGGATAAGGTGAGATGAGGTGATGATGATTGTGATGATGAGTGAGTATGTATGGAGGGAAATTTTTATGACGATGAATGGGGATGAGGATGATGATGAGGGAAAATGACGTAATGTTTAATCACGATATGATGATGGTCGTAAAGGCAGTAATACGGCAGAAGTAATCTTAGTTATAATTAATTTAGTTGGTGAAGGGAAAAGGGAAAACAAATGGTTAAACAACAAAGGGCAAACAACCCTACTAGATAATTTGAAAAAAAATAAGGCCTACCGGGCAGTTGAAATTCCATGGAGATTATTCCGGGATGCTGTTGGGTAGAGGTATACATGTGGAGGACGAAACCGCGCGCCGCCCCAGACCTCACCGTTTGATCCAGACAACGTACCAGAAGGAAGTTCAATAGAAGTGTCCGAGTTGCTGATGGGTGAGCAAGTATACGTCCACTCAACAGCATCCTCGAAGAAAAAGGTAGGTCAGGAAAGTCTGGTTTAATTTCCAATTTATTCCTCGTCGCTGATTGGTCAGACGTATACAGTGAAGAATTTCAAGCGCGGGGATCACACGTTATTCCTTAACAGTCGGGCTCTGAAAAGCAATCAGCTCATAATGTGGTTTCCCTTCCCCTTGTCTACAATGTCCCAGTACGAACTGGGGACATAATTAGTCTTCAAGACCACATTTTGGTCTCCATTCTGTTTAATGACCCGGGTGGTAGAAATCTGAAAAAGTGTTCCTGTTTGACCAATCCTCCCTGCTTGAAGGATGCTGTCCATTAGCATACTTCTGCTTAATGCTGCAGAAGTACTAACAGCCCAAGTGCTGTGAGCTGATTTCTTCATTGTGTCTATTCCTGCCTCAATCAGCACATCTTTCATCCAGCGAGAATGGGTATTTTTTTCACGGGTGCCAAAGGTTTTATGCAACTGATAAGTAGTGTTTTACCCGTTCGTAGGTGGGCAGCCTTATAAAAAAACCTGTCGAAGGTGGTGAACCAGACACAATATCTTATTTTCAAAACAAAGTATGACTTGACGCTTTATATGAGTCCCTGGTCTGTTTTGGGTTTTTAAACGAAAGCTATATACAGTAGCATTTAGACTTATGGTTTCTTATATCATCAACAGAAAGACTATGAAGAGTCTGTCCTCTCTTAAACCAAAGAGTAAAAGAAGTAACTAAGTGTTCTAAGCGTGAGTTTCAGAGAGATGAGCTGTTCTGCATCGGGCCACTGTGCAAACATTTCAGTGACTGTGTCTACATCCCTTTTGTTACAGTAGTTTGGGAGTGATGGTCTATTGTTCGGGAGTGAGGGTCTATTGTTCAGGATTGATGGTCTACTTTTCAACACACCTTTGACAAATTCACAGACTACATGGTTTTTGGACCTGTTGTTTCTGTGTTATTAGGACACAGGTTTGCTGACACAGCACTCCTGGCTAGGTTTAAATGTACTATAACTAGCGCTTGCAGCATATTGTTTGGCCAAAACAATTGCCACCTGCACACGACTAAAGTAGTGATTTTATATATACTTACAAATGTGTGCTATTTTTGAATGTGCGTGTTGTAGGACTTATGAATGCTGGGTCTCAATGAATCCATGGGTTTTAGCAACCAAATCGTTTCATAAACCCCGGGAAATGAAGACATTTTTCTCGAGATCTCGCAGACAAGCAGGTTTAGCTGACGTTTCTGAATGAGAATATAAACTTGTCTGATGTTGCTGGGTAGGTTTAAGAAGTTGGCGTCTGCCATAACTCTACTGTTGCGCAGTAGAGAAGATGTTCAAGAACAGTAGAGAACGGGGAAATGCAGGTTCTAGCTCACCTGGTCTCAACCATTTCGACCGGGCGACTCTAGAACCTCATTTCTCCGTTCTCTGACAAGTAAGACTTCAATAACCAAAAAATAACGACCCTACAAACAGAACATACTGTGTAGGATTATCTGTTTTAATACTAATTTACTAACTTTTCAGATTTTAGTTTTTGCTTAATCCTGGTTTTTCCCGATCATTTTCAATAACATCATTTTCACGCATACAGTCATCAAATGCGTCTCTGTCTTTCATTGTGAAATAAAACCCACAGTCCTTAACTGTTCTCTAAAGTCTTTTAAAACGGAGTTATATTTTTGACATAAAATTCCACACACTTATCCCATCATGTCTTCCGCTGAAAGCCAGCTTGACAAAGTGTTTCCTTCTTAACTATATCTTTTTCTGCCGAACAGTCATCTATAATAAAGAGCGTCCCGCGTTCCTTCAAACACTTTATAAAAGTATTCTAAACACTCACTCAGTTTAGTGCTAGATTACACTAAATATACGTCATTGTCTGTCCATATAAACCTTCTATTATGATATCTTTGTTCCTTTTAAGTGTTGGACAGAAAATCACAATATGATCAAAATTATAGCGATAAACTGTTTGTAATAAGTCTAGGACAAATATTGTTTTTCCACAACCAGTCCTGCCCACAAATCATTGAACAATGAGGAGATTTTATCATAAAGTTTAACTGCTCCATAGTTTTATAACAGAATTTAATCTAATCCAGTTATTATTTTTATCATACTCTCCGTCAAAACTTGTTCAGTATAATAAACCCTATGAGGCCTAAATGTGTAAGATTAATCCAATTCAGTTCTGTAAGATTGTTTCTATTAAGTCAACATTGATTTTGTTGCTTGTTGTTATGATCTTAATATCCTCACCATTGTGAAGAACGACGATGTAAACGTTAAGGCGTTTAACGTCTAAGTTTTGCCAGCTAATATTAATCCTTTTATAAGGACGTCACTAACGCCCACAACCCCATCCCTCTCCACATCTTTAAAGGCAGAAATTTTCAAATATCATTGTGAACGTGTCTCCTAATTTTCTGCTTGAAAGAACTGTAATTTTGTAGAAGCTTTCTTTAAAACCGTTTTCTTTTCTGTGAGGATGTGCTGTTTTTTCCATACGGTGTTATTTTAATTTCTTTCCGGCTATGTCGTCTGGCATAAGACTTACATGAAAGGGCCAGAGTTGAATGCTTTTCTGAAACTTTTTGACGGCTAAAAAATGTAAATGGCTTATGATTCAAATTTTATTTCCCATTCTAAATATGGTTCTAAGTGCCATTTGAGGTCAGGTTTTCGAACTATTTTATATTCATACTGGCCAACATTATTTGCCTCTAGATTGCGCAGTTGTTCTAGTTTAGGAAACTTTTTGTTGTTGCCAACCTCTTTGCGTTTATAATCACCATCTTTGGTGTACTCAAACCCATACAAAGCGCCTATCTCACCGTTCTGTTCAAAGTCCGCAACATCTGCAAGGTCTTTTAATTCTAAAGTTATACACCTCACAGGCGCTAATGTAACTCCTGATTCTTCTGGCCCACGCGACATTTTTAGTACAACGTATTATTTTATTTCCAAAACAATGTGCAGGTTATCACATTTCACGACTTTCCCTGTTTTGTCTGCAATTTTTAAATTAAATGATCCGACCCTCCCACAAACTAATCTTTTAAACTGTAAATTAGGGAATTGTATAATTTCATAATCGCAATATGCAGCTTTCCCTGATGGAAGAGCTCTTAAAACAGTTGAGGGCCTTCCATCATATAAGTTTTCATCAGTGCTTAGCTCATCTAAATGAACATAGAGTAATGAATGTAATGCAAGATCGAGCGGATTTTCTCCCTCATAAGTAGTTTTGGTTGGTGTAACTCTAAATCTATAATTGTTAGCTGCAAAGCCTAACATTTTAGCTAGCTCTTTATCAAAATAGTAACCTCCTTCTTCTTCAGGCTTGAATGTTAACATTGTTTTTAGATTTGCATTGTTAAGTTTGAGAGTAATGTTGAAGTTACTCATTGCTTCTTTTAGCGAGCAAAACCCGTAATAACCATCAGGTATTGTTAACTGGCTAACTTTGGCCCCTGTTTTGTCAACTTTTAGAACCTTATTATTCTCCTTGGCTTTGCTTATATTAAACCATACGACTTTGTAGAATATTTCATGGAGCGCGACCGTTCTGGTTCCGCATTCGTTATTAATAGCATGTTCTAAAAACGAAGGACGGTCTTGAGTTGTTATTGTTACAAACATTTTTTAAACAAAATAAAAATGAGTGCATTCAAATATACTAATGCAAAATATTCTGTTGGGCCGCACTACAATCTTAAAAATATAACAACTGATACTCTTGACATTTCTGTGACCCAGACTGACACCTTTCGAGTAAAGGTGAGTACTCCATTAAACAGATATCTTAACCCTCCTATTAAAAACGACCACATCGCGAAAGTGTGGTTTAGTCATCCGATGCAGTTTTATCAGAACCAGTTAAACTTTGCTGTGTTTTGTGCAACAACTGGGTGTGGAGTGTCGTATGCTGATCATTTAAATCATCCTGATTCTTTGGTGAGGTCTGTGTATAGATTTCATTTCTATTACACCTTCAGACGTATTTTGACTGAACTGCAAGCGCCATTACCAAATGACAAACCGTTTAATCCATTCAGCAACCGAATAGACATGAAGGCTTTTGAAAGGATCTGTAACGAATTTAATATTAATATTAAGACAGACTTTAGACAAAAGTTGGATCTTAATCATGGCTTAGGCACCCCTTATTTTTGGGGCGTGCACAGAAAGTATAAGTATGACTGGAATCCTCCTTACACATCTTTTTCTTCAGGCACAACTGTTCACCTCGGGTCCATAGAGCAAGAGCATAAAACAGCATGGACAACATTTATTTTAGACACTTCTAAAGGCCTAACTAAAGCAGGAATAGAACGAATAAACGACTCTGTTCGTACTTACGTTTGGTGTTTGCTAGGTTCACAAGCACAGACAAGATCGAGCATAACTGATCCTTCTACTGGTTTTGACGCACAAAAACAATACTTGGCAAATTTAGAGGACGCCATTAATTCTACAGTTGATTTACCTTCGAGTATAAAAAGGTACCAAAATGTTTTACAATACGCAAGATCGAAAGTAGACTTTGCTGTTGGCACTGGTTTATACATGCTGCCTTCTGACCTCAGACTCCAGATAGGCACAATAATAAACTACAATAATGAAATCCTTGTGGCAGGCAATGAACAGAAGGTCGGAAAAAACGAAATAAATTCTGAGCCAGTAATATTGCAAGCAGTAAAAAAACAAGATGACCCCCAAGAATAAGTCATCCAATCCCCGTGGTCCAAAGCCCGAAGACCGTTGAAGACGCGGACTCTGTTCGCGAAGTCCAAAAAAATAATGACCATGAATATGAAAAGACAGCACTTGTTTTTGGATTAACTGGCCTAGGATTACTCCTTCTTTATTTTACTAAAGAGTAACCCAACTATTAAGAGAACTAATGCCCATAAGTGATCAGCCATAAAGCCAACTACTTTGCCTGCAGTAGACAAAAGCCAGCTAACAACACCCCTAATATACCAGGTAAAGAGTCTATAGCTTTACCAGCTAATTTTTTTAATAAACTTGCAAGATGATCAAGCTGTTTTTTTACCCACGATTTATCAGGTGGAGGCGATGGCGATGGAGGCACTGGACTTTGACCACACCGCCTGTAATAGCCATCACCAGTGTACTTATTGCAAATCCTAAGGCTGTTATAACGCTTGCTAATGTGACGCCTTGCTCTCTAAACAGTGTTCGTATTCGTTCTGCTAGTGTTGTGTCTTCATATAAAATTCTTTGGATAGTTTCTCTTATTCTATTTACTTGAGTTCGCAATTGTTCTCGGTTAGTAGACAACACTTCTAGTCTTGCTGATCTTTCTTGCTCAAGATCTTTTAGTCTTTGGGCTATTCTTTCTTTAATATCATGCCCTAAGTTGGCGTCATCAGCCTCAACGAGTTTTTCTTTTTCTCTTTTTATATGCTCATCTAGTTCACCTAGTTTTGCTAAATTGTTTGTTAATTCGCCTCTGATGCTTCTCAAAGCATGATCAAGGGCCGCTATTTCTCGCATAGGCAATGGGGAATCATTAATTGTTTTTAATGCTGTTTCTTCTGAAAAACTGGTTTCTGCTTCTATTGCATTTATTATTTCATCTGCTGATTGATTTAAAACTTGAAGTTCCATGTTTTGTATTTGGTTAGCTGTTGGAAGTTCTTGCAGTGTGTTTTGAAGTTTAGCAACTGCATCCCTATCTAATTTTGGTTTAGCAATGCCAAGGCGATTTTGTACGCTCGCAGGGAGTCTTTGTCTAATTGTACCCACAGCTAAAAACTTTAATGGGTCTCGTTTAGTTGTAAGCGGAACACGTTCACCTTGATCGTTTTTAAAATACAAATGGCCATCATCATCTCGTTCAAAATCATTAGGGTCTAAAACTTCGGGGGGTTCAAGGCCTAAATTTTGGTACAATGATCTAACATGACTTTCTGTTAATTCACGTCGTATTGAGAGCGCTGAGCTATGCTGTATCAAAGGGATCGTTTCACTCATGTCGTCTCCAGGATCAGGAATATCAAGATCTTCATCTTCTCTGCCTGCCATGTTTTTAAATAATTAACTTTTAATTTTTTTTTATAAAAAAAATGTCACAATCATATGGCTCGATTCTTGACCCGCATAGAAGACTGAAAGAACCCTTTGGCGTGAAGGGAAATAAACGGAATATTACTGTTCCAAATAATCCATCTACTATTGATGCAGATCAAATTCTTACTGTCAAATTTCCAGACCTAGGAGCGGATGAAGTGATTGTGCCAGGCTCTGCGCGTCTTACTTTCAAAATAGTACTCGCTTCAACAACAGACACAAACAGGACAGTTGTCCAGAATTTGGGGCGGGCAATCGTTAAGAAAATTTCTATAAAACTTGAGGGGCAAGAAATATTTTCTTTACACAATGCAGACATATTTTTAACCTATTCTGATCTATGGCTAACCGGGAATGAAAGGGCTGATCTTGCGTTTCAAGGATTCGAAAATGAAGAAGCACTAAAACATAGAATAGGCGCCGCAGATATTAAAGACGGCAAAAAGTATGCAGCTGTAAATTTTGCGTATGGAAATCGCTTTTCCATTCCCTTAGATTTTGAGCTGTTAAAAGCGCATGCGCCATACTTTCAAGGAGCATTAAAAGACAGATTGTCATATGAACTAACTTTTAATGAATACAAACGTGTTATCAGATCATCAGACACCGAAGCAAAGTACAGCATTTCTGACATCTCGTTAGAGTTTGACGTTGTTAGCAGCCCTAATTTAGCAAGGCTGATTGAGCACCAATATCAGTCAAAATTAGCAATATATTACGAAAGAGTGATTCATCATACAACATATCCCAGAAGCAGGGCAGACGCTATATGGAATTTTAGTTTTAGTGTCGCAGCAAGATCGCTTAAAGGTATTTTATTGCTGTGCGAAGATGAAGAACCGTTCAAAAGAGGAAGCGAAAAGTTTATTAATCCTAAAATAACGAAAGTACAATGTTCGATTGAGGGTAGTCCTAACCAAATCTACGCTAGCGGGCTTAAACCTTATCAGCATTTTGATGAAATAAGAAAACTGTTTGGAGGCGGGAGGTGTAGAAATCCAACAGTTGACCTTGTGTCTAAAGATTTACATCTTCACAATGTTAGGCTTGATGATTATTTAACAACGAAATACGGTTTATGGATTGACCTAAGGTCAACAGAGGATAATCAGTTGCATGGAAGCGGGAGAACTGTGAGAGACGTAATAAACATTCAAATTGATAAAGAAGAAGAAGCCGATAACCGCTTAATGTACATTTGTTTTTAATATATGATGCGCAGCTGAATATTCAAGAAAACAGATTAAAAGATATACATTACTAAATTATTTTTATTTTATAAAAAGCATGTCTGTTCAGGTTTATCCAAATGTGCCTACAGCGCCAGAGTCGCCAAAAGAAGGGATAGTAGAAAGCCCTAACATAAAAACCTTCAGATTAACCAACATTACACAAATGCAACAAAAACTAGAGCAGGACCTTTCAAAATACAGCAAAACCAAACGAAGGTATTCTGCTGTCTTCAATGCTGTTACATATGTTAATACTGGAACATCGACTATAAGTGCTCTATCAGCAGGAACGAGTGTTGGTCTCTTAGCAACGGGCATAGGCGCACCCGCAGCTTTACCTCTAGGAGGTTTGTCTTTAGCTCTCGGTGTGTGTTCATTAGCTGTAAGTGCTGCTGGCAAAAAATTAAAAACTAAGCTCCAAAAGCACACAGCTATGGTTCAACTAATAACAGCTAAACTTAGTTCGTTCAAACTGACAATAAATAAAGCGCTAGTTGACTCAAACATCACGGATGAAGAATTTAATCGTTTACAGGCCGATTTTGATGACTACAAAAGACAAAAGTTTGATCTTCAAAGAAAGGCGAGGACAAGTTTTTCTCAACAGCCAGACGCCGAGCAGATAAAAAGGAATGCTTAAAAAAAGTAAACGAAACATTAAACTCTGTTCTAAACAGCTCGCAATAACAACGCCAAAGGGCGTTTATACTTTAGTTTATGAGTCCAAGCACAAAAAGACCGTTGATATTGATTCTGATTAATTTTTTTTAAATTTAAATAAATATTTTGAGTTAGAAAAGAAACTCAACATGGATAAGATATATGAAGGACCAGACGAATTGTTTGAAGGAATGCTTGAGAGAGAGCGTTTATCAAGAGCACTGAATGATATTGATTTAGAAGTCATTGACCCAACAAACGTACAGGCAAGTGTTGCTCATGCTATTTCTCAAGTTCCGGGTAAACTAACAATAGACCCGCCAGTTAAAGTAATGTTAGCTGTTTTAATCGACTATGTAACAATAAATGAAGAAAACCTAGAAGTCTGGGTCTCGACTAAACAACAGACTATTCTTTCTCGTAATGACTTAACACCCGGTTGGGCAGACGAACTGCTTACACAGTTTGACGCTGCCGCTGAAGAAGCCAAAATGAGAGGCTCTGGTTGGTCAGAGGCGAAGTCTTAGAGATCAGATTAAAACAGGCTAAGTATGCACCGATTGTAGGCAAGGCTTACATTCCGCTGCCCCCAGCATTGGTAGCGAAAAGAGCAGTTCTAAACATAAAGAATTCAGACGACAAATGTTTTATGTGGTGTGTTCTCGCAAGGCTGCATTACGCCCGCAAAAACGCAGAGAGAGTGTCTAACTATCACCCTTACAGCAATGATCTCAACTTTAGTGGAATATCCTTTCCCGTTAGCGTGGATCAAATTGATCAGTTTGAAGAATAAAACAAACCAATAACTGTTAATGTCTACACATGGGATGAGGAAACAAATCTACAGCCGATTAAAGTGTCCAAGAACAGTCCAACGATTGGCGAACCAGACAAAAATCATGTTGACTTACTACTGATGTTTTCACCAGCAGGCTGCCGCATTACACATTGATACGAACAATGAGTAGATTATTGCGGCATACTTCAAAGCAAGGGCTTAAGCAAGAATTCTGCAGAAAATGTTTAACAAGAATGCCATCTGTTCAAACCGCAAGCGAACATAAGAAACATTGTATCGGCCCAGTTGACTGTAATACAGAACTAATTACGCCCCCCACCCGGATCTAAAGTTAGTTTTAAGAACTGGAAACGGCTGCAAAATTCTCCATATGTTGTTTACGCAGACTTTGAATCGCTCATTGTTCCTTATGAAGGGCCAGCGCCACAAAAACTTCGAAAAACAGTCTTAATGAGTAATCATCAGATTTGTTCATTTGCTTTCATTATTGTTAGGTCGGATGGTGTCCATTCAGAACCAGAATTATATAGAGGGTCTAATGCTGCAAAATACTTCTTAGAACGCATGCAGCAAGTGCGTAATGACTGTTCTAATAATCTGAATTTATCTGAAATCATGATGACGCCTGAAGACCAACAACAGTATGACTCAGCCACTCACTGTTGGATTTGTGGTTTAGAACTCAGTGAAGAAGCCAATCCAAAAGGTGCCTTGGCGGCCAACGAGTAAGAGACCATGATCACATTAGCGGGAAGTTCAGAGGAGCAGCACACAGTAAATGCAATCTTCAACTAAAGTTTGATCCTAAGACATGGAAGCTGCCTGTATTCTTTCATAACTTGCGAGGTTACGACTCTCATCTTATAATGAAAGCAGTGGACGATGCCTTCAGGGTGTCATGCATTGCACAGTCATCAGAAAAGTACATGTGTTTCACTTTAAATAACATGTCTTTTTATGACTCTATGCAGCACATGATGGGATCATTAGAGTCACTAGCTATGTCCTTAAAGTCCTGCCCAATAACGGAAGAATATTTTGACCCTACTCTCGTTAGAAAGGGTGTTTACCCTTATGAATACATGAACAGTTGGGAAAGGTTTGACGAAGACACACTTCCTCCTAAAGGCGCGTTCTTTTCTAGTCTTAGAGGAAAGGACATCAGTGATTCAGATTACCAGCATGCTCAAGATGCGTGGCAGAAGTTAGATTGTAAAACGATGGGAGACTATCATGACTCCTACTTGATGGCTGATGTATGTTTGTTGGCGGACGTCTTTGAAAATTACAGAAAGACCTGCATGAAACATTATAGTCTGGATCCCGCGCATTACATTTCTGCGCCTGGGATGAGTTGGGATGCTTTCTTAAAGTTTACTGGAGTACAGATTGATTTATTGTCAGATTTACCAATGATTCAGATGATTGAAAACGGATTGCGTGGAGGAATTAGTATGGCGTCGCATCATTACTGTAAAGCAAACAACAAATACTTGGACGACTATGATCCGAGTAAAAGGTCTAACTATCTCATGTATTTAGATGCAAACAATCTGTATGGATGGGCAATGGCGCAATCGCTTCCATTACGCAACTTTAAAATGTACACAGAAGACAATCCGAAAAATATTCAAAGAGCATTAAAGTGGTTGAACAGTTTGACGCCAGATCAACAGCGTGGATACATTCTAGAAGTTGACTTAGAATATCCTCATGAACTCCATGACCTGCATAATGACTATCCATTAGCAGCAGAAAGTCTAAAGATGGATCCAAGAGAACCGCCTAAACTTGTGCCTAATCTTCGAGGCAAAAAAAATTATGTCTGTCATTACAGACTTCTACAATTTTATTTAAGACATGGTTTAAAGTTGGCAGCTGTTCATCGTATAATTGCTTTTGATCAAGAACAGTTCATGAAACCATACATCATGAAGAACACTGATCTCAGAACTAAATCCACAGATGCTTCAGAAAAAGACTTTTTCAAGCTGATGAACAACAGTTGTTTCGGAAAGACTATGGAAAATCCCCACAAGCGTAAAGATGTTAGATTGGTCACCAGAGAGAACGAAGCAATTAAGCTAACTTCAAAACCAAATTATCAGGACTTTAGAAGATTTCATGATCAGCTTTTTGGTATAATGATGAAAAAAAAGAAAGTCAAATTAGACAAGCCCGTATTTATTGGGTTTACTGTTTTAGAATTATCAAAGCTTTTGATGTTAGAATTTCTTTATGACTACTTTAAGCCCCTGTATAGAGTACTTTACACAGATACAGATAGTTTTGTTATAGATATCCTTACTGAAGACATCTATAAAGACATGGAATTAGAAGTAGCTAAAGGGCATGCAGGATGGTACGACACATCCGATTACCCTAAAGACTCGCCTTTGCATTCAACTGTTAACAAGAAGGTTTTAGGAAAGATGAAGGATGAATTATCTGGAGGGGTGATTAAGGAGTTTATTGGTTTAAGGTCGAAAATGTACAGTATTTCGAGCCAGGAGAAAATCATTAAGAAAGCAAAGGGAATATCTCGCAGTGTTGTGCAGTCGAGCATATCGCATAACAACTACAAAGAAGCATTGTTTGGCAATAAGACTTTTCATCATGACAACGTAAAACTGCGATCTAATCTACATGAGATCAACACAACAGTTGTAACAAAGAAGTCATTAGATAGAACAAACACCAAAACGGGTGTTTGTTAATCCAGAGTTTTCATATGCAATCGGGCACTGGAGGACCGCATAAACAGGAGGGTTTATATTTTTCATCAACTTTTATTATAAGATCAATCATAGCTTCATCCAATTCATTTAAATCTTTTCTCATGTTTGCTTGATGCGTTCGAATTTTTTTTTATTATTTCAAGATATTCTTTTTCCCAATTTGGGTTTTTGGATTGTAGGTGATCTGGATGATTTAGCATGCATTGATTAATCCCCGAAAATGTTTCCTTAATAGCATTACACGCATGAAATGATTCCCGTATCATTTTCAAGGTCTCTTCCTTTACCATTCTTGTTTCGTTCTGCACTTCCTTCTGAGCTTCCATTTTAAACTCAAATATATTTACGTAAATTAATTAAAGCGGAACTGTGTCCGGCGGGATTATCTGCAGTTCTTCCTTCACAAAAGATCTTTGAGGAGCTGGTTGTTTTGTTGTGTCAGTTTCTCGTAAATAATACACGGGCGGATTCATTTTTACAATTCTTTTTATTTCATATGGATCAACACTCCAAACTGGATCGGTTGCCCTAATGCGAGTGTCCCCTTCCGCTTCCCCCGGTAAATAAAGGTACCTTACTTTCAAACCAAACGGTAATAGTTTGCTGGGTGTACTGGAGTCTTCAGCAACATTTATTGTTTTTCTTTTGATTGCTTGTACTGGTTTTAGACCTTTAAAATTCTTCATTATTCATTGCGCGCAAAACTGAGGGCAGTCTTCTAACCATTCTGTGTTGCGAGAATTGTCAATCAGCTCTCTGTGATACTGGTAGGAGAAAAGTCTTTCAGCTAACTGTTTGTTAAAGTTTTCGACTAAAGCCTGTGATCTGTGAACTCCCGGAATGCCTCTTTTAATGGTAACTCTATGTTTTAACAATAATTGATTCACTTGACCTTTAAATTCTTTTCCATCATCAACTTGAATCATGCGAGGATAAGTTAGCGGGCCTCGTTGATATATTAGTTGTATAGCAACAGCAACAGCAGAAGCACTCTTTTGTGTTAATGGTTCCGCATCTTTGTATCTTGAAGCTACGTCAATGACTGTAAGTGCGTATTTAAATCTTTTTCGTCTAATCGTATCAGAGGGTAAATATAGAAGGTCCATTTGATGCGTGTCGTTTGGAGTTGTGTTCACAAAGTGTGGTCTCTGTATTCGTCTAGGCGCAGGTAGATAAATTTGCCAAATCGCTTGTTTAGATAACCATTCCTTTGCTGTTTGTTCACTGACTCCAGCTGCTTGGCTTAGCTTTTTGATTGCTGTTATTCCCTTCCAATATCCTTTTGGCGAATAATAGATTTTGTTCATTTTTTATTCAGTCAATATTATGCGCAACAAAATACACAACGGTCATACCAACGACAATAAACCCGATTTCTTGCATCTTTTGTTTTTCTGATGGCTGATAAAAGTCACTGAATTTTGGTGGGGGCAATGTCTCGATTGGTTTGCCTGTTACAAGATAATATTCTTTTATTGCCTGGTCAACATTTTTAAATGTGTAAGCTGCATGTCCCTGTTTTTTCAGTTTGTCGTTAATAAAATCTAACTGCTCGATTCTCTGCTTTTCATAGCGATCTTGTGCTGCAGCTAGTTGCTCCACAGCTTTGTTATGTCTTTTTCTCTCGCCGTCATCCCGTAGTTTACTAAATGCGTAATTACTTCCACTAAAAGCGAGCGCATTAACCACAGCGCCGCCTATCATCATTACGAGTGAAGCCATTTTTTATAAATGTATTTTTTATTTACATATTTATACTGTCTGGAATTATTCCTTGCTTGACTAGAAAATCTTTCGTGGCAAACGAAGCTGCAATAATAGCAATCAGCTTTGCTGAATCCTCAAAGTCTAGTTTGCCAAGATCTGCCGGTTTTATTTTTAACAGGCTTTTACCAAGCATTGTGTATCCTACACTTAGCCCCCCAATAACAGCAGAATGGTATACAAGGTTGGTAACAGTTTTTTCGGTGCTCATTTTTAGAAAATAAAATAATTATAATTAATAAAAAACATGAACAGTGATGATCTACTACAGCTACAAGGCAGCCTAAACCTTCCTGAACTTATGAATGATCAAGTTAATGACCAAGCTATTATGCCCAAAAAGGAGAGGCTGTATTCTTTGGCAGCATGTGGGAAAACAAAACAGTTCCTCGGAACTGAATTCAGCATAGAACAAATTCAACAGATGTCGCCACAAGACATTATAAAGTATCATAACAGGTATGAAGCGCAGCTGGGGTCTAGAATGGTGAAAAGTGTGGGGCAAACGGTTCTTAGTTTGTACAACTAAACTAGTCAGTAGATTTGCTCCCATTGATTCTGAACAAGATCTTACGTATGATTTAACGCAAGATCCAGTTTTAACAAAGTCATTAGAGTCTCTAGGATGTGATCTATACTACAGATTTGGAACATTGTTATCGCCATTAATCATGGGATTAATAACTTTTAATCATATAGATTTTATTTCCCTTCAAAATGACCGAGCCAGAAAATCAGCAGAATCAGAAAACACTGAATCAGGTGGAGAAAGTAACCAAGCCAGAAAATCAGCAGAAAACACTGAATCAGGTGGAGACCAGTGAAAAGCATCCTCATCCTGGGCGTGTTAAAGCAGGAAAAAAATTAGCAGAGTGGAACAGACAAAAAAAAATTAATGTTATAAAATATAACTCATCATGAAAACATAACGCCGCCAATGCCAGAACAAGTTGATTCAATGCCAGCTATAAAAACTCCATGTGATTCAAGGCCTACAGCACCAAAGTCTTCATGGTATATTGAACTTAAAACTGTTGCCATTTTTGGCGCCCTTGCTGCTGTGGGGGGCGGTTATTACGGTTATAAAATATATACACAATGGCAACAGAAACAAAAGCAATCAAAAAAATCTGAACCACTAAATACAGAAGACAACAGCACGCCAGAACCGTCAACAACAAAAGATCATTTTGATCCATTTCAGATGGAATAATATTTTAAGAACTTAATTTTAAATTTTTTTAATAAAAATAGATCATGGCGTATTATAAAATGATAAAGTCAATAAATAAAGACATGGAGTCTATAAAAGACATTTCCATAGACCAGAATTGTAATCAATGCGGTTGCTTAGGATGTAAGAACTTCATTAAGATCTATGCTAACCGATCTCGCGCAGAGAACGCCAAGCAAGATATTCTCAGTGATGACGCGTTTTTTGAGGCGTGTGTGTACTATATTAGACATCTGCTGTTTAAGACAAAAACATAGATTGTATTTTTTTGACAAGATAACTTGAATAAGAACTTGGTTGTACTTAGAGGATGACTTAGTTATGATCTTAGGTTAACTTGAGTAAGAACTTGAGGATGACTTGAGGACGACTTCAGTTAAGAACTTAGAAGTGACTTGGGGTGACTTGGGGATGACTTATGGATGACTTGAGAACAACTTGAGAATGACTTGAGTAAGAACTTGAGGATGACTTAGAAGTGACTTGGGGTAACTTCAGTTAAGAACTTAAAAGTGACTTGAGTGTGTGCATGCGTGGGGTGGGGCGGGCGGGGTGGGGTGGGGGTGTGCATGCGTGGGGTGGGGGCGGGTGGGGTGGGGGGTGTGCATGCGTGGGGTGGGGGCGGGTGGGGTGGGGGGTGTGCATGCGTGTGTGCGCGCACCTTTGATTATTTCATGTTTTCCTTCGGCCTATGTTGATAGTATGCGGCTTGTTATTTTCTCTGTTGGTGTGTGCCACCTCTGCCGGGGTCGCTTGGGTTAATGCCAAAGTTGCTCCTTGAAGAGCGGTTTTGGAGTGCGGCCAATTAACGTTTCTTCGCAACTCCACTCTGCCTGGGTCGCTTGGCTTAATGCCAAAGTTGCTCCTTCAAGAGCGGTTTTGGAGTGCGGCCAATGAACGTTTCTTCGCGACTCCAACCAAGTTTGGCCGCACAGTGTGTTCTCTGATCGAGTGGGGAGAAGGTGGTTAAGTTTTTGTGTCTACAAATTGTTATAGAAAGTGTACAATTAAATGGAATCAAAAGATGAGTGAACCCGGGAGTTCCCAGGAGTCTGACTTACTTAAGAAATAAAATCAGAGCAATCAACAGGACTTAGCCAAGAAATAGAAAGAATTGTGATCAGTGATGATGAAAATGAAGCCGCTGGTGAACCTATAGACGAATACAACAATAGAATTCAACAGCACCTTAACTATTATGCCGCTATTCAACAACATTGGAAAGAAGTGCAATCTGTTTTGAAGCGAAGAGGAATTAAAGAGGCGGAACGTTACAACAAGGAACATAAAAATCAGTTACCAAAGCAACCTGCTGCTGTCTTTCAGACAAGAAGGAAAAGAAAACGTGAAAAGCTTATACACTTATCAGGAAAAAATCTGTTAGAAAAACTAAGATTTTCGAAGGTTGAAGACAGGCTGTTAGTTGAAAACACACTGAATACAATTCCAGAGTATGATGAAAGCAAAACTGTTGAAGAAGTAGAAACAATCATCACCACAAGTCAAACAATACCTTGAATTGAAGGAAAATCAAAATCTAAGAAGCTATCTAGCATATGGCAAGTGGTTAGAAAGGCTGTGTGAATTGAACAGAAGAAATTTTTGTAACTTTGTAGAATCCCACTTGCAGCATTCTCTCGGGTGGATAAATAAACTGAGGAGAAACTACACGCCTGTTTGGAAAGTACAAGCAACTTTCAAAACTATCAATAACAGTTTCAGAAGCCATCTCTTTAACCGCCAAAATAAAATCTGCACTTCGAGAGAATCCTGCCTTGAAGCCGACTTGGAAGTGAATAACCCTGCTCGCGCTGAAGAATGGAAATAACAGGTAAGATTATCTTTTCTCTCGAATATTTATTTACCATTTAACTCACGTTTGTTTACCAGTATAGTTAACGCACCCAAACGTACACACACCAACAGAGAAATAACAAGGCACATACTGTCAGCATAGGCGTGAAGAAAGTATGTAGCATTGTTTGGGTGTTGTCGTCATTGACAACTAATTGACTGTGTGCTGTGCTCTGTGTAAACGAAGCCCTCTTGTCTGCGCCGGTCGTAAGGCCTAGCATAAATTAAGTGATCAGGTTTCAACCTAATGGTGGGTCTCTGCAGTATTCTGATAGTGCGGATTCCTTAGGCAGGTCAACAATTAGCAATTAAAGGCTTACCTGCCTACACCGTTTGTGTACGGGGTGCGTTCAGCGACTAATGCTTTTCCCTACGTTACTCTATGGGGATGTGTTCAGCCCCTGCTGCTTTCCCCTACGTTACTCTCTGAAAAGTTTGTAGATAATCGTTATTTTTTTGGTTATTGAAGTCTTACTTGTCAGAGAACGGAGAAATGCAGGTTCTAGAGTCGCCCGGTCGAAACTGGTTGAGACCGGGTGAGCTAGAACCTGCATTTCTCCGTTCTCTACAGTGAACCACGGTTGTGTCGGCCTGTTAGATACCACAACTATAACCTCTGCATGATTTCCCTGGATCTTCTGCAGCACCCGTTCTTTGATGCTGAACGGTGGAAATGCAGACCACTGTAAATGCTCCAAAGAGATGGAAAACGCATCAACCGCTTCAGCTTCTGGATTCAGCCAGTACGAAATACATCGCCGCATTTGAAACTTCAATCTGGAAGCAAAGAGGTCAATTTCTGGAGAAGCTCTAAGCTGGTGGAAGGCAGACGGCAGAGCCTGCCAATCAAATTTTTTCTCTGCGTCAGTGTTCTGACGTTTGGACACCTCGTCAGCTAAGCTCTTCGACTTTCCTGGAATGTGTGCTTCACTGATCCAGATATTCTTAGAAATACACCATGACCACATTGTAAATGGGATGTCATTACAAGCGTCTGAATGACTTGTTCCCAGCTGACTGCTGTTGTATTGTCCATCATCATCCAGACATGTTTGTGTTGCAGCTTTCCCTAAAATTACTGCAAAGCAAGTAACACAGCTTTCAATTCTAAATAATTAATGTGAAAAACCCTTTCATACGGCAACAATTGTCCACCTCAGCCTGTACTTTCACACTCAAACCCCCAGCCTGTGCCACTAGCATCAGTGAAGACACTTATATCTGGTCCAGTACTGCAAATGTCATTCTGTGTTTCTGTCACATTTAAAACCCACCATTTAAGTTCCTCTTTACTCTCTTTAAACCACTGCATGAGTTGGAGTTGGTCAAAGTCACCTCTATTCCTCTTCAAAGCTAAGCTGGTCTGTGATTGGGACTTGTTCATCACAGATCCGCAAAAACTGTTTGTTTACATGTAGTCTGATGCCACTGCGTCTGTACAGCAAAATCTTACGCGAAACGTGACCCGAGAAAGCCACCACATTGGCGCAATGCTTTAGCCGCAATCAAGTAACCCGTTCACAGCGCGCACGTACGCAGTCACCGCCTTGATGACAGTTCTTTGGATATGCTGCTCGGCCAGGAGAAACGGTCCACCTTTCACCCCCCCTCCCCCCTTATGAATTTGTCGTATGTATTTTTGGTGTGCTTTAGGGTGTATAAATCACTAAAAAGTATGTTAACGTCAAAAATCGTGGGACTCACTGTCCCTTCTGTCTTAATTTTGAAGGGTACCCATCTGAGGTAGAGAACAGGAAAAGGGGCATTCTAACTCACCCTAGCCCTCACCTAGGTTCGGGCTAGGGCGACCTAGAATGCCCCTTTTCCTGTTCTCTGACAAGTAAGACTTCAATAACCAAAAAATAACGATTATCTACAAACAGACATACTGTGTAGGGTTATCCGTTTTGAAAACTAATTTACTAAACTTTTCAGATTTCAGTTTTTGCTTAATCCTATGTTTTCCTAATCATTTTCGCGCATACAGTCATTTTCAATAACATCATTTTTGCGCAGACGGTCATCAAACTAAGACTTGGCTGAGACACTGTGCGAACAACCCTAATTAGAGGGCTTGGGGTTTGTGGCAGGCAGTACTAACCCGCAACATTCTTTTACTGACTGTCAGAGACACACTCACACACACACACACACACACACACACACACACACACACACACACACACACACACATACACACAGAGACACACACACACACACAAACGCGCGCGCGCGCACACATACACACTCACATACACACAACACACACACATCACACACACACACACACACACACACACACACACACACACACACACACACAACGCACACACACACTTTCTCTCTCTCTCTCTCTCTCACACACACACACACACACACACACACACACACACACACACACACACTCACACAAACAGACGCACACACACACACACACACACAGGCACACAGGCACACTATTTATTCTGCAAACAAACTGTCAAACCAAAAAATCAATACTGCCACACCTCCTCCCCCCTCTTCTCCCCTCCTCTTGACCCCACTTCCTCCAGCCCAGCTGCACCATTGCAACATATGACATCAGCCTTCTAAAACCCTTCACTCCGTTCCCACGGCTGAACTTGGAAGAGGTCGGCTCTCTTTTCAGTTACTGTCAACCTCTGTCAGGGACACGGGTGTTAACGACCCTGCTCTGCACGTCACGGGCGCCTCACCTGACTAGGTTAACCCACAAATTCTTTCATGACTGTGGACGGAGGACGGTTTACTGTGCTGTGGGTGTGTTATTCTATATAAACCGGTTTACTGAAGACAGAATTGTGTATGTTAAAGGTTTGTTGGTTCCAAGGAAATGAAAACGTTGAAGGCAATAATAGTGACAAGATACAAGCCAGTTTTAATACGTGTTTGGCTAATCGATGAGATGGTTCCTTATCTAAACAATAATGGCGCTCGCTGCATTGTTTGAAAGTCGGCAGAAGCAAAACAATTCATCACGCGTTACTGGGATGTGGTGGAAAGACGCGGTGTTTGTTTTTCATGTGAAAAAAAAGGTGTTTGTAAGGCATGCCTTACATATAACTGCGACCAAAAAATCAATAAAGCACACCTGGCGGCGCGTTAGCGATATGTTCTTGATGTCCACGTGTCAATCCCACTTTGTGGCCGCCACGTTAGAAAGACCGTTTGTATTGTCATTTTAATTGGCGGCGTGAAGGTGTGTGTGTTGTAGTTGAGAAATATTTTACCAGGTTTTTGTGCAGGTTGGTTTGTGTATATAGTCATTTGATCATGGCAGAACAAAGGACAGTGGGAGATTGCTTAGCTGACATTACTGACGAGCATGTTGAGTACCATGCTACATATTTGTTAGTGATTGGAAGAGTGAGAGCGGCAGGCCCATAATCAAGTAAGAAAACTATCCTGCCTCCCTAGGCTCCAAAAAGAAAAGCTATCTGAATTGTATGGAGAGCTAGAAAAAAACCAAAAGATGTCACCAGAAGAACGCCAATCCATTTCTTGAAAACTATAGTGGTTGTTGTTGGGGGGGATTGACAGTTAGGAAAGAAGTTTTCGTTTTTTGGAGCAGAGGAAAAAACGTCTATTGCGTGTTGCTATTGATAAATGATGGAGGGTATAGACAGTTCAAAGGAGGAAGCTACAACATTGTGATTATAACTTGAATATGGTGGCTTTTAGAACAGACCTTCAAGCCTCCTTTTCCCAAGAAAAAGGACAGTGGAGGCGCATACCGCAAAAATGGGATGTAAGTGCGTTGAAAGAGCAATGTAGGGATTATCCCCTTCATTTTCTGCCAAAATAAGAGAGATTGTCGTTTGTGAATCCATATGCTTAATTAAAGGGATATTCTTCAGTTTGTCTTTCTTTCATAGAAAGTCTACGGCTATGTGGATGGATTTTGAATTTATGTTTTCATGCAGGTGAGGAGATTAGAAATTTATTGGATACTCCCTCAAGAGCCCAATACAACTCAAACAACTCCTCTCAAGTCCGCAGCAGTGAGAGAAACCTGCGCTCCACCATAGAGCGGTTTATAGGTCACAGTGGGCAGCCGTTTCTTCAGCGCTCCACCCTTGAGGCGGTCAAGGTCACAGTGGCAGACGTTTCTTCAGCGGCTCCACCCTAGAGCGGTCAAAGGTTATCAGCCGTGAGATTAGACTTTTTTTTTGTGCTTCGTCGCTTTTGCGTCTACGCTTCATGCTTCAACGTCCTGCTTCTACGCCCTGTTAACAAACTTTTAGGTGCCTTTTTAGGCAGGCGCCGGGTGTTTTTTTGTTTTATTCACAGGCTCTTTTTATAAAAGCTCTGCCAAAGCAGTATTTTACTTTAAAAAAAACAAAAAACATAACTCTGCCATGCCAGTCCCAAGTGATGAAAAAAGAGGAGGGGTGTGGTATAAACTTTTTTTTTGTGCGAGAAGGAAGTTAAATGCACTTGGTGGCGGCTTGGAACTTGCCACCAAAAGAGCCAATGCATCACAAACGCAAGACTGTCTCTGCACCAAGTGGTGTTATACTCATGTACATACTATAACAGCTCTGTGTACACCACAACACACTCCACCCCAAGTCACCCCTAGTTCTTAATTATGTTTTTAATTAAGTCACCCAAGTTCTTAATTAAGTTTTTATTAAGTTACTTCAAGTTCTTAATAAGTTCTTGATTAAGTTCCTTGATTAAGTCCACCTCATGATCATACATAAGTCATCCTTTAAGTACAACAAGGGTTCTTATTCAAGTATCTTATAATTATCAAAAAAATACAATACTATGTTTTTTTCTTAAATAGTAGATGTCTTAATATAGTACACACACAGCCATCAAAACACGTCTGTCATCGTTTGAGGATGTCTTGCTCAGCGTTCTCTCTGCATAGGATGCTTAATGAAGTTCTTACATCCTAAGCAACCGCATTGATTACAATTCTGGTCTATGAAATGTCTTTATAGGACTTCCATGTCTTTATTTATTGACTTTTATTCATTTTATAATACGCCCTGATCTATTTTATAAAAAAAATTAATTTTAAGTTCTTAAAATATTATTCATCTTGAAATGGATCAAAAATTGATCTTTTGTTATTGGGTGCTGGGTGCTGTTGTTTATGTGTATTTGCGGTTCAGATTTTTTTGATTGCTTTTTTGTTTTGGCTGCATTGTTTATATATTTTATAAACCGTAATAACCGCCCCACCACACAGCAAGGGCGCCAAAAATGGCACACAGTTTTTAAGTTCATTATCCTTGAAGGCTTTGGTGCTGTAGAGCTTGAATTACATGGAGTTTTAATTGCTGCATTGAATCAACTGTGTTCTGGCGTTGGCGGTTGTTATGTTTTCTTTAGAGTTATATTCTGTAACATTATTTTTTTTTGTTGTTCCAACTCTTGCTACATTTTCTTCCTGCTTTTACACGCCAGGATGAGGATGACTTTTCACTGGTCTTCCACAGATTCAGTGTTTTCTGCTGATTTTCTGGCTTGGTTACTTTCTCCACCTGATTCAGTGTTTCTGATTCTGTGATTTTCTGGATCGGTCCCTTTTGAAGGGAAATAAATCTATATGATTAAAAGATATGATTCCATGATTAATGGCGATAACAATGTCCATATCTAATCAGTATAAATGACATCTAGAGACTCTAATGACATTGTTAAATGGATCTTGCGTTTAATCAACGTATAGATCTTGTTCTGGAATCAATGGGAGCACATCTACGACTATTTTAGTGTACAACTAAGAACGTTGGCCCACACTTTTCACCATCTAGACCCCAGCTGCGCTTCATACCGGTTATGATACTTTAAAAAGTCTTGCGGCGACATCTGTTGAATTGTTCAATGCTGAATTCAGTTCGAGGAATGTTTTGTTTTTCCACACGCCGCCAAAGTATACAACCTTCTCCTTTTGGGGCATAACGCTTGGCCATCAACTTGGTCAGTCATAAGTCCAGAAGTTTAGGCTGCCTTTGTAGCTGTAGTAGATCCATCACTGTTCATTGTTTTTTATTATTTAATGATTTTATTTTCTAAAATGTGCACGAAAAAACTGTTGCAACCTTGTATACCCTTCTGCCTGTTATTGGAGGTCTAAGTGTAGGGATAATCAATGCTTGGTAAAAGCTTAGTTCAAGAATTAAACCCGCAGATTTGGCAAATAGACTTTGAGGATTCAGCAAAGCTAATTGCGTTCATTGCAGCTTCGTTTGCTACGAAAGATTTTCTAGTCAAGCAAGGAAAAATTCCCAGACAGTATAAATATGTAGAAAAAAAAATACATTTATAAAAAAATGCTTCAACTCGTAATGATGATAGGGCGCGCGCTGTGGTTAATGCGCTCGCTTTTAGTGCGAAGTATTACGCATTTAGTAAACTGCGAGATGAAGGCGATAGAGAAAAAAGACATAACAAAGGTGGAGACAACTAGCCGCAGCACAAGATTCGCTATGAAAAGCAGAGAATTGAGCAGTTAGATTTGATTAAAATACCAACACTGAAAAAACAGGGGCTTGCAGCTTACACATTAAAGATGTTGATCAAGCATATAAAACATTATTATCTTGTATCAGGCAAAACCAATCGAGCATTGCCCCCACCAAAATTCAGTGACTTTGATCAATCCCATCAAGAAAAACAAAAGATGCAAAGAATGGGGGTTTATTGTCTTTGGTATGACCGTTGTGTATTGTGTTGCGTTATAATTGGCTGAGTAAAAAATGAACAAAATCTATTTTCACCCAAAGTATTGGAAGAAGGGATCACAGCATTAAAAGGCTAAGCCAGCAGCGGAGTCAGTGAACAAAACAGCAAAAGAATGGTTATCTAATCAAGCGAATTGGCTAATTTATTTACCTGCGGCCTAGGCGAATTACAGAGACACAATTTCGTGAACAACAATCCGAACGAACCCATCAAATGACCTTCTATATTTTCCCTCTGATAACAATTAGTCGAAAAAGATTTAATACGCCCATTCAGTCATTGACGTAGCATCAGATACAAAGATGGCGGTTCCATTACACAAAGAGTGACTTCTGCTGTTGCTGTTTGCGAGAAACTGATTTACCAAGAGGCCGTAATCTTATCCTCGCAAGATTCAGTCGATGATGGAAATGATTTATCAAGGGCAAGTGATCCAATTATTGTTGAAACATAGAGTTCCATTAAAGAGGCCATTCCAGGAGATTCACAGATAAAGGCCATTAGTTGAAAACTTTAACAAAAACAGTTAGCCGAAAGACCTTTTCTCCTACCAGTATCACAGAGAGTGATGACATTCTCGCATCACAGAATGGGTCAGATGACGCCCTCAGTTTGCGCGCAACGCATTGGATAATGAAGAATTTAAAGGACTAAAACCAGTACAAGAATCAAAGAAAAAAAATAAATGTTGAAGTAGAGTCTTCATCCGGCAAAATTTTAACGTTTTGGTTTAAAAGTAAGGTACCTTTATTACCGGGAAGAAGAGAAGGGGAACACTCGCATAGGGCATACCGGATCCAGTTTGGGAGTGTTGAGTCCATATGAAATAAAAAGAAATTGTAAAAAATGAATCCGACCCGTGTATTATTACGAGAACTGACACATACAAAACAGCCAGCTCCTCAAAGATGATTTTGTGAAAGAAGAACTGCAGATAATCCCACCAGACACAGTTCCGCCTCTTAATAATGTACGTAAATATATTTGAGTTTAAAATGGAAGCTCAGAAGGAAGCGAGAATGAAACAAGAAGGTAACGGAGAGACCTTGAAAATGATCGGGAATCATTTGTTGCGTGTAATGCTTTTAAGGAAACATTTTCGAG
>CM031628.1:11636404-11657914 GCA_018398815.1 Conus ventricosus | reverse complement strand
GCACTTGCTAAGAGTCATCGTCGAAGTGTTGAGAAGTCTGGCAGCCTGCCCTGGCCTCCATTTGAAAAACAATTCTTCTGCAGTCGGTTCATTCCGAGTGAACTGCACAAGTTTCTTCAATTTCTATTTGGGGAAAGTCAGCAATCCAATCCGAAAGAGTACAGCACATTGTGTCTTCAATAGGCCAGGACATCTGCAGGGCCATCACAAACGGTCGATGGACTCAACCCACACGTGTGTTGGTCTGCATGACCTTGAGGCATTTATTTTGAAGTGCCGAACTTATCACGCTCATGCACAGGCTTGGACATTGTGAACACTACACGTTCGCCTTGGAACTGGAGACAGCTATCGGGAAAGCTTTGGAAGAAACCTCAAACGTGCTCAGCACACAGATCGCAGTAAAGCCGATAACGCCATCTGTATTCCACTCTGAGTTTGACAGCTTTGACCAATATCTGAATGTAGTCCACGGCCTGAGTTCCGTTCAGACAGCACATGGCATCATGCTGCAAGAAGCTAAAGGGACTGACCATGGTGGAATGTACCGCGTGATGCCATCCATTACAAGAACTGGTGAGCAATCTCTGCATTTGACACAAGAGGATTTACCATAGTGCTTCGTAACCCATCGGAAAAACCTACCTTTTGCAATTAGGCACTGGACATTTGATGGAGGTGAAGATGCTCTCAAGAAAGTTCAAAGTTCAAATCTCCACAGGATTCTTATCCGGAAATACACTAGCATGTCAGATCAGGAAATACCAGCGTGGGCTGGCTTCATTTCACAGTGTGGGCAGAACCCGGCAAAGAAGACGACATTGGACTATTGCCCTGTGATCCATCACCCAATCACTGAGAACAAGACAGTCCAGGAGTGCTTGCGACTTGCAAAGGAGGCCATAAGAAGGGTTGGACAAGAGTACGTTATCACTACGTTTGATCTTGGGGTTTGTATGAAAGCCTACCCGATCGTCTGGAACCAACCTGACCGGTAGAAGAAGCATATCATTCTGATCGGTGTTTTCCACCTTGCCTGTGCGTACCTCAAGATGCTTAGGAAAAAGCTGGATGGTTCTGGGTTCGGAGATATCTTTCTGGAGGCAGGCCTGATCTCTTCTGGTTCTCTGCAACGGGTGCTGTCTGGCAAACATTATGAATGAGCATTGTTCTGCCATAAGACAATGCTCGAGAGTCCAGAACGCTTGCTGCTGAAAGATATCTTGAAATCAGAGATGAAGACACGTCATTTCCGACACTGTCAGAAGACAGCATGATCAAACTCCAGACAGCCTCATGTTTCTTCTCAAAAGAGACGTTGACTGAGCTTCAGCAAGATGAAGCTATCGCCAGTTTCATGGCAGAGTACGAACAGTTCAGAGATGGAGTCAGAGAAGGAGCCTTTGGTACATCGATCATGTATGGCTTGTCCTAGCGCTCCTTGTGGCTGTCAAAATCAACGACTTCCTGCTCTACGCACAAACGATGTCCCCAATGCCAGACCTCTTCTTCAGTTTTGGTTGACTACGTGCGCTACCTGACCTTCTTCTCAGTCCTTTTTGGCAAACATTGACTTGTCACGGGGTCTCACGGGACCGTGTCTGACCAGGAGGCCTACCAAATATGGGTCAGGACAACCCATGAGAGGTCAAAGTATCTTCATGCAACTCTCCACATGGCTGGCACGGCACAAAGTGATGAGGTTGGCAGTAGACATCTTGACTTGCGTCCATCTGAGATACTGAAGAGCGAAAGCAACGTCATGAAGACTCAGGATGCATTCAAAAGTTTCATCGATCCTTTCTGTAAGGAAGCCTCGGTCAAACTCATCGCCCTGTCATCTGGAACATCTGTCCCAGCCGGGGTTCAGTATGACGTGTTGAGGGCAGAAAAAGCTGGCAAAGCTGCGTTCATTACGCAGAGACTGATGGCAAATGACCATTTCCTTGAATCAGTCAAGCGGTTAAACCTGAAAACGATGGCATCGATGAACAAAACCGTCCACATGAAGGTTACCAAGAAGAAGGTTGTGGAATACAAACAACAAAGGAATCTTGCCTTTCATCTCCTTGTGAAGGCACAGGAAGCAGGTGTTCAACTCGATCTAAAACAGTTGATGACACACCAGCTTTCTCCTGTACCTTACAGTATTGCCACTGCTGACAATTTCCTTGCCAAGACCGACAAAGCAAAAGGGTTAAACTACCTCACCAAAGATATGGAAGATGCTGCTCTAACTCCCCATGACGCGACACTGGTTGTGATGGATGGCAATGCAGTGTTTCACTGTTTGCAACAGCTTCCTTCCAGTTTCAGGGAGATCAACCAGATGATATTTGACATGCTGCCAAAGGGAATGGACGTGATGTTCAATACAGACATGTAAAAAACGACTCGAGCAAAGCTAGGGAAAGGAAAAGGAGGCACAGGTGATAAGATCATCGTGAAAGGAGAAAGATCTAAGCGTCTTGCAGACTGGAAGACGTTTCTGTCAAACGCCGAAAACAAGAAGCACCCAGCCAAGTATTACCCCACGTTTGGAGCATTCACCCACTCAAGCACATACTGTTAGTTAGGCAGAATCATCATCTACCACTGCAGATATGAATGCGTATCTCCCCCTATTTCTTCAATCTAAGACATTAGAGCAAGCTTTGTTTATAATTCAATATTTCTTGCAGTCATTGCAACACCAAGCTGCTCTGCAAGTTGCTGGAATGGTGCTCGGTACTTATCCTTAGAATTTATTAGTTTGTTGTATTTTAGTCCCTTGCGGATTCATTCCAAGAACTGGCCCTCAGCACTTGTGTCTTAGAGGATATCTTTTTTATATTTTTTACTTTTCACAAGAAATGTAGCTCGTTTTGCTCTTTCATGATTTTCTTTAGCTTCTTAGATGGCACCTTTGGTTGTTTTTTTTTGAAAACTCAACAAACATACTACGGTATTGCACACCATCCTTTTCTGGGATTGTATTTTTCTTCAAACTGAAAAGGCAGAGGAGTCAAATTACCACTTTCCGCGGTCACTGAGGAGAAACAACCAAGTTTCGAAATATCGGTATATGACCAGGAGTTATATGTTAGTGAGTTTCCTCCCTATTGGAGGATGTCTCCCCCTTGGAGAATATAAGCTTGCTGAAGGCTCATTTTGAGAAGCATTATTTTATTTTTCCCCATTCACCACTCAAGCACATACTGTTAGTTAGGCAGAATCATCATCTACCACTGCAGATATGAATGCGTATCTCCCCCTATTTCTTCAATCTAAGACATAAAAGCAAGCTTTGTTTATAATTCTATATATATATATATTTCCTATTGATGAAATGTTTTATACTCAACGTTTTATTTTAAGTTAAAACATTTTAATTCATGTGCCTTTTCCCTACGTATACATTTGTGATTTGTGTTCAGGATCTGAGGGTGGAGAATGCGAGCTTTTTACTGTTACAGTCTGTCCCCCTGACGAAGGCAATATAGCCGAAATTTGGGATATTTTATCTTGTTTGTTTGGATTTTTTATCTACTTTGACTGTTTATATATATATATATATATATATATATATATATATATATATATATATATATTTTATATATATAAAATATATATATATATATATATAATGCTGGAGCAATTACGTATGGGGGAAAAACAAGTGTAGGTTACAATTCTTCCATCATTATAGCAATGACCTGGCAAAGATATGAAATTAAAAAAAAGTTATTATAAAAATGAAAGCCCTTCACTAGATGCATGAGGAACCATTCGCAATCTCTCTGGAAGGCAGATCAATATGTATCGCCTGCTCCTAGGCCTTTCGTCTGCTGGATCGACCTCATCAGGGAGAAACGGCTGATTGTGTCTGTGCTCTTGCGTCAAATAGAGACACACCACAGTCCGTAATTCTGTGGTGTTCTCACCACCAGGGTTCAAAGAAGAATCCAACAGCACCCCCAAAGCAGCCAGCGAAAGGTAGTAGAATGAAATAAAACGAAAGTGTGGAGAGGTAAAAAGTTGCTGAAAAACTAAAAACATTATGCAAACAGTATAAAATGTAGGGGACAATCTTTGAGCCTATGCTTGAGGGTCCATTTAAGGATGCAAGGGAGATCCAAAAAAAAAGGAACAGTCTGAGTGGTCAGCTCTGCCGTTCAATACCCAAGCATTGTCAGCAGCTAAGAATTGTTAGAACAACCTTTACTTGGGTCTCCTAAGAGATGCAATCGCCCACCGACTGACCAAACAATATATAATTTTATATATATATATATATATATATATATATTATATATATATATATATATATATATATATATATATATATATATAATTGTTAAAATAAGTATAAAAAAGGAAGATTAAAATACTCTAACAAATTTGTTTCAAGCTGGGTGGCTTATCTTCAGGATGTTGCTCCCCAAGGGGTTGAGCACTTTTAGAATCGTTTTAGGCTGTGCAACTACATTGATATATATATATATATATATATATATATATATATATATATATAATATATATATATATATATATATATATATATATGAAACAGAAAGTGCACATAAACTTTTTTGTCAATAACAGACCAATATGAATTTGTAAAAGAATTAAATTTTGTGTCGAAGCCAAATAGAGGGTAGGGGAGATAACCAGGCGACAGAGGACAGCAGAATAGGCCCATGGTGATGTGGCATAGCTCAAAGAGACTGTTCTTTGAATCTGTGGTGCACTTTGTTTCTAATAAGTTGCACAGTTTTTGAGAGAGACGGTTTATTTGTCCTTCAGATTCTTCTTCCTCAAGTCAAACAGCTTTGTGATCCATACCAATTTGCATACAAAGAGAACAGAAGCATAATAATGCGATAATCACTCTTTTAGACCAAGCATTCATACATCTTGAAAACAAAGATTCTTTGGTGTGCATCCCGTTTATTGATTTCTCATCAGCTTTTATTACTATCCAACCACACATTATGGCAAAGAAACTCCAAAAGTAATTGGTCAACCCAAAATTGATTTTATTGATCGTGAACATTTTATTCAACAGGTTACAGTGCGTACGCTTTGAGGGAAAATATCCATGAGCAAGAATCACATTGACTATGCATCTCAAGGCACCGTTCTCTCCCCTGTATTTAAAAAAAAAACTCTTTATTCAGATGATTGTACTGGTTCTTCTGTCACTCATGTCATAAAGCACTCAGATGACTGCTCTAGAAAACCTGTCAAATTCAGATACCATTTATTTTCAAGAGGTGGAACGTTTTCGTACATAGTGCAAAGAGAACTGTCTAGATTTGAATGTTAGCAAAACGAAGGAGATGGTAATCGATTTTCGAAGAAACCCAGCTTCTGTCCCTCACGTGTATATCGAAAACACCAAAGTGGAACGTGTAAGTGAATTAAGTATCTGGGTACCATTTTAGATGAGAATTTGCATTTCAATGCAAATGCCCATCTTATCTACAGAAAATGCCAATCTAGAATGTACTGTCTTCAGAAACTTTGGACTCCTGCTGTTAAAAGGGACATCTGAAATAATGTTTCTATCGTTGATTTGTAGAATCAGTGCTGTCCTATATATAATTACGGACTGTGGTGTGTCTCTACTTGACGCCATGAGCACAGACACAATCAGCCGTGTCTCCCTGATGACTCCGATCCAGCGGACAAAAGGCCTAGGAGCAGGCGATACATATAGATCTGCCTTCAAAGGGATTGCAATGGTTCCTTCATGCAGCTAGTGAAGGGTTTTCATGTTTAGAATATACATTTTCCCATTTTCTTCATCTTCAACCACCCCCCCCCCCCTTTTTTTTAAAATTTCAAATCTTCGCCAAATCATTACTATAATGATGAAAGAATTGTTAACCTGCACTTGTTTTTCCCCCACTACCTAATTGTTCAGCATTACATTGTTTGGTGAATCAGTGGGTGATTGCATCTCTTACGAGATCCAAGTAAAGGTTGTTCAACACAATTCTTAGCTGCTGACAATGCTTGGGTTATTGAACAGAAGAGCTGACCACTCAGACTGTTCCATATATTTTTTTTATCTCCCTTGCATCCTTAAATGGATCCTCAAGCTAGGCTCAAAGATTGTCCCCTACAGTTTATACTGTTGCATAATGTTTTTAGTTTTTCAGCAACATTTTTTCCTCTCCACACTTTCCTTGTTTTATTCTACCACCTTTCGCTGGCTGCTTTCGGGGTGCTGTTGGATTCTTTTTTGAACCCTGTGGTGAGAACACCACAGAATTACAGACTGTGGTGTGTCTCTACTTGACGCCAAAGGCACAGACACAAATGAGCTGTGTCTACCTGATGAGTCTGATCCATCGGACGAAAGGCCTAGAGCAGGCGATACATATAGATCTGCCTTCCTTCGGGATTGCAATGGTTCCCTCATGCAGCTAGTGAAGGGTTTTGATATTTAGGATATACATTTTCCCATTTTGTTCATCTTCAACCCCCCCCCTTTTTTTGTTCTAAATTTCAAATCTTTGTCAAATCATTACTATAAGGATGGAAGAATTGTTAACCTGCACTTTGTTACCGGAAAGTGGTAACTTGACTCCTCTGCCTTTTTGGTTTTAAGAAGAATGCTATCCCAGAAAAAGGCTGGTGTGCAATAACCATAGTATGTTGTTGAGACTTCAAAAGAACAAGAAAATGTAGCTTGTTTTGCTCTTTCATGATTTTTTTTTTGCTTCTTAGGTCGCACCTTTGGTTGGTTTTTTGAAAACTGAACAACCTACCACGGTTATTGCACACCCGCATTTTTCGGGGATAGCATTCTTTTTTTTTTTTTTTTAATATGTTTTTTCCTCCTCTTCATCCCTCCACTCTACAGTTCCTTCACTTTCTTCCCTTCCTCACGCACTCATCCTTCGACATGGATTTAACAAACAATTTGACATAAGCATGTCCAGTACATGTAAGGATGTATAGTTATAAACAATAAATGATTATGAATAGTAAATATACAATTGTTACAATCTGGCAATTTTTCTTTGTGTTTTACTCAGTTTGAATGAGTGGGGGGGGGGGGGGGGAAGGAGAAAAAAAGCAGTAGTTACAAGGAGGTTTGTTTTTCATTTTCAGTTACAAACAGACTGACAAACACAAAACATTATAGTGACAAAACAGTAATACTAAGTATCAATTTGAGAAAATAACATGCACCCACACAATGTACATACACACACACACACACACAACACACACACACATACACATACGTATGTACACATATACATACACATGTATATATGACTATACATACACACACCTGCATACACATACACACATATATACACATACATATACATACACATATACATAATGCAAATACACATACCAATACATATACAAATGCACGACTACAACACAGAGGCGAAAGGACACACACGCGCACACACACACACACACACGCACACACATACACACAGGTAAAGGACAGGAGAGAGTTCTTAGTTGATTATCATAGATGATACAGCATATATATAAATACATGATACTCTTATCGCTAGTATCAGTTGAAGTTGTATCTATACATAGTATAGTTTTTGTGTAGTAAGTTACGTGGAGTGAAACAAGTTAGAGTATGATGAGACCTCTTCGGAATGCTCGAGGTAGGTATCTACAACTTCCTCTTTTCTTTTCTTTTCTTCTTTCACGGCATGCCACACACAGCTTATATAATATGATAGGAATCGACTAAGTACTGTAACATAGTATAAATATTGAAAACAGATTGCATGATTGATAATAACCATAACAGAGAAATACAAAAAAATTTGAAAAAGAGTAATAAAATAAAATTCTTTGACCGCAGCCATAGGGCTCTATCCAGTTTTGTTAATAAAAAGAAACCGTATTTCAAAGATCAAGAAAAAAGTGTGAATAAGGCAGCCAACTTTCTTCAAATTCTCTATATGTGTTGTTCAAAAAAGATACATATTTTTCTGATTCCAATCTGTTTCTAAGAAATGTTATGAACAACTGGACATTTGGGTGTATATTTTGCAATTTTGTCTTGTATATATAAAATTTAGCCAGAAGCAGAATAAAATCTAGAGGCTTATCTGTTGTAATTTTTTTTTTTACTCCGAACAAAACTAATTCTTTATCAATTTGAAGGTAATCACAATGTGGACATTTTTCCTTAAGCAAATGTTCAAAACCGGTCCAAAATCTGTTGACAATAGCACAATCATACAACATGTGTGAAATGCATTGCTCATCCATATTACAAAAGTTGCAAATAGGGGAATCGGTAATTTTAATCCTGAACAAATATCTCTGAGTGGGGAGTAGTCTATGTAATAGTCTGGTTTGAAACCATCTGAGCTGTACATCTTTGGTAGTTTTATAATAATGTGAAAAAATATGCTTCCAGCTCAGAGTTTCAAACAAGTTGTTCCATTTTTGACTGCTGTTGGAATAGCATCATTCCATTTAAAATGGTCTGCACATGTTTATTGCCCTTATAAATAAAGGACCATGTCATCGTGTCTAAAGTTTTGTATCTGTTGGTTAAACTACATTTAACTTTTGACAATATGTTCGGACTGCGTCGACAATACCTTCATACAATATAAAATTGGTTCTAATACCTGGGTACTTAAGCAGAAATTGGTTATATGTAAATAAACTGACCATTATCATTAATTATATTTTTTACATAGAAAATGTCATAGTCACACCATTCTACGCACCCAAACTACCCTTCGTCCCCGTATAAATTAATGTTGTAATGAATACATTCAGACATGAATTCATGCACAGAAGATACACAACATTTTGTACATAGTTTTTTGTAATGTTTTACAACATCCTTCCAGAATGGTTTCCAACATTTTCAATAATAATATTAGCATATTCGGCTCCAAAATGTTTAAATGTCCTAACCTAGGGAACATATTAAGGGTAAAATCCTTCACTCAGAATCAGAGTTCAGTCTCCTTAACCAAGATATCTTCATAGAAGACAAAAAGTTTCCAACATTCAGCATCTTCAATCCACCTTCAAAGTACTGTTTTTCAACCACAGACGTTTTGATTTTGCCTTGTTTGCCATTCCACAAAAACATGTACAGTTCTTTTTCTAAAGATTTCAAGAAATAGTCTGGTGGGTCAGGCAAATTAATTAATAAATAGATAATTTTTGAAAACACTAAGGTTTTAATAACAGTTATTTTTCCATACGGAGTAATCTGTCTTTTTTTCCAAGACGCTAAAACGCGTCTGATTGAAAAAAGTTTGTCCTCGTAGTTTAGTTGTACAATAGTGTCAGTGTTGGTGGAAAATGTAATGCCAAAACCTTAAAAGGGGCCTGGGTCCCAAACAAAATTCTTATCACGCATATATTGCATGCCAGAATTTTTTCTGCTACCTATCCAAACAACTTGGGTTTTGTCAAAATTTATTTTTAGACCAGAAATATTTTGCAAATCTTGTAAGGGGATGTACTGCTTCAATAAATGACTTTTCTGATCCATCAAGGCACAATGTTGTGTCATCAGCAAATTGGGATAGTAAGTTTACTTTATTTTTAATTTTAATTCCTTTAATGTTCACATTACGGCGGATCATGAGAGACAATATTTCCGCACAGATTAAATACAAATAAGTGAGGCAGGATCCCCCTGTCTGACTCCTCTTTCTATTGAAAACCAAGGAGTGTATTGGCCATTGACCGAGATACAGGTAGAAATTTGGTTATAAAAAAGTCATTATCCATTTAATAATGTCTGGGCCAAATTTAAAAAAATGTAAGCATTTTAGTAGAAAGGACCAAGACACACTGTCAAACGCCTTTTCAAAATCTACTACTAATAACATGCCTGGAATATTTTTATTTTCAGTGTACAACAATGTATCATAGAGTAACCTGATATTTTCGCCAATGAAACGGCCCTTTAGAAAACCTTTTTGGCCTTCATGAATAACACTTGGTAAAACTCTCTTGAGACGGTTAGCAATACAAGCTGAAGCGATTTTGTATGTAGTATTCAAAAGGGAAATAGGGCGCCAATTTTTAATAAATCGTTTAGGTTTCCCTTCTTTAGGATACATTATTATAGTTTCCTTGCCGCTGGGGTCGTTGACATTTGACCTTTGTCAAAACTCTCGTTGATAGAACGCACAAGGAAAGAGCCAATATCAATAAAGAAAAACTTAAAAAATTCAACAGTAAAGCCATCAGGTCCTGGACTTTTAAAATTTTTCATATTTTTCAAAGCACAAGCAGTTTCCTGAAATGTTATTAAGCCTTCGATAGCATTCTTCTTACAACCGAAAAGGCAGAGGAGTCAAGTTCCCACTTTCCGCGGTCACTGAGAGAAACAATCAGGTTTCGAAATACCGATATCTGACCAGGAGTTATATGTTAGCGAGTTTCCTCCCCCATTGGAGATTATCTCCCCCTTGGAGACTATAAGCTTGCTGAAGGCTCATTTTGAGATATTATTCGCCATCCACCCTCTCAAGCACATTCTGTTAGTTAGGCAGAATTAACTACCACTGCAGATATCAATGCTCATCTCCCCCTATTCCTTCAATCTAAGATATAAGAGCAAGCTTTTTTTAATTGAATATTTCTTGCAGTCATTGCAACACCCAAACTGCTCTGTAAGTTGCTGGAATGGTGCTCAGTTACTTATCCTTGGAATTTATTAGTCTATTATAATTAAGTCCCTTGTGGATTCATTCCAGGAACTGGCCCTCAGCTCTTGTGTCTTAAGAGGATATCTTTTTATATTTTCTACTTTTCACAAGAAAATGTAGCTTGTTTTGCTCTTTCATGATTTTTTTTTTTTGCTTCTTAGGGTTGCACCTTTGGTTGGTTTTTTGAAAACTCAACAAACATACTGCGGTTATTGCACACCAGCCTTTTTCTGGGATAGCATTCTTCTTAAAACTGAAAAGGCAGAGGAGTCAAGTTACCACTTTCCGCGGTCACTGAGGAGAAACAATCAGTTTCAAAATACAGATATCTGACCAGGAGTTATATGTTAGTGAGTTTCCTCCCATTGGAGATTATCTCCCCCTTGGAGAATATAAGCTTGCTGAAGGCTCATTTTGAGAAGCATTTATTATTCCCTATCCACGCTCTCAAGCACGTACTGTTAGTTAGGCAGAATTAACTACCACTGCAGATATGAATGCTTATCCTCCCCTATGTCTTCAATCTAAGACATAAGAGGAAGCTTTGTTTATAATTGAATATTTCTTGCAGTCATTGCAATACCAAGCTGCTCTGTAAGTTTCTGGAATGGTGCTCAGTTACTTATCCTTGGAAATTATTAGTCTATTATATATATATATATATATATATATATATATATATATATGATTTTAGTACCCTTTGTTGGCTGCTTTGGGGGATGCTGTTGGATTCTCTTTTGACCCTTGGTGGTGAGAATACCACAGGATTATGGACTGTGGTGTGTCTCTACTTGACGCCAAGAGCACAGACATAATCAGTCGCGTCTCTCTGATGAGTCCAATCCAGTGGACGAAATGCGTAGGAGCAGGCAATCCAAATAGATCTCGATTCAGCAAGGATTACAATGGTCACCCCATGCAGCTAGTGAAGGGTTTTCATATTGATAATATATTGTCTGAATTTTATGTCCCCATTTTCTTCATCTTCAACCCTTTTTTATTTTCTTTTTTTTCCTGTTACGTTCAAATCTTTGACAAGTCATTTCTATTATGACAGAAGAATTGTTAGTCTTCACTTGTTTTCTTCCACTACGTAATTGTTCAGCATTATATTGTTTGATCAAGTAGTGGGAGATTGCATCTTTTAGGAGATCCAAGTAGATATTATTCTGCACAATTCTTAACCACTAACAATGCTTGGGTTATTGAACAGCATAGCTGACCATTCAGACTGATCCATATCTTTTGATTTCCCTTGCATCTGTGAATGGATCTGCAAGCATAGGCTCAAAGATTGCCCCTACATTTTATACTGTTTGCATTTTGTTTTTAGTTTTCAGCAACGTTTTTCCTCTCCACACTTTCGTGTTGTTTCATTTTACTACCCTTTGCTGGATGCTGTGGGGTGCTATAGGATTCTTTTTGAACGCTTGGTGGCGAGAACACCACAGAATTATGGACTGTGATGTGTCTCTACTTGAAGCCAAGAGCACAGACATAATCAGCCGCATCTTACTGATGAGTGCGATCCAGTGGACGAAAGGCTTAGTAGCAGGTAATACAAATAGATCTGCCTTCAGGAGGGATTACAATGGTTCTCTCATGCAGATAGTGAAGGGTTTTCATATCTATAAGATAGTCTCAATTTTATATTCCCATTTTCTTTATCTTCAACCCTTTTTTTTATTTATTTGTTGTTGTTGTTGTTGTTGTTGTGTTACAATCAAATCTTTGACAAGTCATTACTATTATGATGGATGGATGGATGTGATTTGTGGTTTGTTAAATTGGTGGCTTGGAGCAAAACCCGTACACTGGAAAATGTCAGTTTTGAGGAAATTGAAACTAAAATTTTGAAAAATTCTTACTTAAATTGTATGCTACAAAACACAATCAGTTTCTCAAATGTGACGCCTTTTGGTGTTACTTACTTTATAACATGTTGCTGAGCTGTTGAGTATAAAGACAATACATTTTGTGTGTTTTTGAATTTGTAAGATATACAATTTTTGCATGAAATTGATGGAGTTGAACTGAATGGTAAACACCAAACAACTAAAGATTCGTTCAAGCCATCAGCTCTCACTGGAGCAAAGGCCATCAACAACAATCCGCCAGAGCGCCCTGTCCTGGGCTGCCCTTTTCAATTCTCTCCAGGTGTATCCTGCTCTCTTCCTCTCTGCATCCAAGTCTCTCTTCCATGAATTCTTAGATCTTCCCCTTCTCCTCTGTCCCTGTGGGTTCCAGCGCAGAGCATGTCGAGTCATGTTGTCGATGGGCTTCCTCAGTGTGTGGCCTATCCAACGCCATTTCCTCTTTTTCACCTCTTTCTCTGCAGGGAGTTGATGTGTCTGCTTCCACAGTTCCACATTCCTGATGGTGTATGGCCAGTGGATCTGAAGTATCTGTCTGAGGCATCCATTAATGAATGTCTGTATTTTCTTGGAGATGGTCTTTGTTGTTCTCCACGTCTCGGCGCCATACATGAGTACTGACTTGACATTAGAGTTGAAAAGTCGTATCTTGGTTTGTCTGCTGACAATCCCGGAGGTCCAGATGTTCTTTAATTCATGAAAAACTGTCCTGGCCTTGCCAATTCTTGCTTTGACGTCCACATGTGTTACACCATGCCTGTCAAATGTGCTCCCCAGGTACGCGAAATTTTCCACTTCTTCTAGCAGATCGTCATTCAATCTGATGGGATCTTGTTTTTTTGTTTGGCTCACAGTGCTTTGTTTTCCCACTGTTCACCTTCAGCCCGACCTGTGCTGAAACTTCTGCCAAGTCTTCTCTTGCATTTGCTGATGGGTGTGGGACAGGAGTACCAGATCATCAGCAAAGTCCAGGTCGTCTAGCTGCCCTGTCATGGTTCACTGGATACCATTCCTCTTCCCGGCAGTCGTTGTCCTCATGATCCAATCTACCATGAGCAGAAACAGGAAAGGTGAAAGCAGACATCCTTGCCTCACTCCAGTTTTGACGGGGAAGCTCCTTCTTAATTGTCCTTTGTGTATGACCTTGCAGCTCATTCCTTCCTATGAGTTCTTGATGATGCTGACAAACTTGAACAACTTAAGATCTTCTTTTTCTTCTTAGGCCCATAACTCAAGGGTGAGCAAAGGCCATCGACAACACTCCGCCATCGCACTCGGTTCTGGGCTGCTTGCTGAATGCCTGTCCGGTTGGTCCCCTGCCTCTTTATCTCTGCCTCAGTGTCTCACCCCAAACTGCTGTGAGGTCGGCCTCTCTTTCCCCTGCAGGTTCCATGTCAGGGCTTGGCGTGTGGTGCTGGATGCTGGCTTCCTGAGAGTGTGTCCAATCCAACCCACTTCCTCTGCAGAATCTGCTTGGCCACTGGTTCCTGTCCTGCTTGCTTCCATAGATCTACATTGTTGATCTTCTCTGGCCATCTGATTTTGAAGATGCGTCTCAGACAGGTGTTGATGAAGGTCTGAATTTTTTGTTGTATTGCCTTGGTCATTCTCCAAGTCTCGCAGCCGTAGAGCAGAACTGACTTCACGTTTGAATTGAAAATACGCAATTTTGTTGTCTTTCTGATCTCTCCTGAGGCCCAGCTTTTCTTTAGCATGATGAATGCTGCTCATGCCTTGCCTAATCTGGTCATGATGTCTTGGCCGATGCCCCCCTGCTTGTCAAGTACGCTTCCCAAGTAGACAAAGAATCTAATTCCCTGATGGGCTCGCCTCTGACTGTGACTGGGCTGCTGCCTGTGGTGTTGATCTTCATCAATTCAGTCTTCTTCTTGTTGATCTTGAACCCTGTTCCTGCTGATGTTGTCTCAAGGTGGGTGGTCTTGTCCTGCATCTGTGTGTGACTGTGGGAGAGGAGTGCCAGGTCGTCAGCAAAGTCAAGGTCATCTAGCTGCGTCCAGAGTGTCCACAACATTCCAATGTTCCCGTCTGCTGTTGTGGTCTTCATGATCCAGTCGATGACCAGGAGGAAGAGGAAAGGTGACAGACATCCCTGGGGCACGCCTGTCTTCACCTCAAAACCGTCTGACAACTGGCCTGCATGAGCCACCCTGCAGTTCATATCCTGGTGCACCGGATGAGAGAGATAATCTTCTCTGGTATTCCATAGTGTCTCAGTAGCTTCCATAGTGTCTCTCTATATACACTGTCAAAGGGCTTTTCATAGTCGATGAAGTTGATGTAAAGGGGCGAGTTCCACTCCAAGGACTGTTCAATGATGATCCTGAGGCTGGCGATCTGGTCAGCACAGGATCTGTTTCGCCGGAAGCCCACCTGCTGGTCTCGGATCTTTGGGTCAACTGCTTCCTTCATCCTCTCCAATAACACTCTGTTTAGAACCTTGCGTGGCACTGACAGGAGCATGATCCCTCTATAGTCACTACAGTTGGTAGGGTCTCCTTTCTTTGGCAGTTTGAGGACAATGCTTTCCCTCCACTCTGCTGGGATGCTCTCTTTTTTCCCATATCTTGCTGAAAAGGCTGTACAGTAAGTTGACAGCTATACCAACATCCGCTTTAATGGCTTCTGCTGGGGTCTCATCAGGTCCCACTGCCTTCCCATTCCTCAGTGTCAGGATGGCCTTCATGATCTCTGCTTTCGATGATGGGCAGTTCTGTTTCTGCTGGTGGGATGTTGGGTGGTGCTCAGAGGTGGGACGGTTTAGTAATTCTGTGAAGTGCTCTGCCCATCGCTCCTTGTGTTCAGTTTCCTTCTTTCCAAGTACCTCCTCACAGGTCTCATGCCAAAGTTTCTTGGTATGTTGCCACTGGTTCTTGATGTCTGTGCTCTCCTCTTCAAGCAATTTTTCAAGTAGCTGGAACCTGTTGGTTAGACTGATCTGAAATTTCTCCTTTATTTCTTTACTGCTAAACAGCTCCACATGATATCTTGTCCTTGCTGCATTTGTTGAAGTGTACTTCTTGAGTTGGAGTCTCACTGTTGTCACACGCAGGTGGTGGTCTGATGGCATGTCAGCACCCTTCATCACCCTCACATCCCACCATGATCGCCTGAATTTCCTGCTGATGCAGAGTGGTCGATCTGGTTCTCTGTAACGTGATCCAGGTATCTCCAGGTGGCCTTGTGCATGCGCTTGTGAGGGAAGATGCTGCCTCCTATCACCAGCTGGTTCAATGCACACAGGTCTGCAAAGTGGTCTCCATTTTCACTCATCTGTCCAAGTCCATGTGTCCCATGATATCTTTATATCCTGTGTTGTCTGATCCTATCTTGGAGTTAAAAACAACTAAACATGTTCCAGTTTTATTGCACTTACATGTGCTTGCGCGCGCGCGCACACACACACACACACACACACACACACAAACACACACACACACACACACACACACACACAACACACACACACACACACACCACACACACACACACACACACACACACATACACACAAACACACACACACAAATAACAGCCAACGTTAGCACATACTCTGGTTGGTGGGCTTGGAAAACTGAATGGGCAGACATCCCCAACCTTTTTTCCTTTCCTTTTTCTGTGTGTGTGTGTGTGTGTGTGTGTGTGTGTGTGTGTGTGTGGTGTGTGTGTGTGTGTGTGTGTGTGTGTGTGTGTGTGTGTGTGTGTGTGTGTGTGTACATGTGTGCATGCGTGCGTGCATACGTGCGTGCATGCGTGAGTGAATGAGAGAAAATGTGTGTGTGTGTGGTGTGTGTGTGTGTGTGTGTGTGTGTGTGTGTGTGTGTGTGTGTGTGTGTGTGTGTGTTAGAGAGAGAGAGAGAGAGAGAGAGAGAGAGAGAGAGAGAGAGAGAGAGAGAGAGAGAGAGAGAGAGAGAGAGAGAGAGAGAGAGAGCCATCAGTGGCAGCCCTTCACGTCTAGCTTACACTGAAGCAGTGATCCCAGGCTATGCTCTTATAAAGACCCACCAAGCTGTCGGCTGATAACTGCTCTATGATGTCTGGCGTAAGACCATGATGGTAACAAAAGGAGATGCGAGGCATGCTAGCACTCTGTCGGCAGATTTGCAAAGAGTGTTTGTTTAATATTGCCGACTTGTTAGCGTGCATGGGACCTTCCCGCTTTCTCGCATCCATATCCCTTCTCCCCATCCCATCCTGCACCCGTTTGGCCCTCCCACCTACACTGATTCCCAAAGAATACACCATGTTTGCAAGTTAACATACATCTCTCTCTCTCTCTCTCTCTCTCTCTCTCTCTCTCTCTCTCTCACACACACACACACACACACACACACACACACACACACACACACACACACGCACGCACGCACGCACGCACACACACACACACACACACACACACACACACACACACACACACACACACACACACACACACACACCACACACACACACACACACCACACACACACACGCACGCACACACTCCTCTTGACTTGTTGTCCAACCCTGGTGCCAATAATATTTCTCTCTCTCTCTCTCTCTGTCTCTGTCTCTCTCTGTCTCTCCTCTCTCTTCTCTCTCCTCTCTCTCTCTCTCTCTCCTCTCTCTCTCTCTCTCTCTCTCTCTCTCTCTCAAACTCGAGCAAATGCAAAGGAGCAGCAGTTAGCCAGGGTGGTAACACGAGCAGGAAGTATCAAACAACGATCAGTTAGCCAAGTCAGACATGGTAGTATCAGGGAGGCGTTTGAGAGGATCAGGTCTGGTAGTGGGCACCAATGCAGTGATAAACACATACAGAAACAGGCACCCTCTCTTGAGTGTCAGTTAAAAGACAAATGACAATCAGGCCAGGCGTCATGCTATCCAAGTGGGTACATGAAAGGGGCACAGGGTACAACTGGTACTGTACCCAAACAGGACAAATGCCCAGAAAACAGCTAATTGTGTAACAGTTCAAATGTGTTGTCTGGTCAAAACATGTTTAGATCTGTCAGCTTTGTAAATCAAAATGTACCCGGATTGTATGAGCATTTACATGATCAAGAATTTGATTTTTAACAACCCACGATTTCATTACATTTACTGAAACTTTCATGTCTGGAAATGTTGATTGAATTGTTTGGTTTTTTCTTCAGATTATGATCCTTTTATTTCCAAAGCTCAGAAACTGTCAAAGCAGGGGAAAATCACTGAAGGAATTTTGTTTTGTTTTTTTGTCAAAAACTGTTTTTCTAAATTCATGTCCTATATACAAGTTAAGAATGATGATGTAGTTGGGAGGTACCCGCCCCATGTAGTTGTGCTAAAAATATCAAGAGAGCTATTTAGTTGTGATTATGTTTATGTTCATTTCAACCTATATTTGACCATATGATTCCAGTTTCTGGAAAACGATGTTGATGGATATAGAAGTACTTGGTGAATGTATTATGTATTTGTATGAGACATTTGAAAATTTTCTTTTTCTGTTATGTGGGGATTTCAGTGCTCGTGCCGAAGATAGAAATTTTAATTACATTGATGACATTTTTATTTTAGCAATGCTGCAATCGACATAAATACTTTTGCCAGAAAGTCTGATCACCTGGAAATGAATCTCTCTGGGACTCAGCTAATTGAATTGTGCAAAATTACAGACTGTTTTTTGTAAATGGTATCTCTAAATGAAATTGTGAACTCATGTTGTACTTTCGTGTAAAAAAAAAGGTCAAGCGTGATAGATTACTTTTTGATGTCATGTAATTTTCCCTCTCATCTCTCAGACATGCGATTAATTAAGAAAGTTTATTGAATCAGATCACCTAGAATGAGGCAACCATGCAGAATGCTAACTGCCTTAAAGGTAGTGTTAGAGAAGAAATAGTGTGGAATGTGGACAATGAAAAGGAATATAAAGATTGCCTTAAAGACTACGAAGGTATGACTATATTAGAGGAAGCAATGGAACAGATGGATGAAAATGTTGATTCAGCAATGGTTCACGCCGGTAGTCAGCACCTCGTTTGGAGGTTTGATAAAAGGGAAACAGGTTGCGTCCAGACTTGCTTTATATCTTCAGCGCACGGAGGAAGTGAAGACCGATGAGCAGTCTGATGAGATGATGAACGTTCTTCAAAATTGTTGATAAAACACCATCAGACTGGTGTATTGCATATGCCGGATAAGAACACTATTTTGGGAGCTTTAGTGACCAATAATGGCGAATTCCAATCCCAGACACTACAGACAAAAAGTCACATTGCGGGAATAATCACTGAAAGCGTAATAATAGTTTATCGTTTTAATCCAAAGAAGCAGGATATAAAGCGCCTGTCGTTTTGTAAAGCGCTTTACAAAATGGCGGGGGCTTTACCCGCCGATTTGTAAAGCACCCGCCAGTTTCTAAGCAGCGCTTACAAATCGGCGGGGTCCTAGCCCGCCGATTTGTAAGCGCTCTACAAATCGGCACTGCTTACAAATCAGCGGTTTTACAAGTCATACAATGTGCGCCGATTTGTAAGCGCTTACAAATCGGCGCTGCTTACAAATCAGCGGGTTACATATGTTATATGATCTGGATGCTATAAGGAAAAAAAACAACAACTGGGCAAGTAAAGTACGTGTTTGTCTCTTTGAATATGGTTTTGGTTTTGTATAGCTAGATAAAGGTGTTGGCAAAACTCAGCAATTTATATGTTGCTTTTGTCAATGATTCATTGACTGCTCTTGGCAAAGATGGTTAGATCATGTGCAGTGCAGTGAAAAGTTTAATTTCTATGCATAGACATGTTTGCAATTTCCACGATTTGAAACTTATTTAACTTTGGAAATGAACAGACACTTAAAGTATGTTATGACCAAATTCAGATTCGGAATATCGGAATTGGCAGTTCATAAGTTTAGATACAAAGCCACTGTTGATGACAATGACTTGCTGTGGTCTGCTTTGTAAAGAGTCTCGAGAAAATTAAATTAATTTTGTTCTTTAATGTCCCGTTCTAAGGAGTATTAGATCTGAATTCATTCATTCAAAACTTATAGACATCCTTCCCTATTCAAATTGACATACTGATGTCATCAACCTCGGCAGACGCTGTTCAAAGGTTGTCCGTGTTTCTGCACAAGGCATTCAAAGGCATGAGAGAGAGAGAGAGAGAGAGGAGAGAGAGAGAGAGAGGAGAGAGAGAGAGAGTAAGAGAGAGAGAGAGAGAGAGAGGAGAGAGAGAGAGAGAGGAGAGAGAGAGAGAGGAGAGAGAGAGAAATTTAAGAAGTGAAAATCAACTTTGAAAGAACGAAACGGAAGACTATGGGAAAAGATAGATAACTTAGAAATGAAGGCTGACGACTTAGAGGGACGGTTCAAAAGAAACAGTATCATCTGTTATGGCATCCTGTGACAGGAAAAATGAAACTAAAGAGCAATGTGATTGTATAATTAGAGATCTTCTGACAGACAAACTGGACCTGACACATGACATTGACTTTGACCGACTCCACAGACTCGACAAAAAGAAGGATCCACCTATTATTGGCCGGTGTACCTTTTTTAAGACAAGGAAAGAATTTTTAGTAAGAGAGGTAACCTTTGAGGCAGCAACATATTCTTTCGGGAAAACTTCTCCACACGAGTTAGGGAGATTCGATTGAAACTTGTTCCTCACCCAAAGACAGACAGAAAAGAAAATAAGAAGACAGCAATGGTTTTTGACCATCTGATTATAGAGGGGAAGACATTTGTGTTGGATCATCAACAAAACTTAAAACCAATACACTAGGAATACGGCCGGCCTAGCATATATAAATAATGGTACACATTGTTATATCGTAGAAAAGATTTTGTAAATGAAGTTGTACATAACACAGAGGGAACCACACACAAAAAAGTATCACCGTCTTCCTCTACTTCTGACAGAATGTATCCATGCGCAAGTGGAGTTGTTCCTTGTGAGCCTGTGACAGAAGATGACACTGCAGCTATGCCAGCTCCTGATCGCGTGCACGAGGATAGTGTGAACACGTTGTCTTCCACCAGTGGTGTTAATGTGTATTTAGAGAGTGGTAGTGAGAATTGTACACAGCAGGGGAAGAGTACATGCGTACATGAGCAAGAAAGGAATAACGTGTGTGTGGATGGAAATCGTTCGTCATTTTTGCATTGGAATGTCAAGGGGTTGTTGTCGAAGATTGGCGATCATCACTTCCTCTCTTATATAACATCGTTTGACAATAGTTTGTCTTGTTGAAACTTTCGATTATTTCCAACCTTTTCTTTTTATGCCTATGAACATTTCTGTAAACCTGCTATACAATTTACACATCAAGGGAGGCGATACAGGGCAATAATTTGTCTCATTATAAAAGAACTTTTGCAATATATTAAAGCAATTGATGTCGATTACAACAATGTTATTATGTTTGCAGTTTCTAGAAGTCTACTTCATTTGACCAAAGATGTTTCGTATGTCTGTTCATATGTACTCCCGGAAAATATACCATACTACTCATATTTTGATGTTGATAATGGTATGCGTGCCCTGGAAGATATTCTCACAGACAAGGTATTTGAATTTCCTAATATGTACATTCTTTTAAGCGGACACCTTAATAGTTGAACCTCTCATAATAGTCAGGATACAGGTGCTAATGGCACAGTTTATTGTACATGTTTAAAAACACCATTCTTTTTGTGTTAAAAGGGAGTCTGGTGACAAAGTATCAAATAGATACGGTAAGCCTTTACTAAGCATGTGCACAGCTCACGATTTGTGCATTTTAAACTGAGTATGTAATGGTGACTGCCAAGGTCGTTTCACATACGTGTCTGACGCAGGTGATAGTGTGAATGATTGTTTTCTGGCCTCTGTGGATCTGTGTGTATGTATTATGTCATCACGTTCTCTGTAAGTACATTGAGTCCGATCAGTTGCCTTCGGAATTCCATGTGAACTTCTATCAGGTCGATACAC
>CM031628.1:11618904-11631404 GCA_018398815.1 Conus ventricosus | reverse complement strand
ACACACACACACACACACACACACACACACACACACACACAAATGCGAGCATGCGCTCACATGCGCATACTCACGTAGACACACACACACACACACACACACACACACACACACACACACACACACACACACACACACACACACACACACACACAGGCACATACACACACGCACGCACGCACGCGCACACGTGCACGCATGCACGCGCACACCCACGCACTCTCTCTCTCACACACACACACACACACACACACACACACACACACACACACACACACACACACACACACACACACACACACACACGCACGCACGCACCACACACACACACACACCACACACACACACACACACACACACACACACACACACACACACACACCACACACACATCCAAACGTTGACGGCAGTCAGCTTCCTACTAGTTTAGGAAAGTCTCTCTCTCTCTCTCTCCTCTCTCTCTCTCTCTCTCTCTCTCTCTCTCTCTCTCTCTCTCTCTCTCTCTCTTCTCTCTCTTTCCCTCCATCGCTCTCTCTCTTTGTCTGTGTCTCTGTCTGTCTGTCTGTCTGTCTGTCTGTCTGTCTGTCTCTCTCTCTCTCTCTCTCTCTCTCTCTCTCTCTCTCTCTCTCTCTCTCTCTCTCTCTCTCAGTGTCTCTCTTCTCCTCTACCGAGAGGCTGTTGTTCACTTGTATTTAGAAAGCATCAGTTGGTATAGACGCTGTTTCTGGTGCTAAGATCATCGTTTTATATGGTGAATTTCAATCTTTTGCAATTTCTACATGCTGGATCCAGGGTATTTTCCGGACATGGAAGCATGTTATTTTGCTGTTGATGTGAAGACACAGAAATTCGAAAACTTAAAAGTAAAGAACAACAAAAAACGGTTGTACTTCTCGCCCGTATCTGAAAAAAAAAAAATACGGAAAACATTCTTCAGAACAGCCTGATGTGCTCCTGTGATAGAAAAATAAAATAAAATAACGAAATGATAGCTGCAAATCAATTCGGATCCCCAAATGGCAGATCAGCTACTGGCCATCAGGTTAACTTTACCGCCCAGTGAAAACGTCAGAAGGCAGAATATTAAGGACATTCTTTGTTCTGAAAAACAGAAGTGGCGTAACCAAAGTCCATAGGCCGGATTTACATTTTGGAATAATGGTGATTTCTTCTAGAATTCAGGCTCGGAAATGTCATGAATCTCAGTCTCTGTCTCTGTTCGTGTTCGTCTGTTTGTCTGTCTGTCTGTCTGTCTGTCTGTCTGTCTGTCTGTCTGTCTGTCTGTCTGTCTGTCTCTCTCTCTCTCTCTCTCCCCTCTCTCTCTCTCTCTCTCTCTCTCTCTCTCTCTCTCTCTCAGCTTTGCTGCTTTCCTGCATCCGTTTCAGGGCTTGTATGTATGTTTGGGCGTTCAAGGTCCATCTTGCGCCGAATGTGATGGGATAAAGGATTGCTCGTTCTTCGTCTTCGTTGTCCTGCGTGTTGTTTATCTTGCCTGAAGAAGACCTAGGTCAAAACGTGTCGTGTTTTGTCTGTGATTTGTTTGTTCATGTTTGGCGGATACAGTATTAAAAAAATGAAAAAGATTTGTTTAAATCCCGGCCTACAGTTGCCTATCATTGCAATCGAATTTAATTTGATATTCTTTCTTACTTACTATACCCATTCCTTTATTCATTTGGTCGCCTATTCAAATTTATGAAATCGTTCATTGTGTGATCCTCATAGGTTATTCCCGTACCATATCCGTGACATAACTGTCGTTTGACACAACAGACCACTGCATACCGATGAATTTTCATTACTTTCCGTGGCATTTTTCTGTCTTCTTTTCTTTCTTTCTTTTTTTTCTGAAGAAAATCTTATTAAGATGCTGTTTAACACAAAATATATATGTAATAAAAAAAACAATTCTCCATTTTTTGTTATCAGATGAGGCAGATAAAGATTACTGTTACAACAGCGTTACTGTGCATCCAGAAGTGTCACAATCATAGGGACTGCAGGTTCATATGTCCACACCAACACTACCAGAACACGCACAGACAGAAATACACGGTCTACTCCTTGTCATGGTGTGGGAGCTTGTGTACCTCTATGACCCAGAGAGCTATGCCAGCGGGAGCTGTATGCTCCTGGTAGGGCCACCCAAGCTGGAAAGGTCGAAGGGTAGAGGTCAGATTAATGTAGACCAACTTACCCGGAGGATAAATGGGTTTGTGTGTAGGGCTAACACCCCTTCTTGGGGCTCATTAGTCTGGGAAGACAGCCCATCGAAGAGAAGGAAAACTCTGATCTCAAACCTCCGCTGCCTTGGGGCTATACACACTTAGGAAAGGCTTCGGGAGTCAACCCTGAGGAAAAATCAGGCGTCGGAGTCCCCAAGGCAGTCCGAGGCTGTATACAGCAACGTTCTGGCAACTCCTGCGACGGCACTGGAACCATGTGTATTGCCGTTTGTCTTTCCAATGGACTATTCCAGTGACGTGGGGAGGAGGGTTCTGCTGCATGGGTAACAGCTTGCCCTCCATACTTACTTACCCAGGCTTTGCGCTCTGGAGAGGTCACTCCAGCTTCACTTTGCAGCGTCGGCAAAACACGGGAAGTAGCAGTCTAACCGGTTATAAGTCTGCATACTCAATTGGCGTAGAGGCAGACGCCGGGGGCTGCTTCCGACGGTGGGAGAGGTCATCGCATCTCACTGGGCAGCTACCGCCCGCCTTAAGCTGGGCAGTCCCAAGCCAGTAAGATGCTGCCCCGCCACGGTCCGTTAGCCTCACTGGGTGCGTGGAGTTTGGGGTGAAAAACCGACAAGCAGATCGATAACTGTGCACCAGGCAACAGAAAAATAAAACCTTCCGCTCTCAAATTGGTATGTGGAACGTAAAGACAATGACACCAGGCTTTTCTGACGACCTGCAGGAAGTAAACGATATTCGCAAGGCAGCCGTCATCGACAGAGAACTGGGCAGACTGCAGATGGACATTGTCTCCCTTCAAGAAACCAGGCTCCCAGAAACAGGATCTGTGAGGGAGAGAGACTTCACCCTGTTCTGGCAGGGCAAACCATCAGACGAGGTCAGAGAACACGGCGTGGGATTCGCAGTTAGAAACAGATTATTGGAGTCCATAACCCCACCAGTAGAAGGAACAGAACGAATCCTGTCTCTCCGACTCCAAACATCATCGGACCAGTCACTCTAATTAGTACCTATGCACCAACTTTGGCATCCACAGCAGAAGCAAAAGACAAGTTTTATGACGACCTCAGTGCTGCTATAAGGAGAATTCTCGACAGAGAATTACTGTTCATCGCAGGCGCTTTCAACACCAGAGTAGGTGTCGATCACAAACTCTGGCCCACCTGCTTAGGTCAGTTCGGCACTGGGAAAATGAACGAGAATGGCCAGCGCCTGCTAGAGCTCGGCTGTCATCATGGGCTGTGTGTCAGTAACACCTTCTTCAACACGAAGCCTCAGCATCGAGTCTCCTGGAGACACCCTCGATCCAAACACTGGCATCAGCTCGATCTGATCCTCACCAGACGTGTCAACCTTTCCAGCATTAAGATCACTGGCAGCTATCAGAGCGCTGATTGTGACACTGACCACTCTTTGGTGTGCAGCAAAGTGAAGCTCCGCGCAAAGAGACTGCACAGTACGAGAAAGGTGGGCCGGCCCCGCATCGACACCAGCAAAACACGCGATCAAAGAAAAGTGGAGGAGTTCGCGCGCATGTTGGGAACACTTCAGATATGCTGTCTATGTCACGGACAAAAAAAGAAAAACCGAAATCGTGGTCAGTCACCAGCCAGTGCAATTGGACATAAGTTCCAAACTCAAGCATCCTGGTTTCCAGCAGACGACTTCATGTGTCGCATCAGCCAATTAGGCACGGCGAGGAGGCTATTTTTCTAGTCCTTCGCGGAGACGCACCGTCCTGCAGACAGACTGAGTGGCTTGACCAACGTCTCAATAGGTCTGGCCAGATGGATCTCTATGTCTAGGTCAGACTGATACAGCTAATTTGCAAGACCAGTGCCCACAGTTAAGTCAGACGTCGCCAGTTAAAGTAGGAAGGGGGAGGTATCGTGTAGTGGGGGTGAAACCAAGTTAATTAATTAAATGACCCATTGACCACCACAGAGAGCAAGGCCGTAGATGTGACTTTGATGATTTGCATGTCCAATGGAATTAGAGGGGAGGTAACCTCGGTACAAGGCGGGAAAAATACTGACCAATGGTACTCACCCGTTTGACACGTAGGAACAGAATAAGAAAGCTAGGGGAGTGAGAGAAGAGAAGAAGAAAAGAAAGAGGAGAGGGAGAGATTCTGGGAGTAGGCTCTGCACGAGAGAAAAGCAGAGAGATGAGAGGAGGAGTGAACAGAACCGAGTTGAAGCATTAGCACCATATAGAGTCTGCAGGGGAAGGACTAAGGAGAGATGTGTGTGTGTGAGAGAGAGAGAGAGTTGCTAATTGATGAAGAGAAAAAAAACAAAGAAAAAAACAACAACCATGTCCATTTGATAGATAAGAACGAGAAGAGAGAGAGAGGAGAGAGAGGAGAGAGAGAGATGAGAGAGAGAGAGAGAGAGAGAGAGAGAGAGAGAGAGAGAGAGTGCAATGCGTTAGTGCAGGAAGGAAGAAAGGAGAACAGATCCATGCCTGGTAGTCACTGTTCAATTTGAACCGGGGTTCGACCTCATACCTGGCAGCGCCACTTTCATCAGGCAGAACCACAGGCCAGTGCCAGGAACCTGACCAGTGCCAGCAGTCCAACCTGACCAGTGCCGGCGGTCCAACCTGACCAGTGCCAGCAGTTGTGTCGTGACTGGTGTTTGTGAAAGTGACAGTGAAAAAAAAGAAAAGGAAAGACAGTGATTCGTAAATAGTTTAAGATCACCTGGCCAGGTAAAGTAGAAAATCTATTTATACCCGGGTTAGTTTATGATGATTTAGATAATGGTTTTGTGAAGTTCAAGGAAAGAGAGAATGTTTTATTTTGTTTGACTCCATGCGCATTGATGTTTTTTTTTGCCATGATTATGTGTAGTAAAGTTATTGACTTTACTAGTGGTTTGATTTGACGAATGCATGATATATGAATGAGATTGTAAGCAAGCTGTGAGTGTGTTTGGGCTGTGCGCTAGTCCTTCCTCCACTGACGTACCCCGAGGTTGACAATTTATTGGCGAGCCTTCCAGGATATTCTGGCCCATTTATTATAATTGTTCAACTTCTCAGAGAGGAAGCTGGGTGGGATTCAAGTATTGTAATCCTAAGACAAGGTAGTGTCTTACTGTATGTTTCCAAGATAGTTAAATACTAGGCTTGGCATTGCTTCCAAGATAGTTAACACTAGGCTTGGCATTTCAGCCCCAGAGTACTTATTTCGCACAGATTGCCTATAATTCACTCTCATAGTTGGGTCAGGCGCTAGGCGTCTTATAAAAAACTAATTACGTTGTCCCAAGCTAATATTATCATTCATAGGATTGTGCTATTATGTCACTCGTGTCGGTAACCACCAGTTTGGCTGTCGTAGTAGTAAAATCTTGTTAAAAAAAAAAGAAAAAAAAAAGATATAATGGCGGACGAAAAGAACACCCCTATTGAACAACTTGTGAGCGTCGCTCGTGATTTAGGGTACTCGGGAGAAGAGTTGCAAGCATTCGTTGAAACCCAACAAAAGATGGAAAGAGATGAGCGAGCGGAAAGACGCCGTGTCACAGTAGAAATAGCAGAGCAGGAAACAGAAAGATTAAGGATTCAGGCTAACGATAATCAGGCTAACGAAACGCAGGAAACAGAAAGATTAAGGATTCAATTAGAGTTACAGAGAGTGAGAATACAGAGGGAGACCACCGATGATGGTAGTCCAGTTTCCAGTGACCCTGTGCGCAGTTATGCCCCCCGACCAAAGTTGCCAAAATTCTCTGAAGGATCAGATTCGATTGATGCGTACATCAGTCGTTTAGAAACGCTTGCTACTAGTCAGGGTTGGCCTTCAGAAGAGTGGGCAGTCATTTTGTCAGCGCTATTGACGGGTAAGGCATTACAGATTTTCACTGTGTTACCAGCAGACCAACAATCTGATTTTGGTGCTGTGAAGGAGTCTTTGATGAAGGGATTTGACCTCACAGAGGAGGGGTTTAAAAAGAAATTTCGATCAGCTAGATTACAAGCAGGTGAAACGTACACTCAGTTTGGTGCACGTTTAGATCACTATTTTGAGAAGTGGTTAGAGTTGAGTGGTACGAGAAAGGAGTTCGCTGAATTGAAAGAGCTGGTTATGAAAGAACAGATTTTGTCAGGTTGCAGTCCAGAGTTAATTATACATTTGAAAGAGAGACATCCAGAGACAGCAGGGGAGTTGCTGAAGTTAGCAGAGGTGTATAGGGAGGCACGTTTGAGCACTAAGGTGCAGGAGAAACAGGTGCCAGGCACAGGTGAGAAGAGTGCAAGGAGACTAGGGGAGTTTTCTGCAAAGTCTGCAAACCCAGTGGTGGGGCAGAAAGGAGGACAAAGGGACAATAGTGTTTCATTTGTCACAAGAAGGGACATGTGGCGAGGGAATGTCGCATGAGGTTCCAGAAGGCAGCAGCCTTGCAAGAGGTTGATAAGGGTCGCCAGGGAAACGACCTGCAGTGGAACCAAAAGGGATCCAATCTGAAGAGGGTGGAGAGCGGCCTATGGCTCGTGCTGGACAGCAGTCAGTGTCAGGGATGGAGGGCACTAGGCTGAGTGGCTCATTACCAGTGGAAGAGGGGTGGATTGGCCAGCAGAGGGTGAAAGTGTTACGGGACACTGGTTGTTCATGTGGTGTAGTAAGAACAACGCTGGTCGAGGAAGGGGATTTGACAGGGCAAATCCAGACCTGTACTCTAATCGATGGCACTGTGAGGGAGTTCCCAGTTGCTAAGGTAGAAGTACGTACCCCTTACTTCTCAGGCGAGTTGTCTGCGCTGGTGATGGAGAAACCCCTTTATGATTTGATCATTGGAAATATTCCAGGTGCAAGGGATCCAAGGGATCCTGAGTTGTTGACTGCTACAGGGGCAGCAGTTCAAACACGGAGCAAGAAGGAGGAAAAGGCTGATATAACCATTAGTCGTTCCAGCAAGGAAGTCAGGCATAGATGTGTCGCCTGATGAGTTTAGGGCAGTGCAGGAACAAGACCCTTCGCTCGTGAAGTCTTGGGAGTTGGCAAGAGGTGGAGAGAAACAGGTGTTAGAGGAGGTGAGACAGAATTTCTGGTGAAAGGCGGGATGTTGTACCGAGTGTTCACCAAGGGGAAGACGGGTAAGGTGACAACTCAGTTAGAGGTACCAGCATGTTATCATGACACTGTCATGTCAGTGGGTCACGAGTCGCTCATGGCGGGTTATCTCGGCACCGGCAAAACAGCTGACCGAATCTTTGATGATTTTCACTGGCCAGGGGCAATGGCAGACATAAAGCGGTTCTGCATGTCATGTGACGTGTGTCAAAGGTCAGCCACAAGAGGGGTGAAGAGGAAGGCGCCTCTTAAACAGCCCCCTTTAATTGACACACCATTCAGGAGAGTGGCTATTGGTCTGATTGGCCCAATCTCGCCCTGTTCCCAAGGTGGGCACAGGTATGTGTTGACGCTCGTGGATTACGCGACCGGATATCCAGAAGCAATCGCATTGAAAGGCGTAGATACGCAACAGGTCACTGAAGGGCTAGTAGACATCTTTTCTCGCGTGGGTGTGCCATCACAAATTCTCAGTGACAGGGGGTCACAGTTCACCTCAGGCGTGATGAGAGAGGTCAACAGGCTGCTAGGGATCACACAGCTTCTCACTACCCCATACCACCCACAATGTAATGGCTTGGTGGAAAGATTCAATGGTGTGCTGAAGGGCATCTTAAAGAAACTCTGTGAGGAAAGACCGGCAGATTGGGATCGTTACATTCCAGCGGCATTGTTCGCCTACAGGAAGCCCCTCAGGAGAGCACAGGCTTTTCGCCATTTGAGCTGCTGTATGGGCGGACAGTCAGGGGACCAATGTGTATTCTCAAAGAGCTATGGTCTAGAGAACAGGAGTCAGAAGAGGTTAAAACCACTTATCAGTATGTGGTGGACCTACGCAATAGGCTAGAGGAGACATGTAAGGTTGCAAGGGAAAGTTTACAGGAGGCTAGGGTCGTGCAGAAGAAGCAATATGACAGGAAGGTGAGGAAGCAATCCCCAAGGTGGGAGATCAAGTCCTGTTACTGCTTCCCACGGATCACAAGCTGCTGATGCATTGGAAAGGACCATTCACCATCATTGAAAAGGTAGATCAGATAACCGAATTGATGTGAATGGGAAACCAAACATTTTTCCATGCGAATTTGCTCCGCAAATATATTCAGCGTGAGACTCAGCACATAGGTGCAGCAGCAATCATTGATGGAGTTGAAGGGGACCCAGCAGAAGAAGGGGAGATTTTGTTGCTTGAGTTTCCAGGAGAAGAGTCATACAGGGATGTGTCACTGTATGAAAGGCTAGACAGTAGGAGACAGGAGGAAGTTAGGGGCCTCCTAAAACAGTATAGGGCGTCCCTGACTGATAAACCAGGCAGGACAACTCTAGAGACCTGTACGGTGGAGTTAACATCGCAAAAACCCGTACATGTGAAAGCCTACCCGGTCCCGTATGCCACCAAAACAAGTGATCGAGGAGGAGGTGGAAAAGATGTTAGACCTTGGGGTGATTGAACCGTCCAAATCATCGTATAGTGCATCCGTCGTACTAGTGAGGAAAAAGTCAGGTGAGCATCGATTCTGTGTTGACTATAGACGTCTGATCAGTGTCACCAAGGTCGATGCAGAAGTCATACCGAACGTGGAAGACCTGTTTCGCTCAGGTCGCCACAAGCAAGAGCAAGTATTTCACCAGGATAGATCTGAGCAAGGGTTATTGGCAAATAGCCTTGAGTGAGGACTCAAAGGAAGTCACAGCATTCTCCACTCCTATGGGGCTATACCAGTGGCGAGTACTTCCTTTTGGTATGGTCAACGCACCTGCAGTTTTCTCTCGGATGATGAGGAAGTTATTGATGGGTTTGGAAGGCGTAGTGAATTTCATGGATGACATTCTGATAGCATCTGAGACATGGGAGGAGCATATGAGGCAGCTAATAGCAGTTTTAGAGAGGTTGAGATGAGCCAATCTCACAGCCAGACCAACAAAGTGCCAGATTGGTTTTCCAAGCCTGGAGTTCCTAGGTTTTGTTGTTGGAGCGACACAAAGCAGCCAGAAAAGGGAAAGGTGGAAAAGATGATGAATTCAGAGAGACCAAAGACCAAAACAGAAGTCAGGAGTCTGCTAGGTTTTATTGGTTTCTACAGGGAGTTTGTACCAAATTCGCAGCAATCACGAGTCCTCTCAGTGATTTGGTCAAGGCAGGGAAACCGGCAGTGGTCGAGTGGTCAGACGCTGCAGAGCAAGCACTGCAGACAATGCTAGAACGACTAGGTTCCCGTCCCATCTTGAAGCTACCGGATATGTCTAAACCATTTTTGTTGCATACAGATGCATCAGGTGGTGGAGTAGGTGCAGTATTGTTGCAAGAGCACGAAGGGGTCGAGTTTCCTGTGAAGTATGCTAGCAGGAAGTTGACGAAGTGTGAAGAAGGGTACGCAATGGTAGAGAAGGAGTGTTTGGCTGTCGTGTGGCCGTGCAGAAATTTCACAAAAACTTGTATGGGAAAGAGTTCGTGATAGAGACTGATCATCAACCACTCAAATTCCTGCAGGAGGCGCAGCTGAAAAACAGCAGGGTGCTGCGTTAGGCAATGGCACTGCAGCCCTACAGGTATCGAGTTCAGTACATCCAGGTCGACAGAATGTAGGAGCTGACTATTTAAGCCGTGTAGTCTAGCAAGCTGCAACTAAGAGGAAGTCAGTCATATCCGGGGTGCATAGCTACTTTGTAAATAATATGTGTTGATTACAGTTAGGTTGAGTGGATATGGGTTCATTCCATTTGGCTATGGTTCATATTTTCTGTGTGAGACTTGTTCATGTAAATGTAGTTATGTTTGGAGCATACAGTCGCTTGTGTAGTAATGCACTGTTTGCGATAAGTGAGGATGGAGATTCCTCAGTGAGGTGTCATGGATCGTGGTCGTATCAGATTGTGCTCTTCATAGTAGTTGTGAAGAGAAGAGGTGGCAAATCCGCAGGTAGGGGAATTGCATAGGTGCGCACAGAGTGATTAGAAAGTGAGTTGAAATAAGGCAAAAGTGCACGTCAATGATAACCCATTGGGGTGATATTCACTAGTGATATGTGCTTATAATTTGTAAACCGTTTGTGTACATTATTTTGCAAAACCTTGCACGTCTAGCTGTGGTGTCAGCAAATTCGGTTGTTGTTGTTTTTTTGACCGTTGTTTTGAGACAATGCTGAGCATAGTCTTTTGCAAGGGGGAATTGTCACGGACAAAAAAAAAGAAAACCGAAATCGTGGTCAGTCGCCAGCCAGTGCAATTGGACATAAGTTCCAAACTCAAGCATCCTGGTTTCCAGGCAGACGACTTCATGTGTCGTGTCAGCCAATTAGGCACGGCGAGGAGGCTATTTTCTAGTCCTTCGCGGAGACGGCACCGTCCTGCAGACAGACTGAGTGGCTTGACCAACGTCTCAATAGGTCTGGCCAGACGGATCTCTACGTCTAGGTCAGACTGATACAGCTAATTTGCAAGACCAGTGCCCACAGTTAAGTCAGACGTCGCCGGTTAAAGTAGGAAGGGGGGAGGTATCGTGTAGTGGGGGTGAAACCAAGTTAATTAATTAAATGACCCATTGACGACCACAGAGAGCAAGGCTGGTAGATGTGACTTTGATGATTTGCATGTCCAATGGAATTAGAGGGGAGGTAACCTCGGTACAAGGCGGGAAAAATACTGACCAATGGTACTCACCCGTTTGACACGTAGGAACAGAATAAGAAAGCTAGGGGAGTGAGAGAAGAGAAAAAGAAAAGAAGAGGAGAGGGAGAGGTTCTGGGAGTAGGTTCTGCACGAGAGAAAAGCAGAGAGATGAGAGGAGGAGTGAACAGAACCGAGTTGAAGCATTAGCACCATATAGAGTCTGCAGGGGAAGGACTAAGGAGAGAGAGAGAGAGAGAGAGAGAGAGAGGAGAGGAGAGAGAGGAGAGAGAGAGAGAGAGAGAGAGAGAGAGAGAGTTGCTAATTGATGAAGAGAAAAAAAAAGAAAAAGAAAAAAAAAGCAACCATGTCCATTTGATAGAGCAGACCAGAAGAGAGAGGAGAGAGTGCAATGCATTAGTGCAGGAAGGAAGAAAGGAGAACAGATCGATGCCTGGTAGTCACTGTTCAATTTGAACCGGGGTTCGACCTCATACCTGGCAGCGCCACTTTCATCAGGCAGAACCACAGGCCAACGCCAGGAACCTGACCAGTGCCAGCAGTCCAACCTGACCAGTGCCGGCGGTCCAACCTGACCAGTGCCAGCAGTTGTGTCGCGACTGGTGTTTGTGAAAGTGACAGTGAAAAAAAAAGAAAAGGAAAGACAGTGATTCGTAAATAGTTTAAGATCACCTGGCCAGGTAAAGTAGAAAAATCTATTTATACCCGGTTAGTTATGATGATTTAGATAAATGGTTTTGTGAAGTTCAAGGAAAGAGAGAATGTTTTATTTTGTTTGACTCCATTGCGCATTGATGTTTTTTTTGGCCATGATTATGTGAGTAAAGTTATTGACTTTACTAGTGGTTTGATTTGACGAATGCATGATATATGAATGAGATTGTAAGCAAGCTGTTAGTGTGTTTGGGCTGTGCGCTAGTCCTTCCTCCACTGACGTACCCCGAGGTTGACAGTCTACAACGCCGCCATGTCCACCGTTGGCAAAAGGACCAGCACGTCAGCTAATTGGTTCGAAGCCCATTTAGAAGAAATGACACCAGTCATCGAGGCCAAGAGAAACGCCCTAACAGCATACAAAACCAATCCCAGTGAGCAGAACCTCCAGGTTCTCCGTGCTGCTCGCAGCAAAGTTCAGTAGTGTGCCAGGCAATGCGCCAACGATTATTGGCTTCAGCTCTGCTCCCAGATTCAGATCGCAGCTGACACAGGCAACATTAAGGCAACGCAAAAGAAAACTTCCCCTTTGAAATCAGCTACAGGGGAGGTGATCCAGGACAGAGAACAACAGATGGAGCGCTGGGTAGAAACACTACACTGAGCCATATGCAAGGGAAAATGTAGTCACAGAAGACGCCCTGAATGCCATAGAGCACCTACCAGAGCTGGAAGAGCTTGACAGAGAACCAACCATAGAGGAACTCAATGAAGCCCTGGACACTCTTGCCTCTGGCAAGGCACCAGGGAAAGACAGTATTCCCACCGAAGTACTGAATGCTGTAAAGAGACACTCATCACCGAGTTGCATGAAATCCTCTGCCTCTGTTGAGTGAAGGCGAAGTACCACAAGACATGAAGGATGCTAACGTCGTCACACTGTA
>CM031628.1:11608904-11613904 GCA_018398815.1 Conus ventricosus | reverse complement strand
CACAGGCAGTGGAACACAGAGACTGGTCTGACTGAACTCTTTCCCTGTTGACGCCATGGGAGTGATGGAGAGACAGGCAGCTGCCAGCCACACCAGCAGGCAGACAGGTAGAACCGTCTTCTTCCTCCACTGAATCCTCACTGTCTCTGACCAGAAGAGAACTAGGCACCTGTCTAAGGTCATGCTGACAGTCACGAGGACACTTGCCTGGTTGGTAACAGAAATAAAAGCAGTTTTATTACTCTGACTTTGGCTCAGTGTCAATGAAATAAACCAAATATGTATCAATGTAAATTGTGCAAACCATAGTTTGACAATCCATATCATGTAGCGTTTTAATAAAATAATTTCCTCATGTAAAATAGAAGTATTTTGGTTTGTTCAATGTTGTGTAAATGCAAAGTTTTCGATTTTGTATTATGCAAGAGTTACTATTGTCAGTGTCATCTAACACCGATGTTTGCTGGTGGGGTACAAATGTTCTCTTAGTGTGATACACGTGATCACTAATTTGTCAGTGTACGTTTTGCACACCTTTGTCTGTGAACACCTTCGTCTGTCAAACAGCATTAGTTAACCCAATTCAAGTATGCCTACTTCGTTAGAGCATTTCTCGTTGGTTTTTCTAGGAAAAACGTGATTTTATAACTTGCATTTGAAGATTTCAATTTATTATGTCAATCTGCTTTACAAAAAGTCTCCTTTTTGCTCAGGTACGTCACATTAGACCTATCCCTAAGATAAGTGTTGTTTCGGTTTTACTAGACATGATTTCCATTGTGAAAATTGTATACAACCAAGTCGCCTGCATTTACATGCAGTTTGCATTTGGTAGCTTACATTACGCCTGATGTAATCTATTATATACCTGCATTGTAGCCCATTTACATACAGCTTTCATTTGGTAGTTTACGTTACGCGTGATAAAATCCATTATTTACCTGCATTGTAGCCCATGGTGGGATCCAGAAAATATAAAACAAGTTTCAAATATCTTAACTGACCGCACAGGACAGAAGTCCTCAGCCGAAGAGCTGGTATATCAACTGCCGTGGTCTGTATGCGCTCGGTGGGGAAATCTGAACTCGGTGGATAGGTGTTTGTAAAGTCTGTGCTGTGGTCGCCATGATGAATCACCCTGTCCTTGACCGCTTGTTTGTGGGCTGCTCCTTCATCCTCCTGTCTGGCAGTCCTGTGTTGGTTCCAGCTGTTGCCACTGTCAAGACTGTTCTGTCCTTGGACCCCTTTGTCATGTTCGTCGTTCGCCTGTCTGGTACCGGGCAGTGGACCAGTTCAGGCTTGGTTAGTAGGCGCTATATATCCGTATGCGGAATCGTCATCGTGATCGTCATCGTGATCGTCATTGTGATCGTCATCGGACTAGGCGTCGTTATCATCGTCATTGCCATCAGCTTCAGCATCGTCGTCATTGCCGTCATCATCAGCATCGTCGTCATTGCCATCATCATCAGCATCGTCGTCACTGCCATCAGCTTCAGCATCATCGTCATTGCCGTCATCGTTGACTCCGGTCATCACGCTGCTAATAACTGTTCTAAACCAACTTGTGCGATTGAAGGGTTTTTAATAATAAAAGCGTGAATGGCATGTGAAGAGAAAGGCATTTATGGGTTTAAGACAATATCAATGCAAGAGGTTTTCCTGTCGTGGTATGACCCTCACAGTGTAAGGAAAAAATTATGTATTGTCTCCATGCGTGTGAGATGTTGACGAATAGATCTGATAAGACCAGGATCGATGCTACTAGCCTGGCATGTTTAAATGACATTTTGGTTTATTTAGAAATAAATGGTCTGCTACACAGGTCGTTAACTGGTCGTGTAACGGGTGTGTTTATATTTACCTGGCAGGAAAGGAGAAAGAGGAATGCAGACATCTTGCATGCATTGCTTGATTTCCAGGCCGTGTCCATCCACAGGTAAGAACCTCGGTAAACGTAGTCAGCCACAGACAGCACACAAAGGTACACCCCCAGGACAAATTTACACACACACAGGTGAGAAACAAATGTCCTAGTGCATTCTCTGTCCTTTTGTTGTCGAGCGACCAGCACCAAGACAAAACCATTTCCTAGCAAGATGAAGGGCGTGAGAAGATAAACCAATGTCCGCTGTCCCTGTTCTCCCAAAAGATGTTCACAGGTGGAAAATACTGCTGAAGGTGCTCGACAGTTCTTCATGTTGAAGTTGTCAGGTAAGGCCTGGCTACAACACAGCTTGAAATTGTCAGCATACAGCACCTGGAGGTTGCCCAGGTTCTTCAGCAAGGTATGAGAAAATGTTGATATGTCAGTACCCCGGAGGTCCAGCTCTCTGAGATAAGGATGAACCAGCTCCCCTCTAATCACGCCATTTGCACTGCTGCTGGACAGGTTAAGACTGGTGAGTCCAGAGAAGGAATCAAGTCTGTGGAGGTCCAGGTACTCCATGTATACAGAGCTCATGTCCAGGCTAATAAGAGTTGGAAACGTCTTGGCCTCAGACGACTGGTTTGGGAAGAGAGCTACCAATGGATTGTGTGCAAGGACCAAGTGATTCAGGTTGCTGATGTTTCCTAGAACCTCTAAAGACACAGCTCTTAGCTGGTTATGGCTGACGTCCAGAATTTTGATGTTGGGAAGATCTGGGAGGAGCAGTTCAGACAGAACACAGTTTGTCAGGTTCAGGTATATCAACATTTTATTTTTGAAGAGACTTTCTGCCTTCATTCCCGAGTCAGAGGCATCTAAATAACGAACATCAGGATAATCCCCAACAGGAAACACATCGTCACACACAAAAGTCAACCCCTGACAGGAGCACTGATCAGGACAAGTCATTGAGCAGAACACTTCATCATCATGCTGAGGACAGTGGTTAGCACCGTCACACACATCATCTGGATGCAGGCATACTTGGGACTGTCGACAGCGAAAGTACCCAGGACATGTGTAGGTCTCACAGTCTGTCTCGTCGTCTTTGTAAGGGCAGTCATAGACACCGTTACATCTCAGAAAGACTGGTAAACGGTAGGGCACCGATGGACATTCAAAATGGGATTTGGGTGGTGATAGAATGTCTGACTCGTACTGAACAAGTCGCAAGAAAAAGAACCCGTAATGTTTAAACGAGATAATCAAATTTGACGATCTGTAACCGTACTGGAGTGACGCAGAGGGAGAAAAGGTGGTTAAGGTATACCCCATGTTAGTGAGGCAGCCAATGTTGTCCATGTAGTTCTTGCATTCTGAGCCGAACGATTCGCACCATTTAAATTCACTGAAACACTTACAACGAATGCATGTATTATAATTGTCTGTCGTAGAGGTTAAACAACAACGACGACAACAACGGCGTGCTTGACTGAAATGGCGTGGGATGGTACAGTTGATGCCACACCCGCTTTTTTTTCTTTAATGAAAAAGGAAGTCTACAGTTCATGTCAAACGGAAAAAAATCTTACAGGTGGAAAATAGTTTTATACGTTAATTACCAAAACTATTTATTGAAAACAAAGAAAGGGGGTGAGGAGGGGATGGGGAGTAGTTGGAATGAGTCAAAAATGTAATGGGAACAAGAGACGGGAGGAGAGAGCGAGAGAAGAAGAAGAAGAAGAAGGAGAAGAAAAACAGACTCGCTTAAGAAAGCGTCAAAGCAGACAACATAAACAAAAGAGAGAGAGAGACACACAGACAGACAGACAGGCAGACAGACAGAGAGTTTAGACGTTGTTTATATAACATGTTTATCAAGCAGTCAATAACAGAAGAAACCAACATAGCCCTCGCTCAAAGCCACGCGCATAGACGAGCTCCCTTTTCAGACTTGTGGCTAACTAAATTATTTATATCTCAACTTGAACACGCAGTAAAACTGAGAATGATACCCTAACGATTCCTTCATACTTAAACATCTAAACACACACACACACACACACACACACACACACACACACACACACACACACACACACACTATATATATATATATATATACATATATATATATATATATATATATATATATATATATATAAAACAACAGAGAGAGAGAGAGAGAGAGACAGACAGCCAGACAGACAGACAGGCAGACAGACAGAGAGTTTAGACGTTGTTTATATAACATGTTTATCTCTCTCTGTTGTTTATATATATATATATATATATATATATATATATATATATATATATATATATATATATATTATTGTGTGTGTGTGTGTGTGTGTGTGTGTGTGTGTGTGTGTGTGTGTGTGTGTGTTTAGATGTTTAAGTATGAAGGAATCGTTAGGGTATCATTCTCAGTTTTACTGTGTGTGTGTGTGTGTATATATATATATATATATTGAATTATAAACAAAGCTTGCTCTTATGTCTTAGATTGAAGAAATAGGGGAGATAAGCATTCATATCTGCAGTGGCATACTGCCTAACTAACAGTATGTGCTCAAGTGGGTGGATGGGGGAAAAAAATGAAATAAATGCTTCTCAAAGTGAGCCTTCAGCAAGCTTATAATCTCCAATAGGGGGGTAAACTCACTAACATAACTCCTGGTCATATACCGATATTTCGAAACTTGGTGGTTTCTCCTCAGTGACCGCGGAAAGTGGTAATTTGACTCCTCTGCCTTTTCAGTTTTAAGAAGAATGCAATCCCAGAAAAGGCTGGTGTACAATACCGTAGTATGTTTGTTGAGTTTTCAAAAAACCAACCAAAGGTGCCATCTAAGAAGCAAAAGAAAATCATAAAAGAGCAAAACAAGCTACATTTTCTTGTGAAAAGTAAAAAAATATAAAAAGATATCCTCTAAGACACAAGTGCTGAGGGCCAGTTCTTGGAATGAATCCGCAAGGGACTAAAATACAACAAACTAATAAATTCCAAGGATAAGTACCGCACCGTTCCAGCAACTTACAGAGCAGCTTGGTGTTGCAATGACTGCAAGAAATATTGAATTATAAACAAAGCTTGCTCTTATGTCTTAGATTGAAGAAATAGGGG
>CM031628.1:11581404-11603904 GCA_018398815.1 Conus ventricosus | reverse complement strand
CAAAATTCAGTCTGTGATAGTTCATTGACTGTTTTTGAGATCAGTAGTAATTGAATCTGGGTACAATTTGTAACATACAGCATAAAATAAAGAGAAGGCTGAGGTAGACTGAGCACAAATATGGAACATGAAACAGATCCTTTACAACAGATCCTTTACAACTTTCAATGAAACTTTTTTTTTTAAAATCAAATGTTAATCAAATAATTAGAGAAATTACAGATGCGTCAAAAGAAGACAGTGCGCAGAGACTTGAATTCATGACACACATCTGTAGGACACAAAAATACATATACATGGTATTCATTAAAAGTTACAACAATATATGTGAAGAAAAAAAAAGAAAAGAAAAAAAAACAGAAGAAAAGATATACATATACACATACATACATACATACATACATACATACATACATACATACATACATACATACATACATACATCATACATACATGAAAAACAGTTACCATACTATGCAAAAGGTAAACAATTCAATTGACCATTCAATTAAATAGTTATATGGAAACTCTTTTTCATGTAGGTGGGACTATACTATGATTAGAGAACCAAATGGCTTATAGATGTCTACTTTGGGCCTGAAAACATGTCACACGAAAAAAAAACCTACCAAAGTTTTCTTCTTTTTCTTTTTTTAACTTATTAATTAATTTTTCAAGTACCTATGAATTCAGTGATTTTGTTTGTTTGTTTTTTCCCTAAACTCAACTAAAAAAAAGCTTTATAAGGAGTCCACTTGGCAACAAAATCATTATATACCATATTGTTTGCGCGCTATGTACTCTTCAATATTGTATCTGTATTTTAACTTATTTGTACAAACTCGTACAGTGGGCAAATTTCCATTTGATTTACAGTGATACAAGTATTCTTTAGCAGATAACAAAATGAAATAAAAGATCTGATCAATGTTTATATCTTTATCGGAACCAAGAATGACAAGTGGTTCTGTAATTCGTAAATTGACACATTGTGACATTTTTCATTCATAGCATACATCAAAGCATTCCAAAAATCTTTAACAACTCCACAGTGCCAGAACATATGACTGATACTGTCCTTTGTGGTGTGACAAAAACTACATATTTCACTGTTTAGTACAGCAATGTTTTTAAGAATAACGTTTGTCCCAAGACACCTCTAAGCTGAAACCACTTCATTTTTACATCAGATATCTTGTGAAGATATAAGAAGCATGTATCCCAGTCATTTTCAACATTCAGTTTTGGTCCCATCTTTCACAGCATTTTGGCCGTGTGTTATCATCAATAAGTATATCATAGTATGATTTTGACCCTTTAAATACAGATGTTAGTTTTTAAAACAAATAGATATTTCCATACATTTATTGTTATGAACTGCTATTTTAGTATTTTGTATATATTCAGTTGTTGCTTTCTTACACCCAGAAAAGGTGATAAAATCTATATGGACATTATATTTCTCTTTGAAATCTTCATATGGAATAAAATTTCCATTTTGAAGCAGAAAATCTGCAATATTGTGTATTCCTTTACTAATCCATGTTTTACCAACAATATGTTTCTTGCCTATCTGTATTTTACGATTATAAAACACCGATCTGCAAGTAGTTCAATAGAGTTTTTACTGCTAATTTTATAGAAAAAATCTTTGTATGCATCAAACACTTCTGTCCAGAATACATTTGATTTTGAAAAGGTAGTGATGACTTCAGGTCCATATTTTTCAAGAACATTTAAGATAGGAAAATTGGTTGTCGCAATTGTTTTCCATTTATGTTTTGTCGTCTTAAATTTCCGTAGCCATGTCAATTTTAATGAACTAGCAAAGGTTTTTAGTTCTGGTATTCCGATGCCGCCATTTCTTACACTTTTGTGTGCCGTTTTTCTGTTAATTTTATCTTTTTTCTTATTCCATACAAAGTTGTAACAATAGCATTGCAGGGTCTGAAAGAAACTTTTGGTGGGTTGGGTAGAAGAATCCACAGATAAATCAATTTTGATAAAATTAAGGATTTCAAAACTGCTACCCTTCCCAAAGGTGTAATCTGTCTTTTAGTCCAAATCTTAAACAAATATTTTACATCTGCTAATTTCTCTGAATAGTTGATATGTTCGCAGTTTCGTGCATCATTAGTAAACCAAACACCTAAAATTTTGAACTTTGGTGGATTCCATTCAATTCCTAAGTGATCCATGTAACGAACGGGGGAGTTTTTACGACTACCCAACCAAATTGCACTAGTTTTCTCACAGTTCATTCTCAAGCCTGACTTAGAACTAAATGTGTCTAGTGTATTTATGCAAGTTTCAAATGATTTTTATCGCCCGCTAAAAGAAATTCAGTATCATCTGCATACTGAGAAAGCTTGTGTTCAACATTATTTAAAAGAATTCCCTGTATGTTCTCATTTTCTCGTACCATGATTGCCAGAATTTCTACACATAAGATAAATAAATACGGCGAGAATGGGTCACCCTGTCTACAACCTCGCCCCACGTCAAACCATTGAGAGACTTGACCATTAGCAAGAACACATGATTTAATATTTGAATAAAAATGATTCCACCCATTTACAAATTCCTGATGAAAACCAAATGCTTTCAATACTTTAAACATAAAGTCCCAGCTAACTGAGTCAAACGCTTTCTCGAAGTCTATATTTAGTAAAAGTTCAGGTAAACGGTGTTGGTCTAAGTATACTATAGTATCGTAAATAAGCCTTAAATTGTCACCAATATATCGGTTTTGAACTTTCAATGAAACTGACTAAATTCCAAGATAACAGATGATCCGGTGAACAGAACTGAGCAAATTAAGATGGTTTCCCAAGGAGAGAAACTCTCTGAGTACTTGTGTCACCTTGAAAAATACGTTGTGTGAGCGAACGTGCATTAACAATGATGTAAGCCAAGGACTGCACTTAATCCAAATCCACTGAAAAATACGTCGCAAGACACTGAACTTTACTTTAAGTTCTATGCATAGAACAAAACGCAGATGACAGTTGACGTCATCAGTTGGTATCTAAGCTGTAGTCGGGGTCACCACTCAGAGACTCTGGCTCTGGCATCATCAACACACGACCAGTCAGATGAAACAGAAGAGAGTTCCCCCTTTTAAGTAATTACAATTTCTTTTTACATCCACCCACATTAAGATCAGTCTCAAATTCGATCGCCCTTCTCTCGAAGTGCCCTCAGTTTTGATTACTTCTTATGCTCTTGATTTGTTTCTGTTTGGGTCACCCGTATCGGCAAATTCATGGGACCGTCATTGGACGGACGCGGTGTCGCCCTCTGGAGGATGAGCTCACGGTCATTGACTCCGCAGCTAGACAACTATAATCATCTGTGGGGGCTTAGTGGGTGGTGCCCTGCGTATGTTAACTGAGGACAGGCGCCACTGATCACCACCAAAGTGAGACAGCAGTGATGTTGTGTCTCCTCTGGTGGGTTGCTCTATCACGATGTGGCATTGGCTGCTCCTGTGGATTGCCAGTGCTGGGGCTTCAGCGGGATGAGCCAGGCTGTGGCTATGGACAGGGAGCTGGTATGAGCGGCGTGTGCAATGCCACTGAAGTGGCACAGAAGATGAAACAGAACGAAGAAGACGAATGCTTATAATCAGCCTTTCTTAAGTAGAAAATAATATCAAGCACTCAAGTTGACCAAAAGCTGTCTGAAAATGGTAAGAAAAATGAGACAAGACAAAAATGAAATGAATCTTAATTGTTAGCGAACCGCTAAAAAAAATGTGGACAAGCGAATCACAAGACACAATACGACGTGTTTCGACCTCTTAGGTCTTCTTTAGGCAAGATACAAAACAATTAGAACAACGAAAATGAAAATTGATCGCTCGTTCATTTTCGTTGTGCTAATTGTTTTGTATCTTGCCGGAAGAAGACAGAGGTAGAAACGCGTCGTGTTTTGTCTTGTGATTCGTTTGTTCAAGTTTTTTTGTTTTTTTCTTCTTTTTTTCGGTTTGCTGACATTTATTTAAGATTTGTTTAGATTTCCGCCTGCGGTCGTCTCACTTTGCAACTAAAAATTAAATGGTTTTGACCAAAACATGCCACACTATTTTGATTTCCATTGTCACTCTGATGAGGATGGAGCTGAGTGAGGACGACTGATACAACTTTGGTAGGCTGAAAGAGACACACTGGATTACTGTTCGTAAATGTAGAACTGATTATGTAAAGCCTGGATCACCAGCATTTAGAAGTGAACTGAAATACAAATGCAATACAGAGAGGCAAGTACATCAAATCAAGGTTTGACTGCCAGTACCCAGTATCTCACTTTTTAGCTGATTTTCTGTTTTTACATGCATTATCTTTTCCAATGTGATATTTCACCTAGTAAATATTTTTTGGCCTTGGTATTCATTTTGATCAGTTATTGATAAACCAAAAACCAGTATCTTCAAATGTAGAGATAGCTTTCCCTCTAAAATCCATGTACTCTACATGTTATGTTCTGCCCTATTTGTATCAGCAGCACTTTTCACGCACAGTGACTGCCAGAATCCCGTATCTTGAACGAAGGGATTCTGGCTGCTTGAAGACACCAGTCATTTGGGAGAGTAATCTACCACTTGTCTGGAGATAAGTGTATTTTGGTGAGATTTCGCCAAGAAAAGGGAAGTAACTGTGTCAGGGAAAACCCAGCGTGTCCAGCTGCTGGGCTGTCGCTGTCAGGATTGTTTTAGTGTGGCAGGAAGTGGGCCTGTAGTCTACTCTGACATGGGAAAACTTCACTTAAGCATGTGAAGTATCTTTTGTTTCTGTTCACAAAGGCTGAAGAAGCATTGCAGAAACACCAACACTCTCATTTGTCCTGAAAACAACAATACAGGTAAGACAATTTTTAGTACATTAATACTTTCATATAAGCACATTTACGTCATATAACCACCTGAACTTTCTGTTGTTGTTTTTTTTTAAATGATTATTTCCACCCTTATCTCCCACCACTCCCTCTTCTCCACCCTCCCCTGTCACCCTTTACGCCACGAATGAGCAGTCTTTGAAGTCACCGTCGTCGGCGGGGATAAAAAAACGTAAACCTTGTGGGATACCTGTTTTCCTCCTCTCACTCCCATCTCCCCTTTTCCCCACCAATCCACCCTTACCTCCCACCACCCCCATACCTCCTTGCACCCTCCCTCACACAACCCTCTTTAAAAGGGTGTAAGGTGTCTTTGAACCACGGTCAACATTAGACAGCGTTCTGTTTTGTGATTTAATACATAGGGAACAGGTGTGCGTGCGTGTGTGCGCACGCGCGTGCGCGTGCGCGCGCGCACACACACACACACACACACACACACACACACACACACACACTCACGCACACACACACACACACACACACACACACACACACACACACACACACACACACACATACACACACACACACACACACACACACACACACACACACACACACACACACACACACACACACACACACACACACACACACACACACACACACACACACACTAAAACAAAATGATAATCCCTTACCAAGTGTCCAGCAGAAAGCAGAAGCCTTCGCTAACTATATTAATTAAACTATATTATTAAACTATATTAATGCGCATCTAATGCTTCAGGAACTCAGAGATGCAATAAATTCCATCCCAAACAAAAAACGTCGGTGGGACTGGACGCAATTTCGAACCAAATGCTTAAAAATGTGCCTGAAAATTGTATCGATTTCCTGTATGAAATATTTAAAAAATGCTGGTGTGATGGTGATATGCCAAAAATATGGAAAGAATCAATTGTGGTTCCCATTCACAAACGTGGCAAAAGCTGCACTGACATAAAAAAAAGACCTATAGCATTGACATACCATGTTTGCAAACTTTTGGAGAAAATCGTTTTAAACAGACTTACACACGTTTGTGAGAAGAACGAAATAATACCCATAAATCAGGCTGGTTTTAGAAAGAATAGATCGACAACAGAACTCTTAGTGAAACTTACAACAAACATAAAGAAGTAATTTGCTAGACGTAAGTGTATACTAACGACTTTCTTTGACATAAATAAGGCTTACGATCAAGTCTGGCATTCTCGACTCATGCTTAAGTTGAAAAACATTGGTCTGTCCGGTCATATTTATGATTATATCCAATGTTTTCTAAAGAATCGAAAAATTCAAACCAGAATAGGGAACACGTATTCAACTAAAAGAACTCTTACAATGGGTATTCCTCAAGGATCAGTTATTGCTCCTTTCCTGTTTTCATTACTAATGTATGATCTACCCAGTAACATATCTAAAAATGCCATCTTAATTCAATATGCTGACGATATATGCATGTGGATGGAAGTAACCTTAAAAAAGAAAACTCCGTTAAGAAGCATAAACCATACAAAAAAAAAGTGTATCAAAAAGAGCTCGACATTATAGCAGAGTACTTGACAAAGAATGGACTAAGTCTATCTGCAGAAAAAAAACATTGGTTTATTCAACAGTGGTTCGAATCCCGACAAAATGCCTATTTTCAAAATGAATGGTGTGGTTCTTAATTACGCTTCACAAATCAAGTTTTTGGGCGTAAACCTCACATCAAAAATCTCTTGGAATCAACATATAGATTATTCGCTGACAAAAGCAAGGAAAACGTTAAATTTTCTCGAAATTGTGAGTACACAGAGATGGGGACAAGACACGTCCACTCTAATTTATCTATGTAAATGTCTAATAAGATCAAAATTAACATATGCGCAAGAAGTGTTTTTAGTGCACCAAAATATCTGTTACAGAAGCTTCAAAGTATAGAATGCAAAGCGCTCAAACTTGCAATGGGTCTTCCTACCCATGCATCTTGTCTTCGAACATATAATGAAGCTCAAACTTGCAATGGGTCTTCCCACCCATGCATATTGTCTTCGAACATATAATGAAGCTCAGGTTTTACCATTAGATGATCAGAGAGAAGTGGCTGCCACAAAATTTGTGATAAGAAGCCTTCCAGTTAAGAATGATGTGAAAAATGAGATTAAGATTAGATCACATATCGACTTTCCTTCACGTGCAAAAACAATATCCCCCCCAGATTACTTTGGCAACGTATACATCTGAGCTTAGGCAAGCCACAGGAATAACTGTTGACAAAAAGTTTATATCTGCTAGGCCGTCCTTCTTCCCTACACCACCCTGGTAACTTCAAAGGGCCCATTTTGATATTGATCACACTGATTTAAAAAAGAAGGACAATATGAATATAGTGGCGAGCACTGTTAAATCTCATATTGAAGAGAAGTATCCAAATCATTTAAAAGTATACAGAGATGGGTCATTAATTCAGAAAAATGCGGGCTCTGCTTATTTGATACCTGATTTGAAAGTAGATAAATGTTTTTCACTGGGGAAAAATAAACCAGTTTTTACTGCGGAACTTACTGCAATATTAATGGCGTTAAATTATCTTCTAAATTTTCCACGATCTATATTTCAAGTACTTTTTTGTGTTGATTCAAAGTCTGTGCTTCAGGCACTGAAATCATTAAAATTGCAGAATAGACCGGAAATGATAATTGAAATTAGCAATTTGATTCATGCTCTTTCTATACAAGGCACGACAATTACTTTCTGCTGGATACCACCACTCTGTTCGTTTATTATAACAATAAAGTAGACAGAGCTGCAAAACAAGGTGGAAAATGTAGTTCAGAGTCTCTCAGGATGAATTTTCCACTTTCAGTTCAAGAACAATATAGTATAGTGGAATCATTTGCTTGGAACCATTTCCAGAATTCTTTTTAAAAATCTCATAAAAAGTTTCTTTACACAGATTTTAATATTGCAAACTTTAAAACACATTACCAACATCGGCAGAAAGTTATCGACCCTTATATATAGGTAGAAAGTCGATGCTTTTACAACAAAATTTAGTAAAAATGCGTTTGTGGACAGAGCATCACAGTTGATCATATTATCTCATGTGCTGCTATCAAACCATACCCATGCTTTTGACATATACAATTAGAAATAGTTTTAAATCACCAGTATTAACCTATGAATTCTTTCTTTCTTTATCAAAGAGTCCAATAAGTAAGTACTTATAGTGTCTTACATTTATTTTCTCATTCTTATGAGGTTACTTTTAAGTGATTTAATCGTTTACCTGTTACTAAATCTACATAAAATATACGAAAGGACTATCTTCATCCGTCCCCTACCTCTCACTGTTCTGTTCCATATCAAAACCATTTGTAATTTTCTAGGATTTACATGAGGGCTTGGTTTGTTTGTTTATTTATTTATTGTTTTGATGATGAGGGTGGGGTTTTTTCGTCCTGATATCACCTAGAGTGGATAGACGTAAAATTTGAAACTGACTAACACACATGTATGCACTCATGCATGCACGCTTGTGCGCACACACACACACACACACACACACACACACACACACACACACACACACACACACACACACACACACACACACACACACACACACACACACACACACACACACACACACGCACACACGCACGCACGCACGCACGCACGCACGCACGCACGCACGCACAGACACATATTATGAGATAGGCTAATTAAAGATTACTATTGTGCGTATGATTTACAGACAAATTGGAAGTATTCAAGCAAAAGGTTTTTTTTTTTAGTGACTGTAATGACAGAACGGGTTTTCTTGAGGCTTTGGACTCATTAAGTTGGTGATTTTATTTCCTTTGCACCGATGTGCTGTACCACCCAACTGCTGATGCACATACCTGCACTACATGTGGCACTTTGAGTGTGAAAACATTTTTTATTATTTTTGTTTTGATTTTTTAATACAGGCAGATTCCAGATAATATCAAAGACACTGTCATTCTTGTGGTAGTGTTTTGTCTGGATTCCTGTTTGGCATATTTCACTGTGTTAACATTGTTGCTGGTACAACGTGGATTCTGAAAAAAAGAACAGATTAGTGGTAAACACTTTTTATGCGAATGTTTCAGATAAAAATAGAGACAAGAACTCTGCTGAGACTATAATGGTGATGTTTTTAAATGTGTAACAGTGTTTGCATGCCTGTAACTGGTAGTCTTACAGTCTCATAAACATAGACACATGGCTGCCACATTCACTGCTTTACAGATCAATCTGGACACGAAATGCTAAGAACTGTGAAAGACACACTTACATATTGATATGAGGTTACCATACATTTTGGGGACCCAAAAGACCAAGTTTTGTGACTGCAAAATCCCAGCAGAACAACAAACTCGATTTAGCTCATTCCATTTGTTAAAAAGAGACGCTTTTCATATACCTACCAAGTCCAGTACATCAAAATACGACGTTCTTGTAATTACATTCTGAGGAAATGCTTTCTGTGCGAACTTTTTCCACAACCCGGTATCTTTCAGATACTGGTTTCTGGTTGTCCTCGCTCATGGCGCTTTAAGCTTGTAAAAACCAAGCATCATCAGTGACTTTGTTCTTGTTATCTCAACTGGTGGAAATGCTTTCAGTACGGTTTTGGTAAAACCTGGTATCTTTGAGATGCTGGCTTTCAGCTGTCCTTGATCATGGTAATTTCAGCTGTCGAAAATCAAGCATCGTATGCATGTTTTGAATTGTATTGTTTACACTTAGCACAAGAGATAAATGCAAACTCAAGAAAATGTTTTCAGCAGAAATGATATTGATTTACTTTGCGTAAATGTTTTGATGCGTTTACTTAATTTGTTCATCAGGCTACAGTAGCTGAAAGTCTAAAATCGTCTCCTGTAAACTATCAGAAAATTCAGCTACTTGGCTCTGGCATTTAACCTTTGAAATGTAAACGTCCTGTTATGACTTCATGAAGTAAAGGTTATCTATCATATATTATGTAAGCTTACATATGAAACAGTCGTTTGTATTTCAGCGATCACATATTGCAACCCAGTTAATAATTGGTGTAATTTAAGCTGCTTTAAATCAGTTACAACCTTATCTTTGCTTTTTTAAAAACTTAGTATACGTAGATATAGCATTTCAAACTGGACTCTTTTCAGTCTATAATTATATAGTTTCATAATGATCAGTCTCAAAGTCATCTCATGTAGTACAGGATAATGGGAAGAATGACCCCTTTGCTTTTTGTGTTCCCCTTAATACAAAATACCTAAAGTGTGGTTATTCTGTGCTACACCTACTTGTGGTGTTCAGCACATGCCAGTATTCTGAAATCAGTCATTCCTCATTATAATATACTGTTATTCATACCGGATTTCTGTTGTTTTGTGTCCATGAAGGTTTTCTAATTATGATGGGGGTGACATTTTTGTCAACACACAGAGTTTCCATCAGATTATGAATAAACAAACAGGTAACTACCCGAAGTCTAATGTTGGCTCCAAGTGTGTGCCTCATGATTGAAGTTTACCAGCAAGGTACTTCCTTAGTAGTTATCACCAGGACAGAGATTCCCTCCAATAAAACTACCTGCAGCTGATGCATTTGTCCGACACCAACAATGTCAACACCGTATGCTACAGCAACAACACTGAGTATAGCAATATGGACAACAATACGTCAACAGCCCAGGAACTAATAACGTCACTCTCACAAACACTTGACGGTTAAAGTGCACGAGCTCTGTGAAGTAATCCAACAGACACCTTAGACGATGGAGGACATTCCAGAGTAGAACAAACATTACCATCTCTCTCTCTCTCTCTTCTCTCTCTCTCTCTCTCTCTCTCTCTCTCTCTCTCTCTCTCTCTCTCTCTCTCTCTCTCTCTCTCTCTCTCTCTCTCTCTCTCTGTGTGTGTGTGTGTGTGTGTGTGTGTGTGGTGTGTGTGTGTGTGTGTGTGTGTGTGTGTGTGTGTGTGTGTGTGTGTGTGTGTGTGTGTTGATAAACATTTCTTTTTAAATTCATAACACAAAACCTATACAAACAAGTAATGCATGTGGACTTAACCAGCTCAAAGATCATAAACAGTAGGAAATCTAACTGGCTCAGCCTGTACATCAGATCCGCACAGAACTCCGCATTCCAATTAAAGACCTTGGCATCTCTACGAAGATCAAATTACCAGCTTGGAAATCCAGACCAGAGTAAGGCTATGCATTGGACCATACAAAGACCTGTTGTACACAACTAAAAGGAGGAAAATGAGATGGTACGGTCATGTATTAAGATCAAAAGGACCTGTCAAAACCATTCTACAAAGAGCAGTGCAAGGAGGCAGAAGAAAAGGAAGACAGAGGAAGACATGGGAAGACAAATCTTATTCAACGTGTAAGGCACCTCACCGCTATGAGTTAAAATCTAAAAAGTAAATAAAAGATAAGGAAGAATGCCTCGAATATTATCTGTATCAGAGGCCCTAAGGTGATTCTATTGTAAGCATTTTGATTGGGTGTGAGGTTATCAAGAAGTGACGTAAGAAGAGACTTCAGATGGAAAATAATCATCTGTGTCAAGCGCATTGTCTGGTGTCTATTTTAATAACTGCTTTTTAACATCGTGTCTTCATATCAAAAAGGGGAAATTCATCACATGAAAACAAATAAAACGAGGAAAAAATATAATGAAAACAAATATCACAAATATACTATTTGGATTTGGAGCTTCATCATAATCATCATCTTCATCGAACACTACTCGATATCCGCTTTCAAGGTTATAAAACAAAATCGGAAATGAAATGAGACAGGGAACAGTAAATGATAAACAGTAAACAAGTGTTTTTTTTTTGTTTTTTTTAATTATTATTATTATTATTTTTTTTTAATTATTATTTTTTTTTTTAATAAATCTTTTTAATCCCTTCAGCAAGATCATCATGAACATGTATATGAAACACATGATAAATCATATGAAACAATCAAAAATTCCTCACACATTCAGTCACTGTCTACAACATACATTTGTTTAAACAATTGGCTTATGATGTACGTAATAATTCAAATTTGTATCGAATAATTTGTGCCGTTAATTATGTTATGAACTGCTTATTTGTCTAAGACTGAATAAAGAATTTCATACCTCACACTCAAGTGATCTGTGAGTGAATGAAAGAAAATACAGTTTCCGTATTGTATACATGTATGTTTCATATGTTCAATCTATGAGGGTTTTTTTTAATATTATTTTTAATACATACTATTATATTGGACAAAAAGGACAAGCAGAAACAGAAAAAACAACAACAAACAAAGAAAACAAACTCAAGTATATGAAACATACACACACACACACACACACACACACACACACACACACACACATATATATATATATATATATATATATATATATATATATATTATATATATATATATATATATATATATATATATATATATATGCGTATATTCATACATACACACTTAATATACACACAGACACATATAGATATACATACATACACACACATATACATATTTTTATACATACACATATACACCTACATACATACACACATACATGTATACCTACACACGTGATACATATACCTACATACACATATACATATATATATATACATATATATACATATATACACACACACATACACACATATATACGCACACACATGCACAAACATATATACACACACACACATATATAATTTAGATTCATATACACACACACATATATATAATTTAGATTAAGTATTTCAAAAGTTCAATAATCCTCAAAAAATGTACTCAGTCACAATAGCACAAAAAGACACTAACAAAAAGACACACACTCGCACACACATACACAAATGTGTACCATTCTCAGTTGTTAAATTGGTGGGCACATTGAAATATTTCAAATGAACTTCTACATACTTAATATATTGTTTATATGGATGGTGCTAAAATATAAATTGCATTTGGAGTTTTGCTTCTTCAGTTACAGTCATTATCTTTTCGTTTGGGATAAAGACCAACAGTACAAGCAACAATCCGCCCCAGCATAGGTATCTACCAGAGGCGTTACTCTCCAATTACAGAAGAAAAGTTTTATGAAACTAATGTTTGATATAATGCCCACTGTTTACTAAAGAGAGGCAATGTGCCTTCCAAAAAGTGCATGTACCTAAGATCTGTATATCTCTGTTTCAATACACCAAGAAAGCCTTGTATACTGGGCACTGCATTTTTCATGTAAACTTTATAAAGGTAAAATTTTGCCAGCAATAGGATATAATTAAGGCCAAAGTCTGTTTTGACTCCTTCTTTACAGCCAAATACAATCAATGTTTCTGAAAATGTCAGACGACACCAATGCTGACAGTCACTGGACAACATACGGTTATAGATCGATCCAAAACTTTTGGACAACACTATAGCCCCATAATAAGTGTTGTATCGTTTGGATTTCAGTTTGACAGAGGTTACATACAGGGTCCTCAACAATTTTACAGTCATACAGATATTTCCTTGTATTTAAAAGGCGATGTAGTATTCTCACCTGGAACCATCTTAGTTTAATATCATGACACTTATGACACTGTTTGAAAATTTCAAACCAATTTAGATTATTATAGATTTCGTCCCATTTTAAGGCTGCAGTAGGATGAACGTCTGATCTTGTAAGCATTGCCTGGACACTCTTGCCTCCTCCTTTGATTACTTTCCAAGTTTCAAGTGGGTATTTTTACCTCCCATAAGAAAACCTAACTTTTATTCAAGACTGGCACAGCCTTTTAAACTTGAATAAAGTCAGACAAATATACTGACTTCCATAAAAAACGCGAAAACAAAACAAGCTGAAAGTTGGGGGTGAATTTTATTGGTCACAATTGTACAGAGTGGAAGCGAGAATTCAACGTGATTTGATTCATTAAACCGGTAATGTGTGAAAATGTCATCACCAATATGTCTTTTGTGTGGAAAATCCAAGGTCACGTGACAAACCACCTTGAAGTCCTAATACCGTGTGTGGCCACCATTTGCGTTGACAACTGCTTGACACCTGCGGCTCATTGAGTGGACCAGGTGGTTGATGCGACCCCTTGGCACACCAGCCCACACATGGACGATGGCCTGGTGAAGTTGAGCCGCTGTTGCTGGTCGTGGACGCAGGAGGTCCAACCGTCTGCCAAGTTCATCCCAAAAATGTTCTATTGGGTTTAAATCGGGACTGAGGGCTGGCCAGGGCAGCACATTGACGTTGTTATGCTGAAGAAATTGCTGGGTGGCCCTGGCGGTGGGTGGTCTTGCATTGTCCTGTTGGAATGTCCAGTTTGGGTGTAGCGCAAAAAAAGGATCGACATGGGGTCTGAGCACCTGGTTGATGTAGCGCTGTGCGTTGACACCCTGTCCGCGACCAGGACCAATGTTCTGAAAGATGACTGGTCCTATGGCGTGGTTAATGCCAATTGCACCCCATATCATAACGTTCGGGCCTCCCCAGGGGTTCCGCTCTACCAAATGGGAGTCAGCATAGCGTTCACCAGGTCGACGCCATATTCTGGCACGACCGTCAGCCATGTCAATACAAAAACGGCTCTCATCTGAGAACAGTATGCGTCCCCACTACTGCCTGCCCCAGTTGATTTGGGCTTGTGCCCACTGCAGCCTGTCCTGCCGGTGTCTTGGTGTCAGTACCGGACCTCTGTGAGGACGCCTACATGCCAGCCCGTTCTCCTGAAGACGCCGCCCCACAGTGTTGAGGCAGATTCGTTGCTGGAGATTCCCAGGCACCTGTCGAGCAGTGTTAGTGGCTGTTTGCCGCCTGTCCCGCAGATGGTTCGAACAAAATGGCGATCCTCTCTTGGTGTGGTGACCCGAGGACGGCCTGGCCGGGATGATCATCAGTGGTACCAGTGACTCGCATGCGGTGCTGCAGACGATAGATGGTTGAGATGTGGACGTTAAAGATGTTGGTGACCTGCCTGGCATCCACACCAGCCTCCAGATGGCCTAGGGCACGATTGCGTTCCTCTGCTCGTAGTCTTGGCATCTCTATAGCGCTCAGACGGCAAGTCGTTACCTGAACCTTGTAGCGCGGCTTTATAAGGGCTGCATGCCCGTGTACTTGCAGCTGGTTAACTTTGCTCTGCATAGTGTGCACGTCCCTCACATGCAGCAACAAGTTTGCCATTTTTGTTGACCCTCCAGTGCCGGGAATGATATGTTGCTCACACAATTTTTTCACTGCACGTGAGTCTTGGACCCAACAACTTGCCACAATGGTTCAATAATGTATTCACCCCTTTTCACCCGAAAAATAGCCTTTCAATTTTTCGCGTTTTTTATGGAAGTCAGTAATACATAGACGAACAATCTAATCTCCCTTGCATCTTTGGGTGGATCCTCAAGCGTAGGCTCAAAGATTGTCCCCTACATTTTATACTATTTGCATAATGCCTTTAGTTTTTCAGCAATTTTTTTTCCTCCGCACACTATCGTTTGGTTTCATTTACTACTCTTTGCTGGCTGCTTTGGGGGTGCTATTGGATTCTTTTTTGCACCCTTGGTGGTGAGAACACCACGGTATTATGAACTGTGGACGAAAGGCCTCGGAGCAAGCAATACAAATATATCTGCCTTCAAAAGGGATTGCGATGGTTCCCTTATGCAGCTAGTGAAGAGTTTTCATATCTGTAACATATTTTCTTAATTTCATGTTCCCAGTTTCTCCATCTTCAAATCCCCCCCCACCCCCCCCCCCCCCCCCCCCCCCCCTTAAGTCCAAATCTTTGCCAAGTCATTACTATGAAGACAGTTCAGTTGTTGGACTGTGCTTATTTTTCCCCCCACTATTAGATTGTTCGTCTATGTATTTGTCTGACTTTATTCAAGTTTAAAAGGCTGTGCCAGTTTTGAATAAAAGTTACTCCGTGTTAGGTTTTCTTATGGGAGCAAAAAATACCCCACTTTTCAAGGTTTTAGTTTTGAATATTGAATCTCTCACTGCGAGGATATTCAACTTCGCCTAAGCATCGTCACCTACATTCTGCTACCTTCAATTGTGTCCGTCACGTCGCTACAAGAAGATAATATCTTGATTTCTGAAGAATCATTTTCAATTATGATACCCTTTGGACACTCTGCACGTACAATGTTGTGTCGGTTAGAGCATGTTGGTTCATCTTTCCAAGTTCTGTATCATCAACTCCTGTGATACTGAATTGTGACACGCCTAAATCAACGCACTATCAATAACCATGGCTGAACCAAAGATCTTTTTTTCCCATTAAAATAAACGTACAAACAAACAAACAAATCAATGAATAAATGAATGAATAATTAAAAACACAAATTGCTAAATTAATGAAATAAATGAATAAACGAGGATGAAAATCGCCTGAAAAACAAAGAAACAAATCAATGAATAAAGGAATAAATAATGAAAAACAAAAATAGCTAAACGAATTAAATAAATGAATAAACGAGGATGAAAATCGCCTGAAAAACAAAGAAACAAATCAATGAATAAAGGAATAAATAATGAAAAACAAAAATAGCTAAACGAATTAAATAAATGAATAAACGAGGATGAAAATCGCCTGATATGTTCTAACTTGGGTTGTGACATGTATGTCCGTATAGATTTGAATGGTATGCATGCGTAGTTCTAGTGTGTAACGGTTAAGGTGTTACTTTTGGTAAAAATGTTAATCGATGTCAGAATGATCAGTTGGTTGCAGTTTTGTTTAAAAACTATTTTTCAATAGACTGAAAGACAGCACAGCATCTCCCTTCTGTTTCGGGCTGTCGCACTAATGCATTCTGCAACGGATGGCTAGAACCGTAACAAAACGTGACGATGTAAACCCGGCATCAATATCGTTCTGTATTAAGTCAATCATTTCTCCATCTCATATTCCTCTCTTGATATCTACCTGACCGCCCTTACTACAAGGGACTGGTTTTTCAAAAGAGCACGGGGGATGAACACAAAAGTCTTCGTCACTTCCATCAAAACAGTCTGCATGATAGTCACACACTAGAGTGAAAGGCAAGCGTTCATTGTTACTGGCACAAAGAAAATATTGGGATTCTGACGTTTTGTTTGCCGCACACCATGATGAAGTCATAGCAGTAATTCCATCATATACTGATTGAAAATTGACGTCATTGTCAGCCCAGCAATGACTTTGCAAGTCACATGCCAAAAATTCTGGTATCCCGTGATTGCCTGGACACTGAATAGACGGAAAGGGAAGGTGGAAATGGAGGAAGAGATGTTGGCCAGTGTGATTGGGGCTTGGTGTTGATGTCCTGTGTCAGGTCGGTTGGAACCAGAACGGCTGTCAAATTCACAAAGGTAGAAGTAGTGCTTCTTTTGACGACACGTATTCGACATGTGCACAAATTCTTCACTGTAGTGAATGACTGCTCCACACTGAGGGATATAATAGCTCTGACGACTGACATCTGATGGAACGCACGCACACACACACACACACACACACACACACACACACACACACACACACACACACACACACACACACACACACACACACGCACACGCACACATACACACACACACACACACACACACACACACACACACACACACACACACACACACACACACACACACACAGATACACACGCACGCACGCACACACACATACACACACTCACTCACTCACTCAGTCACCCACACATGCACAAACCCACTTATTGCTTATTAAAGAGTAATTTGTGAAGCAAAATTGGTGGGGGGAAAATGATGAGAACCACTATTGCAAGAAGGCAGGGTAACCATTTGTTCTTTATTAAAAGACGTAATCGTCACGGGTAGTTTCCTCCTCTGTTTGAACTAGATAACAGCATTTCTCCCTCTCTCAACACATGGACTGGAGAAGCAAGACTGACTGCCTAAACGTATGAAAGAAGAACGTGCAAGAGCTGTGAAATTCCTCTCACACCTTTTCTGGCATCTTAGCAAATTAAAGCAGAAAAAGGCATTGAGACTGGGAGGGTTTGCATTTGGAGAGAGACAGACCATATGCAACTTGGGCAACTCGTCAAATTCAAAGAATACGCTAGCAACATATCAAGACTGCAATGACTGCATTTTAGGATACATTCCTGATAATCACACAGCAGTTTGGCAAGCATTGCATTTTCAGGATTGTGTGAATAGTCACAAGAATCTGTTATCTTTCATCATTGCTGAGCAAAAGCAGTAACGAATCGACTGGTATATAGCACTCAGATCTCAGGAAAATGTCTTTCTTAAGATGATAATTTTGGATGTACTGCAACACTATTAGGGTCTGGACAAAGTCTGACATATAACTGCTGCGCACAAGACAACACAATGCACAATTTTATGGTGATGGCTTATCGTCTAGAGGGACCACTCACCCCCCCCCCCCCAGTGAATATCAGAAGGACCTAACAAGTCAGCTGTATACAGACATACTACAAGGATCCCTACTTCCAACTTTAGGCTTTATACCATGACGGTTGGGTTTTCAGCAGAACAACAACTCAAAGCCCAAGACTTAAGATTTTCAGGACGGTCAGACGATTCTGACTGCAGGCCTACTACCTTGGCTCAGTCACAGTCCAGATCTAAATCCCATGGAGTATGTATGGGGGAGTCATGAACAGTCACCTAGTCAAAAAAAGCCTGAGAAACATCTACGCACTGTAGCAAAAAGCAGGACGAGTGTGAGGCATTAATACATACAAAGACTCACAAGTAGCATCGATGTTCGAATTTAAACCTATCTCAGGAACCAGGGATCCTAATATGGAGGATAATTTAAGACCACACAAATCGAAAGTTTTTTTTTTTTTTTTTTTTTTTTTTTTGGGGGGGGGGGGGGGGAGGGCATAATGAAGTGCTTTTCACGTCTAGTCCTGGACTTGACTAGGGGCAATAATATAAAACAAAATGATTCAGTACCTTTGCCAAGACAGCATTCAATTGGTGAAACAAAATTCAGTTATTGTGTGCATGCAGATCTATGTAACACTTGCCGTCAAACGCTTTAAACCATGAAGGTGACAGCAGTGTTAATGAAAATAATCCAAAATGCATGGAAACATACAATAGCAAGAAGCAAAGTAATGCTTGTTTTGATAAACAATATGCAACAGACAGGTCAATTTACAACTTTGTCTTCTCCAGACATTACACACTACAGCCATGAAAAATGCACAGAGCAATGCTGATGTTCACTAGAGCATAGTCAGCACGAACATGACAGATTATGAATGGAGCGTGATGGTTCACAAGCAGACCAGGGGATGGGGGGGGGGGGGGGGTGGCATATAGAGAGAGCAGACAGGGTATCTGGGAGGAAGAAATGAGTTTGTTTTAATAAACTGAATCAGATGTGTAAACTCTCTCTCTCTCTCTCTCTCTCTCTCTCCCTCCCTCTCTCTCTCTCTCTCTCTCTCTCCTCTCTCTCTCTCTCTCTCTCTCTCTCTCTCTCTCTCTCTCTCTCTCTCTTTCTTCATGAATATTGTTCATGTTTATTTCAATTTTGATGTCTCACTCCGCCACTTCCACCCCACCTTCCCTCCTGATGTGTCAATGGACCGAAAACCTGAATTATTAGACCATTCGTATTTGTGTTCGTATTCGTATTCGTATTCGTATTCTCTCTCTCTCTCTCTCTCTCTCTCTCTCTCTCTCTCTCTCTCTCTCTCTCTCTCTCTCTCTCTCTCTCTCTCACTCTGTGTGTGTGTGTGTGTGTGTGTGTGTGTGTGTGTGTGTGTGTGTGTGTGTGTGTGTGTGTGTGTGTGTGTGTGTGTGTGTGTGTGTGTGTGTGTGTGTGTGTGCTATAGCCTTCTTCAGTCATTTTTGTTCTTTTTGTCTTTTAACACCACAAAGACGACAAGGCCTATAAACCAGGATGAAAAGTCAGTAAATAAGTTATCTGTTGACGGCTATGAGTACATAAACTTCTGTTCTACATTCTAGTCCTTGTTTATTCAGTTTTTAGGATCAGATCACCATCTTCAAGCTGTAAACAAGACATTGTAAGCTTGCATCTCTGCAGGCAGATGATCTCTCACATTGATGTGCATTTTTCTAGTGAAGTTTGAAGAATTTTGACGCGTTTTGAAAGGAACATTTGAAATATAAAAACGGCACTTGAGTCTGATTTGAATCAATTTCCCTCTGGCCGCCTACTGCATTACTTACCTGCCAGTCATTCTAACTGAACAAACTCTTGACAATTAAAGTGTTGCATTGTTAATACTCAATACTAGCTCTCACATGCACACGACCCGACTGTCTTGTGTCATGGAGTCAGTCCTTGGGTATTTGAAATATAATTCATATCCGTCAGAAGGAAGGAGCTTAAAGACAGTTTCAAAAGGTTCCGTGCACCCAAGCAATGCGCGCTGACAGCACTCGGGGAAAAGTTCTTTAAATAGCAACTATTATTTAACACAGTGGTCCACCGCTCACTGAAAACTCCGTCTCTCTCTCTCTCTCTCTCTCTCTCTCTCTCTCTCTCTCTCTCTCTCTCTCTCTCTCTTCTCTCTCTCTCTCTCTTTGTCATTCATGCCAAATGGGAAGAGCGTCCTCTGGGTAAGAATGAAAAACAATTCATGCGTCGCATGATGTTGTCACCCTGCCATCACCAGTGGCCCATGTGTTTGGCATGGTTGATGTTGTGTGTAGGATGATAGAAATGTGCAACGATTGTGACTGAAATATTCATCGACTGTGTTAACGAGGGGTGGCATATCCCACCACGCTATTCTGAGAAGTGGGTGGACCTTTAACCTCCATATATTTTGTGGCACGGCTTGTGGTGCACTGGATTATGAAAATTGCGGCTTAAGTATGTGAATGTGCATCAGGTTTTGAATGAGCATTAGAGACCACAAAGAACAGTCTGACTAAGTGATACGATTATGTTTGATCAGTTTCACAGTTGTTGCAAGCAGTGATGTCATAAACAAACACGAATATTAACATGAACAACAAACTTACCAGGGTGTGTGGAAATGGGCATGAAATAAGCAATCGTACGATCATCCCACTGCAAAAGATTTCTGTACCTGCAACACAGTAGAAGTGGCATCTGCAGTAGCAATAATGAATTCCAAGGATAAGTAACCAAGCACCATTCCAACAACTTTCAGAGCAGCTTGGTGTTGCAATGACTGCAAGAAATATTCAAGTATAAACAAAGCTTGTCTTATGTCTTAGATTGAAGAAATAGGGGGAGATAAGCATTCATATCTGCAGTGGTAGTTAATACTGCCTAATTAACAGTATGTGCTTGAGTGGGTGAATGGGGAATAATAAAGGCTTCTCAAATTGAGCCTCCAGCAAGCTTATAGTCTCCAAGGGGGAGATAATCTCCAATGGAGAGGAAACTCACTAACATATAACTCCTGTTGCAATGTGAGACGACTGCAGGCGGAAATCTAAACAAATCTTAAATAATTGTTAGCGAACCGCCCAGAGAACGTGGACAAACGAGTCACAAGACAAAACACAACGCGTTTCGACCTCTTAGGTCTTCTTCAGGTGAGACATAAACGAATAAAACAACGAAACTATAATACAATAAAAATATAACTACTGGTCAGATACCGATATTTCGAAACCTGATTGTTTCTCCTCAGTGACCGTGGAAAGTGGTAACTTGACTCTCTGCCTTTTCGGTTTTAAGAAGAATGCTATCCCAGAAAAAGGCTGGTGTGCAATACCGTAGTATGTTTATTGAGTTTTCAAGAAACCAACCAAACGTGCCACCTAAGAAGCAAAAGAAAATAATGAAAGAGCAAAACAAGCTACATTTTCTTGTGAACAGTAGAAAATATGAAAAGATAACCTCTTAAGACACAAGAGCTGAGGGTAAGTTCTTGGAATGAATCCGCAAGGGACTAAATTACAATAAACTAATAAATTCCAAGGAATTAACACACACACACACACACACACACACACACACACACACACATATATATATATATATATATAGTAAAGGTTGTTCTGTACAATTCTTAGCCACTCACAATGCTTGGGTTATTGAACAGCAGAGCTGACCACTCAGACTGTTCCATATCTTTTGATCTCCCTTGCATCCTTGAATGGATCCTCAAGCATAGGCTCAAAGATTGTCCCTACATTTATACTGTTTGCATAATGCTTTTAGTTTTTCAGCAACTTTTTTCCTCTCCACGCTTTCCTTTTGTTCCATTTTACTACCATTCGCTGGCTGCTTTGGGTGTGCTGTTGGATTCCTTTTTGAACCCTTGGTGATGGCAACACCACATCAAGAGCACAGACACAATCAGCCGTGTCTCCCTGATGAGTCCGATCCAGTGGACGAAAGGCCTAGGAGCAGACAATACAAATAGATCTGTCTTTGAAGGAAAGTACGATGGTTCCCTTAGGCAGCTAGTGAAGGGTTTCTCATATTTATAATATATTCCCCCCATTTTCTTCATTTTTTTTTTAAATTCAAATCTTTGTCAAGTCATTGCTGTAATGACTGAAGAATTGTTAACTTGCACTTGTTTTCTCCCACTGTTTAATTGTTCAGCTATATATATATATATATATATATATATATATATATA
>CM031628.1:11551404-11576404 GCA_018398815.1 Conus ventricosus | reverse complement strand
TCGAGGAACAGAAGGAAAACCAGGACCTACCATGCGTTGACTTTATTCACGATTCAGTAGTCAACAAGGTCGATGAAAGGCGATTAGCCAGATCCTATGGGTTTGATGCTATGTCGCGCAAGGCACACACTATGGAGGAAATCTGTCAGGCATTTGAAACAGCCCTTCAGTCTTCCGTAAAGCCACTTGATGCAGTTGTAATCCACTGCGGAATAAATGATATCCGGAAAATGGACCCCAAAGGGTGCACCATGAAGTTTGCGAAGTGCATTAAGGACATCGCAGCAGAACACAAAAACATGAAGATCGTGATCAGCAAAATTGCACCCGTGAAAGATCCGGAGCTCCAAATCAAGACGGACGTATTCAACGCTTTGACAGAATCAGAACTGTTCAGTGTTGACAACGTGTCGTTCATCAGTCATGCTAATCTGGAGACCAGCAATAGACACCTCGTCAGAGATGGCCTTCATCCCACAGCAAACGGCGCCAGTGTACTTGCGGGAAACATCGGAAGACACACCATGAACTTATTCTGGAAGCGATCAAGAATGTCAGCAAGACACCAAGAAGACCACTACCCAGGGATTACCACCTCTTCCCAGGACGTCCATCTTTTGTTGGTGATCACCCACGAATTTTGTGGAACATCTATGATGTAACGAGAGACTGGTAGAATCTCTGTAAGGAAGACCATGCTCAATTTTGGACTACTTCTGGAAAATTGGAATAGAAAAGAAACTGAACTTGCAATAACCTTGCTCTCCCCTGTTATTGGACTAACTCGGATTTTTTTTTCTTTTTCCGCCTCTTGACAATTCTGTTTATGTTGTAAAGAAAAGGTTACTGCTGTAAAAGTTAAGTAAGCATAATCCTGCTCTTTGTTGTTCTATTTAGTTCTATTTAGTATTGGTAGTCACCTTCCAGTGCATCCCTTGCATTTAATCACTATTTTTACTTTCTATGGTTGGGTTTTTGATTATCTATATTGATTTAACACATGTTAGTTAAAGATTTTAAAGTGCTGCAATGGAATTGTCGATCCATCACAACCAGTACAGACCAACTAGTACAACACCTATCTGGAGTAAAATACAACATATTAGCTTTGCAATCACTGAATGTCTGCAAAAACTAAAACTACCTAAACTTCCTAATTACTATTTTCCGCCAATTATCCCAAACATTAGTAATGATGAAAAAATAATATGTGGCAAATATATGTTCGTGAAGATGTAAAATATGTCCCATGTGCCAGTCTTGCCCCACCAGACATTCCTGGGTTGCACTCATGTGCAGTCAGAGTTCAAACTGATTATAATGTAGTAACAGTCGTCTCTGTTTACTTACCTCTGGGCCCAAACGATCGTAATACAGAAGGGCCTAAGCTCATTTCAATTAAACCAATCCACCAAATATTTCATCACTGGTGATTTTAACGCCCATTCGCCGTTTTGGGAAAAAGAGTGCCAGGTGATCACCAATAATCGTTTTATTGAAAATATAGTGGACTCCTCTCTTTGCATTCTCAACGATGGCAGTATTACTCGTATTCCAGACAACCCTAAACATAATCCTAGTGCAATTGACTTATCATTCATATCTCCTGAACTAGCTACATCATGTGACTTGCAAACATTTGATGACCCATTAAATAGTGATCACCTCTCTATTGTCATTTCTCTTGAACGTATGAGACCTGAAACAACTGATGTCACGCATGACAAAGTTCCTAATTATTATTACAAGTTTGCTAATTGGAATAAATGTTCATATCTACTAAGATTCAGTTCCGACTGTAAAATCTGTAAAATAAAAAAAACATTCGGGTTAATGTCTGGTGGAATGGTATATGTCAGCAGGCAAAACAAGAAAAAAATAGAAAAAAACAAAAGATTGCAAAAGAGAAACAAATCCCAAAGAAAAAGCGGAAAAACTTCTTGAGCAAAAAAAGAGCAAAAAAATCACCAAAATAGAATAATTGCACAAGCAAAAAGGCAGTATGGGTCGTCTATATGTCAAAATGAGTGTCAAACTTTACAGATATTCAAAAAGTTTGGACACAATTAAAAACGATGAAAAATGGAATTAACCTTCCACATTGTCCAATTAATTTAAAACAATGAATTTCCATTCACATTTTGATAAAGCTGAAGCCTTTGCAGACTTATTTGCAAACAACAGTAGCGTTGACAGCTTTTCCTTGGACAAGAAAAAAAACGCCGCGAAACTGAAGAAAGAAAGACATCTATAATAACCCTAAACCTACGAAATCACTATTTAAATACCGCTATAACTTTGCAGGAAGTCCAAGAGGGTATCATAAATCTGAATAAAAAAACATCAGTGGGGTTAGATGGCATTTCAAATTAAATGTTAGGTCATTTTCCGCAAAATATAGTACATTTCTACATTGTTTTTTTTCCGAAAATGTTGGGACAACGGAAAAATGCCCCTGATTTGGAAGGACTCAATTATTATACCAATTCGTAAACAAGGAAAACCACTCAGAGATATAAATAGCTATCAACCAATATCATTAACATCTAACACATGTAAATTGATGGAAAACATTAGTGTTAAAAGGCTATAATTCATCATTGCAACAAAAACAGTATCATTCCTATCAACCAAGCTGTATTCCAAGCAGGCGGATGTACAATTGAAACACTTAGTAAAAAATTACAACACACGTAAAACATCATTTGCACGACGTAAGATTATTCTCGCTACCTTTTTGACATTCGTAAAGCATACGAACAAGTGTGGCGCAAACGATTAATGTACAAAATAAAAAATATTGGAATCAGCGGGAACATGTACAATTTTATTCAAGATTTTCTACACTGTAGGCACTTTCAAACAAAAATAGAAAATACATATTCCAACCCAAGACCTTTACAATGGGTTCACCCCCAAGGTTCAGTAATTTCTCCAATATTATTGAAAATTTTAATTTTTTATCTTCCTAACAGTCTTTCTAAAGATATTGAAGGGGCTCAATTTGCTGATGATATATGCCTATGGACAAACGTGATAATGAAAAAAAATACATCATCAAGATCACTAATTACATCAAAATAAAATATCAACATGAACTAAATAAGATCAATAACTTTCAAATGAGGACGGCTTTCTCTTTCTCCAGAAAAAAAAGAACAAATATGATTCTTTTCAATTCTGGTTGCGATCCAGGACAACTTCCTACTTTTATGTTGGGTGGCATTGTTTTAAGCTATGCAAAAGTGTTGAATTCTTGGGTGTTATCCTAAGCAATAAGTTAACTTGGAACACTCATATTGAATACATTTTAAACAAAGCAAGAAAAAGGTTAAATTTTGTATAAAAAAAAATTAGCAAAACAATCTTGGGGACATGATTCAAAATCATTAACCATTTTAGCAACTGCCCTTCTTCGCTCTAGACTAACTTACGCTCAAGAAGTATTTTTAATGCACATCAATACCTTTTAATAAACATCAGAGCACTGACTGCAATAGTGTATAAAATTACCCTTGGGGTTCCCACACATACATCTAACTTAGGGACCTATAATGAAGCAGGGGTCTTGCCCCTTTCAGAACTTCGGAAAGCTTCTACTTCAAAATCTGTCTTAAAGAGCTTCTCACAAAACAGTTTTTGCTCAGAAGAAGTATGTTTAAAATTAGAGAAGGATTTTGGAAAACGTGCGAAAAAACACACAGTCAGCAAGATCTATTTTCTTATTTTCCTCTGATCTTCTAAAGGATACCAAAATAGATTAAAAAAAATAACATAGCGCAAAAGCCCATGTATCCACCTATTCCAAAATGTGAACACTGTAAAGCCTCCTTTGATATTGATTATACAGATGTTTCAAAAAGGATTGTCCACATATCTTAAGAACATCTGTATACACTCATTTAGCTTTAGAAACTAAGTGCAATCATCATTTGAAAATTTTTACAGATGGCTCAGTGCTAGAAAATAATAACACGGGAGCAGCCTTCATAATCCCTAGCCTCAAAGTAGAAAAGCTGTTCTATCTTGGTAAACAGTTATCGATATCAGCGCCGAATTACTTGCTATACTTAAATCGTTAGATTTTATTCTAAATTTCCCAATAAAAAGTTCACAAATCTTAATAGGTGTTGATTCTAAAGCAGCAATCTACTCGATTAAGTCTGCATGTCTTCAATCAGACTTGATATGATATTTGAAATTCATCACATTATTCACCTTTTATCCATGCAAGGCATTACTGTCACTTTTTGTTGGATCCCCTCTTATTGTGGTATAGGACCCAACGAGCGTGTAGATCAACTTGCACGAAAAGCAGCTCAAAATTCCCAAATTAACGCAATACCACTCAAAGTTCCCTTAGATACTGTGAATGGAATGTTTTTTCAATTATAAATAGTTCCAACGTTAAGAATTAAAAAAAGTTAAAACCTTCATTGAAGAACTCAGATATTCAATTATATCACATTTCGGGCCGGAAGACCACCTGAACTTATTCGGGAAGCGATCAAGAAGCAGCAAGACACCAAGAAGACCACTACCCAGGGATTACCCCTTTTCCCAGGACGTCCATCTTTTGTTGGTGATCACCCACGAATTTTGGTGGAACATCTATGATGTAACGAGAGACTGGTAGAATCTCTGTAAGGAAGAACCATGCTCAATTTTGGACTACTTCTGGAAAATTGGAATAGAAAAGAAACTGAACTTGCAATAACCTTGCTCTCCCCTGTTATGGACTAACTGGGATTTTTTTTTCTTTTCCGCCTCTTGACAATCTGTTTATGTGTAAAGAAAAGGTTACTGCTGTAAAAAGTTAAGTAAGCATAATCCTGCTCTTTGTTGTTCTATTTATTCTATTTAGTATTGGTAGTCACCTTCCAGTGCATCCCTTGCATTTAATCACTATTTTTACTTTCTATGGTTGGGTTTTTGATTATCTATATTGATTTAACACATTTTAGTTAAAGATTTTAAAGTGCTGCAATGGAATTGTCGATCCATCCCCAACCAGTACAGACCAACTAGTACAACACCTATCTGGAGTAAAATACAACATATTAGCTTGCAATCACTGAATGTCTGCAAAACTAAACTACCTAAACTTCCTAATTACTATTTTCCGCCAATTATCCCAAACATTGTAATGATGAAAAAAAAATATTGGCAATATATGTTCGTGAAGATGTAAAATATGTCCCATGTGCCAGTCTTGCCCCACCAGACATTCCTGGTTGCACTCATGTGCATCAGAGTTCAAACTGATTATAATGTAGTAACAGTCGCCCCTCTGTTTACTTACCTCGGGCCCAAACGATCGTAATACAGAAGGCTAAGCTCATTTCAATTAAACCAATCCACCAAATATTTCATCACTGGTGATTTTAACGCCCAAATCGCCGTTTTGGAAAAAGAGTGCCAGGTGATCACCAATAATCGTTTTATTGAAAATAATGGACTCCTCTCTTTGCATTCTCAACGATGGCAGTATTACTCCGATTCCGAACAACCCTAAACATTTTCCTAGTGCAATTGACTTATCAATTCATATCTCCTGAACAAGCTACATCATGTGACTTGCAAACATTTGATGACCCATTAAATAGTGACACCTCTCTATTGTCATTTCTCTTGAACGAAATGAGACCTGAAACAACTGATTCACGCATGACAAGTTCCTAATTATTTTTTACAAGTTTGCTAATTGGAATAAATGTTCATATCTCTAAATTCAGTTCCGACTGTAAAATCTGTAAAATAAAAAAAACATTCGGGTAATGTCTGGGGAATGGTATATGTCAGCGGGCAAAACAAGAAAAAAATAAAAAAAACAAAAGATTGCAAAAGAGAAACAAACCCCAAAGAAAAAGGGGAAAAACTTCTTGAGCAAAAAAAGAGCAAAAAAATCACCAAAATAGAATAATTGCACAAGCAAAAAGGCAGAAAGGGGTCGTCTATAATTCAAAATGAGGTGCCCAAACTTTACAGATATTAAAAAAAGTTTGGACACAATTAAAAACGATGAAAAATGGAATTAACCTTCCACATTGTCCAATTAATTTAAAACAATGAATTTCCAAATCACATTTTGATAAAGCTGAAGCCTTTGCAGACTTATTTGCAAACAACAGTAGCGTTGACAGCTTTTCCTTGGACAAGAAAAAACGCCGCGAAACTGAAGAAAAGAAAGACATCTATAATAACCCTAAACCTACAGAAAATCACTATTTAAATACCGCTATAACTTGCAGGAAGTCCAAGAGGGTATCATAAATCTGAATAAAAAAACATCATGGGGTTAGATGGCATTTCAAATTAAATGTTTAGGTCATTTTCCGAAAAATATAGTACATTTTCTACATTTTTTTTTTTTTCCGAAAATGTTGGGACAAGGGAAAAAAAGCCCCTGATTTTGGAAGGACTAAATTTAAATTAAAACCAATTCGTAAACAAGGAAAACCACTCAGAGATATAAATAGCTACAACCCAAATATCATTAACATCTAACACATGTAAATTGAGGAAAACATAGTGTTAAAAAGGCTAAATTCATAAATTGCAACAAAAACAGTATCATTCCTATCAACCAAGCTGTATTCCAAGCAGGCGGATGTACAATTGAACATTTAGTAAAAATTACAACAAAACGTAAAACATCAATTTGCACGACGTAAGATTATTCTCGCTACCTTTTTTGACATTCGTAAAGCATAACGAACAAGTGTGGCGCAAACGATTAATGTACAAAATAAAAAATATTGGAATCAGCGGGAACATGTACAATTTTATTCAAGATATTTCTACACTGTAGGCACTTTCAAACAAAAAATAGAAATACATATTCCAACCCAAGACCTTTACAAATGGGTTCACCCCCAAGGTTCAGTAATTTCTCCAATTTTATTAAAAAATTTAATTTTTTATCTTCCTAACAGTCTTCTAAAGATATTGAAGGGGCCAATTTCTGATATATATGCCAAAGGCCCAAACGTGATAATGAAAAAAAAAAACATCATCAAGATCACTAAATTACATCAAAAAAAAATCAACATGAACTAAATAAGATCAATAACTTTCTAAATGAGGACGGCCTTTCTCTTTCTCCAGAAAAAAAAGGAACAAATATGATTCTTTTCAATTCTGGTTGCGATCCAGGACAACTTCCTACTTTTATTTTGGGGTGGCATTGTTTTAAGCAGGGCAAAAAGTGTGAATTTTTGGGTTATCCTAAGCAATAAGTTAACTTGGAACACTCATATTGAATACATTTTAAACAAAGCAAGAAAAAGGTTAAATTTTGTATAAAAAAAAATTAGCAAACAATCTTGGGGACATGATTCAAAATCATTAACCCAAATTTTAGCAACTGCCCTTCTTCGCTCTAGACTAACTTACCTCAAGAAGTATTTTTAATGCACATCAATACCTTTAAAAAAACATCAGAGCCCTGACTGCAAAGTTAAAAAATCCCTTGGGGTTCCCCACATACATCTAACTTGGGGACCTATAATGAAGCGGGGAAACTTGCCCCTTTCATAAACTTCGGAAAGCTTCTACTTCAAAATCTGTCTTAAAGAGCTTCTCACAAAACAGTTTTGCTCAAAGAAGTATGTTTAAAATTAGAGAAGGTTTTTGGAAAACGGCGAAAAACACAAAATCAGCAAAAATCATTTCTTATTTTCCTCTGATCTTCTAAAGGATACCAAAATAGATTAAAAAATAACATAGCGCAAAAGCCCATGTATCCACCTATTCCAAAATGTAAACCCACTGTAAAGCCTCCTTTGATATTAAATTATACAATGTATCAAAAAAGGGTTTGTCCCCCTATCTTAAGAACATCTGTATACACTCTTTTAGCTTTAGAAACTAAGTGCAATCACATTTGAAAATTTTTAACAGATGGCTCAGTGCTAGAAAATAATAACACGGGAGCAGCCTTCATAATCCCTAGCCTCAAAGAAAAAAGCTTTCTATCCTGGTAAACATTTATCGATATTCACGCCGAATTACTTGCTATACTTAAATCGTTAGATTTTATTCTAAATTTCCCAATAAAAAGTTCAAAAAACTTAATAGGTGTTGATTCTAAAGCACAATCTACTCGTTTTAAGTCTGCATGTCCCCAATCAGACTTGATATGATATTTGAAATTCATCACATTATTCACCTTTTATCCATGCAAGGCATTACTGTCACTTTTTGTTGGATCCCCTCTTATTGTGGTATAGGACCCAACGAGCGTGTAGATCAACTTGCACGAAAAGCAGCTCAAAATGTCAATTACGCAATACCACTCAAAGTTCCCTTAGATCTGAATGAATTTTTTCAATTATAAATTCAACGTTAAGATAAAAAAAGTTAAAACCTCATTGATGAACTCAGATATTCAATATTATCACAACTGTGAAAACATTTGTTGATGGGGACAATGGAAAACTTTCAAACAATCTCCTCGCCCTAGGAGATTGAAAAGCTTAATCCTAGCTTCCTTTTGAACGCATTGAAAACAGAAAAATTGTCATAATGTTAAATGTATGTGTGGGAAATCCTTAAATGTCAGTCATTTGCTGTTTTCAATGCCCAAGACCAAGACAGCTCCTAAGACATTCGATATTATGGTTACACTGATGGATCGACTTCATTGCCTTTACCATACATTTTAAAAAATTTTACTCTCTTCTTGACTCAGTTTGTAAGTGTTTTTTAAATAGTTCAATTGGGTTTCCTTATCTTAATCTTATCACTTCTCACTTAAATTGTCAAGGTGGAAGAGGGATGGGGGAAAGTGGGGGAAAGAGGAGGGGTTGTCATATTAGAGAATGTAAATATGTTCGTTCAGACCACCCATGTTTTTTTGCACGAAAACCCCCCTTTTCACAACAAATCACGTCCTTCTCATATCAATTTTGGCCAAATTTAACACCTGTTTTTAAAAAAATTAACACGCAAAAACAGCAAAAATCGACGTAATCGTCAATTTAAAAATGGGGGTTTATGTTCAAGATAAGATATGGTGATAGTGAACAAAAAATTTACATTCTCCCCCAAGGGTATAAAAATTAAGGTTTACAGTACGCTCTTCTACTTCCACACAATTAACGTCCGCGGGACTGAGCCCCTTAAACTACTTTTCTAATATGCCTTCTACCTCAAGCACTATTAATAAATCAAACAAACAACGGTTTTTCCATCTTGATTAGCTATTTTACATCCAATAAAATTTAAGACCCCTCAATTAAATTCTTTAAATTGCTGTTTCGTCAAAACTATATAACTGAAATCGCAAAACCCTGCCTTAATTGACGGCAGTGCTCGTAGAACTGTAATGGATAGCCATTAAACAAATTAGCATTTGTTTTTAACTGTTGTAAATGGACATACACAATTGGTTCACGAGAAAATCAGAAGGTTTTTTTACCTTAAAATTGATAAACATCTTCACATTGTACTAAATTTAAAAGATCTGTCACTACCGGAAAGCCTAAGATTTAGCAAGGCCTTTAGGGAAAGTGTACTCTCTCTTTCTTCTAGTGGAAAATGTATAGTAATTCCTGAGGTTTGCTTCGTTAATTTTTAACAATATGCCAAATTCGCTAAGTACTCTTTTAAAAGAACAAAATTGTAAAAACCATTAGGTATTTGGACATGAGTTTTTTTGATTTGCCTTGTTCGTCATTAACATTAATCCAGTTATTTTGAGCCCCTTCAGATATGTAACCCAAAATAACTTTAAAGCCAATTTCTTTAAGGGGCAATCCTACAACTCCCGCGCCTATTGTCAATTGGGTACGTTAAGAACACACGTTGTTTTGTTGGGTTATATAGATGAACATCTTTTTTATAACTATTTTAAAAACTATTTAAAAAAGGGAACCCTTTTAAAAATAAAAAACGAAAGTGCCACTTACAATGAGACCGTTTTATAAACCTCAAATCTTTGGACTTCAGCAATTTTAACCATTGCAGAAGATGGATCTACGGCTTCCGGGTTAGACTTGTAAACCCCTAACTAAATATTTAAATCCGCCAATAAAAAAGTGACCAGAGTGCCATCACATGCATCCTGCCCTATGGGCTTTTTTTCAGAATCAGTTAAATTTTGCCATTTACTGCGCAACTACTGGTTTCGGTGTTTCAATGCAAACCATTTAAACCATCCCAAATCTTTTAGTAAGGTCAGTTATATAACTTTCATGTTTATACCAGTACAGACGAATACTAACTGAACTACAAGTGCCCCTCCCAACGACAACGCGTTTAATTCCATTTAAAAGCCAAATGGACACAATGCATATGAAAGAATCTGCAACAAATTTTAAAACCATTAATCCTTCAACGACTTTAGACAAAAGTTAGACCGCAATCAGGGTTAGGCACATTGTATTTGTGGGTGCAAAAAGAGAATATAATTTTTACTACGGGCCTGGCCACACCTCTTTCAACCAGACAAACAAGTTTTGATTGGGAAATCCATAGAACAAAAACATCCTAATGCTTGGGCACATTTATCTTAGATGAAAGTTGAAGGCCTAACAATGCCAGAGTCAAAGACTTAATGACTCCATACGGGCATACGTTTGGTGCCTATTAGAGCACAAGCACAGACCAAGTCTAGCTGGGTAAAATCAATCTACAGGGTTTGATGCCAGAAAACAATTTCTAGCAAATTTTAGAAGATGCTATTAACTCTGCTTTGATTTGCCTGCCAGCATACAAAGGTATCAAACGTTCTTGCACATGCTAGGTCGAAGGTTGACTTTGTTGTAGGCCATGGATTAAAAACATGCTGCCTTCTGACCTTAACTTGCAGTTTGGGCATGATGCAGAATTATAACAATGAAATCCCATAGCTGAAGACGACCAAAACTTAGGGCACAATCAAGGTTTAAACACAAGGCCTGCTCCATCCATTTTAAAAAAGTACCTAACCCTGAAGAAAGCGATCCAGTTATAATCGCCCCACAGCCAAAAGCAGTCCAGAAGCACACCACCTGTTGATTTGCCTCGCACTGACAGTCATACTAGCGAAAAGACAGCCCTTGTTGTAATTTTAACTTTACTGGATTACCATACTTTATTTTCACTAAAAATTAATCCACAGCAAGCCTCCTAACGTCCACAGTGGTCGGCCATATAACCAGCAACTTGCCTATAGTAGACAAAACCCAACAACAACACTGCCTTTTAAATGCCGGGCAGAGCATCAAGCGCTTTGGCACTAACTTTTTTTAATAAGTTTGCTAATGATGCAATTGTTTTCTAATCCAACTTTTTACCGGGCTGAGGTGTCGGAGGCGCTACTGACCCTGTTGGCGCACCACCTGTTAAAGCATAAACGAGTGTAGAATAGCAAACCCAACAGCTGTTAATATACTAACTATTGTAATCCCCTTTCCCTGAACAGAGTCCTTATTCTTTCAGCTAGCGTAGTGTTTTCATAAAGTATTCTGTTTATAGTTTCTCTTATTCTGCTTGTTTTTGGGTGCTAGCTGCGCTCGTTAGAGACAGCACTTTTAACCTGGGGCCCCTCTTTGTAGCCTTAAATCTTGTAAAATTTTTCTGCTGTATTCTAGCCTTTCTTCCCTCCCCTAAATTGTTACATCCACATCACCAGTTTAAATTTTTTTTCTTCTTCTATCTCTCTATCCACTCACCAAGATTTTTCTAAATTGTTTGTTAGTTCACCCCTTATTGTCCGTAAAGCCTCATTAACCCCAGGATGTCACGCATGGGCAATGGAGAATCTTCAATTTTTTTAAACTGTGTCTCCTCATTTAAAACTCGTTTCAATTTCTGCTATTAGTTCAATCTGCTGTTCGATTTAATTCTTGAAGAGGTATGTTTGTAAATTTTAGATTGTGTTGGCAACTCTTTGCCCCAAGTTATGTAAAAGACTAACACCTCAGGCCTTAAATTGTCAATAAAGTTTAATTGCCTTTGGTCCCAAAAGCAGGGAGATCTCTAAGAATTGTGGCCCCCCCGCTTAAAAACTGGGGTTTGGGGCTGGTTTTTGTAGTAAGCCGCACACGCTTTCCTTTACTGGGTTTTTACATACAAAGGATTATTTTTATCGTTGAAAAATCAGAAACCCTAAGTGCTTTCCTGGGCTTGCTCTCGCCCCACATGGTTTTAATAATGATTCAATTCTATTTAGCAATCGTATTTCACTTAATCCTACTCCTTGGCCTGCTGCCGCCCTTCAAGCTCTTCTTGCAATGAGGACCCAGTTTCTTCATCTTCTTCTTCATCAAAAGATCAATCGGGTCAAAATCTTCATCCATATTTTTTATTTTTATTCTTTTTTTTTTTATAAAAAATGAACTCATAAAGGTTGTGACCTCGATCCATACAGAAAAGAGAAGGAACCCCATGCGTAAAAGGTGTAAGGCAGACTGTAATTAGTGTAAATACCCATCAACATTCAGCCCGGACAAACTTTAATATAAAGTTTTCCCCGACTTGGCGCTGGCGATGTTATAATGCCAGGCATTGCTAAACTATCATTCAAATAGGCATTAAATCAACAGACCCTAATGCTACTGTTGTTGCAATTTGGCAGGGCCATCGTTAAACATATGGCAATCAAACTTGAGGGTAGAGAAGTCTTTGTACTAAGCAGGCAACATTTTTGCCCTCTATCTGATCTATGGCTGCCTAAAAAAGAAAGAAAAGAGAAAGTTTAAACAGGGAATACAAGGCCCAAACGGTCTCAAGCACAGGCTTAAAGCGGAGGATGCAAAGGATAATGTTAAAGATGAGGCAGTAGCAAAAGCATTTGGCAACAGATTTTGCATCCCTTTAGATTTGAACTGTTTTAAAAACGCATGTGCCATATTACCAAGGGGCGCTAAAAGAAAAACTTACTTATGAACTGACATTAATCCTTGCAGTTCTGTCGTTCCCGTCTGAAGACCCTGAAGCTAAATACACAGTTTAAATGACATCTCTCTTGAGTTGAAAGTTGTTACTAACCCCGAACGGCCAGAACAATCTTAACCCAGTATAAAAAAAAAACGGTTATTTATTATGAAAGGGTTATACACTCCACTACAGAAAATAGAAACAAGCGAGACACCTTTGGAACACACATCTAAATCAGTCTCTGAAGTCTTTAAAAGGAATTTTGTTCTTGTTTACTGAAGGAACAACTCCTTTCATAAGAATCAAAGCGTTTTATAATCCAAAAATTGAGAAGGTCGACTGTGCAATAAAAGGCAAGTCTGTCAGTTGTATTTTGGGTCGCGGACTTTTACCTCACCAACACTTTGATGAAAAAGAAAGTTGTTCCCCGAGGTAGGCAAAGAATCCTGCAGTTGATCGTGTATGTAAAAACTTTGCCTTTATGATGTAAGACTCGAAGACTACTTAATAACCAAATATGGATTTTGGCTGGATTTTAGATCCACATTTGACAACAGAGTTTGGAAGGGAGAAAGGGTAGGGCAAGATGGTAAAAAAAAAATATTCACAAGAAGCAGACGGAAAGCCCCAAAAAAATGCATGTTTTTATGGTTTGTGATGCTCAGTTAAACATTGAAGAAAACAGGGTTTAAAAGACGTGGCTTTTAAAAAAATGTAGAAGAAAATAACCTATAAAACAGATGGATATTTGAAGTTTCTTCCTAAAGATCCGCACTGTTCCTTATCTGCGGGATTACTGGTGTGGGAAAACTGTCTTTCGTACTTGATTGTTACAAACAATATACAGGTTTCATTACGAGCACATTGTTATATTCTGCACAACCATTAAGCACAACAAGTCTTTCAAAAAAAGTAAGTTTTATTTGGACAGACATAATAATTTTTAGTTGATCCTAGCGACAAACGAGCGAAAGTTTTTGGAACATTAAATCTAGACTATTTTAGGGAACTGAAACACTGTTTATATTATTGATGACTGTTCAGCTGAACGAGACATTGTTAAAAAAGAAAAGCTCTGCAAAGCTAGCCTTTATGGTCGCCACGCCTTAGTTTCTGGTGGCTCTTAACTCAGAAAATAATGCGTCTTAAAAGACTTTGAACACAGTTAAAATCGTTGTATTATTTACACTAAGGACAAAAATAGTTTTGAAGAAAAAATTTAAGTGAAAATTATAAAAAAAAGGGACAAAGATGACTAAAAAAAAAAAAAAAAGAGCAGTTAGAAAAATCAAAACACGCTAAGCTATGCTTGCGGGCTGACCCCCGTTTAATACGTTGTTTATTGTAGATTGTTTATTATTGATTGCTTATAACAATTGTTTATTATAATTTTTATATTATAAAAAGAATGTCTCGAGGGGCCCGAATCAAAAGCGCAGCTAGCTCCTAAATGCATTGCAGTAGAGATAAAAGGCCTAAACAGACACAACTGAGTTTTTTATCTAATAGGGGTGCCAGGAAATGTTTATGGATTTGAGTACACCAGATGACGGGGTTTTACAAACGAACAGAAATTGAAGACAAAAACTACAGCAATATCCTACCCTAGAAGAGATAAGAAATTTAAGGGGAAACGATTTTGGGCCCAAAAATGAATACAAACTTCATAAAAGAGAGAATGCTGGGCGTTGCTTCCTGAAATTGCTTGGAAATTTTAAAATTTGAACTACGAAGCCCTAATGTATACTTTTATAAGAAAAACAATTTTAGAAAAGCTTTTTAAAAAAGGGCCCCTTTCCTTTTTAGCCTGGTTCCAGGAACACAACAAAAAAACAGATTGAAATAACTAGGCGGGATTCTGAATAATGCTACAGAGAAAGAAGGGCCTTAGCTGAATGGGGGATGACAACCGTTGGCTTAGAATTTAAACCCAACGCTACATTCACAACCTAGGCAAATGACGATGATTTTTCGCTTATTTATTACTCGAGGGAGGACGATCCTAGTTTGCCAAACATACGTTAAACAGAGTATAAAATAAAGGCTGAAAACTTAGATGCCCCTCTTAAGCTCGTTATTGCAAATTACTAAAAAACGGAGACGAAATAAACACTTTCTTATCATCTGACAAGGTTACTGTGATGGTCGACCAAGACAAACTAACATTAAACTCTCGACTCATTTTTATTAAGTAGTTGAAATTTTATTGCGTTTTTTACTCTGTTGATGAAGTGCTGCCAGAAGGGTTAATAAAAAAAATATGTATAAGATTAATTTTAAAAAAAATCTTATTAAAAATGGAGGTTTAACAGTTAGGTTAGAGCAAATAACGGGAAATTCAAAAAAGGGAAAAAGAAAGCGACTTGGATAAGTTTAGGGTTACTGGGAAAAAATATGCTAAAGCTTTAAATACCTTCATAGTAATTACTGGGTCATCAGCTGTAGCTAGCGTAAGTGCTGGGTCAGTGTTGCTGTTTTAGCTACTGGGGTTGGAGCGCCAGCCTCTTTAGCATTAGGGGGTCTTGGTTTAAGTTAGGCACTGTGTCTATGATGGAATTGCTGTTTAAAAAAAATTAACTCCTAAATTACAAAAGCACACTGCCATTGTAGCCCTAGCATCAGCAAAAACTTTGTCATTAAGATTAAGAATAAGCCAAATCATTTCAGGATGAAAACATTACGGACAAAGAATTTCAGAAGCTATGGCTGATGGTGAGGATTATAGACGGCAAAAAATTGAACTTCAAAAGGATGGAGAAAGACTTTTACTTCACAACAGGTAGACACTGATGCAATTAAAAAAACATTGAAAAACAAACACATGACGGGTTAAACCCCAAATAAGGCTAAAAATAAATAAGTTTAACAACAAAAAAATAATTTAGCAAAAATAATACTATTTTTTTGTTAACCCCACTGTGTTTGGCGGGACAACTTTCAGCTCTTCACGAACAAAGGATCTTTTAAAGGGGGGGGGCTTTTTAAAGAGAGAGTCTCCTTAAGTAATATACGGGAGGGGTTGTTTTCATGATTTTTTCAACTTCATATACGTCTACGCTCCATAAAAGGATCTGTAGCTCTAATTTTAAACATCGCCCTCTGCCTCTCCAGGGGCATACAAGTATCTTACTTTTATTTTAAACGGCAAGAGGTTTTTTTAGTCCCCTGCACATCTTCAGTAATGCTTTTTTTTTTTAATTTGATTGCGTTTACTGGTTTAAGGCCTGTTGCTTTAAAAATTTTTCAATTGTTCATGGCACGTAAGACTGCCTGGGAATCTCCTAACCCATTCTGTGTTGCATCCCCTATCCATAATTTCTCTGTGATATTGATAGGAAACAGGCGTTCAGCTAGATTCTTATTAAAGTTTTCTACTAGGGCCTGTGAAGATGGTTGCCTGGGATCCCTCTCTAACTGGAAACACATGTTTTAAAAACAGTTTGGGTTTTTCCCGAGCCTTTAAACTCTTTTCCATCATCAACTTGAATCACCTAGGGTACTTTAAAAGGGCCTCGCATGTATATTTGTTGTAAAGCCACAGCCACAGCAGTTAGCTTTTAATTCCGTTAAAGGTTCAGCGTCTTTGTATCTGAAGCCATGTCAAAAACTGTCAGGGCATACTTAAAAATTTTTTCTTCAACCCTTTTTCATGTGGAAGATACAGCAAGTCCATCTGGTGGGTGTCATTTGGAACTGAGTTAACAAATCTAGGCCTTATTATTCTTTTGGGGCAGGCAAAATATATTTGCCAAATTGCCTGTTTTTGAAAGCCAGTCTTCGCATCTGATTCAGACACTCTAGCAGCTTTTACTTAGTTTTCAAAGCAGTTCTTTTCCTTTCCAATACCCTTTAGAGAATAATATATTTTTATCCATAAGAAAGAACTGTATTTTAAATGCATTTTATTTTACACAAGAAAGTGAGCAACAAGATAGACTGAGGTCAAACCAACTACAATAAAAACTATCTCTGCAGCTTCTGTTCCTCAGATGGTTCATAAAAGTCAGACATTTTCCCGGCGGTGGTGATTTTTAGAAACGTCTTTCCTGTCACTAAGTAATACTCATTCATTGCGTCATCAACGCTGTAAATGTGTGCCTCTGCATGTCCCCTGTTCTCTTAACTTTTTATTAATAAAGTCTAAGTGAGCAATTCGCCTTTTCCCCAAAAGCGTCCTCTGCCTTAGCTAATCTTCTATTGCTTTTATGGCGTTCTCTCTCCCTTTACGGACAAACAATTTACTAAACAATAATTGCTTCCAGAGAAGGCTAAAGCAATAACAATACTAGCTCCTCCCACCATCAGAACCAATCCAGACATCTTTTTATAAATCAATATTTTCTATATTAATCTTTCTATGTATTAATATTTTCTGGGATAATCCCCTGTGTAACAAGGAAACTTTTGAGGCAATCCCTGCAGTAAATTACAACTATAAACCTTAACAACATCCTCAATGCTAACCTCCTAGGGCAGCCAGCCTCATTTTAAAACATGTTTTTTGCTAACACACTATAGCCTATACTAAGGCCGCTAATTACAGCAGAATGGTAAATTGTATTGAAATCTTTCTTTCACTCATCTTTTTATTAACTAAAAAAATAATTAAAATAATCATAAACGAAAGACTATGTGCTTTTTAATCAATAATCTTTTGTAGTTAAAGCTAAAAATAAGGTTGCAACTAGTTTTGGCGAATCTTCTATCTTTCCCCATGTTTGGGGGGTTTATTCCAAACAAATATTTTGCAAGAGTTGAATAACTATAACACCAGCGATAGGCACTGCCCTAATTAACCAGCGTTAAACTCATGGTTTTAAAAGCATTATATTATTTTTTTGCTTTAAAAATGGATTGTGACGAACAAATTTAAAGTGTGAGGAGCAAGCAGACTACTCAGCAGACCACGCCATAAAGAAAGATATACTCTCTGGGTGCGTGTGGAAAAACTAGACATATTTAGGGACTGAACAATGTTGAACAGATCCAAAAATTGTCTACTTCAGACGTCGAGAAGTACTACGCTAGGTACGAAGCACAGCTAGGGTAAAAAATGGTTAGATCGGTGGGGCAGACCATAATTAGTTTATATGCCAAGTTAGTAAGTAAGATGGCGCCAGTTGATTCAGAAGAAGATTTAAAATATGACTTATCACAAGATCCGGTTTAAACAAGTCGCTAGAAACCTCTGCATGTGACATGCATTACAGATTTGGGACTATGTTATGCCTATTCATCATGGGATTAATTACTTTTAATCATATTAATTTTGATCATATTAAATTTAATCGCAATAAAAAAAAATGAGCGAGAAGAAGACGCCGCAGGACAGTCTGCAGGAGGAGAATGTACCACAAGTAAATGTACCTCAAGTGAAATGTACCACAAGTGAGTGCTCCGCAAGTGAATGTACCACAACTGAGTAATGTTACTATGTCTAAAAGTCCCTGGACGTGTTGAGGCTGGGCATAAACTAGCTGAATGAACAGGATGCAATAGCAAACCAATCAGCAAAACAAAAATTGGTAAAAGGGATTCAAAGGATTGCCTTCAAAAGGGATTGCGATGGTTCCCATATGCAGCTAGTGAAGAGTTTTCATATCTGTAACTTTTTTTTTTATAATAAATTTCATGTTCCCAGTTTCTCCATCTTTAAACTTCCCCCCCTCCTTAAGTCCAAATCTTTGCCAAGTCATTACTATGAAGACAGTTGAGTTGTTGGCCTGCGCTTTTTTTTTCCCCCACTATTAGATTGTTCGTCTGTGTATTTGTCTGACTTATTCAAGTTTAAAAGGCTGTGCCAGTCTTGAATAAAAGTTACTCTGTGTTAGGTTTCCTTATGGGAGCAAAACATACCCCACTTGTTACTGTTTGTCGTTTGCTGTTCCCTGCCTCATTTCATTTCCGATAAAACAAAAATTGTTAGATAGTAATACAACATCGCCGCCACCACCACCAACAACACAATTAACAACAACACAATCAAACGATAAGATGTATTATTATGTATTGGGAGCTGCTGTTGTTGGCGGGTTTTTAGCATACAAATACCTAACACCATACCTAACAACAAAGTCACAAACCCCCCACAGTAAAAGAAGAAGAACCAATCTTCTGCAAAAAAATACAACCTCCTGCTGTAGACCCATTTTCTATGGAATAGTTGTTAAGAACTAGATAAAGTACAAGTTAAGAACTAGATAAGTACAAGTTAAGTTAGTTATAGAAAGTACTTTTTAAGTTAAGTGCAAGTAAATTACAAGTTAAGTGCAAGTAAATTATAAGTTATAGAAAGTACTAGTTAGGTTCTTATTAGGTTCTTAAGTAAGTTCTTGTTATGTTCTTAAGTAAGTTCTTGTTAGGTTCTTAAGTAAGTACTAGTTAGGTTCTTAAGTTAATCTTTTAAAGTTCTCCAATGCCCTACAGCATATGCAAACTCATGATTGACGTAAGTTCTCTTGTTATTGTTAGAGACTAGTGATTTCTTGTTAACAGCAGTTGTGTTTACTTGATAAAGAGTAGAGCGCAGATTAACATTTGTGTGATGAAATACTTTGTTTTCAAAGAGAGCTTGCTTGTAGTTATTGTGAGTTATTTTTTTTTACAACTTCTTTACTTATGCCCTTAGCCTCTTCATTACAGAAGTCTGGCTGGCAACGCTATACATTCATGGACCGCAAACCAACATATTCTTTTAAACTGCCCCATTGAGTTCATCCTTCATCTTCCAATCACTTTCTTGTTCGCAGTTGAATGTAAAGGTGAGCCTTTCGGATAGTCGCATGTGTCGTACCATCCATCAGCTCCTTTTAGCTACTTCTGTTTCTAAGTCTTTGTAAAAGTCTTCTGTGGGGACGCCCTAGAATAAAAACTATCAGTGTCTGTGTAAAGTACTCTTGCCTCTGAGTACCGCGGTTTAAAGTAGTCATACAGAAATTCTAACATCAATAACTTTGACAACTCTAATACGGTAAAGCCGATAAACACCGGCTTGTCCAACTTAACATCCTTTTTCTTCATCATAATGCCAACCAAGCAGTCGTTAAATCTCTAAAGTCTTGATAGTTAGGTTTAGAGGCAAACTTAATTGCTTGGTTTTCTTTGTAACTAATTTAACATCTTTACGATTGTGTACGTTCTCCATGGTTTTGCCAAACAACACTGTTTCATCAGTTTACAGAAGTCTTTTTCTGAAGCGTCAGTGGCTTGGGTTCTAAGATAGTATTTTTCTTGATGTATGGCCTCATAAAGGGCTCTTGATCGCAGAATAATTATTCTGTGAACAGCTCTTAGTTTCAGTCCGTGTTTTAAGTAAAACTGTAGGAGTCTGTAATGGCACACAATATTTAGTCCTTGTGTCTAAGATTAGGCACAAGTTTAGGGGGTTCAATGGACTCATCTTTAATCTTTCTGCGGCGAGGGGGTAATCGTTGTGGAGATCGTGTAGTTCATAAGGATATTCTAAGTCTAAATTCTAAGATTAGCCCTATTGGATTATCAGGCGTAAGCTGTGACAGAATACCTAACACAGTATTAACATTATGAGGCCCTTTTATCATTTAAAGTTTCTCAGTGGAAGCGGTTGACTCATGGCCCATCCATACAGATTGTTGGCGTCTAAGTACATTAGATAGTTGGATGGTTTAGTTGGGTCATAATCATCTAAATATTTGTTGTTGGCTTTGCAGTAAGGATGTGAGGCCATGCTAATACCTCCCCTTAGACCATCTTCAATCATCTGGTGTGTGGGTAGATCAGATATTAAGTCAATCTGGATGTTTTGTAGACTTTAAGAAAGCATCCCAAGAAAGGCCTGGGGCAGAGATGTAATGTGATGAGTCTAGACAGTAATGTTTCATGCATGTAGATCTGTCATTCTGAAAGACGTCTGCTAATAAACACACGTCAGCCAATAAAATTGATCATGATAATCGCCCATTGTTTGACAGTGTAATTCTGTCCAGGCTTTCTGAGTGTACTCATATTCAGAGTCAGTTATGTCTTTGCCTCTAAGACTAGAAAGAAAGCACCTTTAGGAGGAAGTGAGTCTTTGTCAAACCTGTCCCACGAGTTCATGTATTCATAAGGATAAACTCCTTTACGCACCAAAGATGGGTCAAAGTATTGTTTAGTGATTGGAAAGGTTTGTAGAGATCCTGCTAACTTATCCAAACTAAACCATCAGATGTTGGGCAGAGTCATAAAAGGATAAAACAGTCAAGAGTAAAAGTCATGTACTTTTCTGAAGATTGTGCAATGCAGGTAACCCTCTTATATTCAGAAGTCACTGCTTGCATGATAAAATGAGAATCGTAGCCTCGTAGGTTATGAAAGAAGATAGGCAGCTTTCCATGTCTTAGGGTCAACCTTAAGTTGAAGATTACACTTGTTGTGCGCGGCTCCTCTGAACTTTCCAGTAATGTGATCGTGGTCTCTCACTGTGTTGCCTAATAATTCTCTGTTACATATCCAACAGTGTGTAGATGAGTCATAGCGTTCTTTGGGCTTCAGGAGTCATAACAATGTCTGAAAGATTTAGTTGATTGGAGTAGTAATTACGAAGTTGTTTCATCTGCTCTAAAAATCTGCTAGCTGCATTGGGGCCTCTGTAAATCTCTGGGTGTGTGTGTACCCCATCGACCTAACAACAATAAACGCATAAGAACAGATCTATGGTGGGTTAATAAGGTTGTTTTTTGTTCTTGCTGTTGGGGCCGCAGAAACTGTGGCAAGAGCGATTCAAAGTCAGCATAAACTACGTATGGGCTCATCTGCATTTTGTGTAAATCTTAAAACTAACTTTAGACCCTGGTTTAGGTGTAAGAAGTTGGGTTTCACAGCCCTACAAAACTTTTACAATGTTTCTTATGACTGGAAAGCTGCTTCTAAAAGTGGGGAAATTCTGACCAAACACTTTCTACAAAGCCTTGTAAGCATGATTCTTTGACGTATGGGCCATAAGTCTTTTTTAAATTGTTCTGATTAATACATAATGACTCTTTGTACTACTGCAAACAGGATCAAGTCTACATTTTTAAAGGGTGGTTCGCCAAAAGTAGGTGCGTTTGGAGAAACCCTTAGAGGTACTAGATCGGCTTCTACAGACCATGTGTAACGTTTACAGTGTTTTGGTTTGTTTTGCTCTTCAAACTGAGATATACTTTCTATACCCCACTGGAAAGTTATGTTATCAAAGTTCAGCTCTTGCTATATTGTTCTAATTGGAAACTCTGTTTGCATGAATTTTTAACGGGATGTAAATGCCTAAAACACAACCACATAAAACACATGTTGTCAGAATTATGTATGTTTAAGACTGCTCGTTTTAAAACTAGCTCTTTTTGAAGAGGAAGGTAAGAATTGCCAACTAAGGATAGAACTTTGTTTGTCTCAATCCGATTTCAAGGACTGTTCCTTCAGACCAGCCAGAACCCCTTAACTTTGCCCCCCTCACTTGCTGGTTAAACTGGTAACCCTGAGTCAGCCCAGTCAGATTAAAGTCGTGATAGATGATTACTTCTTTCTGTTTAGTGAAACCCAGACTTCCATGTTTACTATCACAGGCGTTATATAATCAATCAGAACGGCTAATAGCACTTTTACTGGCGGCTCTATCGAAGAAACTCTGGGATTTTAGAGATAGTGTTGTGTCACGCTTTCATGAACATTTGAGGGTTTAATGATGTCCATGCTACTTCGCTAAACATATTGCTTAATTGTTTGTCACTTACCAAAATTTCTTCCATCGTATATAGTTTTCCGGGCCCGAATTTACTTTGGCCCAAATTTTTAAAAAAGCCACAATATTTACGTAAATTAAAAAAAAAAAAATTTAAAATAAAATAATAAAACATGCTTTTTTTCCCTTCGCCCAAGCGTTGCAACCCTTAAAACCCCTTTTAACCCTTTACAAAAACACCGCTAATATTTTAGCTTTTTTCTGATTACTACAGTTAAGTTCTTTTACTTTGATTGTTTTGGTAAATATTTCCACAAGATCTTTTTTTATATTTTTTTCCCTCTTTCCCTCAAACCAAAGCACTAAAATCAATTTTTAACACTTTCATTGTTTCGCCCAATGTTCTTTACAATTTTTTTAAATCAAAATTTCCTTTGATTTCGGCACCTTTTTTAAATCTAAAAAAATTAAATAAAAAAAAAAAAATAATTGTAAATTCGGGGCCTGTTATTTATAGTCTTTTCTAATCGTAAAACCTGATCTTCTTTAAAGGGCAAATAGTCACCCCCTTTCAATCAGTAAAAATCAGTTTAACATCTTCGGGAGCCAGTTAAAACAAAAATAGAAAAACAACTTTATAACCGGGGGGGCCAAAAAAATCTGGCATTTTATTTGAGGCCTTTGTTTAAACGTTTTTCTCGTATTTTATGCACCCAAAAAGTCAGAAATTAATTTTTTAAAAACCCTTTACCCTTTAAACCCTCTATCAACCCCCCAAAACCCAACCAAAAGGGAATTAATAACCCTGTAGCTACTTCACCTTCATTTTAAAACCAAATAAAATCTAAATTAAAAAATAAAAATCTTTTTCTCTTTTTTTTGGCGCAAAATCAGAAAAAAGTTATATGTGGTGGCTTAATCAACTAGGCCCAATTAATCAAAGACCCTTTTTTTACCTATTTACGGGCCACTGCTTTGGGGAAAAAAACTGGAGTGTGCTTTTTTTGGGGGGGTTTGGGGATGTGCGTGAGTGGTACGGGGGGGGGGTTTTGGTGTGTGGAAAGGGGGGGGTGTGGTGGTGTGTGGGGTGGGGTGTTTTAAAAATTTGGTGGGGAGGTGTGTGAAAAGTGGGGGGGGGGTAGAAGGAGGGGGTGGGGAGTGGTAGATGGGGGGGGGGGTTTTGGTGGGTGGGTGGGGAGTGTGGGGGGTTTTACCCCCCTTTGTATTTTTTTTTGGGCCCGGTGGGGGGCCGTTCTAGGACCCCGGCTTCGGTGGGGGCGCGTGACACATTCTGGCTATTTTTGGGCCTGTGGAGGGCCTTTCGGGGGGTTTCCCCGGGGGTTTGGGGGGGCAAAGCGCCACGGGGCCTGGGGGGAATTTTGGCCCTTTTTTTTCCTAGGCTGGGGCGGTCGGGGGGGGCGCGCGACACATTTTTCGGGAGTATTTTTAGCCTTTGGGGCTGGATTCTGATTCCTGGGCGGGTATTGTTTTTTTCACAGCTATTTAAAGACCGCTTTTAAATTTCACCTCCCAAACTCGTGAAAGCCAACGTCACTTTGAAATTTTTTTACAATTATTTTCTTTCTCATAAAAACTGGGGATCGAAATTCCAAACTTGTGAAATTTGGATAGTGGTAAAAACAAAATGATAAATCCATCAGTTTCTACACAGCCTGGGGTTTCCCTTTTGAATTTTAAATTTTTAAAAAATTTTCCCAACCTTTTTTTTAAAATTTTTTTAAACAGTTTTTTTTCTTTTTAAGCCAATTGGGCCCAAAAAGCAAAAAAATTGTCGAAGATTTTTACGAAGTCCCCCTCTTTTATCCAGAAACCCGCTTTCCCCTAAAACAGGCTAATTTTTGGGGGTTTTTTCGCTTCATAAAAGGGAAAATTTTCAATTTGGCCCCTCATCAAATTTTCCAAAAAAAACAATTAAATAAAAAATAGCCGTTCACTTACGGCATTTCACGTTTTCTTTTCTTCGTTTCCAAAAAATTTTTTGGGTCCTTTTTTGGGCCGGGGCGGTTTCGAACAAGGCTCGCCACTTCTAATTTTTTAAGATACAAAAATCATTTTCCCCAAAAATAATTTTTTTATTTTAATATAAATTTCCCTTTTGATTTAACCGAATACACAAAACTCAGTTTTGGGTTTTTGGGAACTAACATCCATTGCAAATCTCTTGAAGCCAAACCCGCTTCCAGGCTTGGGCTGCCATGTTTTTGGGGGGGGAAAATAACGCGCTAAAAACACGTCTTCACTATAACTGCCCCCTAATAATTATCGATCTGGTGCCCCCCATAGAAATGACCCCCATACCCCCCGTCAAATTTGGGTTTAACGTGCACACGTACAGCTTTAGACCCCTCACAAAGATGATTAATAAGGGAGTATTAATTACCGACTTGTTTCCAATGCGGGCCCGCCCTTTGTCCGGCCGTAACGCCCAATTTTTAA
>CM031628.1:11541404-11546404 GCA_018398815.1 Conus ventricosus | reverse complement strand
TCCATTCTGTTCTCATATGGCACCGTGAGCTCGATCATGATCAGCTGCTTGGTTGACTTAGGTGGACTACATGTCTGGTCTCATGCCAACTCTTGCTGATGATCTCTGGGTGACTCTTCCATTCTGGAAGGTCTGCAGTGCACTCCCAGTCATCTGCCCCATCCAGCAGACTCTTCCTGCATGTTTCGGTGGCACTGTTGTTCTTGGCCATGATTTGCTGCCTCCTGCCGTGAAGAATGTTGCGGGTGCTTTTGGAGTCCTGATTCTCCCTTGTGTGGTGTTGGTACTAGCCCAGACTACTTGTCAATTTCTTTTTAGCACTTGGTTTGCCCCCACGTGTACCTTCCTTGAAGCCAGGGGTCCCTTTTCATGAGCTTAGAACATGCTCCACTGTTTGTTTTTCATGGGAGAGGGGGCATGCAGGATCGTCTGTTTTCCCCACTTCACCAGGTTTGCATTTGAGGGCAGAAGGTCATAAAGCAGATTGAGAATGAAGCTGATCCTGAGAGGGGCCATGTGCCAAATGTCATTCCAAGTTAGACTTCTTTGGAGTGCAAACTCCCACGTTGTCCATTGCCCCTTTCGGCTCTGCTGGACTGCTTTTTGGAGTCTTTTTTGGTCTTCTTCTTTTCTCATCTCCTGAATCAGCATGTCTCCCTTTTTGGGTTTTTCCTTTGGCCTTTGACCACCATTCAGTTTTGGTCAACCAGTCCTTGTCTGTTGGGCTGTGTGTGTCCTGTTATTTCTCTGATCTTGAGACTTCTTTTGCAGAATCCATCGCCTCTTGAACTTTCCATTTTCTGCCTGTCTTCAGCTGGTTTGATTGCTTCTACCACCTTGTCTCCTGAGTCCTCCAGCATGCTTTGAAGTCGATCTTCCCTGCTTTGTATTCCTCCGGGATGGATTTCAGTGGTAGTTTGAGCTTTGCTTGGCGACAGTACAGCGCGATGTCAGTCAGACAGGGTGGGACACCAAGCCATTTCCTTGTGAACTTTTTGGGTTTTTGGGCTTCCATTGCCTCCACTGTGCTGGTGCAGATGTCGTATATCATCAGAGGCCATGGGAGCTTGGTATCAGCATGAACTGCAGCACCAGACCTTGTATTTGCCAGGAGCCCACCTGGTAAATGGTCTCCAAGCCTTCTTCCGCCTCTGCTTGGTTTCTTTTGCTTTTTGGGTGTGTCTTTCAGCGTATCATCATCCCATCTTCCAAGACTCTTGACTGGTTCTTCTGTGGACTGTTGGAATGGCCTGGTTGGCAACACTGAAGACCACAGATTCGGCCACTTTTCCTTTCCTCAGTGAGAGACTCCGTGATTTCTTTGGCTTGAACTTCTTTCTGGATGAGGCAACTATGTCGTCCAGCCTTCCAGCACATGACGTGTCTCGTCTTCTCTGGATGAAATCACTGTAGTGTCATCCATAAAGGGTTTGGGAGGGGAGGCATCTTGTATCCATCGCCAAGTCCTGTTTGTCTGGGCGTTTGTTTGTTGCTGCTTTCAAGATGAGTTCCATTGCCAGCACGAACTGTACGGGAAATTGCACAGCCCATTGCAATGCCCACTTCCAAGTTGATCCAATCAGTTGTGTACCCCTTTGGGTTAGAGAACCCGCATTGCGAAGTTTTTTGAAGTACTTCTTGAGCATGTCGCGGATGTTCTTTGGCACATGGTACAAGTCTTATTCAAGTTATGTTATAATTATCAAAAACCATACAATCTATGTCTTTACTTAAATAGTAGATTTTCTAATATAGTACACACACGCCTCAAAAAGCGTCATCGTTGAGGATGTCTTGCTTAACGCCCTTGGTGTGAGATTGGTTAGCATAGATCTTAATGAAGTTCTTACATCCTAAGCAACCGCATTGATTACAATTCTGGTCTATGGAAATGTCTTTTATAGACTCCATGTCTTTATTTTTGACTCCATCATTTTAATACGCCATGTTCTTTTTTATAAAAAAAATTTTAAATTTAAGTTCTTAAAATATTATTGCATTTTAAATGGATCAAAATGATTTTTTGTTATTGGCGGTGCTGGCGTCTGTTGTCTTCTTCTGTATTTAGTGGTTCAGATTTTTTTGGCTGCTTTTGTTTTTGTCGCCATTCTTTATATATTTTATAACCGTAATAACTGCCCCCAGCAGCAGCAAGGGCGCCAAAAATGGCAACAGTTTTAAGTTTAATATTCCATGAAGACTTTGGTGCCCTTAATTAACTTTTTCTTGTTCTGGAGCTGGCATTGAATCAACTGTTGGGTTGGCGGGTTTATGTTTTTTATTATGAGTTTTTATTCTGTGATTTTAACTTTTAAATTTTTTTTGTCTGTTTACTCTGCTACTCTTTTTCCTGCCGCAACACGACCAGGATGTTTACTGGTCCACTATCTCTACCTGATTCAGTGTTTTCTGATTCAGTGTTTCCTGATTCTGCTGATTTTCCGACTCGTTCATTTTGAATGGAAATAAAATCTATATGATTAAAAGTTATTAATCCCTGATTGCTGTGATAACAATGTTCCAAATCTGTAATACAGATCGCAGCTTAGAGACTCTAAAGACTTTGTTAAAACTGGATCCTGCGTTAAATCATACATAAAATCTTGTTCAGAATCAAAAGGGGGGAAATCTACTGACTAGTTTAGTTACAAACTAAGAACCGTTTGCCCAACGCTTTTTACCATTCTCGGGCCCAACTGCGCCTCTACCTGTTTATACTTTAATGTCTTGTGGGGACATCTGTTGAATCTGTTGAATGCTGAATTCAGTTCCGGGAACTGTTTTGTTTTTTCCACATGCTGCCAAAGAATACAAACCTTTCCTTTTTGGGCATAATACTTGATCATCAACTTCTTCATTTGTAAGTTCAAGGGCGTGTAGGCCGCTCTGTAGCTCTAGCAAAATCATCACTGTTCATGTTTTTTTTATTAAATTAAAAATTATTTATTTTTTTTAAAATGAGCACCGAAAAAAACTATACTAAACTTGTTTACCATTCGCTGTTTTTGGGGGGCTAAGTATAGGATACACAATGCTTGGTAAAAGCTTGTTTAAAAATTAAACCAGCGGATCTTGGCAAACTAGACTTTGAGGATTCTAGTTATTGCTATTATTGCGGCTTCATTTGCTTCGAAGATTTTTAGTCAAGCAAGGAATAATTCCGAGAATATAAATATGTAAAAAAATACATTTATAAAAATGGCTTCACTCGTTTAAAGATGATAGGCGGTGCAGTAGTGAATGCGCTTGCTTTTAGCGGAAGTAATTACATTTAGTAAAATACGGGATGACGGTGAGAAAAAAGACATAACAAAGCTGTTAGAGCAACTAGCTGCAGCACAAGATCGCTATGAAAAGCAGAGAATTGAGCAGTTAGATTTTATTAACGACACACTGAAAAAAAAAGGGGCATGCAGCTTACACATTTAAAGATGTTTATCAAGCGATAAAAAAAAATTTATCTAGTAACGGGGAAACCCAAACGAAACATTGCCCCCACCAAAATTCAGTGATTTTATCATCCATCAGAAAAACAAAAGATGCAAGAAATCGCGTTTATTGTCGTTGGTATGACTGTCGTGTATTTTGTTGCGAATAATACGGCTGAATAAAAAATAACAAAATCTATTATTCGTCCAAAGGATATTGGAAGGGAATCACGCAATTAAAAAGTTTAAGCCAAGCAGCGGCATCAGTGAACAAACAGCGAAGGAATGGCTATCTAAACAAGCGTTTTTGGCAATTTATTTACCTGCCCCTAGACAAATTTACAGAGACCGCACTTTGTGAAAACAAAACTCCAAACGACACCCACAAATGGATCTTCTATATTACCCTCTGATACGATTAGACGAAAACGATTTAAGTACGCACTTACAGTCATTGACATAGCTTCAAGATACAAAATGCGGAACCATTAACACCAAAAGAGTGCTTCTGCTGTTGCTGTCGCCATACAGCTGATATCCAGCGGGGCCCCCTTAACTTATCCCCGCATGATTCAAGTCGATGATGGAAAAGAATTTAAAGGCGAGTGAATCAATTAAATTTTTAAAACATAAGTTACCATTAAAAGAGGGATTTCCCGAGTTCACAGATCACAGGCTTTAGTTGAAAACTTAACAAACAGTTAGCTGAAAGACTTTTCTCCTACCAGTATCACAGAAGGCTGATTGACAATTCTCGCAACACAGAATGGGTTAGAAGATTTCCCTCAGTTTTGCGCGCAATGAATAATGAAGAATTTTTAAAAGGGGAAAACCAGTACAAGCCCAAACAAAAGAAAAAACAATAAATGTTGCTGAAAACTCCAGTACACCCAGCAAACTATTACCATTTGGATGAAAGTAAGGTACCTTTATTTACCGGGGAAGCAGAAGGGGACACTCGCATAGGGCAACAGATCCGGTTTGGAGTGTTTATCCATATGAAATAAAAAGAATTGTAAAAATGAATCCGCCCGTGTATTATTTACGAGAAACTGACACAACAAAACAACCAGCTCCTCAAAGATCTTTTGTGAAAGAAGAACGCAGATAATCCCGCCAGACACAGTTTTCCCCTTTAATTAATTTACGGTTCATAATGTCCGTTGCATATGAAAACCTGGATTTTAAAAAACACACGTTTTGTGTTGTTCTATCTAATACTTCTTTGTTACAACAGTTTTTGTTGATCTCATGTAGATTTGATCGTAGTTTTACGTTGTCATGATGAAAAGTCTTATTTCCAAACAATGCTTCTTTGTAGTTTCTTTTGATATGTTTGACTGCACAACGCTGCGAGATATTTCCCTTTTTCTTTCTTTAAAGGTTTTCTCCTGGCTCGAAATACTGTACATTTTCGACCTTAAACCAAAAAATTCCTTAATCACCTTTCCCGATAATTCATCCTTCATCTTTCCTAAAACCTTCTTGTTAACGGATGAGCAAAGCGAATCTTAGGGGAAACGGGTTGTCATACCCTCCACTGCTCCTTTCCCCTACTTCGTTTCCCATGTC
>CM031628.1:11521920-11540404 GCA_018398815.1 Conus ventricosus | reverse complement strand
TCTCTCTCTCTCTCCACCCTCTGTGTGTGTGTGTGTGTGTGTGTGTGTGTGTGTGTGTGTGTGTGTGGCGCGCGCGTGCGTGTGTGTGTGTGTTTGTGTGTGTGTGTGTGTGTGTGTGTTGTGTGCGTGCGCGCGCGCGCGTGTGTGTGTGTGGTGTGTGTGTGTGTGTGTGTGTGTGTGTGTGTGTGTGTGTGTGTGTGTGTGTCTGTGTGTGTGTGTTCCGTTTGTTTATTCATTAGTCAGAACATTCACCATAATTTTGATCACACATTGTTTCATTATTAAAGAACTAAGCAGATAACGACGACACAGATCAAGCAGTGAGGACGCTGTTCAACTATTGATAACGATCGTGGCGCTGTTTTGACTAAATTCATTTTAAACGATGGACAACTCCAAACGACAAATGAACATTTTAGCTAAGAATGGAGGCCTTCCTCAGCAAAATATTCACTTGTATTTGTCACGAGCCGGTTTACCTTGTTTTTTACTCTGTTGTTTAATAGAGAATGAAACACTAACAGCTCACGACTTTTATAATAACTGTGCAATTGTCAATAGGCTCACTCTCGCGCTTTCGCCACACCCGACAACAACTTGTAGCTCACTTCCTCCAAACAGTCGTTTGCTGTCTCTCCAACATTTATAACAGACTCAACGAAATACAAGTTCCAACTTTACTTGTACGAAAAACAACTTAAACTTCACATTCATAATGTAGCATACATTTTTGCACACAAATATTCACCAATTAACTTAAATTAGCCAACCCTAAACATTACTTTATTTCTAAACCAACTGACCTCCCTAACAAACTACTCCCCTAACTGTAACCTAGAACTCACCTAACCTCTGACCCTAACCAAATTAAATAACTTCCCAAGTGCCCAACAAACAAATTAATTCACACGCCTATGCTCTCCCAATTACCCGAGCATTCTTACGACAACATTCCCAGACCCATGCTCCAGTTGCTCAAAACCTAACACTCGACTCAACACGGAAACCACAACACGCAACTGCGAACTTCAGCCACACGAAAGCTCTCCATAACATTACAGTTCACTCAGCCAACGCGGTGTTCAACAGCGGCCGCCCAGCTATCAACATGATGCCTGCAAAAGCCGGAATAAATATATTAGAACCTAAACAAACTCTTGTTCCTATTTCGAAACATCCTAACCTCTAAGTCGAAATGAACTACAACTGAAGCCTAAAATCCGAGCTATACTCACCAAGCGGCCCACACCTTCATGCATTCAGAAAGGACCGCACATGGGTCGGACACTGCCTTATATTCCTCCGCGTTGCCTCGGCTTAACCAAGGCCATACTCCACAGATGCGGAGGTTATAAAACATCCTAAAACTTTTAAAACTATCACTAACACTTTCTGACAGTATTCCTCAGGTAGTTAAGTTGTCGGTGTATATACATATATATATTTGTTAAAAATATATTTAACAAATGTTGCTCCCCAAGGGGTTGAGCTTTTTCAGACTTTTTAAGGACGTTTTAATACTGTTTATATATTATATATATATGTATATATATATATATATTATATATATATATATATATATATATATATATATATATATATATATATATATATATATATATATGTGTGTGTGTGTATGTGTGTGTGTGTGTGTGGTGTGTGTGTGTGTGTGTGTGTGTGTGTGTGTGTGTGTGTATGTGTCGTCGGTTTAATGTCCTTCCACTAAAATGATTCAGACAGTTTATGTGTGGGTGAATGAAGTATGCAAGTGATGAAGTGTATTATTCCTTTAAACAATAGAATGTGCACCCCTCCTCTTCCCCCCAAATTTCCCCCATCCCTCTTCCACCTTGACAATTTAAGTGAGAAGTGATAAGATCTACAGATAAGGAAATTGAATATTTAACAAACACTTACAAACTGAGTCAAGAACAGAGTAATTGTTTAAAATGTATGGTAAAGGCAATGAAGTGACCCATCAGTGTAACCATAAATCCCCGAATGTCTTAGGAGCTCTCTTGCTCTTGGGAAATTGAATCACCCAAACGACTGACATTTAAGGATTTCCCACACATACATTTAACATTACGACAATGTTCTGTTTTCAATGCGTTCAAACGGAATCTTGGATTAAGCGTCATCTCCCTAGACGAGGAGACTTGTTTGAATTTTTTCCATTGCCCCCATCAAAAAATTTTACACAGTTGTGATAATTTTAAATTTATTGAGTTCATCAATGAAGTTTTAACTTTTTTATTTTTAACGTTGATTTATAATTTGAAAAAACATTCATTCAAATCAAGAGAACGTTGAGTGGTATTGCGTAATTGACTTTTTGAGCTGCTTTCGTGCAAGTTGATCTACCGCTGTTGGGTACTATACCACAATGAGAGGGGATCCAACAAAAGTCACAGTAATGCCTTGCATGGAAAAAAGGTGAATAATGTGATGAATGTATATATCATATCAAGTTCTGAAGGACTGCAGACTTAATCGAGTAGATTGCTGCTTTAGAATCAACACAATTAAGATTTGTGAACTTTTTATTAAAAAATTTAAAATAAAATCTAAGGATTTAAAGTATAGAAAGGGTAATTCGGCGCTAAATAATCGATAACTGTTTACCAAGATAGAAGGCTTTTCTACTTTGAGGCTAGGGTTATGAAGGCTGCTCCCGTGTTATTATTTTTAGCACTGAGCCATCTGTAAAAATTTTCAAATGATGATTGCACTTAGTTCTAAAGCTAAATGAGTGTAACAGATGTTCTTAAAATATGTGGACAATCCTTTTTTGAAACATCTGTATAATCAATATTTAAAGGAGGCTTTACAGTGTTCCATTTTGGAATAGGTGGATACGTGGGCATTTGCGCTATGTTATTTTTATCTATTTTTGGGATCCTTTAGAAGATCAGAGGAAAATAAAAAAATAGACCTTGCTGGGCCGTGTGTTTTTCGCACGTTTTCCAAAATCCTTCTCTAATTTTAAACATACTTCTTCTGAGCAAAACTGGTTTTGTGAGAAGCTCTTTAAAACAGATTTTGAAGTAGAAGCTTTTCGAAGTTCTGAAAGGGGGCAAGATCCCTGCTTCATTATAGGTCCCTAGTTAGATGTATGTGTGGGAACCCCCAAGGGGGAATTTTATACACTTTGCAGTCAGTGCTCTGAAGTTTATTTAAAAGGTATTGATGTGCATTAAAATACCTCTTGAGCGTAAGTTAGTTAGAGCGAATAAGGGCAGTTGCTAAAATGGTTAATGATTTGAATCCTGTCCCCAAGTTGTTTGCTAATTATTTTTTTTTTTAGGAAATTTAAGCTTTTTCTTGCTTTGTTTTAAAATGTATTCAATATGAGTGTTCCCCGTTAACTTATTGCTTAGGATAACACCAAGAATTCAACAACTTTTTGCATAGTTTAAAACAATGCCCTCCAACGTAAAAGTAGGAAGTTGCCCTGGATCGCAACCAGAATTGAAAAGAATCATATTTGTTCTTTTTTTCTGGAGAAAGAGAAAGGCTGTTCTCATTTAGAAAGTTATTGATCTTATTTAGTTCATGTTGATATTTTATTTTGATGTAATTTAGTTCATCTTGATGATGTATTTTTTTTCATTGTCACTTTTGTCCATAGGCATATATCATCAGCAAATTGAGCCACTTCATATCTTTAGAAAGACTGTTAGGAAGATAAGAAAATTAAAATGTTCAATATATTGGAGAAATTACTGAACCTTGGGGGTGAACCCATTTGTAAAGGTCTTGGGTTGGAATATGTATTTTCTATTTTGTTTGAAAGTGCCTATCAGTGTAGAAAATCTTGAATAAAATTGTACATGTTCCGCTGATTCCAATATTTTTTATTTTGTACATTAGTCGTTTGCGCCACACTTGTTCGTATGCTTTACGAATGTCAAAAAAGGTAACGAGAATAATCTTACGTCGTGCAAATTGATGTTTTACGTGTGTTGTAATTTTTACTAAGTGTTCAATTGTACATCCGCCTGCTTGGAATACAGCTTGGTTGATAGGAATGATACTGTTTTTGTTGCAATGATGAATTAGCCTTTTTAACACTATGTTTTCCATCACTTTACATGTGTTAGATGTTAATGATATTGGTTGATAGATATTTATATCTTTGGTGGTTTTCCTTGTTTATGAATTGGTATAATAATTGAGTCCTTCCAAATCAGGGCATTTTTCCGTTGTCCCAACATTTTTGAAAAAAACAAATGTAGAAAATGTACTATATTTTGCGGAAAATGACCTAACATTTCATTTGAAATGCCATCTAACCCACTGATGTTTTTTTTTAATTCAGATTTATGATACCCTCTTGGACTTCCTGCAATGTTATAGCGGTATTTAAATAGTGATTTTCTGTAGGTTTAGGGCTATTATAGATGTCTTTCTTTTCTTCAGTTTTGCGGCGTTTTTTCTTGTCCAAGGAAAAGCTGTCAACGCTACTGTTGTTTGCAAATAAGTCTGCAAAGGCTTCAGCTTTATCAAATGTGATGGAAATTCATTGTTTTGAATTAATTGGACAATGTGGAAGGTTAATTCTATGTTTCATCGTTTTTAATTGTGTCCAAACTTTTTGAATATCTTAAAGTTTGACACCTCATTTTGACATATAGATGACCCATACTGCCTTTTTGCTTGTGCAATTATTCTATTTTGGTAATTTTTTTGCTTTTTTTTTCTCAAGAAGTTTTTCCGCTTTTTCCTTGGGATTTGTTCTCTTTTGTAATCTTTTGTTTTTCTATTTTTCTTGTTTTGCCTGCTGACATATACCATTCCACCAGACATTACCCGAATGTTTTTTTATTTTTATTTTACAGATTTTACATTCGGAATTGAATCTTTCGCAACAGTGTGTACTGCATTCTGAAAATGATCGTATAACGTATCGACTCTTGATTCTCAAGATTTTCTATGTTTACATTAAATGAACTAAGTTAGATATGAAAATTTATTCCAATTAGCAAACTTGTAATAATAATTAGGAACTTTGTCATGCGTGACATCAGTTGTTTCAGGTCTCATCGTTCAAGAGAAATGACAATAGGAAGGTGATCACTATTTAATGGGTCATCAAATGTTTGCCAGTCACATGATGTAGCTAGTTCAGGAGATATGAATGATAAGTCAATTGCACTAGGATTATGTTTAGGGTTGTCTGGAATACGAGTAATACTGCCATCGTTGAGAAGGTAAAGAGAGGAGTCCATATATTTTCAATAAAACGATTATTGGTGATCACCTGGCACTCTTTTTTCCCAAAACGGCAAATGGGCGTTAAAATCACCAGTGATGAAATATTTGGTGGATTGGTTTTATTGAAATGAGCGTAGCCCTTCTGTATTACGATCGTTTGGGCCTTGAGGTAAGTAAACAGAGACGACTGTTACTACATTATAATCAGTTTGAACTCTGACTGCACATGAGTGCAACCAGGAATGTCTGGTGGGGCAGGGCTGGCACATGGGGCATATTTTGCATCTTCACGAACATATATTGCCACATTTATTTTTTCATCATTATTAATGTTTGGGATAATTGGCGGAAAATAGTAATTAGGAGTTTAGGTAGTTTAGTTTTGCGGACATTCAGTGATTGCAAAGCTAATATGTTGTATTTTACTCCAGATAGGTGTTGTACTAGTTGGTCTGTACTGGTTGTGTGGATCGACAATTCCATTGCAGCACTTTAAAATCTTTAACTAACTAACTAACATGTGTTTAAATCAATATAGATAATAAAAAACCCAAACATAGAAAGTAAAAAATAGTGATTAAATGCAAGGGATGCACTGGAAGGTGACTACAATACTAAATATAACTAAATAGAACTACAATAGCAGGATTATGCTTACTTAACTTTTACAGCAGTAACCTTTCCTTTACAACATAAACAGAATTGTCAAGAGGCGGAAAAGAAAAAAAATCCGAGTAAGTCCAATAACAGGGGAGAGCAGGTTATTGCAAGTTCAGTTTCTTTTCTATTCCAATTTTCCAGAAGCAGTCCAAAATTTGAGCATGGTCTTCCTTACAGAGATTCTACCAGTCTCTCATTACATCATAGATGTTCCACAAAATTCGTGGGTGATCACCAACAAAGATGGACGTCCTGGGAAGAGGTGGTAATCCCTGGGTAGTGGTCTTCTTGGGTGTCTGGCTGACATTCTTGATCGCTTCCAGAATAAGTTCATGGTGTGTTTCGATGTTTCCCGCAAGTACACTGGCGCCGTTTGCTGTGGGATGAGGTGTCTATTGCTGGTCTCCAGATTAGCATGACTGATGAACGACACGTTGTCAACACTGAACAGTTCTGATTCTGTCAAAGCGTTGAATACGTCCGTCTTGATTTGGAGTCCGGATCTTTCACGGGTGCAATTTTGCTGATCACGATCTTCATGTTTTTGTGTTCTGCTGCGATGTCCTTAATGCACTTCGCAAACTTCATGGTGCACCCTTTGGGTTCCATTTTCCGGATATCATTTATTCCGCAGTGGATTACAACTGCATCAAGTGGCTTTACGGTAGACTGAAGGGCTGTTTCAAATGCCTGACAGATTTCGTCCGTGTTAAGTTTGTGCGTGTTTGTGATCATCGGTGATGATCTGAATGTACTAGATAAGTTTAGAACAACATCTGGATTAGATGAAGCGTTCGTTGTCGCTCACTCGTGTCTCCAAGTTCTTTCCGCATAGTTACGTCAAGGGAGATAATACTAATTGATTGTGCACCGGAAGATATTGTTATAGTCCACTGGTACGAATGTTCGGAAATCATAACATCTCCCTTTTTTTAATGTTTTTATTCTGTTAATCCGGTTCTCATTTATTCAGTTTCTGTAAAACACTGTCATGATGAAGTTTAGAATTTAACAGTCCATTCTATTTGGAACTCGCACAGTGCGGCCACTCCTGGTTCTATTATGGTGCAGGTCCAGCGTTGTCAGAAGGGACAGGTGTTGGTTCAAGTACTTAGTCTGGAGTGTCGGAGTTTGGGATCCTGGCACTATCTGTGGTTCCACTTTGGTCTCGTGCTGCATGTCTCAGGAAACGACGATTGCGCCAGTAGACTGCACCATCATCAGTCTGCACTGTGTATGAACGGGGTTCAGCACACTGGTTGGTGATGACAGCAGGTTTCCAACTGTCTCCTCTGGACAGTTGCACATGGATGCGATCACCAGACTGCATTGGTGGCAGGGGGTGTGCAGTCCTGTCATAGTACCGCTTTTGATTGGACTGGAGTTGAGTACGTCTGTCCTGAAAACGGCGGTGCTCTATTGTCTTTGGAATCAAATGCCTGTTGGTGGTAGGAAGGATGGAACGAAGTTGACGTCCATTAGAAGTTGGGCTGGTGATGCCAAATTGTCCCAGGCGTGCTGCGGTATTCCAGTATGTTGAGCAGGGGACTTTGGTTCTCTCGCTTGGCCTTGTCGAGTATGCTTTTGACAGTTTGGACTGTTTTTTCTGCGAGACCGTTTGATTGAGGATATCTTGGGCTCGAGGTGATGTGATGAAAGTCCCATGTTGAGGCGAAGTTTTTGAAGTCTTCGGATATAATTGAGGACCGTTGTCACTCATGACTGCTTCAGGAAATCCCATGCCGAGCGAAGTGAACAGAGAGTTTTCTGATGACCATAGCAGATGAGGTGTTGGGTAATTCATCAATCTCAAAGAATCGGCTGTTGTAGTCAACAGAAACCATGTATGATTTGTTGTTCCACGTGAATAGGTCCACTCCTATCTTTTCCATGGGCGTGAAGGAATAGGATGAGGAAGAAGGGGTTCCTTGGGATTTGACCGTGCACTTGGGTACAGATGTGGCACTTGGCAATGTGTTTTTCAATGTCGATTGGCATACTGGCCAAAACAAGATGTTTCTTGCTCGTTGTTGTTTTTTTTTCAACTCCAAGATGACCAGTATGAATTTTTGGGATCATTTCTTCCGGAGAACTGTTGGGATCAGGATCTTCTCCCCTTTTAGGAGAATGTCATCAATGCTTGTCAGTTCATCCTGAAATTCCAAAATTCGAGGATGCTTTTGTTGCAGTCTTGCCGTCGGTCTGGCCAGCCATCATGGATGGTTGATTGCAATATCTGTAGTTGTTTGTCCTCTCTGGTGGCCTTCCGGATTTCTTGCATTTTGTTGTCACTGATGGGCATTATTGTTGAGAACACTGTGGACTTGAAATTCAGGATCATCTGGGATGTCTCTTGGTTCAGCTGGTAGAAATTTTCGAGACAGTGCATCAGCCACTGGGATGAGTTTTCAGGAACATGGACTATGTTCAAGTCATATTTCTGTAGTTGTAAGAACATCCGTTGGAGGCGTGTTGGAGTGTTTTCAAGAGATTTTTTTGCAATGGACTCCAAAGGTTTGTGGTCTGATTCCACTGTGATCTTCTGACCATAGATTATATTGATGAAACCGTTTGCATCCAAAGACGATTGCCAGAAGCTCTTTGTCAATCTGTGCATAGTTCTGTTCAGTTTAAGTAAGAGACTTGGATGCGAAAGCGACTGGTTTTCCTTCTTGGAATATGGCTGCACCAAGTCTGAACTTGCTGGCGTCAACTTGCAGTGTTACTGGTTTGGAAGGGTCAAAGTATGCAAGAACTGGCTGGCTTAGGATGGCAGACTTTGCTTTTTCCAGTGCTTCTTGCTGGGGCTTGTCCCAAAGGAATTCTGCATCGTCCCTGAGTAGGTCACGCATTGGCTTAGTGACGTCTGACAGCTGTGGGGCAAATTTGGCGAGGTAGTTGATCATGCCGAGTGTGGTTTGAAGTTCCTTTTTGTTGTTTGGATGAGGCATGTCCTGTACTGCCTTCACTTTGGAGGGATCTGGTTTCAGGCCTTTGTCTGAAATTACATGTCCGAAGTACTCAACTTCAGTCATTCCAACTTCCAGTTTCTCTGGGTTTAGTTTGAGGTTTTGCTCTTCGGCTCGAATCAGTGCTGCTTTCAGGTTCATGTTGTGTTCTTCTGCAGTTGTTCCACTGATGATGACATCATCGATAAGAGGTGTGACTCTGGTAGGCCTTCGAAAACTTCATCCATTTTTCTTTGGAATTCGTCTTGGGCAGATACAATGCCGAAGGGTAAGCGTTTGAATCGATATCTGCCAAAGGGTGTGTTGAAGGTAGTAAGGTATGAAGAATTTTCATCCAGTTTGAGTTGGCAGTATCTGACTGGGCATCCAGTTTTGAGAAGTATTTTGCGCCCGTTAGTTTTGCAAGGGCATCATCCAGTGTTTGCAGAGGGTAGTGTAGTCTTTTGATGGCTTTGTTTAGGTCTCTTGGGTCTAAACATACACGCAGGTTTTCCATTTTTTTTCCCGTGATCACAAGTGAGTTTACCCAATCAGTAGGTTCTGTCACTTTGGTTATCACATCTTTTTTTTCCATGTTTACAAGTTCTGTTTTGAGACTTTCTTTTATCGCATGCGGAACCCGGCGGGGTGCATGGACGACTGGTATGGCGTCTTCTTTCATGTGAATATGGAGTTCACCATCAAGGGATCCTAGTCCAGTGAAGGCTTCACTGTGTTCTTTGAGTACTTCTTCTTTTGTCATTGGACTGGATTCAACAGACATGATGATTTGGATGAGCTGTAGTTGTAATGATGCCTGAAGTCCAAGGATTGGTTGGGAAGAAGTATTAGCAACGTAGAATGATCCTTGGAGTGTGTTGCCTTTGTAACTTGCTTGAAGGGTTACTTTGCCAGAGATGTTCAAAGGCTGACCTGTGTAGCTGATGAGTTTTTCTTTACACGGAGTGATTTTTGGTCTGCATGACAGATTCTTGAGAGTTTCGGTTGGGATCACATTGACTTGTGCTCCAGTGTCGATTTTGAAACGAATCGTATCACTTGTTCCAATTTGTATGTCAGCACTCACAGTGTTAGGAGTTTCATTTTTGTTGGATATGGTGTTTACATAGAAATTGCTGTCATCATCTTGTTCCCCTTCAATTGAGTGTACATTTCTTCCTTTCTTCTGTGTTTCATGCCGACTTTTTGCGAGGCATACTTTAGCCCAGTGATTTTGTTTATGGCAGTAGTTGCAGGTGGAACCAAAAGCTGGGCAGTCTTGTCTCTGTGTTTACCTCCACAGTTTTTGCATGAGGTGATGTATGGAGATCTTTGAGGTTGGTGTTGTCCGAAACCATCTCTAGTAGACGTCTTTCTGATTGTGTCTACTGGCTGTGGGTTTGATGCTGCTAACATTGATTTCAACCGCTCTTGTGTAGTTTCATGTGCAATGCCAATGTCTATAGCACTGTTCATAATGAGCTTGTCACCTTCTGTTAAGAGTTTTTCACGAATTTCTTGTGAGCGGATGCCTGCAACAATGCGGTCACGCACCATTTCGTCCTTTAGTTCTGGGGAATAACCACAGTTTTGTACGAGGTTGCGCAAATCAGTGACAAATTCAGCAAAAGTTTCATTTTCTTTCTGTATTCTTTCGTGAAAGATGTGCCTTGCAAATACTTTGTTTGTTTTTGGCTCTGTGTGTTCTTTGAAATTTTTGGATGATTGTGTTGACATCCCTTGCTTCGTCTTGAGAAAATCCCCATGAATTAAAAATGTCTCTGCCTTTTTGGCCGATCCAGATGAGGAGATAGGCTGCTCGTGCTTCTGCCATCGTTTGCTTGAGTGGACCTTGAAACATCAAACTTGCATGTTGTTGAAAGTTCTGCCATTCTTCTTTAAAATTTTTGGCATCCCAGTTCATTACTGGGTTATTTTGTGATGTGGCCATACTTTCAAACCTTAAATGGCTCGTGGGTCGTTGCTGTTTAGAACCTCTTTGGTTTTGGTCTGGACAGCGATTGTTTGATATATATACACATATATTTTTTCCTTTCCTTTTTTTTAAAAAATAACAAAAAAACAACAACGAGAGTGTCTATAAATCCAGCACGAGAGGAATAAACACTTTATATTGGCGGTGTTGTCGTTAACCGTTCGCTGCAGACATCGATGATCTACGTCACGCAGTTGACTAGATGATCCTAACGAAGTCTGCTGTTCCACTTCGAGTCAATAGAAGGTTAATTCAGTAGTGTTACCGACCATGGGCTTGGCTTTTTCGTCGTTCTGACACCATGTTAAGTTTGTGCGTGTTTGTGATCATCGGTGATGATCTGAATGTACTAGATAAGTTTAGAACAACATCTGGATTAGATGAAGCGTTCGTTGTCGCTCACTCGTGTCTCCAAGTTCTTTCCGCATAGTTACGTCAAGGGAGATAATACTAATTGATTGTGCACCGGAAGATATTGTTTATAGTCCACTGGTACGAATGTTCGGTAATCATAACACTCCCTAGTGTGTGCCTTGCGCGACATAGCATCAAACCCATAGGATCTGCCTAATCGCCTTTCATCGACCTTGTTGACTACTGAATCGTGAATAAGTCAACGCGTTGTAGGTCCTGGTTTTCCTTCTGTTCCTCGAAGGCCTTCTGGTGTCTGGCATGCTCCTGTTTGACGTCACTGATAGACTTGAAGTCACTTGTTTTTTGGGCTGGTGTTCTTTTTATATTCTTTCCTGTTTTTTCATTTTACTTTCTGGCAGAGGACTGCTCAGTTGGTTGTGGTAAAAGGGTTTTGGTTTTACTGGGTACTGGGGGATTGGACTTGTGGCTTCTGCATAGGCGATAGCATGGTATTCCCCGTTTGTGTTTGGACGTTCGAATGCGTAACGACTGAGTTAGATATATCGAGTAGACAGTTGAGTTTTTTTTTTTCTGATCTAACACCGTTTTTTTCTATGCGAGATTCGTTCACACTTCTTAGAATAATGTCTTTCAAATCTGCATTCTTATCGCACTTACGCAGTCCGGCATGGTAGCACTTGCCTGACATGGCAGTGGCGTTCTCCGAATCGGTCTTTCGAGCACAGTCAAGCCCGTTTGCTCTGGATCTAACTTTTCCTTTTTACCCACCATTAATTAATTAAAATGAAAATATTTATCATCACCGCCTTCCCCTTGCCCCAGTAGCATTGTTAACTTTTACACATTGACCATCTCCATTCCTTCCCAGCCATATCATGATACTAACATTATTTATTATTATGATGATGATGATGATGATAAATGATGATGATGTGATGTGATGATGATGATGATGATGATTGCTTCAGTAGCACTGTCATCACATATCATTATCAGCACTTCATCACACACACACACACCCCACACAAACAAAACACACACACACACACACAACACACACCACACACACACACACCTCTTCATAGTTGTTATATTGTTATATTTACCACTAATGCTATCTCAGTATAATTATTATTGTTACAATATTTCTGACATTCCAGCTTCCCACTTTTCCGCCACTATAGCATCGCCTCATTACTGTGGTTACAATTCTGATTATTATTGTCAAAACTATTAATAAACATCTTAAACATTCATACCTATCAGTTTCCCATCCTTCTGAAAATTATACCTTCCATCTCCTCTTTGTTTCTTTCTGTCCTCCCCTCCTCCACATGTTTTTCCCCCCTTAGTATTAGTATTTATTTCTATTGTTATCATTACTACTAATACTATCATTATTTTTTTTTTTTTAGTAGGTTGTTTACTTTTACATATTCATGTATTTTATTATTAGTATCATATTATTATTTTATTTGAAAAAAAAAAATTCCCATTTTGTGGTATGCTGTTATTATCAGTGCCATTATCCCCATTACCTTTACTATGGTTGTTAGCTTTTATCATCTTTAAATACGATTACAAAAAAAAAAAAAAAAAAAAAAAAAAAGCGAATGAGATTAGAAGCAAAATCGTTAGGTGTCTGTTAAATCTTGCAATGATGTCGCGCGCAATGCGCGCGTGCGCACGTGTGTGTGTGTGTGTGTGGTGTGTGTGGGTGTGTGTGTGTGTGTGTGTGTGTGTGTGTTGTGTGTGTGTGTGTGTGTGCGTGTGTGTGTGTGTGTGGTGTGTGTGTGTGTGTGTGTGTGTGTGTGTGTGTGTGTTGTGTGTGTGTGCGCGGTTTAATTCTGTACCACACAGAAATCTTCCATCCCTCAGAAAGTGTCTGATACTACGTGGAACTGTTCCGCACCATGCTGGACTGACTTTCAACCACATCTCTCCTGCAATCTGATCGTTGAATGTGACTCGGCTCAAGATGAAAACCAGTGTCACCATGAACTGTGTGACCATGGCAAAATTTCTTATGGAGGGTCGCTGTTATCTATTGGCCCGGGCCCAGCGAAGCAATGACCTACTTCGAGGCTAAAAAAAAGTGTGGCAAGGAAGGTGGCTTTGGCCCAGTTTTATTCCAACAAGGAAATGGCGGCCGTCAAAACGTGGTATGGGCAACGCAACCCGAGCTCGTGATGTATATGTGGGTCTGACCAATTCTGGAAGTAAAGTGTCAAGTGAGGTGCTAAGTTAGTTTGTTGCTGTTTTTGTTGTTGTTGTTGCTGCTGCTTTTTGTGGTGTGTGTGTAGTGAATGTACACATATATGTGTATGGTTATGTGGGCAGGGGCCCCATGTGGTGCGCATGTGCATGTATGTGTGTGTGTGTGTGGGGTGTGTGTGTGTGTGTGTGTGTGTGTGTGTGGTGTGTGTATGTGTGTGTGTGTGCGCGCGCGCGGGCACAAAGCATGCTTTTGTGCACGTTTGTGTGTGTATGTGTGCACGCACGTGTGTGTGTGTGTGTGTGTTTGTGTGTGTGTGTGTTGTGTGTGTGTGTGTGTGTGGTGTGATGTGTGTTGTGTGTACCTGCATGTATGTGCGCGTGTGTGTACGTGTGTAGAAGTGCGTGTGCATGTGTGTTTGTGAAATTTTGTGGATTTGTGTGAGCATATAGATGTATCTGCACATGCATGTGTAGATATATGTGTGTATGTATGTGTGTGTGTGCTTTGCATGCGGGCGTGAAACGCATGTGGTGTGTGTATGCATTTGTGCGTTCATGTGTATGTGTGTATCTGAGCACACATATGGGTGTGGACGTGCACATGCACGCATGTGCATATGTATGTGCGTTAGGAAGCGAGTGCACGTACGCGAGCACGCACGCGCGCGCGCTTGCCTAGTGTTTTTGTTTGTGTGTGAGCGCGTGCGCGTGTTTTGGGCGCGTGTGTGTGCGTGCGCGCGTATATGAGTGCGTGCGTGTGTGTGTGTGTGTGTGTGTGTGTGTGTGTGTGTGTGTGTGTGTGTGTGTGTGTGTGTGTGTGTGGTGACTGCTTGCGTGAATGTTCAGAAGATGACTTAGGGGTCAAGAAACAAGTCCATCAAATACAACATATATATGCACGCACACACGCACGCACGCGCCGGGGCGTTTGGGTCACACACAACACACACACACAACACACCACCCCACACGCGCACGCACCCACACACACCCCACAACCACCACACACCCACACAACCCCACACAACACACACACACCACAAAACACACACACACACGACACACCCACACACAAATAAGAACACCAATTCTCCCCCTCACAACACACACACACCACACACACACCAACACACACACACCACACACACCACACCCCACACACCACACCACACACAACACACACCACCACTCCCTTCCCTCCACGACACAGACACACACACTCCTTCACAACACACACCACACCACACACACCCCACCACACCCCACACACAACACCCACACACACACAAAACCCCTTTCTTCTCTCTCTCTCTCTCCTCTCTCTCTCTCTTTCTCTCTCTTCTTCTCTCTCTCTCTCTCTCTCTCTCTCTTTCACAACCACTCACTCACTCTCTCACACAAAATTCTCACACTTCGCACTCCAACGCTTGCACACTCACGTCCCCGGTTGTCTAATGGGGCATGCTGGCTCACCCCTGATGGGGCACACACCAGCGGACACACGTCTTTAGTATGCACTGGGGGGCCTGACAGATTCAAAATCTTTATCGCACTTGACTGTGTTTGATCATTAATTTTGTGTCTGTTATTGTTATTGGTCCTGTACGGGTTTGCCCAAATTTTTAGGAGTTTCGCAAATGTTGGCCTTGAGACTTTTCCAATGTTTGATTGGTGATGTTTCTTGCTCTTCCCTTAAGTTGGTATGCAGCCACTCCTCTCTTGATGTTCAGATCTGAAAGGTGGTCTGTGGTATAGCGCTCTTGTTTGCTTACGTGATTCTACAGATTTCTTTTTCAATCAGATCAGCCAAGCTGTAATCCAGGTCTTATCATTGCCTTGTAGCCAGTGTTAACCCCTCTCTCTTTTGCATGTCCAGGGCAGGGATATCATATATCTCTCCAAGGAAGGCTGACATTAGTTCTCCCCATTCCATTTCACGTTTTGAGGTAGGTTCAAGGAGTCAGTCAGTATCGTGGCTTGTGAATTTGAAACTGGCTTGTGAATTGAAAGCCAGTGGAGTGCTTGTGTCACTGCTTTCCCCCATTGTTAGACTTGAAGTTGTTAAACTGTGCGCACCATTGTCTTCCTGGATAGCTCGGCCGTTTTGCTTCACTGTTCTGCATTGGTTTTGCCTTCTGGCCATTCTCGACAATGCCTTGCAAGTTCTGGAGCGAAAGGCAATTTGGTAGAGGTTTTGAATGGTCTGGATACTTCTCCATTCCTTGGTTTCTTTGAGTTCTGCTGACTGGCACATAAGCTGTATTACTGTCTTCTTTTCCGGACCATCCATGATTTTCTACGTCCCAGCCGAACACATTTTCAACATGCGTTCTAAAGGTTAGCATTCTGTCAAAGCCACCCCAACTAGCGTAGGTTGTTTGTTGATTCAATTGGTTTTCCATTGAAATTGAAGGAAACTGATGAGGGTATTGTCATGTGTCTTGTTGTTGGGGGTGCAGACTAATGTCCCGGGGTTTTGTAGGGCTGAAGGGCGGTCCAGTTTCTTGACACCCCTGACCATGTTGTTTAACTGTTGCTGAACTGTTTTCATTCTTTCTTGAGCATTCTTTGATGTTTGGAAAAAAACCCCCCCCCAAAAACAAAACAAAGCAAATCAGAACAACTGAACTGAGCATTTATCTCAGGCTGAACAAATCCGAAGAAAGGAGTTCGAAGGTTTAATACCAAACATTTAGCAGCTCAGCGTAGACAGTGTCACTTCATAAATAAACACAAACTTAACGAAGCAAGAACTCATTTAATCGTATGAAAATAGGTAAGAAATCCACGGGTTAAGATCCTGTTTTGCTGTAACATAATCCCGCATTTTCCAGATGGTCTGTTAGCAAAGTGTTGGAGTTCTTCCAGATATGCTGGAATAATGGAATGCGCCCTACAGACTGAAAGAAAGCTACTGTTAATCCAATACTTAACCAAGAAAAAACCTAAATCTCATCCTCTGACCAGTTTACTTAACACCTTACACTGGAAAACTTTTTGAACTAATTATGGTAAACATAATAGAACATTAATTTTTTACTTGACAAATGAGTCCAGCCACACACACACACACACACACACACACACACACACACACACACACACACACACACACATATATATATATATATATATATATATATATTATATATATATATTATTATATTATATATATATATATATATATATATATATATATTATATATATATATGTGTGTGTGTGTGTGTGTGTGTGTGTGTGTGTGTGTGGTGTACTATGTATACTACCATTACTATAATGATGGAAAATTTTTTAACCTGCACTTGTTTTCCCTACTACTTAATTGTTCAGCATTATATTGTTTGGTCAATCAGTCGGCGATCGCATCTCTTAGGAGATCAAGTAAAGCTTGTTCTGCACAATTCATAGCCGCTGACAATGCTTGGGTTATTGACCAGCAGAGCTGACCACTCAGACCCCATATCTTTTGATCTCCCTTGCATCCTTAAATGGATCCTCTTACATTTTATACTGTTTGCGTAATGTTTTTTTAGTTTTTCAGCAACTTTTGTTCCTCTACACACTTTCGTTTCGTTTTATTCGCTGGCTGCTTTGGGGGTGCTGTTGGATTCTTTTTTGAAACCCTTGGGGGTTGAGAACACCACAGACTTACGGACTGTGGTGTGTCTCTATTTGACGCCAAGAGCACAGACATAATCAGCCGTGTCTCCTTGATGAGTCCGATCCAGCAGACGGAAGGCCTAGGAGCAGGCAATACATACTGATCTGTTTTTGAGAGGGTTTTGCGATGTTCCCTCATGTAGCTAGTGAAGGGTTTTCATGTTTATAATATATATTTTCCCATTTTCTTCACTTTCAATTTTTGTTTATATAGATTTTAAATCTGTGCCAAGTCATTACTATAATGATGGGAAAAATCTGCACTTGTTTCCCCCACTCTTTAATTGTTCAGCATTACACACACACACACACACACACACACGCACACACACACACAACCCCATATATATATATATATATATATATAATATATATATATTTATATATTTATAATATATATATATATTATATATTATATATTTTATATATTATATAGATATAGATTATTATATATATATATATATATATATAGATATATATAATATATATGTGTGTGTGTTGTGTGTGTGTGTGTGTGTGTGTGTGTGTGTGTGTGTGTGTGTGTGTGGTGTGTGTGTGTGAGAAGGTAAATATGTTCGTTCAAGCTCACCATCTTTTTTGCACGAAAACCCCCTTTTCACATACAAATCACGTCCATGTCATGTCAGTTTTGGCCAAAATTAACACCTGTTTCTAAACAAAATTAACAAACAAAAAACCTCTAAAAATCGACGTAATCAGTACTTTAAAATGGGGGTTTCCGTGCAAAATAGGATTTGGTGATCGTGAACAAACATATTTACCTTCTCTCCGGGGACAAAAAATCATTATAAAAAAGTGCAAAACTCTTCGCATCTGGCCACATTACTGATCACCCCTGGGTCTAACTTGAGACCCTATGGCATAAAAATCTAATGGCAAACAGTCTGTCTTTCTACTTCCAGCACCATTAATAAATCAGAACAAACAACCGGCTCTCCATTTTGGTTAGGTATTTTTACATCCAATGAATTTATAGGCCATTAATTAATTCTTTAAATTCACTGTTTTTTCCAACTGAGATTAATCGATAATCGCAAACCCTGCCCTAGTTGACGGCAAAACCTTTAGAACTGTAGACGGATAGCATCAAACAAATTAGCATCTGTTTTTAACTGTTGTAAATGAACATACAACATTGGGTTCACGAGAAAATCAGAACGTTTATTACCTTCAAATTGATAAACATCTTCTCTTGTACTAAATCTATAAGCTCTGTCTCTACTGTGAAAGCCTAAAATTTTAGCCAGGTCTTTAGAAAAGTGTACTCTCTTCTTTCTTCTAGTGGGAAATGTATAGTAATTCTGAGGTTTGCTTCGTTAATTTTTAACAATATGCAAATTCGCTAAGTACTTCTTTTAAAAGCAAAAGTTGTAGTAACCATATTTTTTT
>CM031628.1:11494685-11511280 GCA_018398815.1 Conus ventricosus | reverse complement strand
GCCAAAACAAAAATTCCGGAAATGGCTTGGTGTCCCCCCCTTTTGACGACATCGCCTTAGCGCTAAGCAAAGCTCAAACCCAGAAATCCATCCTGGAGGAATACAAAGCGGGGAAGACAGACTTCAAAGATGCGGAGGACCAGGGAAAGGTGTAGAAGCAATCAAGCCCCAGCTGAAGACAGCAGAAAATGGAAAGTTCAAAGGCGAATGGATTCTGCAAAAGAAGTCTCAGATCAGAGAAATAACAGGATACACACAGACCAACAGACAAGGACTGGGGGTGACCAAAACTGAATGGTGGTCAAAGGCCAAAGGAAAAGCCAAAAGAGACATGATGATTCAGGAGATGAGAACAGAAGACCAAAAAAGACTCCAAAAAGCAGTCCAGCAGAGCCAGCAAGGGCAATGGACAACGTGGGAGAATGCACTCCAAAGAAGTCTAACTTGGATGACATTTGCACATGGCCCCTCTCAGGATCAGCTTCATTCTCAGATCTGCATATGACCTTCTGCCCTCAAATGCAAACCTGGTGAAGTGGGGGAAAACAGACAATCCTGCATGCCCCCTCTGCCAAAAAAAACAAACAGTGGAGCATGTTCTAAGCTCATGTAAGTAGCCCTGGCTCAAGGAAGGTACACATGGAGCACAACCAAGTGCTCAAAGAAATATGTACAAGTAGTCTGGGCTAGTACCAACACCACAAAAGGGAGAATCAGGACTCCAAAAGCACCCGCAACATTCTTCACGGCAGGAGGCAGCAAATCATGGCCAAGAACAACAGTGCCACTCGAAACATGCAGGCAAAGTCTGCTGGAATGGGCAGATGACTGGGAGTGCACTGCAGACCTCCCAGAATGGAAGAGGTCACCCAGAGATCATCAGCAAGAGTGGCATGAGACCAGACATAGTAGTCCACTCTAAGTCAACCAAGCAGCTGATTATGATCGAGCTCACGGTGCCATATGAGAACAGAATGGAGCGCATCAAATCTACAAGACTGAAAAGAATGCTGATCTGGCAAACAGCCTGAGGAGAGAAGGCTATCAGGTCAAAGTCCTCACTGCAGAAATTGGAGCTAGGGGATTTGTAGGAACGTCTGCATACAGCCTCATGAAACAGCTCTCAGTTGCAGGGAAGGAAAAAACCAGAGCCCTGAAAGCAATGGCAAAAGCGTAGAGAGGTGTTCAAGCTGGATCTGGTCAAGGAGGAACAAAAGTGAAACTTCATAAGGCTTAATTTCCCTACAAATATCAGGTTGTCCCTGTGGCTCAGTGGGTAAAAGCGCGAGTCATTAAGTAGAAAATGAGCATGTCCAGAGGGTCATGGGTTCGAATCCCAGCCATGGCTCATCCCAAGATGCGGGGAAAAAAAAAGGGGCAGCAGAGGGACATCCAGAGTCATGAACCGGGTGTGGCCCAACCCCCCTAGAGTGTCAGAATAAGGGGCCGAAACACTTGCTTGAAGGGGGGCTTCTCTCTGAGGACTCTCTGCTGCCACGCTCTCCACGAGTTTCTTCTACTATCTGCTCTTCGATGTCATTTGACTGCATGTTCACACCAAGTGACGTTCCCTTATTTCGTCATAGACTGGGCATTTCAGCTACCACATGGATTTCATTTTCTGTTTTGTCCTGGCAACAAGGCACTGTCTACTATGTTCATGGTGAGCAAATTATACTTATGTGCATAGAATGGTGATACGCCCATCCTGAACCTGGCTAAAGCACAATCTGTTACACTGATACCGTTATGATGTCTATATAGAGCTCCCGGCTAATGCAACTTTTAAAGCTATGATAGACACTGAAATTGTCACTTTCTTGGAGGTGGTTAAGCCACCGCAGCCAAAATTTGATTTTAGGCGTTCTTTAAGTTCGCGTATAAAGTTTTTTGTAACTGCGGGGGGATCATCTAATCGATTTTGAAGAGTTTCCTTTTGACGTAACTGAAACGTGCCTCTCATCAAAGAACCAGCAGTTTGTGGCAAACCTGATGATTTATTCACGGAGCGCAACACTTGTGTCTTGCTGCTCCGGCTGGCATCCACCTTGGAGGAACGATACCACTCTCAGAAAAATGCAATGGAGAAGGGCTTCTTTTCATGTCCCCTTCCACCAAATCGCAAGTCTTAAACGCAAGTCTGTCGGATTTTGATGTCTACGTTTTTGGGGCAGAGCCATATAACTTTTTTTTAAGGAAATGTCAAAATTCACAATCTTTCCAACCCCAGATTGTCAGGCTGCTGATTCACGCACAAATATTCACACTTTGCATGCATGAATACAGCCAATATTCCCTTACACAAACATGCATCCGAATCCATACAAACCACAAGGCGCTAAATACCAGATTTTAAAATTTCATTTCACCCAGTGCCTCCTCTTCTCCCATTTTCATTCACAGCACTGGTGGGATTTATTATTTCGTCTGTTCAAAAGGTCATAGTTCGCTTTATAATCCTCCTGGGGTCAGTTCATCACAAATATCGGCGCCTTCATTCCTCTTCCTTCAATCGCTGGGTCTCCCCAGAGCATAACTCTATGGCGATCCCGACTTCGCCTCTGCACGTTTGGACAGCATACCAACTATCTCTGGCTGTCTCTGGTTGTTCCTTCCGACATCTTTCTGGCAGGGGGTATGGCTCCCGTAGCTCACCCGACTCTCCCTCCAGTCACAGCGTCGTCTACTTCACTACCGCTACCATAACGCTAGCTAGAAAACAAAATAAGCTATGATGACTATACTGCACACAGTTAGCAGCAATCCAACATAAACACTTTACAAAATAATTTTCGATTCCCAATTTCACGATCGACATGGATAAAATCAAAACAAAGACTGAACTTTCATAGCTCCTTAAAGTGGTATCAATACTTCTCTGTCTGAATCACTCCCTAGCAAAATACATGCGTTAGCATGTTACAGACTCATGTCTGTATTGAATGGGCCTGACAGTCGGCGGTCTCTTTTCCAGTCTATCAGCGCTGTTGCTCGAATCTCTCTCCACACTCACGTCCAGTGTGTCTAGCTTTTTACCCAATTTTTCTTAACACATCTCACATTCAAAACCAAGGAAGTGACCTGCCCTTTAAGAACGACAATCCTACGCCGTTTCCTTTTCACACATTTAACTCCCTTTTCGCTCACGCTTAACCTTTCAACTACACAGGCACTTAATTTTTTTCCTTTCCGTGTTCCTGATAATATATATATATATATATATATATATATATATATATATATATATATATATATAGAATGCTGAACAATTAAGTAGTGGGGGGAAACAAGTGCAGGTTAACAATTCTTCAGTCGTTATAGTAATGACTTGGCAAAGATTTGAACTTTAAAAAAAATTTAAAAATTTGAAGATGAAGAAAATGGGGGAATATATTATAACTATGAGAAGCCCTTCACTAGCTGCCTGAGGGAACCATCATAATCTCTCTCGAATGCACATTTATTTGTATTGCCTGCTCCTAGGCCTTTCGTCCGCTGGATCGAACTCATCAGGGAGACACGGCTGATTGTGTCTGTGCTCTTTGGTATCAAATAGAGACACCACACAGTCCATAAATTCTGTGGTGTTCTCACCGCCAAGGGTTCCAAAAAAGAATCCAACAGCACCCCCAAAGCAGCCAGCGAAGGGTAGTAAAATGGAACAAAAAAAAAGGGTGTGGAGAGGAAAAAAGTTGCTGAAAAAGTAAAAGCATTATCAAACAGTATAAAATGTAGGGGACAATCTTTGAGCCTATGCTTGAGGATCCATTCAAGGATGCAAGGGAGGTCAAAAGATATGGAACAGTCTGAGTGGTCAGCTCTGCTGTTCAATAACCCAAGCATTGTGAGTGGCTAAGAATTGTACTATATAATATATATTATATATATATATATATATATATATATATATATATATATATATATTATATATATATATATATATAGATCAGTATATTTAAAATGCCTAAAACAATTTTTTAAGTGCTCAACCCCTTGGGAGCAACATTAGTTAATTATACATATATATATATATAAAAATATATAATATATATATATATATTAAAATATATATATATATATATATATATATATAATATGTGTGTGTGTGTGTGTGTGTGTGTGTGTGTGTGTGTGGGGTGTGTATAAAGAAAAAGAAAAAATATGTAAAATTTCATAATGCACTAGGCTTGCTTCATGTGCTCTCTCTCTCTCTCCCCTCTCTCTCTCTCTCCCTCTCCTCTCTCTCTCTCTCTCTCTCTCTCTCTCTCTCTCTCTCTCACCCCCCCCCCCCGCCCCCCCCCCCCCCCCCCCTCCCCCCCCACGTAAAGAGGCTGTAACCGTGTGTCTTTAAAATGTAGAATGGTATTGTAGTTGTGTTTAGTGTATTGATTTCGTCTACATCTATCGTTTGTTTGGATTTGTTCTTCTTTTTTATTCTATTTTCTAATGTGTTGTACTGTATGAACTTATCATGAATTAAAAAAAATATTCTGTGCTCATACTGTTGATAAATCTTTGCTTGGCACCCTAAAACATGTCATAGTTGCATGTGCATACGTGCCTCCAGAAGGGTCACCTACTATTCCTATTTTGGTAAAGGAAATGGAGTTTCCTTATTGGAAGAATTTCTGTTTGACTGTTTACTTTTTGTTAAAAAAGATGGGGAGTAAGTGTGCAGTGACTTGAACCATAGAATCTTGATTTTTGTTTTCATGTTATTTTGGGCCTCTACATGTACGAAGTTCAGAAGATGTTGTCCTGAAGATTTATGGAAAACTGTTGATTAACATGTGCAATGCTTTGAAATTGTGTTTCAAATGGTGTGTGAAAGGGCGACCTTCAACTTCGCTACACATACATGTCCGATAGCGGTGGCAGTGTGAATGACTATTGTTTATATCCTATGATTTGTTTTCTATCACTTCTCATAGTTGTGAGATATGTGTGTGTGTGTGTGTGTGTGTGTGTGGTGTGGGGTGTGTGTGTGTGTGTGTGTGTGTGTGTGTGTGTGTGTGTGTGTGTGTGTGTGTGTGTGAGAGAGAACCGAATCTGACCCCATACCTTTATAACTGAAGTTCGCTTCCCCATGTCATAATTGTGAGACCGCACAGGTATACAACAGGCCCGGTGCTATTGAAAAAAAATGATTTAGAGCGAAGCTCATACCGATTTGTTTAAAAAAATGTAATCCTTTCCGATTAGATGCAAGTGCCCATGCAAGAGGCAGCAAGTCTGCTTGACAATAGCATTGGAGAAGCGTTAAGTATGTTAAATGCTTGTATGAAAGAGGCTGGGAATGTATGAAGAAACAGGTTTGTATTGGAAAATGTCAAAGGGAAGACGACTGGTATGACATGGAATGTTAAGCTAACAAAAGAAATGTTCGTAATTTAATACAGAAATACTGACGTTCTTTGTCATGATCGTCTTGTGTGGCCTGCTGCAAAGCTAATCGAGCATATAAACATCTTTTATAAAGAAAAGAAAAACAAGATAATGATAGTCTGTTGACAGAATCACTTCGAAATTTCCAGAAAAAGGAACCAGCCCGTAAATGACATAAGTTTAGAAATATAATTTCATCATTTCAGTGATCTGCCACAAGGAAATGTTGGTTCACATGATGATCTGGGAAATGAAAATTACATCTATAAAACTGATCACGACGATGACAATCTAAACCGTCCCATTTCCAAAGAAGAAGTGGTAATTGCGCTAAGAAAGGTAAAACATTGCAAAGCTGCTTGTCCAGATGGAACTATCGGTGAACTAAAAAAACTGCGTGCCAGTCAAACTTATTCCTAGATTTTCTGGTTGAATTATTTAACTCCTTATTTGATCCAGGGGTATATGCCAGAAGTAGGTCCGAGTCTATTGTCTTCCCATTGTATAAAAAAGCTGATGCAAACGATCCAAATAGTTATAAACGAATTTCATTGTGTAATATTGTCAGTGTTGTTACCATCAGGATATACAGGAGTGGGTGGAAGAAATAACATTGCTGGGGAATATCAAGCTGGGTTCAAGGAAAACTATCCAACAGTTGATCACATGTTCACACCGATGGCATTTATACAAACACAGTTTTGTTTAAAATCGTAAATTATATGTTGCGTTTGGTGACTTAGAGAAGGCTTTTGATCATGGTCATCATCATCATCATCATCATCATCATTATCATCGCTACTATAACCATATCATCTAAGCATGCTTTCATCCCTCTCCTTTCCCTTCTTCAGTCAGTATCTTACTACTGTTACTACAATTACTGTTACCATCTTTATTAGTATTGTTATCAATTAATTATCCTACCATCATTACGAACATTAGTAGCTTTAGTCATAATAACATTCTGCTTATTGTAAGAGAAGAACAAGAAGAAGAAGAAGAAGAAGAAGAAGAAGAAAGAAGATATAATCACATCACACCCCACCACCACCACCAGCTGTATCCATCATCACCCATCATTATTGTGATTTTTTTCACCCCGCATTGTGTCCCTTCCCTGTGGCCTCGATCCATTCCTCATCTGTTTTGCGCCCTATTAGATGAGGTCAGGGACTGTCTCTTCATCCTTCGTTTTTTATTTCTTGTATGTTGTTTGCCTTACCTGAAGAAGACCCTGAGAGGTCAGAACTCGTCATGTTTGTTTTTTTGTTTGTTTGGGTTCTTTTTTTGGGGTTTGGCGACAACAATTATTTTTTTTCTTTTCTAATTTTGTATAAATTTTTTAAACTTACATCACTTTACTTTAAAACCTTTCTTCATATGAACAGTAAACAGAAAAACAATAAACGGGTAAAAACAATGAACAGTAAACAATAAAACCAGTAAAAAATTTAAAAACAGAAACCAGGGAACAGTAAACAAAAAACCCAGTAAACAAAAAAACATTTAAACAATGAAACATGTAAACAATAAACAGTAAACAATAAACAGTAAACAATGAACAGTAAACAATAAACCCACTAAACAATAAACAGTAAACAATGAACAGTAACAATAAACAGTAAACAATAAAAAACAGTAAACAATGAACAGTAAACAGTAAACAATAAACAGAAAAACAATTGACCAGTAAACAATAAACAGTAAACAAAAAACCCAGTAAACAATTAACAGTAACAATGAACAGTAAACAATAAACATTTAAACAATGAACAGTAAACAATAAACAGTAAACAATGAACAGTAACATGAACAGTAAACAGTAACAATGAACAGAACAATGAACGTAACAATAAACAGTAAACAATTAACAGTAAACAATGACGGGTAAACATAACAGTAACAGTAAAATGAACAGAAACAATGAACAGTAACAATAACAGTAAACAATAACAGTAAACAATAAACGGTAAACATAAACAGTAAAAAGTGGGGGTAAGTTTGCTCCATAGAAAAACAACACAGAGTAATCCATTCAAGACTGGCACAGCCTTTAAACTTGAATAAAGTCAGACAAACCATGGACAACTAACGTGGGGGAAAAAACAGCGCAGGCTGACGGTCTTCAAGTGATGACTGGCAAGATTGGACTTAAAGGGGGGGGGGGGGGGGGGGGGGGGGTGAAGATGGGAAAAACCACTCATATGGTTTAACAAACTAAAAACAGCAACAAAAAATAATGGTCTGATCAGTACATTTAACCATCAGCAGGCATAGTCATTTGAATCTACGTATAATTTCAAACGGGCGAAAGGGGTGGGGTCGCGCGGGGGGGGGGGGGGGGGGGGGGGGGGGGGGGGGGGGGGGGGCACGGCAAAAAGGGAAAAGGGGGGGAAGATGCGATGAAAGGGGAAAAATGACTTTCTGACATTTTCTGAAAATATGGCTTATAACTTCTTTGAAGCTTTATTTTTGTTTACTGTGGTGAAAAAATGACTATAAAGGAAGAAGAAGACTAAACAGCACAATGACATTTCTAGCTCTATTTCTTTCCATAATGCTTCATGTTTAAGCTTTGTTTCAGATTTAAATGCAAATTTATTACAAATTTTTTAAAACTGCAGCAGTAATCCCAAACATCCCAATTCAAAGTCCTTAATCCAGTTTTTCCTGTTTTAGAAGCTAGGAAATGAACAGTCCTCAACGAATTGGTTTCCTTTGGGTATGTTTGGGAACCCAGAGTCAGTCTATAAGACAGTCCTTTTTGTTTGAAAATTTTGCATGGCGCGTTTATCCTTCGGCAAATTTGGATTGACGTGATCAGAGATACGAACCTGTTATCCTGCACATTGCGTTCTTGCCCAAGCCGGAAAGTACGAACACTCCATCACTATTGTCACACAAATCTTGTCGGTGGCCCAACACAAACGTGTGGGATACGCCCTTACTTCCTGTGAGCATGAGAACAGCGGAGGGAAGGCCCGCTCTTTCCGGAAACAAACAGGGATGAAGAGCAGGCATGTCCAGCGTTGCTGTCAGTAAACACGTGGACCGCCATGTTTGTCCAACGGGTCACTTGGAGCGTCACGGCAAAAACAAATAAGTCGTGTGATTGAAAGGAAAAGGATGAAGTGGGGCTTTGGGAAGGCAGGTTCATGAGGAGACATGGCGCAGACCTGCCCACGGGAGTTTCATGCAACGCAATGTTCACCTTAAGGGAATATGGCAAGGGCTCAGTCCTTTTTGGGAGGGACTAACTCGAATAGGTATGTTGTGATTTGTGAGGATATTTTGTTAACAATTGAAGTATTTTATCAAACCTACCACACTTGGGATTGTTTCCCATGAACCCGAAATGTGTTTTGGGTTATGTGTTACACGCATGCGCTAAGCGGGTCCATCCAATCAGGTCTTTTATCCTGACAAAAACGAAAGAGGTAATTCAAGATTTGATGTTCATTTTTTAATGTAATGATCACAATGTAAAATTGACTTTTTTTGTCAGTGGTTAGATGCACACAAAAAACAAACTGAAAGGGGGTGGACTTGTTGCAATAAAAGATCAGTGTTTTAGTTCATTCAGTTAATAAGACCGTGGCCTTTCAAACAGCTTTTCAAACAAGCGATTATCTTTACTTAATTGCGGCCCCTTTTGTTTTTTTAACCGCCTTTCTTTAAAGGGACATTCGGGCCCACAGAGGATCCCAGCATTGGATTAATCCCTGAAGGAACGTGGGTCAGGCCAATTGCCTTTCCTTTTTTCCCATGTTAAGGGGGGCCATCTGGGTCTGCCCAAAATGACACCCATATCTCAGAGTTTCTGAGCACTGTGTCTGATTGTGCTTCCTTTATGGAGAGGTGGGGGGGTGGGGACCCAAATGCCCCCCCCCCCCGCCTTCCCTTCATGGGTCCCATGTTAAATGGGGCATTTTGGGTTTGCCCAAACTGGATTTCCCCTATCTCTCAGGGTTATCCGGGACTTGTGATTGTCTTCAGTTGCGGAGAGGGGAGGAGGAAGGGGGGGGGGGGGGGGGGGTTCCGAGGGAGCGGGGGATCTAACATTGCCTTTAAACGAACACCTAAAATTCTTTTGGGAACAATGTTTTGCATCTTAGGGAGTATCCTCGGGCAGGTACGCACACCCAGAATAGCCCCCATTTCCCACCTTTTACACCCACGCCTCTCCTTTTTTTCATTTCTGTGTACATTTTGGCCCAAAAAATCATAGTTTTATCACTAGAGAGTCATTCCGGGGAAGACCCGAACATTCCCTTGCTCCTCGTCAGGTACCCCCCCTCCCCCCCTCCCCAACCACCCTGAAGAAGGAGTTGGGTGGAGCATTTCAATTTCCTGAGTTGAATTGGCGCTTCCCTCGTGAGCGATGTGCAAGTAAAGCAGACTAAAAGAGGAATGGGCAACTCCCTGGCTATTGAACGTGGAGAAGTCAAGCTCAAAACACGTCGACCTCGAAATGAAATTCATAAGGATGGGTTAAAATCACAAAAGAAAATGGTTTTTGGGATGGAGCAGCCAGGAGGAGGGGGTTACTCTGGTTCTCCCCCTGAACAGTGCGCCTGGGGAGGTTCAGGCACCGTCCTCGTGCTGTCCTGAGGGAAATGAATGCTCTGATGTTTCGTGCCCCAAAAACATTGCTGGGTATATAATGCACAGCCATGTGTATGCGTGGTGGGGGATCTCTAGTTGATCACTGGAAAAGAACTGAGCACCACTCTCATCATTCAGCACATGCCGAATCAACCAAAAACCCCAACCAAAAAAAAAAAAAAAACAAAAACCTGTACGAACGCTTCGTTCCTTCAGGAAATTTGTCACAATAGCTTGTGTATTTGAGGGGTGGGGGGTGCAAGGTGGGTGGGGGTGGGGGTTGGGAAAATAAGGGAATTGAGGTATTGGGTGGGGAAGATGGAGGGGGGGGGGGGGGGGGGGGGGGGGGGGGGGGGGGAAGGAGGCATTCTTGTTCCTTCCAAGCGTAGCTTTCCCGAAGGTCAAGGGGCCCAGTCATCAAGCTCATCCAAGGAGAATGAAGGAAATATGCTTCTTGCCAACGACCATGAGAGCCGTCCTTAGTCACAAAAGGGGTGGGGATCATACTAGGACTGCCCACGATAAACCACGATGAGTAGATCTTGGGCAGGAGGGGGGACGTGAGAGTGGGGGGGGGCAATCAGGGGCAAGATCAGATTGCGAGTTCACAAATGAAAGGATGGACAAACCTCAGAGAGAGGAAGTCGTTCTAGGGGGTTATAGGGGCATTAGTGTCCACAATACGAAACGTGTCTTTAAATTTCAATTGAGAGAGAGGGAGAGAGAGAGAGGAGAGAGAGACAGGAAAGAGACGAAAAGAGAGGGGAGAGAGAGAGGGAGGAGGGGAGAGAGAGAGAGAGCGATTTGGGGGAAAGTGAAACCCAAGAGTGCACCCCAAAAACCTTAGATTACTTGAAAAAACTTTGCACTTTAAATAGTTTCGCAAAAATAGCGCAAAGACTGAAAGAACTCATTGTGCTTCGAGTAACATTTAAGAGGAAAAGAAAATGAAACCCGCATGGAGTGAATGAAATACCCCGTTTGTGTTTAATCGAACCATCCAGTTTCTGAGAAAAAAAAATGGGGCCAGGCAAAGGTGTTATGTCGGCGTTGCTTTGTTAATGTTGTTGGTTGGTGGTTGTCGTGGGGTGGCCGGTGGTGTGTTTAGATAAATTTTAACAATTTAACTTTGGACAAAGGGGGAGCTCAGTCGATGGGGAATCTTCCGATTAATTTCTGTTTAATGAGGGATAACAATTTGTCTGATGTGGGAGTTAGCCCAAAGGTTCTCCTCACTACTTTAAACAGTATTCCAAATTAACTGTAAATGAAAAAAAAACTTACTGACTGGCACTGGGAATATGCTGAGTTGTATTTACAAAGGATTACAATATTTAGATCCATGAGCAAATGAATTGATGGATGTTAGTGTCTCCGATTAAAAGCTGTAAAATTTGACCTGAAAAAGAATTCTGTAAACAAATATTGTAAAATATACTAAAATATCGAACTTCTTTTTGTTACTTTTCTCCCAAAATCTTGTAAGCTTAAATCGAGTGAATACTACTGCAGCCTCTCAAAATTTTGTTATTCTCGTCGTGATGATGATCCCGTTTGTGATGATGATGAATGATGCTGATGGGTGTTGATGATGATGATGATGTGATGGTGTGATGATTTTATGCTGATAGATGATGATGAAAATGGGATGGTGACTTGTAAAGAAGGCGGCTTTCGGCCTGCTAGTAGCTATACTTGTTGTTGTTTTTTTATCCTGGAAACAAACTATTAGTGCACAGAGAGCTTTGCAGAGATTTTTTTTTCATACATGACACAGTATGGGTGTGGCAAAAACTGATGATGTTGACATTTATAATTGCCTCTGTATGTTGTGTGTTTCTGGGAATGAAAAAGCACAACCTTTCATATTTCTAACTTCGTACACGTCTGTAAAAATGAAATGTGTCTGTTTGCATGTTCCTGACACTGTGCCCGGGCTTATATCCCCCTGTTTTTTTTTTTTTTTTTTTTATAATGTATGACTGTAACCTGCCCCTTGAATCCATACTTTTAAGAGTTTTTAATGGACCTCTCCAGGTGAAAAATGGGGTTTCCAAAGCATTTGCTTCCAATATTTAGCAAACAATACAAATAACTGATACAGGTTGTGGTGGATTTCGGAAACATTGAATTGTACAAACACCCTCATTGTTTAGTCCATGACCAGGTTTCGACCCCTGGTCGTGTGCACTGAACGCCCCGTTTTTACCCAGTTAGCCACACCACTGCTGAAAGAGACCGACGGAGGTCTGTCGAAAGCTCCAAGTAAGTGCTTTTCCTAGCTGAGTGATCTGTGTAAACCGGTAGTCGTTATGTCTACCCCTCAGCAGTTAAACCTTCCACAACGTCTCGTACGCGATTTTGACCGGACGGTCATCAAGATTTTTCGTGAACTGGAAGGAGCGGGCCCCGAGCCTTAGCGAGATTTCGAAACCATCTGCATTTCACGCTACACTGCAAACATCACGGTGTCGTATCCCACCCGCCTAAAAATCAAGTTATCGGTTAAAGGAAGAGCTGCAAACAACATCCTGTTCCGTATGGAACGGGCCTTGATGAACGGCGCGTAAAGCAGATCAATCTGAGGATCGAGGGATTAAAAACAACATATCTATCTTGTTCAGGACAGATTGAGTGCCCAACGTAACCGACTGAATACTGGCGGAAGTGAAGGACTGGCTCGAGTCAACTCAAAATTGGAATGGAACAAAGTGCGCCTGCGCCAGAGAAGCAAGTTTGAGAAACATGGCGAGATCGAAGCGCGTGACAAGAACGATCCCATTCCAATTGTCTGTGACTGAAGAAGAAGATGAATGGGTGAAGGAGGGGAGGGTTGTGAACTTATCGGACGTGAACTTTCTGATTCCTGAACAGTAAGTGTGGAAAAAAGGGGCTCAATTTTGCTGTGCCCCCCGGGCAAACTCCCCCTCGTGGTCTAATCACGAGTATTGAAACCGCCTGCCGGACAGATGGGCCCGCATCCAGAAGAGGCATTTCCCCTCTGAGGTCGCAATGTGTCACATCCTGAAACAAGCACAAACCCCCAAAACCCAACATTCCTGTTGAGGAGAGGCGTGCGTTGGCCCCCACTTAGTAAAGATGACCGATTTTGATACTCCCGGCCGACAAGGGTCGGTTTCCCCCGGTCATCATCCCCAAGTCCATGTATTACGACAAGGCAGTCAACTGTTGGATGACAGAAAAACCTACCAGCATCTCAAGGAAGGGCCCCACCCAACAGGTTTTGCCACCACGCTCAAGGATTGCTCAAACGTCTCAAGGAGATGGGCGGACTTTCCCTTGACTTTACAGAAAACTGTACCCATCAACCACTGATGTCCCCCAAATTCTACAGCCTTCCGAGGTGCACAAGAAAGACTTCCCTCTCTGTCCCATAGTTTTCTTCCAGAAATTCCTCATGTATGAAACGGCGAGATTTGTGGCAGACATCTTGTTCCTTTGGTTAGCACGACTGAACAACCCCCTCATCAACAGTGCGGACTGGTTCAGAAACTGGCAGGGCTACACCCTTTTCCTGATGAGTGCCTGGTATCATATGATGTTTCGGCATTGTTCACCAGCGTCCCCGTCGAGAAAGCATCCACATCATCAAAGCAAGATCCAGGCTGACGACACTCTGCCCCGCGTACTACACTTTCCACGGACAGCTTTTGGGAACTCCTGGGTTGCTGTCTCAACAAACCCCTTTTCTTCACGTTCCAAAGTAACTTCTACCAGCAGACCACAGGAGCGGCCATGGGCTCTCCACTCAGCGCCATTGTAGCCAACCTCTTCATGGTGGACTTCGAGGAGAAGGCCCTGGCGTATTACCATTCTCCTCTTGCTATTGGGGGCCCCTACGTGGACGACACCATGACCCTCCTCAAGAGTGAGCTGGTGGAAGACTTCACTAACCATTTGAACAGTCCGCACCCGGCTATCAAATTCCTCATGAGGTGGAGGAGATCAACTCGATTGCTATGCTAGACACACTTATTATATGGACAGAGGGCAGCCTTTTCCTTCAGTGTGTACTGCAAACCTAACCACTCCCACCAGGACCTACAGTTAGAAAACCACCCGCCACTGGAACACAAATCGGAGTGATACGTGCCCTCACCCATCGGGCCAACACCCTCTGCTCTACTCGGGATGCCAAAGGACCAGGAAATGGAACACCTCAAACTGGTTTTCACCATATCAGGCTATGAGAAGTGGGGCGTGGAACATGCTGGCTAGTAAGAAGATCACAACACATCCTACCACCCAAAAAAGACCAAACCAGGCGTAAAGGACAAAGGCCACCATCCCCTATGTCCACAGTGTGAATGAAGACTTGAGCAGGAAGATCAGGAAAAACTGGTGTCTCCGTACATCCCAAACCTATCAACACCATCCACAGCCAGATGGTCGCCCCTAGGATAAAACTGACAAACTGGACAAGTCTGGAGTGATCTACCAAATAGACTGTCGTGACTGTGAAGAGAACTATGTCAGGGAAACTGGAGAAACCTTCCCAAAACGCTTGACGAACAAAAAAGGTAATCATACCAGTAGGCGCCCACCTACAAGCCCAGCAACATCAGTTCGAATTATGACAACATCAGCGTTCTCGACCGTGACAATAGATGCTTTCAGCGTGGGGTGAAGGAGGCTATGCATATTGCCGCCAACAACCCCACACTCAACCGGGCCCGGGGCAGACACACCTTGCCATCAGTGTACAACACCCCTCATTGTTCAGTCACTGACCAGGGTTCGACCCGTGTCATGTGCACTGAACGCCAGTTCACCCAGTAGCCACACCACCCCCAGACGGAGGTCTGTCAAAAGCCCCAAGTAAGGGGCTATTCCTAGCTGAGTGCCCTGTGTAAATCCGGTAGTCGAATTTAGAAATGTAGTTTTTTTTTAAACTTTTTCACCCCCTTTTATAGCTCGAATTCTAAAAATAGCTTGATTTACTTTACTACAAACCGCTACAACAGTGTTCGAATCTAAATTTCTGTTTATACTTAGATTTGATTCTGAAATATTTTGGTGAATCAATTTCCCCGAATAATATTATCACAGTCTGTCTGACTGGGATTTTTTGGCATGAATGGCTAAGGGAGAAACAAAAATGCAGGACAAGAACACAGGTGTGACAGCACAAAGTCCACAAATGATTTAAATCAGTACACCTGTCCAGTCACACTCATTCATTTTACGGGCAATCAGAAGAAAAGCCTCAGAATAAGTCACTTTTGGGGGACTCAGGAATCCTAAGTATCGAAAGGGGGGGGTGCACTGTAATTATACCAGTGGGGGTAGGGGTACACTCAGAATGCTTCCAAACAAGTTATACATGCTTTACTCCTGCAGACAAAAAGGGGGACAACAGCAGCACACCTGGTACTGGGGGGTATACCAGGGCACTCCTCAAATTAGAATACACACACAACAATAAACACACTTCATCACCATTGATGAAGTGTTTCCAAAATGGCTAGGGAAACAAAAAGGAAAACACCACGATCCTGTTATGCTCAAATCGCCCAAAAGGGGATTACCAAGGGGAAGAACTGGCTTCCCAGAAGGAAAGGACACACTATTTATTTTTGTTTTTTTTCTTCTTTAATTACCGTAACTCCTCGTCGGAGGGGGTCAGGGGCACCCTGAGCCACATTTGAAGGGTGGTGGAGGGATGTCCTGGGGCAGAATTCTAATCAAAAGTCCCAATGATGAACGTTTTTACTTTTTAGTTCGTGTCCAACTTTGATCTAATTTTGTGACATTACATGCATGTGCATCGTTCACTCTCGTTGCGTTTGAAAGAAATGAGATTTTTGGTGTGTGTGGTGTGTGTGTGGTGTGTGTGAGTGTGTGTGCGGTGTATATATGTGTGTGTGTGGGGTGTGGGCATGTGTGTGCATGTGTGTGTGTGTGTGTGTGTGTTTTGTGTGTGTGTGCTGCATTAATCTATAAAAGATGTTGATTTTTCCTCCTTTATTAACTGGATTTATTTGCAAATGGCAATAAAACTGCGTCCCGTGTTAGTGTCTCCCACCACCAAACACTTCCTCACACACTCAGAATAAAATTTTTGGGAAAATGGAACGAACACCTGAGGGATTTAAAGCACATCAGAGCATGGGTGATCATGGGTTCAGAGTCGGAGAGAGAGAGAGAGAGAGAGAGAGAGAGAGGGGAGAGAGAGAGAGAGAGAGAGAGAGAGAGAGAGAGAGAAGGAAAAGGAGAGAGAGAGAGAGAGAGAGAGGGAGGGGGGAGAAAACGTTACATCCATGGCACCAGTAATGTAGGTGATGTTAATCCAATCAGGGCTGTAATGGATGACGTCTCCACAGAAGCTGAAGGATAGCCGTCACGTTATCATCTGGTTTAGACTGGCCCGCTGAGCTCCCTGTCTCTCACACAGTTTGTTTACCTTGTGATGTGCGGGCCCTCCTGCCAAACTGGAAGATAGCACTTGCCTCCCACCTCAAATCCTTCCTAGGGTAGGATAAAAAATAACACAACAGGATGTAAGAAGAAAGTACAGAGTTGAAAAATCAGATACAATGGAGCAACAAAATGACAAGTATAATGAAAATATTGTGATCTGA
>CM031628.1:11454750-11493685 GCA_018398815.1 Conus ventricosus | reverse complement strand
CAAAAAATTTTTAAAAAAACCTTTTAAATCTGAAAAGGGGAAAGGATTCCCACCAACCTCAAAAATTAAAACCATGAAAACAATATTACACAAAATTTAAAATGATTACTTCCATAAATAAGATCCTTCTCTGAAAAAATTTTTTTTTCATTTCTATAACACCACATTTTAAAAGGTTTTTTTTTTTAAAAAGTTCATCTACTTCTTTTAAGTAAGGAAAGATTCCAAAACCCCTTTTGTTTACCAACCCACTATTTCAATATTCATTCAAATGATAAAATAGTCACCCACACAAAAATAAAAACCAACATAAAGTCTCGTCCCACTCGGGAGTTTTATTACCATAGCACAAAACCCCCCTTCTGTAAACCACTTTGGGAATAAAATTTTTTTGCATCATGAAGTTCATAACTGTTAAGCACGGTAAAAAATTTTTTTTTTTGAAAACCACTTCCTTTAAACTCATTTCACTTTCATGTTTTCCGAAAATTACTTTTCCCCCCCTATCAATCATGAAAACAAAACACAAGAAAACTTTTGTTTTTCTGAGATTAAATTTTTTCGCAAACCACCCATCTTTTTTTGCACAAAACCCCCTTTTTCACATCAAAAAACATCCATCTCATGGCTGGAAATTTTTTCAAACTAGACCGCCCTGGTGAAAGGTATAAAAAAAATTTAAACAATATGTTTAGTAAAGTGGGCGGCACTTTAAAACCCCCCAAAGTTCATGAAACGTAGCAATCTATCTCTAAAACCCGAGTTTTTCAGAGGGAGCCGCCAGTAAAAGTGTTTTGGCCGTTCTGATTGATTAATAATCCCGAATAAAAACATGGATGTCGGGGGTTAAACAAAACAGAAAGAATTTATTACTATCACACTTTAACTCTGACGGGTTTACAATGTTTACACATTTAAACCTGCAAGTGAGGAGCAAAATTGCGGGTTCGGGGCTGGTCTAAGGAAGGCCCTTAAAATAGATTGAGAAAAACAAATTCTATCCTATGTGGGGCAATTTTTCCCTTTCCTCTCCCAAAGATTTATTTTTTAAACGAGCAGTCGTAAACAAAAAAAAATCCTGACAACATTGTTTTTTTGGGGTGCTTTTAGCGCATTTACACCCTTTTTATAAAGAACGCAGAAAGAGTATCAATTATGAAGCAACAGACAAGATAATTTTTAAAATAACTAAACTTCCCAGAAAATTAAACATTTCCAGTTTGAAGAGCAAAAAAAACCAATCACTGAAAAAAGTATCCCCAGGCTGTGAACCCGTCTATGCCTCAAAGGGTTTTCTCCCAACCTCCACTTTAGGCGGCCGTTAACAAACATGTGACTTGATATTTTTAAAGATATTACAAAGATCATTATGTATTAATAAACAATAAGCAGATTTAGGTTTTTACATAAAAGGGTCATCAAAAAAGGGTTTGTAAAAGGTGCCGGTTAGAATCCCAACTAAGAAGCGGCTGCCATTAAAAAAAGTTTTTAAAGTTTTGTAATGCGAAACCAAATCCTCACACCTAAACCGGCAAAAGTTAGTTTTAAAAAATTTTCCCAACAAAATCAAATGGCCCAAACGGGGTTTTTAGCGATTTTTGAATCAATCTTCCACGTAACGGTCCCACGCAAGAACAAAAAACAACCTTTTTAAACCCCCCATCAATTGTTTCTTATCTTTATTGTTTTTTAGAGGGGGGCATACACCCCCCAGAGATTTACAGGGGCCCCAGAGCTATAGATTTTTAGAGCAATTAAAACAATTTTCGCAATCTTACCCAACCCAAATAAATTTTTTCAGACATTGATGATCAAAAAGACCAAGAACGTTATGACTCCTTTTTGGTTTTGGGGGCTTAAACTAACCCCAAACGAAAGACGTACAGTAAGAGACCCGATACTTAGGGAAAGTTTAGAGGGGCCGCGCACAACATTTTATTTTTTAAAAATTAAAGGGTTGACCCTAAAAATGGAAACTGCCTTCTTCTTTCTAACTTGGGTTACGATTCTCATTTTATCATAAAGAGTGACTTCTGAATATAAAGGGGGTTCCCTGCATTGCCATCTTCAGAAAAAAACTTTTACCTTGACTGTTTCCTTTTTATGACCTGCCCAACATTGATGGCAAGTTTAATAAATTTTGGGGGCCTACAAGACTTTCCAATCACTAAACAACTTTGACCCATCTTTAGTGCGTAAAAGGTGTCTACCCTTTATGAAAAATGAACTCGTGGAAAGGTTTATGAAACTCGCTCCTCCTAAAGGCGCTTTCTTTTCTATTTTGGGGGTAAAGACAAAACTATCAAATAAATACGACAAAAGCGGGATGTTTAACGTCGAAGAGGGCATTACATGATTACTATCAAATGGTGCGTATTTTAGGGCAGACTCTTCAATTACAGAAAAGTTCAAACACAAGATTGATTTAATTTCGATCACCCACACTTCAGATGATTGAAACGTCTAAGGGGGTATTACAGGGGCCTTTCATTTTTCTCAACCCCAAAAAAAATATTAACGATTATACCCCCAAAAAACCCCTCCAACTATAAAATGTACTTAGACGTAACAATTTTATGGGGGGCTATGACCAGCCGCCCCACGAAAAATTTTAAATGATAAAAGACCTCATGATGTTAACTGTGTTGGGTATTCTGTCCAGTTTTAGCCTAAATCCACAACAATCTTAATAGACTAAAAATTTCCAAAAATTCCGATTCCACAACGTTATCCTCAAACCGCAAAAATTAAAATGACCCCCAAACAGAACCCCTAAACTTTCCCCCTTGCCACAAACAAATAGTTTGTCATTACAGACTGTTAATTTTTACTTAAACAGGGGGCAAAACGACTGCTGTTCTAAAAACATTTTTTTGAAAAGAGCCCTTAGACCCATACTCAAGAAAACACGTCTTAGAACCAAACACTGATTCAGAAAACACTTTTTTAAACTGATGAACAACAGCTTTTTTGGAAAAAAAGAAAACCACACAAACTAAAGATGTAAAAATTATTACAAAAAAACCAACAAAAGTTCCCTCAAAACCTAACTATCAAGACTTTAAAATTTAACCAGCTTGGTTGGTTTATGAAGAGAAAAAGTTTAAGTTGGGACAAGCCGGTGTTTATGGCTTTACTGTTTTAGATTGTAGTTATTGGTTAAAATTTTCTGTACGCTATTTTAAACCACTGCCCCCAAAGCAAGAGTCCTTTACACAGACACGATAGTTTTATTTAACGCCCCACAAAGACTTCAACAAAGACTTAAAACAAAGTACAAAAGATTAGGGATGTACACACATGCGCTATCCAAAAACACCCTTTTTACATTAAACTGAAACCGAAATTTTTGGAAAGATAAAGGGGAGAACTTTAAGGGGGCATTATCAAAAAATATTTGGTTTTGGGGTCGAAGATGTTACGTTCCCAAACCGACCTGTAATAAAAAAAGCTAAAGGCAAAAGTAAAAAATTTTGTAAAAAAAAAATATAACTAACGATAACTAAAAAGCCTCTTTGAAAACAAAGTTTTTTACCCAAAAAATGTTAACACGTCTACTCCCCAATAAAAACAATGCTGTTAAAAGAAACCTACTCAACAATAAAAAAGGAAAACTTCTCATCCGATTTTCATATGTGTGGGCTTTGGGAGATTTAAAAAAGATTAACTTGACTGACTTGGTTTGTATTTAAACAAAAACCCAAACTATACTTACTTAAAAATTTAACAAACTTAAAAGAACCAAACAGTACTTACAAAATTAAATTTAATTACACTTAATTTTAAATTTACTTACTTAACTTAAAAAGTACTTTCGTAAAAAAACTTAACTTGACTTATCAGTTCTTAACTGATTTTATTTAGTTTTTAAAAAACTTTCCCATAGAAAATGATTCTGCAGGAGGTTTCACTTTTTTGCAAATTTGGTTCTTCTTCTTTTACTGTTTTTGTGGGGGGTTGTCTTTGCTTTAAAAAGGCGTTAGACATTTGTATGCAAAAACCCCCCCCCAACAAAAACACAGCAATACATAAAATACTCTTATCGTTTTTTGTGTTGTGTTGTTTTTAATTGGTTGTTTTTGGGTGTGGCATCTGTTTCTTCTAACAATTTTTTTTGCTGATTGTTTCTTTTTGAGCGTTCCTTAGCTATTTACGCCCACCTAAATACGTCCGGATTTTAATTTTTAGTAACTTTACTATTTTCGAAATTCCCCTGCGGTACATTCCTTGTGGACTTCCTTGCCCTTGGACTGCCTGCGCGTCTTTTTCTCCTGACGCTTTTTTTTTTTTTTAAATTCGTTTAAATTTTTAATATATAAAAATTTTAATATGTTTAAAAAGAAATTTTAATCCCATTTGAATGGCAAAACATGTCCAAATTTTAATACAGTACAGAAAAGATTTTCTAGGGACTTTTTTAAAAACCCGGGTCTTGGAAATCATATTTTAACTTTTTGGAATCAACGGGCCCATCTTACTTACTAACTTAGCTATAACTAATCTTTTGTCCCCCCACCGATCAAACCCATTTTTCCCAAACTGCGCTTCGTCCTACGTAGTATTTCTCAACGTCTGAAGTAGAAATTTTTGAATCTGTTCAATACTTATTAGTGCCTAAATACTTTTTTGTTTTCCACACGCAGCCAAGAGAAAAATTTTTCTTTTTGGGCATGGTCTGCTGAGTAGCCTAGGGATATCTTGCTCCTCACATTAAATATTCGTCACAACCATTTTAAAAACAATAAAAAATAATATAATACTTTAAAACCATATTTAACCGGTTTTAATTATAAAGTGCCTATTTTGGTGTTTATAGTTTTTTCAACCTTTGCAAAATGTTTTTTAAATAAAACCACCCAACAGTAAAAGAAAAATTGCCAAAACTAGTTCAACTTATTTTTAGCTTTAACAACAAAAGATATTTGATTAAAAACACATAGACATCTTTCTATTATTTATTTTAATTATTTTTTTAGTTAATAAAAAGAATGAAAAAAAATTACAAACGTTTACCACTTGTTTGGTTTAGGGGCCTTTAGTATTGGTATAGCTTTTAGCAAAAAACATGTTTAAAATGAAGCCACTGCCCTTTGGAATTTTAACTTTGGGGATTTTTTTAAAATTTATAGTTTAATTACTGCGGGGGTCACGGGTTTGTCACGGGCCTACGGTTTGACCCCTAGGTGGGGGAAATTTACTCATTTATTTTTGCTTTTCTGTTGCGTGACCCTCCCTTAATGTGGCTTGTGGGGGGTTTGCCCTTGTGTGTTCAGTCAACTTCGTTTTGCTTTCTCTCTCCTCTCTCTAATTCCCTCCCGTGCTATTCACCCGCTTTTCCGGGGGGGCTGGTCCCTTTTCTCAAAACTTGCTGTCTATGGGCCCTCCCCTTTTTTTTTTTTTTTTCCCTGTCCACTGCTTCTTTCTTTTAGCTTAAATATTTTACTCTGTGACTAGGGGCATTTTGGCCCCCATCGCTGGGGGGTTGCTCTTCACTCGAGCGGAAGATTCTCTGGGAGCCCCTGCCCCCCGGTCTTGGTTCTTCACGTACGTCAAAGGACGCCCCGGATTTTAAAAATCCTACAGACCCTGTGGGGAGGGACTCACTTCTTCTTTTTTCCGCATCTGCGCTTCTGTCCCTCGCGGGAAGAGGTCAAGAGAGTCGTTTCCCCGCCTCTTGGGGCACCCAGGGGTAGGGGTAAGCATCATTCGGGGTTTTTTGTTTTGGTTGTTGTTTTAGCCGGCTTATTCTTTTTCTTTTGCGCATTTTCTTTTTTTTCAAAAATTTAAAAGAAATATTGTTTGAACCTTTCTCTGGTTAATTCAATCTTTTTCCTGGCCCCCCAAATTATATCCAAAATTCTTCTCCCGTTTTTCATCTCTGATGCGGTAGTCGGTGGGGGTGGGGGGAACCTGGGGATTCAGGGGTTTTTAACTTGCTTGGGGCTCGCCGCCCCCCTTTACATTCGCCGGACCTTTTTTTCCCTTTTGGGCCCCCGTCTGTTTGTGTGGCAAAGGGGAAAAGAGTTTTATGTTCGCGAGTTGCGTACCTGTTTTTCGTTCGACCCTGGGTTGGGGATTGGTTATTTTTTAAATTGGGGGATAAATGGGAAAAATTTTGCCCTTAATTTTTATTTGCAAAAGGGTGGGATTTTAAAAGGAGGTCGCGGTTTTGGTTTTTTCCTAAGAAAGGAAAAAGTTAAACGTGAGTGAGAAAGGGTGAAATAACAATTTTTTTTTTTTTTTGATTTAAAAGCGCTTTTTCCCTTCGTGTAGAAACCTTAACGAACATTTTTGATTTGATTGGGTTTTTGTGTTATGCCAGGGCTGTTGGCTGGGGTTTTTGGGGTTTTTTAGTAGCCCCCTCGCCCATCTCTGGCTGTAGGGTTTAACAGCATGGGCAAAATTACGACGGGGGGGGTTCCCGTACCCTCCTTCCTTCTTCCTTCCCCCCCTTTTTTTCCCCCTCCCCTACGTTTCCCCCCCCCCCCCCCCCCCCCCTGGGGGTTTACCCGGGGGTTGGACGGTTTTTGCCCCGTCTGGTTAGGGCCCCGCCTTTGGGTGGGGGCCCCCGGGTGGGTGGTGCCACTCTGGTTTAGGCCCCCCCTTTGGTGGGACCGCGACTGGATGGTGCCAGTGCTGGTTTAGGCCACGCCTGGCTGGGACCCCCGGGCTGGTGGGGCCACGTGCTGGGTTTAGGCCACGTCTGGTGGACCCGCGGACGGAGGGGCCCGCCTGGTTGAGCCAAAGCCTGGGCGGAAGCGGATGGGTAAAAAGCCCGCCGGGTTGACTGGGCCCCCTGATCCCTTCCAGACCTCCATTTAACACGCCAACCCCCCCCCCCCCCCCCCCCCCCCCCCCCCCCCCCCCCGGGGCGCGTCTTCCTCTCTTGGGTTCGGGTTCGGCCTTTTGGGGACTCCCTTCAAGAGCCACCGGTTTTTGGGGCCCATGCACAGGTGCCCCATAGACTTTCGAGGCAGGGGGGGGGAGGCACTCCAGGTGTGGGAAGGGAGATGCTGGAAAGTTTATTTTAATTGTGTAAGTTATATTTGAGAATGTTGTGGGTTTTGGGTTGGCGTCATTTGGGGAAAAGCTTGATTTTATTTTTGGGGAGTTTTTTGTTGGGACTGTTTGATTGTGAAGTCTGGGCGTGGTTTAAAATTTTTTTGCGATTTGTTGTTTTGAAAAAATGGGGGGTTGTTCGTAAATTTTTTGTGTGGGCCTTGCGGGGCGTGTAGGGCAGTCCCCTCCCCTTTCCCCCCACCCAGACGATCCCGTCAGGGGGACCTCCAGGGGTCGGGCGTGACACAGGGATTGCTCAAAAAACTTTTTTGTTACCAGGGGGTTATCCCAAAAAATTAAGCATGAAAGATTAATCTAGAAAATTTGATTTAAAAAAGATGTCTGGATGGTTTTTGATGGTGGGAGGCATTTTAACCTTTAGCCTTCTCTGGAAGCAAATTTTAAATTTTTGTAAATTTCGGCCGAGAAGAAAAAAAAAGCATAACAAGGGAATAGAAGTTTTTGCTAAGGCAAGGAACCCTTACGAAAAAGACAATTTCTCATTTAGAAACTTTATTTTTAAAAAAAATTAAAAAACCCGGGGCAGCAAGGGACCCAATTTTAAGACGTTTATGCGCAATAATGAGTTTTTCATGACAGGAAAGAAGTTTCTAACCCCGCCACCGCCGACTGTCTAACTTTTGACTACTAAACAAAAACTGCAGAGATTTTTTTATTTCATTTTTCTGACTCTCTATCTTGTTGCCCTTTCTTGGTAAAATAAAAAGCATTTAAAATTGAACAAAATTTAAAATTTTTCTCCTAAAGGGATTGGAAAGGAAAGACTGCTATGAAAAAACTAATAAAGGGAAGTGTCTGAATCAGTGCGAAAAACTGGCTTTTTAAAAAAGGGAATTTGGCAAAAATAATCGCCTGCCCCAAAAAGAATAATAAGGCCAATTTGTTAACTCAGTTCCAAAAAGACACCCACCAGATGGCTTTCTGTATCTTCCACAGACAAGTTAGAAAAAAAAGTTTAATTTGCCCGACAGTTTTTGACAGGCTTCAAGAACAAAAGACGTGAACCTTAACAAATAAAAGCCCAACTGCTTGGGTGGGGCTTTACAAAAATATACAGCGAGGCCTTAAAGTACCTGGGAAACCAGGGTTTATGATGGAAAAGAGTTTAAAGTTCGAAAAACCCGCTTTTTAAAACTATTTACAGTTAAAGAGGGGTCCCCAACCACGATCACAAGCCCCAGAGAAAAATTTTAAAAAAGAAACCTGAACGACTGTTTTCCTATCAAAACAAAGGAAAATTTTGGACAGAACGCGTAAACAAATGGGTTAGGAGGGCCCCGCAGTCTTAAAGCGTCTGAACAATGAAGAAATTTTAAAACAACAGGGCCTTTAAAACCATAACGCAACAAATTAAAAAAAAAATGCATTTCTAAAATTGCGGGGGTCTCAAAAAAATCTTGCCTTTGGGGTAAAATAAGAACTTTTTGCTCCCGGGAGGCAAAGGGGATGTTGAATTAAGCCCAGATCCAAAGAGCATAGACTAAGAAATTGAGCGAATTTTTAAAACAATCCCCCCTTTTTTATTTAAGAGGAACTCTTTTTGCTAAAAGCCTCCCTAAAAAACGTTTGTTCGGAGAGCTGAAGTTTCCCACCAAACACAGGGTTAAAAAAATAGTATTTTTTTTTGCTAAAATTTTTTTTTTTGTAAATCCTTAATTTTTATGCCCTGGAAGAATGAAATATTTTGTTCACGACACCAAATCCTATTTTGCACGGGCACCCTCGTTTTAAATTGCGATTAGGGCGTTTTTAATTTTGGCGTGTTAATTTTTTAGAAAAAAGGTGTTAATTTTGCCAAAACTGACATGAATGGACTGATTTGTAGGAAAAAGGGGTTTTTGTGCAAATAAAATGGGGGACTTTAAAAAAGAATTTACATTTTTTTTCTAAACAAAACATTCACATGCGCGGGAAGTTTCAGCGCTCCCAAACGGGGGAAAACGGGTTTTGGTTTGCTAAAAAATAAATTTGAATGATAAAACCTGCTGCCAACCAAAACATATGGGGGCCCTCTTCGGGTTCGAGTTGCGTTGCCAGAATCACTGCAGAACGCCAAAACCCTTTCACTCACCCCCATTATGCGCAGGTGACAGCATCAGTAAACTTTTCACCGGCTTCCGACAATTAACCCTTTTGGGTTTCACGGGTTTTGGAAAATTTGTGACTGGACGGGGTCGGTCCGCCAGAGAGAGAGAAAGAAAGAGAGAGGGGGGAGAGAGAAGAGAAGAGAGAGAGAAGAGAGAGAGAGAAGAGAAAGAGGGGTCACTGCTCTCTGCCGTGGTCGTTTTGGGGGGGGAAGGCCTGCGCGCGGGAGGGGGGTGTTTTGTGGTGTGTGTGTGTGTGTGTGTTGGTGTGTTGTGTGTGGGTGTTGTTTTTTTTGTGTATGGGGTGTGGTGTGTGTCCACGCGGTGCGGTGTAAGCTCCTCTCTCTCTCTTCCTCTCTCTCTCTCTCTCCTCTCTCTCTCCTCTCTCTCTCCTTTTTCCCCCCTCTCTTTTAGGATTGGGGGGGTAGGAATTGTCTGTCTACCAAACAATAACTCAAAAAAAAAAACAAAAAAAAAAAACCCTTGTGTGTTTTGACGAATTTCGCAGGAGATTTTCTTTTTTTTTGATTATGACAAAGATGGGAGGTCTCTAGGGCCAAATGCAAACAAGGCAAGGAGTGTAATTTAAAACAAAAATTTTTAATATTTAAAAACAAGACTGAAGTTTCGTAATTACATGATAAGATGACCCAATTATCTTTTACAAAGATTTTTAAATTCCCCGTTTTTCAAGATGTTATCCCAATTTCTTTCCATAAAATATGCACAAAAATTTCAACAAAAAATTTTTTTTTTCTGACAGTTCTGCCTCAAGAGAACGGGGTGGGAATGGCCCGACTTTATGGACAATTTCCGTCTCTTCCAGTACCTAACTGAAGCACAAACTGTACAAAAAATATCAACCCCCTCATCAAACCTGATAAATGTGCTTATTACAAAAAGCACAAAGCAGCAGGGTGAAAAAAATGAATGAGTCTCTATAACCGTACATATTAATTTTTTTTGTTCAAAAATAATGTGTCCCCAAAGGATGAACCAACGAAAAAACATCTTCCCTTTTTATTGGGCGATAAAATTAAAAAATTTTAGGAAAATATTTTCGAAAAACCCCATGCAAAAACATTGAAAGAATTGGAAAGGGGGAACGAAATAAGAAAAAATAAAGGCTGGGCAGAGAGATCAAGCATTCAAGGGAAAGTTGAGAGATAAACCTTTTTAGTGAGCCCGTTTTTTTTTCGTTTGCAAGCAATTGGTTTTTTCCCCAAAATATATTGAATAAAATCAACAAATTTTATAAAATTTATTGAAAAAATGAGATAAAACAACCGAAAGCTTTAAAAAAAAAAAAACAAAGCGAAGCATAAAAAGTATTCCCATTTTTCCCAAAACGCTTATAAAACGGCCCAATGCTTTGTGAGATAAGAAATAAAGGCAAAAAAAAGGTTTTACGGGTTTTTTAACCCTGTTCATTTGAAAATGGTATTTTAGTCCCCACTGGGCTAAACCTGTGTCAATCAAAATTTCATCCAAATCGGACAATAGTCAAGAATCGGTTTTTAACGGGCAATTTTTTAAAAAACTACATGAAGTTTCCTTTTGTGTGATAACCTTTCTAACACAAAATTTCATTAAAACCCACCAATATATAAAAAAATAACGGGAAAAAAACGGTTTAACGTTATAAACCTATACACTTTTGAAACCGGTTTTTTCAGTCCTCACTGGGGTAAAGCCTGTGTAAATAAATTTTTATCCAAAACGAAAAATTGTAAAAAAAACGGTTTTTTAACGTCAAAATTTTTAAACACTATATGGAAGTGCCATTTTTGTTGATAACCTTTTTATATCCAAATTTAATTAAAAAACCACCTATGCAAAGAAATAACGGAGAATAACGGTTTTTTAAAGGGTTTTTTAATCTATTTTCAGCATTACATCCCTTACATATGGACAGAGGGTCCGATTTTTTTTCCCAAAATCACCAAACCCCTTTAAAATTGGCCCAAATATTTCTGAGATATTCCATAAAGAAGAAAAACGTTACAGGCCGTAACCGCCGTAGTAACCGGCTATAACGGGGCAAACTAAAACATCAGGCATCATCCCATGACCCCATAATTAACAATACCTGCTAATTTTTCCAATAAAGGTCGTCAAGTACTTCTTGAAATTCCATAAAGAAGAAAAACCGTATACAGGCCGTTACAGCCGTTAGTAACGTTTATAACGGTAAATCCAAAACACAGATTATTCGAGACCCATAATGAACAGACCTACAAATTTCAGAGAGATCGGGCCAAGTACTTTCTGAGATATTCCATAAAGGAAGAAAAACCCGTTACAGCCGTTTACAGCCGTTAGAAACGCTATAACGATGTAAGCTAAAATAACGGCATCATCCGTGACCCATAATGAAACGTACCTGCTCCATTTTTAACAAAGATCGGCCAATAACTTCTGAGATAATTTCCGTAAAAGAAGAAAAAACGTACAAGGCCGTTACAGGCCGTAAAGTAACGGCTATAGGCGTAAAACTAAAACATTCGGGCATCAATCCGTGGCCCATAATGAACATACCTACAAATTTTTCATAATATCGGCCAGTAGTTTATGTCTGGAGCAAGTGTAACACTTTTGACCACGACACAAAGACACACACACAGACAGACACACAGACAGGCATTTCTTCGTTCCATTCTAAATTACTGCTCTGTTCTATAAAACTGGAGTACAAAAAGAAAGACAAATGATGGATCTTGACTATGAATATGGTGACTTACAAATGCTTAATATACAAGAACTTACAAACACTCATTATTTGCAATGGCGGACAAATGTTCTCCTCAACAGCGGAAAACTGTTCAAAAAATCCCAAAGTGGCAATTTGAATAAAATATTCATCACACACAATGGCAAATCTCAAATTAATTGTAGGCAAACATGTATGGCAGAAACAGAGGAAATAGATAATGAATATCTGCAGAGAAAAAAGTGCTGACCATATACTTGGATAACAACAAAAGAGATCACGTATAAGAGAATTATCTGCTGAACTTTTGTCCCAACCATTATCTTTAATGCATCGAGGGCTGCAATTCAAAAAGACGTAAAGAAAAGGCTATGAGTGTATACAATGGTTGTACGGGTGGTTTTTTTTTGCGTAAACTCTCATTCTGATAAGTTTGATGCGTGTACGGTCCTTTTCCCTACAACGCACCCACACCACACGAGACATACAAGCCAGGCAACAAGTTAAGTATCATTCCCTTTTTTGCTGCTGAACCAATCAAACATAACAAGTATATAACACAAAATCAAACATTTTTCATTCCTTATGCCATCCAAGCTGACACCCACAGCATGTCTACCACAAACAGTTCATGCCACATGGGTCCGCATCCGGCCCTAGTCACACATTCCTCACACAGTTCAGAAGTAACTCATGGAAGCATTCGTGGAGAGCCAACAAGGGTTCCCACACAACAGAGAGAGACCCACGTCGTCCTTCCCGACGATGAAACTTCGAAGCCCTTAACACACACGATGTCTAACTGACCACTCGTCCAGCCTCTCCACAACCCTCTGAGATGGGACAAGTGGCTGGGCACGGCTGCACCCCACACCCGGTGGCATTCATCTCCAGGTCGACACGGGGGCTTCACTGACACCTGAGGGAACTGATAGCCACCTTGATTATCTAGCCAACTTCCTATAATTTATTGTCTTGTTTTGTCACTAGCATCACTCTTCACATAATACCATATCACTGGAACTAGCGAAAAATTAAACCCATAAGACAATCTACAAATTTTCAATACATTGGGCGCATAACAATAGAAAAATTCCTCGGATAACACATGAGTACATTGCGTTGAAGAAAAGGAAACCCTATCGTAACCTTTTTCAAAAACCAATGATGTAGCTATTACACATAAAGGGAAACGATCTCCTTTCGTTCCTTTTCTTAAGAAAAGAAAGTGTTTAACCTACGAAATTATCATCACTAAACGTGTCCACAACATGAATCACAATACAATTTCCTATAATTTTATACACAATATTTTCATGCTCACTTTCCAGAGCTCACCAACACTCACATCATTTTAATACTTTCATGAAAAGACAAACAACAACTTTTTATTAATAACACATTGATTTTAAACTATATTACATTTTCCGTACACTTATCAGTATACAAAATCAATCTCTAACTACTCACATGAATCTTCTCACCACTTCTCAACTAACACATTAAACAAACAATACAACCACAGACACCCAATGACTCTCACAAAATATCAAGGGAACAGTTGAATATATTATGCTTTTTAATCACCGCCCACCTGTAGAAAAAACAACAACAACACAACAACAAACAACAACATCAACATGTCACCCCCGACCCCTGGAGGTCTCCCTTACAGGGTATCGGTCTAGTGGGCGTGAAGGAGTGACTTACCTCACACGCTCCGCAAGAGAACCAACACAATAAAGATACTATCACCCCCCCATATATCACACACAAAATAAATCATTCCAACTCACGCAAAGCACCATGCACGATCACAATAAAGCACTCCAACTCACACAACGATGCGCAATCACGATCAAGACACTTCCAACTCACACAACATTCGCAATCACGATCAAGCGCTCCAACGCGCACGAACATGCACAATCACAATTCAAGCACTCCAACACGCACAACATGCACAATCACAATCAAGCAGCTCCATACGGCGCCAAACATTCACAATCACAAACAAGCACATCCCACACCCAACAAACACCCGATAAAAGGCCCAAACCCTAAAGACTATTAAAAAACAAAAAATTATTTAATTCCTCCCCCCCCCAAATTACGAGAAAGAAAAATTTATAACCCCCACCCCCCCCAAAACAATATTTAAATACCCAGCAACGATTACCCCGCCCCCCCAACCCATTTGAAAAAGGAAAGATAACAAATATAAACACAATTATAAAAGAGATAATCCCCCCCTGGAAATACCTCTAAACATTCCCCAAAAAAAATTAATCTCCCCCTCCCCCCCTAATATTTCTCACACATGGAGCGGCGTCCACATTCTGCCCCTGTCAAGTCCGCAGGGACACCTGTCCGCACTAGGTGCTCCGAGCCGGGCTGGTTTCTTCGCATGGAGTCGCTCCAAGAGCCGACACCCCTCGACTTCCCAAGCGGGTAGTGAAGAGGAGTGTCCCGGGGGGGGGGGGACGTAAGCAGTTACTGGAGTCCCTGGACGGGGTCCAGGCCGCCAGTCAAGACGTGCGGGCTCTTCTAGCAGTCCACGGTTCCCGACCACGGCGTGGCCTCTACCAGCGCGTGCACCAACCCGTCCGTGGTCTCATCCAGAATCGTGGCCTCGACCATCACGTTGCAACCATCCAGTTCGTGCTCCATGGTTAAGTCCCCGGGAGGGGGGGAGACTAGCTGGAGGAAGTCGGAGAGAGACAAGAAAAGGAAGAGGAAGGAAGAAGGGTACTGGAACCCTGCACCGTCAGACCGTCTGACATTTGCTGTCAGTTCTTATCACCACTCGCATGATGGGCGAGGGAAGTGTATTAAACGCACACAGTACAAACCCCATTGAATCAAGTCTTCTCAACGACGATGCAGGTAAAAGACTGCATTAAAACATACAGGATATAACAACAAATAAGAAATCTTCACCCTTCTCTCACTCACGCTACTTTTCCTTCCTTAGAAATAAATCAAATCAACAGCGACCACGCTTAATAAACTGCCACCACATTTGGCAAACAGGAATTCCAAATGGCTAATTGTCACTTTTTCTAAACACATTTCAAAATAACCCAATCTCCAACCACGCATCAGAACGACAAATCATACGTACGCACGGCTCGTGCACCTAAAACTCGTTCTCCTAGCAACACACAAACAGACGTGGTCCGAAGGAAAAAAGTCCAGCGAATGTGACAGGGTGGCGGGTACTATCGTGACCAAGCAAGTTCCACACCCGAATCAACCAGGATCTCTTACCCTTCCCCACCGACAACCTGCATCACCAGATACATAAACAGGAGAAAGAATTTAGTTTGTATTTTAGAATAGGCCAGGTTAAAGATGAATTAACCCAGAGAAAAGGTCTTCACAACAATATTCCTCATACAATTTCCGAAAACAAAAGAAAATTGCGCAAAAGTGAAGACTAAGCCGGCTAACACACAACAAATCAAAACAAACAGACCACGAAACTGATGCTTACCAGCTACCCGTGGTGGACCCCAGAGAGTGCGGGTCAAAGGACTCTCTCACCCTCGTGTCCAGTCGAGAGGACAGAGGCGAAGATGCGGAAACAGAAGAAATGATGTCACCTACCTCTCCTACAGCCGACTGGCAGGAATTGAAGTACTGACTGTAACTCTCGATGATAAGGTAAAGAACCAGGACTGGAGCAGGCGCCCCCCAAGACATCTTCCCTCCGATTGAAGGAGCAAAACCTCCTCAGCAATGGCGGCCACATTCAATGCTGCGTCCACAGAGAAGCTACTTCAAACAAAAAGGAACGAAGCACGTGCGACAGGTAAAAAACAGGCGAGAGCCCCGACAGACAGAAATGTCGAGGAAAGGAACCGCCACCCTATGAACTTGCATGATGAATAGCACGGGCGTGGAAATATAGAGAGAGAGAAGAAAGCAAACCGAAGTTGAGCTGGAACCACACCAATGTGCACTGCACCACAATCCACCTCAAAGGGACGGCTACACGACAACAGCAACGACAATAAACAAATAAGTAATTCCCGCCACCCTAGGTGGGTCGGAAACGTCGTAGCCTCCGTGACAAACTCGGACAAACCCCCCTTCTAAAAGCATCTGTTTCTCCTGAGATACAGTTGCTTCCATTGAACTTGTCGCATGTGCAACTTCACACAATGGACCGAACCCAACTCTCTGTGACGACAGAGTACGAAAAAATCCAATACAAACATTCCACGATAGAATCACACGGGGAAATACATAATACTAACATTTATCTACAACTAAGCAAACCTATCCAACATTGAAAGTAACAATCGAACCATTGGTGATTCAATACCGTTAACCTCACAGAAGTGACAACAGTCACTACACCTGATACAGAGACCAAAAAGGATATACCCCTGTTGAGAGAAGGTGTCCCTCTGACTGATTTTCCAATATGCAAACTACGTAGCTCGGCTAAGAAGTAGTCAGCATCCGTATTACAGGAACCCTTGATATGACTAAATGAACGACATGATCTGCAGTCCCACTGCCTAACTCATGAGTCGAATGACTCACTGCCGGATCGGTCCAGGCACAGTATAGGATGATGATCGCTCTCCCAGTACAAACATCCGTTCCTTACATCTTCTAGGCACGCCGTGCGCGTCCGAAATCTGCCTGAGAGAGTATTCAGCAACAGTGGGGGCATCGAATAGTCCAAAGCGGACAGCTCTGGTATCGACTCGCAGATACTACCACTACAACCGAAGTGTACCGGTACCTCGCGATCGATTGGGTATAAATGGGTCCTCACCAGTCGACGCCCAACCTTGCAGAATGGTTCCCCAACCAGTGGCCCCTGACCCAGGGTAACACGCCTCAAGCGCACCCTTATGCGATGTCCCTTAGTGCATGACAATCGCAACTGCGGCAGTACTGCCTGACCTGTGCGTTTCATCCCTGGCCAGAAGAAATCCATCTAACTCGCTCGAGAGTCCGCTTTTTTTTTTTGGGGGGGGGGGTGGGGGGGGGTTTTTTTTTGGTGGGGGTGGGTGGGGGGTGAGGGGGAGCCCAGATGACCTGCCTGTGGAAATCTGGTGCCTGCCGGAGGACAGACTCTCTCAAGGCTATGGGTAACCACAAATATACTGCTTGGCCCCCAACGATCTGCCTGGGTAAAAACCCTAAAAAGTGATCCCCTTTTGAGCTTTGAGCTCACCTTGTGCTGTCGGCAGACTGAGTCAGGACGATCCACAAGTCGTCGTAGCGTTGGACAACCAAGTCCCTGGCCTTGGAAGACTGAAATGCTATCAGGATCGCCCTTTCCATAACCTCGTCAGAAGATCGGCTGAAGAACGGGACGCAAATCCTGTATCTTGCTTCATAGCTTTGGCGCGTAGAGGTGACTCCACACACGCCTGTACGGGCAAATCCGTAACACGAATGACTGCTTCGTCCTGCGAAGTGAAATTAATCCCTATTGCAAAATGGAATACATAGGTCGCTCCACCGCGATGGCCCATACTTACGCCACAAAGTATGTGTGTGGAGAAAGATACGAGTACCGAAGGGCGGGTGGAGGTAAACCAGCCTCCAACCCGCCACAAACATCAAAACTAGCGCCCCGCGGCCTTAGGGGAAACTAAATCCTTCACCACAAAGAGAGTTGATGCTCCCGAATCCCTGATGGTGTCGACAAGGATTAACCAACAACAGAAAAGAAACACTGGGACACTCCCTTACCACCAGAACTTGGATAGACCCCACGTTAGCCGTAGGCGCGAGGATGTGGGAAAAGGACTAGCCCCATGACTACCAGCGGCTCTAGGCAATCTTTCCTGATGAGGCCAGACGACCACAAAGAAAACAAAAACGAGGTGCTGAGGTCCCCATGGACTGCCTGCCTGGTTCACTTGTCCGCTAGCATTGTCGGCGCTTACCGCCACTAAATCCAGTGGAGGCGTCTCTCCGTATCTGGGCGATGCCCATAAGCCCTGCGGAGCTTCCAGCAAACACCTCAGCTGTTGAATCGCACCGCGAAATCCTGAGGAGCTGCTCTGCCTATCCGGATCCTCAACTCTGGGACACAGTTTGGAGAGCTGTTCAATGAGGAATCAGATCCTACCAGCTCCAACTTATCTAAAACTGACGCCAAACCCTAGCGTTTGCGCAGCCTATCACCAAACTGCACGAAGGTCCTCATCATTAATCTTCTTCATGTACTAAACTTCCACCTGTAGGCCTCTGGGGTAAGGTGAAAACGCTTACGCAGAGGCAACTGCATGTCTGCATAAGACGCGCCTTCATTTAGAGTGAGCACACAAGTCGGTTACCCTTGCAGCAAGCACCGATATAATCCAAAAAAAGGTGCATAGCCTTTTGCACCACAGACCAATTAGGTATTAACAAGCAACCTTGTCGAAATGCTCTAAGAACATGACAATGGACCTCACTAGTGCTGAACACTGGAAGCTTTACTTTGGGGCCTCTAACTCTATCACCTGCCTGGTTAATAACCCCCAGGTTACAGAAGGCTGGACCTGCGAAAGAATTGTTCCATCTCTTCCCTGCGTAGTAGCGCCTGTCTGCAGCCTCCTCCACTACATACGCTGAACCAACTTCTTGCCCGACGGTAGGCACCTCTTCCCTACGCTGTGCTTTCCTGTCTAGTCAGCCTCCCTCTGCGCTCTTCCCTAACTCAAGTCTTCCTGCCTAATAGCCTCTTCCCTATTCAGAATTTCCAGTCAGTCACTCCACTCTAGCGCAGAGCCTCCATCCTATCTAGTTCTTCCCTACGTAGGGCTTCCTGCCTTGACTGCCTCTTCACTACTAAGAGCAACCTGCCCTAGCCACCTCTTCCCTACGTTGGGCCTCCTATCCTCCCGTCGCTGTCGCTCTAGAAACATCAGAACGAAGTGATGTCCTGGCTGGTTCACCACTCTCCCGACACGGAGGAGGACCCGTCTGACCGTCCCTTGGGTCTCGCTTTCCATAAGGAAAGTCTTCTGGGCATGCCCCTAACGAGGGGAAGCCTGGAGAGGAGAAGGTTTCGGTCTCTGCACACCAACAGAACCCACAGAATCTTCGCATACTCTGACGCTTCCGAGCGAAGTGCAGTCGGGGTCTTCACAGGGAGACCCCACACAGCGAAGAGTCGGTGGTAGAAAAAAGTAATCTCACTTTGGGCTACCTGCAACAGCAACAGTGAAAAGGTAGAAGTTACCGTATCAAAAGTACTAGTACTAAATTAGTGACTACAGAAACATTTGAATACCCTTCATCCGACGCCCGCGTCGCCATACCACCATCGCCGGACGTCGCCATTGACAACAATATCCTGACAGTTTTCAAATACAGGGGAAAAACAATTCCACTAGAGAAAAAAAAACAAATATTTAGGGGCTGTGTATATGTGTGTATGTGTGTTGTGCGTGTGTTGGCGGACAAGTTATCCGCTGACTCCCACTCTGGCAACAGCCTCGCCTTTACACCACGACAACATGCGTGGGCCTCACCGAAAAAAAAACAAAACAAAAACTATGTCCGCTGCCCACCTCTGGCAACACCGCGCTCTACAGCACGAGCAACAGTGCGGTGGGGCTAGGCCCGGAAAAAAACCAAAACAAAAAAAAAACCTAGCAGAACTGAAATCCGGAGAGAAGGAAAGAAAAAAAAGAAACACTAGCGTCCGAATGCACCCCCCTGTACTCACAACCCGGTAGAGAAAAAAAAAACGAAAAATTGGCTAAATACATAACAGGAATGGAAAACTGAGCGCAGACAGAAGGGCAAGACTTACGGCCTTCCCGCGGAGACCCCGGAAGAGGTCTGGAAGCTGTCGACTCCTCCTGTCTCACCCATCGACCCCCGATTCACGGCCGGATGTTCCCTCAGGCCCACAAAAAGACACCTTCACCGCTAGAGTCACCCAGCCAACCACCCACGAACAAACAAGACAAACTGACTAAACAAATACAAAACATACAAAACTAAACAGGTACTCTGCGAAACGATAAGAGACAGCCAGAGCCTCATCACATCCCGACGAGCCCCCACAATTGTCACGACCGAACCCCTGAGGTCACCCTGACAGGATCGGTCTAGGTGGGAGTGAAGGAGTGACTGACCTCACACCTTTTCTCGCAAGAGACCACACAATAAAGATTACTATACAAACACCCCATTTATTCACACCAGCAAAATAAACATTCCAACACACCGCACCATGCAACGATCACAATAAAGCCCTCCAACGCACACAAACATGCGCAAATCACGATCAAGCACTCCAACGCACACAACATGCCAATCACGATCAACGCTCCAATCGCCGCACAACATGCCACAATCCAAATTCAAGCACTCCAACGCGCACACAAGGCACAATCACAATCAATCAACTCCACGCGCACAACATGCACAATCACCAATCAAGCACTCCCACCACCCACTACATGCTCGATTATAAAAAATAATATTTCGCCATAACTACGTACACGATCACAATTACAGCACACCACAATATGACATATAACACAATTATAAAGAATATTCCCAGAATCAATCCTTTCTCACCACCATTGAGCGCGTCTCACATTCACTTCCCCTGTCAATTCCGCAGGGAGCACCCTGTCTTCACTAGTTCTCCGAGCCGGGCCTGGTTCTCGCAGGGAGTCGCCCAAAGCCGACACCCTCGACTCCAAGCGGGTTAGTGAAGAGAGTGTCCCGGGTGGGGTTGGGGGTGGGGACGTAGCTTCCTGGAGGTCCTGGACGGGTTTCCAGGCCGCCAGACAAGACTGCGGTCTCTTCAATCAGTCCACTACCCCGACCAAGTGCGTGTCCCTACGACCAGCTCGAGCACCATCCCGTCCGTGGTCTCACCAGAACGTGGCCTCGAACCATCCCCCGTGGCACATCCAGTTTCGGCTCCAGTTTTAAGCCCCCGGAGTGGGAGGTTACGTAGCTGAAGAGAGTCGAGAGGAGGAAAAGGAAGAAGGAAAGGAAGGAAGCAGGTACTGGAACCCTGGCCGTCAGTACCGCTGACCATTGCTGTCCAAGTCATTATCACACTAACGCATGATAGGGCGAGGGAGTTGATTAAACGCACACAGACACCCATTGAAATCAAGTCTTCTCACACGAATCAGGTAAAAGACTGCATTAAATCAACAGTTATAAAACAAATATGAATTATCTTTCAACCCATCTCCTCACTCACGCTAAACTGTTTTCCATCCTAGGAAATAAATCAACACACGACCATCGCTAATAACTCACACCCACATTTGCAAATAAATACAATGGCATAATTGTCACATTTATAAACACAATTCAAAATAACACAAATCTACCAACCAACAATCCGAACGACAAATCATGCGTACCACGCTCGTGAACAAAAAACTCGTTCTCCTTGCACACACAACAGACGGTGGCCGAAGGAGAAAAGTCCGGCGAAATGTGACAGGGCGGACGATCGAGACCAAGCAAGTACCAACCTACCCTGAATCACCAGTTCTCTCCCTTCCCCACCGACTACCGCTCACAGAAACATAAACAGGAGAAAGAATTTTGGAATTATTTCGAATGGCCAGGTTAAAGATTGAATTAACCAGAGAAAAGTTCTCACACAATATCCTTACAATTTCGAAAACCAAAGAAAATTGCGCAAAAAGTGAAGACTAAGCGGCTAACAACAACAAATCAAAACAAACAAGACCACGTACACTGATGCTACCAGCTACCCGTGGGTGGCCCCGAAGAGGCGGGTCAAAGGACTCTCTCAACCCACTGTCCAGTCGAGAGGACAGAGGCGAAGATGCGGAAACAGAAGAAAAGAGGTCCTCTCCTACAGGCCGACTGCCGGAAGTGAAAGTACTGACTGTACTCTCGATGAAAAGGTAAAGAACCAGGACTGTAGCGAGCCGCCCCCAGAGACATCTTCCCGCTACGAGTGAAGAGCTAACCTCCCTCAGGCAATTGCGGCCACATTCCATGGCGCGTCACAGAGTGAGCATCCTTCAAACTAAAAGGAACGAAGCACGAGCGACCAGTAAAAAGACAAGGCGAGAGGCCGACAACAGAAAGTTCGAGAGAAAGGGTACCGGCCACCCGTGAACTTTTGCAGTGATAATAGCACGGGCGGGAATAAGAGAGAGAGAGAGAAATCAAACCGAAGTTGAGCTGAACCCCACCAAGTGCAACTGGCACCAACAAGCCACCCTAAGGGACGCTACACGACAACAGCAACGACAATAACAAATAAAGTAATTCCGCCACCTAGTGGTCGAACGTCGTAGGCCTCGTGACAAACTCGTGACAAACCCCCTTACTAATAGCAACTGTATCTCTGAGATACATTTCACCTTGAACCTGTCGCATGTGCAACTTCCACAACAATGGACCGAACCCAACACTCTGTGATCGACAGAGTACGAAAAATCCAAATACAAACATTCACGATAGAATCACACGGGAAATACAAAATAACTACAATTTCAAACAACTCAGCAAACCTTCCAACCCTGAAAGTAACAATCCGAACCATTGGTGATTCCTTACCGTTAACCTCACTGAAGTGACAACTGTCACTACACTGATACAGATACCAAATAGGGATATAACCCCTGGGTGAGGAGGAGGTGTCCCTCTGAGACTGATTTTCCAATAGCTAACTACGGACTCGCTAAGATAGTCCGCATCCTATTAACAGGAACCCTTGATAATGACGGAAAAGTGGAACGCATGAGTCTGCAGTCCCACTCCTAACTCAAGATTCCAAATGACTGTACTGGCCGTATTCCGGACCAGCACTGGGAGAGATGATGATCGCTCTCCATACAAACTCCCGGCCGTACTTTCTTCTTGGCACTCCAGAGCGCGTCCAAATTGCCTGAGAGATTCAGCAACAGTGGGGGCATCGATAGTCTCTAAGCGGACAGCCTCTGGTATCGACCGCAGATTCCTACCACTACCGAATTGTAAAGCGGTGACCGCGACGATGGGGATTAATGGGTCTCACCATGTCGACCCCAACCTTGCTGAATTGTTTCCCCAACCAGTTGGCACTGAATCCCAGGGAACACGCGCACAAATGCGCCCACTTATGCTTGTCCGTTGGCAGACATCGCAACAGAGCTGCAGTACTGCCTGAACCTGTGAGTTCATCCCTGGCCAGAAAAGAATCCTGGCTAACTCCTCGAGAGTCCCTGGAGCCCATAAATGACTTCCATGGGAATCGTGGGCCTGCGAGGACGACACTCTTCAGGCTTTGGTGAACCACAAGCCTGCATTGCCACACGATCTGCCTGGTAAAAACCCTAAAAGGATCCCCTTGTGGAGCTGAAGCTCACACTTGCGTGGACGCCTAGACTTAGGCAGGACGATCCACAAGACGTGTCGTAGGCGTTTGGACATCCAATTCCCTGGCCTTAAGACGGATAATCTAGCAGGATCGGCCCCTAGCAGAACCTCGTCAGAGATCGGCTGAAGAACGGACGCAATTCCCAGTATCCACTTCTTAGCTTTGGCGCGTGTGGTGACTCCCCACACACGCCTGTCCTGGCAAATCCAGTAGACACGGATTGACTGCGTCCGTCTTGCGAAGGTGATAGTAATTCCTATGCTAAGGGAATCCAGAGGTCGCACACCGCGATGGCCCATACTTCGCCACAGAAGAAGGGGTGTAGATAGAAAACGAGTACCGAATGGCGGGTGGAGGTAAAAACCATCCTCCAACCCGCACTACATCATAACAAGCGCCCAGCCGCCTTAATGGAAACTAAATCCTATCCACAAATAGTTGATGAAGCCCCTAAAATCCCGATGGTGTCGACCAAGGGATGAACCACAACATAAAGAACACTGGGGGAAAAACTCCCCCCCACCCTCTTAACCCACCAAAGCTTTGATAGACCCCACGTTACCGATGCCGAGGATGTGGAAAGGACTACCCCATGAACTACCAGCGGCTCAAGGGCAATCTTTCCTTAAGTGCCAGGATCGACCACAAGAAAACAAATCGATTGTTGCTAGAGTCCCCGATGGACTGCCTCCTTGTTCACTCCGCTACATTTGTCGTGCGCCTACCGCCACTAAATCCTGTTGATGTGCTTCACTCTCCGTATCTGGGCGATGCTCATAAGCCCTGCGAGCTTCAGCAAACACCTCAGCTGTGTGAATCCGCCGGCCGAATCCTGAGGTGCTGTCACGCCTATCCGATCCTCAACTCTGGGAACACAGTGTTGTGAGCTGTTCACTGAGGAACAGATCCACCAGCTCCAACTTAGCTAATTGACGCCATACCCTCTATCGTCCTTGCGTCACCAATCACCAAACTGCATCGAAGGTTCTCATCTTTATTCCTTCTTCATGGACTTAAACTTCCTCCTTAAGGGCTCTGGGGTAATGTGGAAACGCTTACGAGCAGAGGCAACTGCCTGTCAGCAAAATAACTCTCCATCAATTTAAGTGAGACACACACACCCTTGGCAGCACCATATAATCCAGGAAAAAAGGTGCATAGCCTTTTGCTCCTCAGACAATTTATGAACAAGCAACCTTGTCGAAATGCTCTAAGAACATGTCAATGTCCTCACTAGGTCTGAACTCTGGAAGCTTTAACTTTTGGGGGCCACTAACTCATCACCTGCCTGGTGATTAACCCCTCTGTTTACAGAACGGGAGGCCTGCGAAAGAAGTGTTCCATCTCATCCCATGCGTATAGCCTCCTGACTTTGCAGCCTCCTCTCTACGCAGATCCAAACTCTTCCGACTGATTCGAAGCCTCATCCCTACCTGTGCATCCGTCAAGCAGCCGTCCTCTCTGCGCTCTCCTAACGCCGAGCTTCCTGCCTAATTAGCCTCATCCCTAATCAGAATTTCCTGTCCTGTCATCTCCTCTCTGCGCAGAGCCTCCTTCCATCTATTCTTTCCCTACGAGGCTTCCTGCCGTGACAGCCTCATCCCTACGAAGAGCTTCTGCCTATCAAACCTCTACCCACGATGGGCCTCATCCTCCCGTCGCTGTCCTCAAGAAACATCAGAACGGAAGTGATGTCCTGGGCGTTGTTTCACCACTCCTACACGGGAGGATGACCCGTCAGACCCTACCCTTGAGAGGTCTCGTAACTTCAAAAGGAAAGTCTTCTGGGCAATGCCCATTACGAGGTAAGCCTGGAGATGAGAAGGCTACGGTCTCTGACGACTCAACATAACCCACAGATGCTTCGCAATACTCTGACGCTTCCGAGCGGAAGAGCCAGTCGGTTTCTCAAACAGGGAGACCACCCCAGCGAAGAGGTAGATAAACTTACTCACTGGGCTACCTGCAACGGCACAGGAATATTAAAGTAACCGTAGTCGAAGTACTAGTACAAATAGTAGGGACTACAGTAACATTTGAAAACCCTACATCTTCGAGCGCCCGCGTCGCCATAAACCACCAGCGCCGTGACGTCGGCCATGGACAACAAAATCCTACAGTTTTCCAAATACATGAAAAACAATTCCATCTAGAGAAAGAAAAAAACAAATATTTATGGGGGTGTGTATATGTGTGTATGAATGTGATTTGCGTGAGTGCGGACAATTCCGGCTGCTCCCGTCTCTGCAACACCGCGCTTTCAACACGATCAAACAGTGCGTGGGGCTCACCGAAAAAAAAACAAAACAAAAGTAACTATGTCCGGCTGCCCCCACTCTGGCAACACCGCGCTTCTTCAGCCGAGCAACAGTGCGGTGGGCGTCCGAAAAAACCAAAACTAAAACCTAGCAAAACTGAATCCGGAGAGAGTAAATAAAAAAAAACACTAGCGTCCGAATGCACCCCCCTTACTCAACAACCCGGTAGAGAAAAAAAAAACAAGAATTGGCTAATAACAAACAGGAATGGAAAACTGAGCGCAACAAAGGGCAAGACTTACGGCCGTTCTGCGTGTAGGTACCCCCGGCGAAGGAGGTCTGGAATGCGGTCGACTCCTCCCTGCTCACCTCGAACCCTATCCACGCCGATGATTTCCCTCAGGCCACCAAAAAGACATCCATCACTCTATATCACCCAGCCAACCACCCCCTAACAAACAACGACAAACTGACTAAACATATACAAAACTGACAAAACAAACAGGATACACTGCGAAACTGAGAGAGAGACAAGCCAAGCCCTTCACATCCCGGACGAGCCCCCACAATGACCACGACCGACCCTGGAGTCCTGCCCTGATCAGGAACGGTCTAGTGGGGTTAGAGAAGGTGACCTGACCTCACACACGCTCCGCAAGAGACCACACAATAAAGGAATACTATACACACCCCATTTATTCACACCAGCAAATAAACATTCCAACACACGGCACCATTCGACGATCACAAAAAAGCACTCCAACTCACAACAACATTGCGCAATCACGATCAAGCACTCCAACGCACACAACATGCGCAATCGACATCAAGCGCTCCAACGCGCACAAACATCACAATCACATCAAGCACCCACCGCGCACACATGCACAAATCATCTATCAAGCACTGTCCAACGCGCACAACTGCAGCCAATCACAATCAAGCACCCCACAGCCCACAACATGCACGATTATAAATAAATTTTTACGGCTCATACGACGTACACCGATCAACATTACAGCACTCCAGCACATATGACAATATACACAATTATAAAAGAATAGTCCCATATCAATCCTTTCTCACACATGGAGCGCGTCCACATTCCTGCCCCTGTCAAGTCCGCAGTAGCACCCTGTCGCACTAGTGCTCCGAGCCGGCTGTATCTCGCAGGGAGTCGCCCAAAAAGCCGACACCCACTACACCCAAGCGGGATAGGAAGAGATTGTCCCGGGGGTGGGGGGGGGGGGGGGGGACGTATCTAAACTGAGTCCTGGACGGGGGACCAGGCCGCCAGTCAAGACGACGGGCACATCTCTAGCAGTCCACGGTCCCGCCCAAGGCGTGGCCTACGACCACGCGGAGGCACCATCCCGTCCTTGTCTCAGCCAGCACGTGGCCTCGACAGCACGTGGCACCATCCAGTTCGTGCCTCCAGTGAAGCCCCCCGTAAGTGGGGAGGACGTAAGCAGGGAGGATAGTCGAGAGGAAGGAAAAGAAGAAGGAAGGAGGAAGGAAAAGGTTACTGAACCCAGCCGACAGTACCCGTCTGACCATTGCTGTAAGTCTTATCCAAGTCCACGTCGCATGATGGGCGAGGGAAATGTATTAAACGCACACAGTACACCCATTGATCAAGTCTTCTTCACACACTATGCAGGTAAAAGACTGCATTAAATCACAGGTATAAAACAAATATGAATTAATCTTCACCCTTCACTCACACCGCTTAACGATTTCCTTCCTTAGGAAATAAATCAACACAGCGAACCACGCATATATCTGCACCTAACATTAGCAATAGTAATCAAAGGCCATAAATGTCACTTTTTATAAACACATTTCAAAATAACACAAATCTCCCAACCACGCATCCGAACGACAAATCATGCGTACGCACGCTCGTGAACATAAAACTCGTTCTCCTTGCACACACAAACAGACGGTGGCCGAAGGATAAAAGTCCGGCGAATGTGACAGGGGCGGACGAGCGAGACCAAGCAAGTTCCAACCCGAATCACCAGGTTCTCTCCCTTCCCACCGACTACCGCATCACCAGATACATAAACAGGAGAAAGAATTTTGGAAATAATTTCGAATGGCCAGGTTAAAGATTGAATTAACCAGAGAAAAGGTCTCACACAATATTCCTCTTACAATTTCGAAAACAAAAGAAATTGCGCAAAAGTGAAGACTAAGCGGCTAACAACAACAAATCAAAACAAACAGACCACGAAACTGATGCTTACCAGCTACCCGTGGGTGACCCCGAAGAGGCGGGTCAAAGGACTCTCTCTACCCTCTGTCCAGTCGAGAGGACAAGAGCGAAGATGCGGAAACAGAAGAAATGATGTCCCTCTCCTACAGGCCGACTGCAGGAATTGAAAGTACTGACTGTACTCTCGATGATAAGGTAAAGAACCAGGACTGGAGCAGGCGCCCCCCGAGACATCTTCCGCTCGAGTGAAAAAGCTAACCCCCCTCAGCAATGGCGGCCAACATGCCATGCTGCGTCACAGAGTGAGCATACTTCAAACTAAAAGGAACGAAGCACGTGCGACAGGTAAAAAGACAGGCGAGAGGCCGACAGACAGAAAGTTCGAGAGAAAGTACCCGGCCACCCGTGAACTTGCAGGATGAATAGCACGGGCGGTGGAATTAGAGAGAGAGAGAGAGAAAGCAAACCGAAGTTGAGCTGAACCACACCAAAGGTGCAAATGCACCACAAGCCACCCTAAGGGACGGCTACACGACAACAGCAACGACAATAAACAAATAAGTAATTCCGCCACCCCAGGTGGGTCGAACGTCGTAGGCCTCGTGACAAACTCGTGACAAACAACAACAACAACTTCCATTTAACTAAGCAAACCCTACCTGACCACCAGCGAGGACCTGCCATCAGTCTCCCTTCGGTTCACTGGAAGTGTTGCTGTGCCGGCAGCTCTGTGGAGACTGAAGGGAAATCCTCGCTCACCCGACTGACACAAAATGCAGGTGACTAGCTGTCAGGTAAACGGATCAAGTGGAGAACAGGCAAATTGTTGCCAACTCAGAATTGTCCCACAAGAGTATATAAGGAATATAGTACACACATACGAAGACAGACTGTCCACCCTGAAGAAATAGAAACTATTCTAGCATACAAAAGTGGGGAGACAATCTTCGAATACAATGCGTTAAAAATGCTTTGCCATCAACCTGGTTGTAATGGATAGCGAGGAACATTAATTCTGAGAATGACATTGGTTCCGTTAAATGTGATGCGGTCGTATTAAATACAAAACCTGAAAATATAAAACAAATACTTGACAAAAGGAAAACAACCAAATACAACACCACAGCGCAAGGATTTCTGGCACAGAAAATTGAGCTTCGAAATAGACGAAAATATTTGGCCATCATCAGGGTTAGCTTCAAAGGAAGTTATCATGAGAACTCCAATGGAAAATCATCCATAATACATATCTCACAAATATACTTTTACACAAAATGAAGGCAACAGAAACAAATAAATGCGACAACTGTCCGAACGAAATTGATTTTATTGAACACTTTTTTTTTCATTGCCCTCCTATAAATAAACTTTGGAAAAGAATGGTAACGCTCATTTCATATAAAGTTGTTAAGTTGATAAAACTTGGTTTGAATTACGTTCTGTTTGGAGTTCAAGCAGACCACATGAATAGATTTACCCATTCAAAAATAAATCATATTATATTGATTGCTAAAATGTCTATTAGTATTGCTCGAAAAACAAAAACATAATAAGCAATACAAATATTTTTTTTAACAAAACATACAATTAAAAAAATACATTACTTGTACCATCGCGTTATTAAATATTCTGAAAGCATTCAAGACATTCTCTGGTCTTCATTTACACATGAATGCAATCCAAGATTCAAAATGGGTTGGAGAATAAAAGAAAACAATCTGCCTGTTTCCGTAGTTGAAAGAACAAAAATACTGGGAATTTATTTTGAAAAAGATAAGATGGAAAAAAGAGAATGGAAGGGCAGAGTTGAAACCACAGAAAAAAAGATGAAGAACTGGAGCAAACGAGACATCAGCATTCATGGCAAAATTACCATAATCAATTTTATTTTTATCAGTCGCACAACTAGTTTTTGTAATGCAGTCAGTTGGTATTCCCAATGAATTGCTGTAGAAGATAAACACGATGTGATATACATTTGTTTGGCAAAAGAAACACAGTAATCGGAAAGCATTCGAAAAAGTAAAAAAGGAAACGATGAAATCAGACTATAGTTCAGGAGGTCTAAAATTGGTAAACATTATGGATCTTCAAAACAGTATGTATTTGCGATAGGCAGTGAAACTGTTCTCTGTGACAAGATTCCGAGATGGCGTTCAAACAAAATAATAGATGATGATTGCATATTCATGCCTAACTGTAATGCAGAGCAGTTGCAACAAACTGAATTCACAGACAATAATCTCTCTTTTTTTTTTTAGAAATGTAGATACCATTTATTTGAAAAATAAGAGGAAAATCAAGATAGAAGAAACAACACCAGGTAACCTTTTAGATCAAATATTATTTTGAACAGTTTGATGAAATATAAAGGCAATATATATTATATTTTCAAGAATGGAAAGAAAAGGGGAAACACCATGAACACTGCTGATAATAGATTGCTTAGTCTTAAAGCAGTGGAGACGGTTTTAGGAGATCGTAATGCAAATACTATTTTTGAATGCAATGCACTGTTAAACGCTCTCCCATCATCTTGGCAGGAGTCGATTTATGACAATGATATTCCTCTTGACAATGTTTACTTCTCTTACTGCGAAGTCCATCTATTTGATACAAAACCAACAGAGATGAAGAAGTTATTGAAGCAAAGGAATCTGACTAACGTAACTGCAAATAGCAAGGACTTTTCACGTAGAAAACTCGACTTTGAGTATGCTTGTTCGTGTGTTTTTGCTGAGTTGTGCAGGTTTTGTCGTTTCGAATCTGCTCTTCCTAATCTATCAATACTTTTGATGTTAATAGTGGTAGATTATTCATGTTTACTTTGTAGGGATTTTTCGTCTGGGGTGCTGGTCTGGCTGGCTGTGTGCTCTGGAGGGAGCGTCGGAGCAGTCCTTCTTTCCCCTCCTGTGGTGTGGTACCCTTTTTGGAGGCCAGGACTTGCCTTCTCTTCCCCAGTGCCTTCATCTTAGCCTGTAGGCCTGCCTACCTCCTGAGTAGCCGTGTCTCCCTTCCGGATGGCTGACCAGTGCTCTACTTGTGACTTCTTCCCCTGTGCCCAGACGCAGGTGTGCAACCAGTTTTCCTCTTCTGTGCCCAGTCGCAGAAGTGACATTGTGCGGACTGCCTTCAGCGCATCCGAAATTGAGGTCAGAGTGGTTTCTTTTCTATGTGTGTGTGTGTGTGTGTGTGTGTGTGTGTGTGTGTGTGTGTGTGTGTGTGTGTGTGTGTGTGTGTGTGTGTGTGTGTGTGCAAGTCAACCCCAGCTTGGACAGCAACACACTTGACCTGCGACGTGATATCCGGAATCATATCTGGAAAGACTCGAATGATAATTTTCTTTGAGAAAGTTAGAAATCCTTTTTGTGTGTGTTGATGTTGTTATTGTATCATGTCATGAGTGATGATACGAATCCTTCTCCCTCTTGTTACTGTATCATGTCATGAGTGAAGCTATGAATTATTTTCTAGCCTAACATGAGTGTGAGTATACACATATGTTGATGAACTAGTTTACACTTACATGTTGATGTTGTCCATGTACTAAAAGAAACAAAATCATTTCCATTTCATTGTTATTAAATGTGTACTCTTCGCTAAATCCCTGTTTGGACTGTTATGTTGTAGGGTGGTGTGAGTGAGTGAAAGAACGATTTGGTAAAAATACACAAACAAGTTACACGCCTTCAGACATCCAAGAGACAGATGTAACAGATCTGTTTACAAACACCCCTCACTCCACTCTGTGGCAACACTCTGTAAACAATCCAAGAGACAGATGTAACAGATCTGTTTACAAACACACCTCACTCCACTCTGTGGCAACACTCTGTGAACAATCCAAGAGACAGATGTAACAGATCTGTTTACAAACACACCTCACTCCACTCTGTGGCAACACTCTGTAAACAATCCAAGAGACAGATGTAACAGATCTGTTTACAAACACCCCTCACTCCACTCTGTGGCAACACTCTGTAAACAATCCAAGAGACAGATGTAACAGATCTGTTTACAAACACCCCTCACTCCACTCTGTGGCAACTCTCTGTAAACAATCCAAGAGACAGATGTAACAGATCTGTTTACAAACACCCCTCACTCCACTCTGTGGCAACACTCTGTAAACAATCCAAGAGACAGATGTAACAGATCGGTTTACAAACACCCCTCACTCCACTCTGTAGCAACACTCTGTAAACAATCCAAGAGACAGATGTAACAGATCTGTTTACAAACACCCCTCACTCCACTCTGTGGCAACACTCTGTAAACAATCCAAGAGACAGATGTAACAGATCGGTTTACAAACACCCCTCACTCCACTCTGTGGCAACCCTCTGTAAACAATCCAAGAGACAGATGTAACAGATCTGTTTACAAACAACCCCTCACTCCACTCTGTGGCAACACTCTGTAAACAATCCAAGAGACAGATGTAACAGATCTGTTTACAAACACCCCTCACTCCACTCTGTGGCAACTCTCTGTAAACAATCCAAGAGACAGATGTAACAGATCTGTTTACAAACACCCCTCACTCCACTCTGTGGCAACACTCTGTAAACAATCCAAGAGACAGATGTAACAGATCGGTTTACAAACACCCCTCACTCCACTCTGTGGCAACACTCTGTAAACAATCTAAGAGACAGATGTAACAGATCTGTTTACAAACACCCCTCACTCCACTCTGTGGCAACACTCTGTAAACAATCCAAGAGACAGATGTAACAGATCGGTTTACAAACACCCCTCACTCCACTCTGTGGCAACACTCTGTAAACAATCCAAGAGACAGATGTAACAGATCGGTTTACAAACACCCCTCACTCCACTCTGTGGCAACACTCTGTAAACAATCCAAGAGACAGATGTAACAGATCGGTTTACAAACACCCCTCACTCCACTCTGTGGCAACACTCTGTAAACAATCCAAGAGACAGATGTAACAGATCTGTTTACAAACACCCCTCACTCCACTCTGTGGCAACACTCTGTAAACAATCCAAGAGACAGATGTAACAGATCGGTTTACAAACACCCCTCACTCCACTCTGTGGCAACACTCTGTAAACAATCCAAGAGACAGATGTAACAGATCGGTTTACAAACACCCCTCACTCCACTCTGTGGCAACACTCTGTAAACAATCCAAGAGACAGATGTAACAGATCGGTTTACAAACACCCCTCACTCCACTCTGTGGCAACACTCTGTAAACAACAGCAATAACAACGACAAATCAACAAGAACAAAAAGATCCCTTCTTTCACACATCATGATACATCCATAGTGCCACAACTCCCGCTTTGCCTTCAGGACTGCTTTCAGTGTGTGTGTGTGTGTGTGTGTGTGTGTGTGTGTGTGTGTGTGTGTGTGTGTGTGTGTGTGTGTGTGTGTGTGTGTGTGTGTGTGTGTGTGTGTGTGTGTTATTTACAAGGGAACTGATTTGAGGCTTGCCCTTCTTGTTTTCTTTCACGTTCTTCTAGACGTTCTCTGCATTTCAGTGACCACCATGACACACATGAATGTATTTCCATATATCTAACGTCTAAAACAGCAGCTTGCCATGTAAGCTTTCAAGACATTAACCCGTCTGCTCATTACCTGTGTCTTAGGTGTGGTTCAGACTCAACGATGGCACCCGGAAGCTGGCTTCACGTATGGCGTTGCAATACACACGAAAGTCCATCGAATTGTCAACATTGCTGCTGGCCATGTGGTGATGGTCACTTTGTTCTATGTCTTCGTGCCACTAAGACATTACTTTTACCTAGAATGGGAAGGAGTTTCTCGTAGGCGAATGCTGATAGAGATACGTGATACAATACCCGAGATTTCCCCTTGGCTTTTAACAGAAGGGATTCTGTATCTTGTCAATCAATATGATAATGCTGTAGTCCGTCAGCCAGGATTTCGTCTGTTTTTTACTATCTTTCAGGCGAGTACTATTCCTCTTGATTTATGTGTGTGTGTGTGTGTGTGTGTGTGTGTGTGTGTGTGTGTGTGTGTGTGTGTGTGTGTGTGTGTGGTGTGTGTGTGTGTGTGTGTGTGTGTGCGCGCGCGCGTGCGTGCAGGAAGTCAGGAACTGCTGCTGAAGCATGATGCTGGCATTGTCATGGTGGAGCAGCAGTCCCTTTGTGCCCGCGTGGAGGTGACGTTTGCACCATTTCTCGCCGTCTCCCTTTTCTCTACAAGTATCATGACTACATTGCCAGATTTGGAGAAACTCGCTATCACCCTGTCTGCCAGCACTCTTTCATCTCTTGAACTTTACATTTAGACCATCACCTGGGAAGACCACACAGCAGACTGTCACTCCTTTTGTGGATTGTACTGAAAGATTCATGCTTCATCATCTGTCAGGATTTACAAGATGCGAGTTGAACGTCCTCCACTGGTTTCCCTTGGCATCTGGATACACCATTCTACTCTACCCTACCTAAGTTATGAAGTTAAGCTGTGAGTGGCCCAGTGAGAGAAACGACAGCTGACGGCAAGCAGATCGTGTGGAACTGTACTCATATATCCCAGTGAAATAATGATAATAATAATGATAACAATGATAATGATTATTTATGAAGCTTAATCTTACATCATAAGATATGAGGACTGATTAATACAGAAAACATTAAAGAAAACATACAAGAAACCAATAAGAAGATGAATATTGCAAAACGTACGGTGCACCTACAAAGGCGCGTATTGACACCCATGTACACACACACACACACACACACACACACACACACACACACACACACACACACACACACACACACACACACACACACACACACACACACCACATAATCCCACACACACACTGTCTCACAACAACGGACACAACAGTATGCGCGCGCGCGCACGCAAGCACGCACGTACACACACACACACACACACACACACACACACACACACACACACACACACACACACACACACACACACACACACACACACACACACGCACACAGCCACACACACCCACACACACGCACGCACGCACGCACGCACACACACACACACACACACACACACACACACACACACACACACACACACACACACATTAGTCGCAGAACCAATTTGATGGGCACGGGAAGGGGAGTAAAGAACTGCTATTGATAAGTGAAGAGGGATGTTTTAAGAGATGCCTTGAAGGAAGACAGAGAGTTTGAACTACGAAACGATATTGGGCGTTTATTCCAAGAAACCGGACCCTGAAAAGAACAAGAGCGATCGCCATAGGCTTTAGTTCGAAATAGAGGGATTTTGAGCAGAGTGTTGTCGGTAGAAGAACGCAACTGCCTAGAAGGAACGTAGAGATGAAGGAGATCAGAAAGGTAGGAAGGAGCTAAGACATTCAAAGATTTAAAACAAAGAAAGGACAGTTTGTAGTCTATTCGTTTTTCGAGCGGCAGCCAGTGAAGAGAAAGAAGTAAGGGAGTGACATGAGAAGATCTGGGTTGTCTGAGAATCAAACGAGCAGCATTGTTTTGTACTTTCTGGAGACGACTGAGAAGATTCTGGGGACAGTCAGCCAGCAGAGAATTACAGTAATCAGGTCTAGACTGAATGAAGGCAGAAACAAGGGTTTTTTGGCATCAACAGAGAGAAGATGTCGCACAGAACCAATGCCCAAGTTTCTGCCGTATCCCGGATTATTCTCCTGGGATGGTCCTTGATCAATGACTTCGCCATGGTTATTTTGTTTTTGGTAACTGCTTTCCTAGACAGCCATTACAGTCGTCATCTTCAGGCGTCAGTCTTCGGAGCTGAACTTCTTTGTGTCGCTTAAAAACTGTGACACTCGAAAAAGGCTTTCCCCAACCATGAAGACAAAGTCAGAAAGCATCAATCACATTTCAAAAGGTGTAATGATCGTCACTGGAAAATCAATCGTTTGGTCAGTTCAATTTTGACTTGAGAAGCACCGTCACCCTGGCCGTAGATTTTGCTTTGTAGTTCAAAATTCATTGGCCAAATGTCCTTGAAAATAAGCGTGTATGATACGAGGAACGTGGCGACTAACATTGAATACTTTCCGACGTCAATTCGTAAGTTAAATTAATATTTCGGAAATTATCACAAGCCCTTAGTATTCACAGACAATCAGAAAGTTTAAACCAAAAAGGCTGATAGAGAAAATGTTAAAATAAGTTTATAAAGAAAATAGGTTTGACATAGTAAGTATGCGTGATTTGCATTTGCTAACTCAGATGCATTAAACTAGGAAAACGTGTGGAGTGATAAAAGCTTTGCCACTGAAAGCTCGAATAGAAAGACAAGTTATCTCATTTCAAACCGAATTTGTACACAATCTGAAACAAGACTTTAAAAAAGTTCGCACAAGACTCATGATAAAATTTTACAATTGCAAACACTAGCTCCAAGTAACATTAAGGAACATGTGTGCCATTTTCAATATCTAAATAAAACATGAATCATTGAAATGGAGACTTGTTACTTTAGTAATATTAACACTGAAGACAGACAAGAAACTGATATACCCCGTATTTGTTAGAAACTGAATCTTTAAACGTAATGATGATCGCATTTGGTTTAACGGTTGGACGCTATCATCTGGAAGAACAAATTGTTTAACTGATGTGATCGAATCACTCATGGTAATCCATTGGATTAACCCTTTGCGTGCATAATTTACTGCATATTTATTCGTCATCTTACCACCGTAACTACCCAGGTTCGGATCGTAAAGATGTAGCCACCAAAATTAACTGTTTGGTATGAAAGGGATTGTAAATGAGGCATAAAAAAACACAGAAGATAACTAAATAAGTAAATGGATTTTATCCACTCCACGTGAGCGATTTGTTCTGGATGTCTCCTGTTTTGTTCTGTGAGCTCTGTGGTGTCACTTCTGCTGGGCGATTCGGTGTCGTTTGGAGTTATGGGCATGAATTTATTTCATCATGCAGGACAAGAGTTACCCTACATGTTCGTTATTTATTAAATGATAATGGCATCTTTGTTCGTGGTCCAGAACGCTATTTTTTTAACAAGTTCTCTATTTGTTAAAACTTAAATAGACTGTTATTGCTTTGCCACAGAAACAAAGACTAAGCCGTCTGAAAATGTGAGTTATACATAAAGACATGTAAATATTTTGCACTGATTTGTAAATAAAAGCATTTTTTCAGAACACATGGACAGATAAGTCACTGCATACATACAGAGATCGTTATCGTGTTTTTCCAGGAGAAGTCCAGACCTGTCCGCCTGTCGGAAACAAAGTGGAACTGCACAGACAGCAACTGGAAAGGTCTGCACGGTCTGGAACCATCACCTGGCCTGTAACTTCATGGTGCAGTGTTCTGATGACGGGACGAAGAGGACTGTGGCTATACCAGGTGTCACCAGGTGAGTGACAGCATGCTGCAGAGCATTGAGACAGAAAGAGTAATCTGCTAATAACATACAAACTGAGCGATAGAAGTGATGCGGTGGAGGGGGTGGCGGCGTGCTAAAAATAGTTTGTATGCAATAAAAATAGTAAAAAAAAAAAGGAAAGAAGAAAATGTAAAGAAAAAACATAGAAATGGTACTGAAAAACAGCAACCAAATATGTTTGTTGATTCCAGACGAGAAAAGCTGATTGATTTGTTAGATCAGCCGTTATTTCAGAGACCTAAACTATGTACTGATTCCAGCGGGTACCGTCGACTACTTTGATAGAGCAGGCCGCTTATTCAGTTCTTTCAGCAGTGGAGATCATGAGAGAAGAAGAAGAAGAGGTTAAAAAATAATCAACCGTAATAGCATAGTAATATAAAATTGCAAATTGGAAAGAGAGTAAAATGAAATTTGAGAAATATGGATATTCCTTTTCAAAAACACACAAGGAGCCACAATTAATAATGAAGAATGAATGGTCAAACTGATGATGAGAAGAAGAAAAAGAAGAAGCAGAAGCAGCAGTAGTGGTAGAAGAAGAATACAATTCATAATAAAGATGATCATAGTTATAATTGTTAATTATAATAATAATAACAACAACATTAATAATATAAGTGTTAATTATAATAATAATAACAACAACAACATTAATAGTAATAATGATAAGAATAATGACATATAAAAAAAAAATCATTCAATGGAAAGGCAGCATGAAGATATTCCATCTCCGATGGGTTCTGTGTGCTTCTCCAAATGGGAGATAAGCAGGCCAGCAAGCAACGTTGTGTTGCTCTGTGAAGGGCACTTCAGGCTTGTTACTGCTGTGTTGCTCTGTGAAGGCACTTCAGGCTTGTTACTCCTGTGTTGCTCTGTGAAGGGCACTTCAGGTTTGTTACTATTGTGTTGCTACTGTGAAGGGCACTTCAGGCATGTTACTGTTGTGTTGCTCTGTGAAGGGCACTTCAGGCTTGTTACTCCTGTGTTGCTCTGTGAAGGGCACTTCAGGCATGTTACTATTGTGTTGCTCTGTGAAGGGCACTTCAGGCTTGCTATATTGTTTGCTCTGTGAAGGGCACTTCAGATTGTTACTGTTGTGTTGCTCTGTGAAGGGCACTTCAGGCTGTACTCCTGTGTTGCTCTGTGAAGGGCACTTCAAGCTTGTTACTCCTGTGTTGCTCTGTGAAGGCACTTCAGGCATGGTACTGTTGTGTTTCTCTGTGAAGGGCACTTCAGGCTTGGTACTGTTTGTTGCTCTGTGAAAGGCACTTCAGGCTTGTTACTGTTGTGTTTCTCTGTGAAGGGCACTTCAGGCTTGTTACTGTTGTGTTTCTCTGTGAAGGGCACTTCAGGCTTGTTACTATTTGTTTGCTCTGTGAAGGGCACTTCAGGCTTGTTACTGTTGTGTTTCTCTGTGAAGGGCACTTCAGGCTTGTTACTGTTGTGTTTCTCTGTGAAGGGCACTTCAGGCTTGTTACTGTTGTGTTTCTCTGTGAAGGGCACTTCAGGCTTGTTACTCCTGTGTTGCTCTGTGAAGGGCACTTCAGGCTTGTTACTGTTGTGTTTCTCTTGAAGGGCACTTCAGCTTGTTACTGTTGTGTTTCTCTGTGAAGGCACTTCAGGCTGTTACTGTTGTGTTTCTCTGTGAAGGGCACTTCAGGCTTGTTACTCCTGTGTTGCTCTGTGAAGGGCACTTCAGGCATGTTACTGTTGTGTTGCTCTGTGAAGGGCACTTCAGGTTTGTTACTGTTGTGTTGCTCTGTGAAGGGCACTTCAGGCATGTTACTCCTGTGTTGCTCTGTGAAGGGCACTTCAGGCAT